>CM051825.1:110523411-111123411 GCA_028451465.1 Erethizon dorsatum
GGTTAAACGTGTTTCTTGAATGCAGCATATTGATGGATCTTGCATCTTGATCCATTCTGCCAGTCTGTTACTTTTGATTGGTGAGTTGAGACCATTTACATTGATGGTTATAACTGATATGTATTGGCTTTTCTTTTTCATGTTGTTTCCCTATTGTTTGTTCCTTGTCTTTCTGCTATGTTTAATTGCTTGCCCTGCCTGGTGGCTTCTTTCTATTGGTGTTCCTGTGTTTGTGGTCTTTGTTATCTCTTTCTAATATGTCTTTTAGAGCATTCTGTGGAGCTGGTTTGGTGATCATAAATTTCTTCAGTTGTTCTTTGTTGTGGAAGTATCTTATTTCTCCATCAATTTTGAAAGATAGTTTTGTGGGGTACATCAATCTGGGTTGAAGATTGTTTTCCTTTAGGGCTTGAAATACTTTGCTCCAAGCTCTTTTTTTTTTTTTTTTTTTTTTTTTTTTTTTTGTGGGTACCGGGGGGTCGACCTCAGGACCTCACGCACCAGCAGGCGCCCGTGCCACTGAGCGATATCACCGGCCCCTTTTTCGTATGTGGGATCCGGGAGTCGAACTCGGGCCCTCGCGCTTGCCAGGCAGGCGCTTAAGCCGCTGAGCCATCTCACCGGCCCCTCCAAGCTCTTTTTGATTTTAGGGTTTGTGTTGAGAAGTCTGCTGTGATTCTGATGGGCTGTCCTTTATAGGTGATATGTTTCTTTTCTCTAGTTGCTTTTAATATTTTATTCTTGTGCTGAATTTCTGGAATCTGGATGATTATATGCCTTGTTATAGATTTATTTTGGTCAAAGCTATTTGGAGTTCTACATGCTTCCTTTTTTTGTATGTCAAATCTTCATCCACGTTTGGGAAGTCTTCTGCCATTATTTCTGTGAAGAGGTTTTTAATGATTTTTGTGCTGTCTCCAGCTTTCTCACTGATTCCAGTCAATCTTAGTTCTTTGCTTCATCCTGTAGCTGTTGGACTGTTTTTTCATGGTCTCTTGCGATTTTTAAGATATCTTTCTTGCCCTGGTCGCTAGTTGTGTTCTTGTCTTCTAGATTTGATATTCTATCCTTGCCTTCATTCAGTCTGCTGGGTATACTTTCAGAGGAGTTTCTAATCTCCTGCATTTCTGTTTGGATCTCTTTCATTGATTCCATTTCTTGTCTATGTTTGGCATTCATGGTTTCCATCCTTTTCCTCAGCTCCTCTCTTTGTTTATGTGTGTATTCTTTAATGTCTTTTATTTTGATAGTCATTTCTGTTTGCACCTTAGAGATTCTTTTTTCTGTGGCCTCTTCCATTTGTTTTTTTCACTTCTGCTGCTATCATTTAAGAGAGTTCCATTTGTTGGCTTCCGATTTCCTCTTTCTCGTTGTGTTCTGGACTTGGCCTGGGTGGGCTGGGCATTTGGGATTGCATTTTGCTTTTTCATCTTGTTGCTTTCTATTTTCTATTTTATTTTGTTTCTGTGTTGATGCTTGTAGATTTCTAATGTTAGTTAGCCTTTTCACTGATGTCAAGGCTTTCTTAGGAGGTGTCTGTTCCTCAGGATATCTCCTTTACCTGGACCAGCATCCCAGGGACAATGGAGGAAGCACAGACTTACACTCCTCTCATTGGCATCGCTGTTCCAGGGCAATGGATAATGTCTTCTTGAAGCCTATGAAAGATACTTAAATTCTTGTGCAATAAAGGATAAAGTAAAGAGTCATGGGTAACTTGATAAGATTTAACAAAGTAGACCAAGAGTGAATATTAGTTCAATTAGTAAAAGTTGAGATATGGGGGACAGTGTGTCATATTTTAGTTTATAACCTGGAATTAAGCCAGGTGTGGTGGTGCATGTCTATAATCCCAGTACTCTGGGAGGCTGAGGCAGTATGATTGCATATTGAAGATCAGACTGGACAGCTTGGCAACTTAGTGAGACCCTGTCTCAAAAATAAAAAATAAAAAAGGGCAGGGACTGTAGCCCAATGCAAAAGCCTTGGGTTCAATCCCCAGTAGCATATAAACACAAAAATTTGCAAGAAGGCAGCCATGGTGGTGCACACCTGTAATCCTACCTACTTGGTAGGCTGAGGCGGATGGAAAGTTCAAGGTCAGCCTGGGCAACTTAGTGATCCTGACTAAAAATAAAATAAAAATCTCAGTTCCAGAGTACTTGCTTAGTATTCATGAGGCCCTGGGTTTGATCTTCAGTATACCCTTTCCACCCCTGCAAAAGAAAAGAAAGAAAAAGTGGCAAGGGAAAAGCCTTGCTAATCCTGGTCAAGGAAAATAAACATTGAATAAGACCTATCAAACCTCGTAATTAGTGTAATAATCATACTTGTTTGTATAACTTTTAGGTGATTTCCCCATGCAACTGGTGTTTTCCCAAGTCAAGTATGAACTAAGGTTCTTTATTTCCCTTCCTTTGGGACCCGACCAATAATTAGTGGCTCTGTACCTCACCTCTAAAGACTTCCCCACCAAGGGAGTGTCTCATTAAGTGTTCCTAGACACATTCACTACTATATGGCATCAGTCCTTTTGTTGGCTGGTTTTTGTGATCTTCTATCTGATTGTAACATTCATCCTTGAAAGGCACTGGGCAGAGGCAGGGCCCTGAGAATCACACTCAGAATTGCCATCCTTGTCATGCTGGTCCCGTGCCCTTCAAACACTTCACTTTCTTCAGGAGGAACCACTCCTCAGAGCCCTGTGGAGACCCCATGAGGATGGCAGGCTCCCCTTCTGTGGGTCTGACATGTATCTGACTCTCTGGGTGCCATGGTTTGCATTTAAGTGAGAGAGCCACTACTTCCTGAATCTGCTCTAGGTGTTGTGCTCATGGTGATTGTGGTAACCCTGCAAAAATCCACGGCCCCCCTTGTCAACCACGGAAAGTGTCTGGCCTCTTCCTACAGCAGGGCCTTGAGAACTAGGGTGCCTGTCTCTCCCTAGCCTTCCACAGCTCTCCTAGGGCAAGTTCAGGACAGCAATGCATTCTTGGAAGAATTACATGTTAAATACCATTTATAGTAAAAGTTAAAAGTTAACCAGTACAGAAGACAAGAGCGAAAGTTACCAGTCCAGAATTTAGGGCCTTGACTATTAGTTTAAAATGCATTTCATCTAGTAACTCTTCTATTCATAAACTTGTCCTGGTCATTTTTATTTTCCTTAGACCTTTGGAGGAATCCATTTTTTTTTTCTAAATATGGTCTATTTTTCTCGATAGTTCAAGATGCTAATGACTTCCTCTCCTTGGACCCTTTCGAGTCCCTATGGTCTGTTTTATGCCAGGGCTTTAGAGCTCTGTTGTCTCTCCCAGAGGTGCCAGGAAAGTGTTTTTTATTTTGACATTAAATATTAACCCTTAACAGGGTTAACCCTTCAAATATATACAGTTGTTTGGGATAAATTCTTAAGATGTCATCCACCGAAACTGAGGCACTGTAGTGGAGAATCATATGCTCTCTAAAAACCATCATCCCCATTTTCGGATGTAAAGGTGGAAGTAACAAGCAGTGGCTTAACTTGCTGGACTTGATCACACCAGGGAAGCCTGACTGGAACCTCTGACCCCACCACTGAGTATCTTTTGTCCTTGTCCCCAAATTTCCTCTACTACTACTTTACCCCTGCTACTTAATAACTACAGGAAGAAGAAAAATGCTAACCCAGCAGCAACCCAGCAGAAACATCAATAGATGGAATAAAATGTTTTGATAAAGATGCAGTGCTACTTGTCATGGGTGAACATTGGAGTATTCACATTCAGTATTATTCAGGTAAAAATAATTAAGAAATAATACCCAGGTTTCCATCAAAACCCTAGGCTTATTTCCCACAGCAGTGAAAAGCAGATACATAGAAATAGAGAAAAACTTATTAAACCCCTAAGGCTGGAACTTGGCAGGGAACTCAGCCTCAGACTAACCTAATAACAACAATAATAATAATAATAATGAAAAGACAAGTCCTAAAAGGAGTGTAACAACAAAACATCAAGTTCACTTCTAAGTGTACAAAATAATAAAGCCACACAGTACAAAAGGGAGGAAGAGTGTCATATCCTTCCAATTACTTACACCCACCTCTGGTGAGTTATGCACATTCTGCTATAAAAATAAGATGTCCTTCCGAGAATTGCTTTGTTGGTATTGTTACTTTTCTCAAGTGTGTAAGTTTTTTTTAATGTGCATTTCTATATTTTAGATAAATATTCCAAACAAGTTTTACCTCCTCATGAATCACAGACAAAAAAATTAACTCTAATTAGTGTTTGTTGGTGCTTGTGATTTACGTGCTAAGCTTTGAAGATCAAAACACAGTGTATATGTGCTCACATGTTTCTTACTTTCTCCCACACACTCTGATGTTATCTGGTCATTTTCTAATTGAAAACATCAGCATCAAAAATATTGAGTCATGGGTGTCGATATGTATAAACACTGAGTTTTGGGGCAGTAGTCAAGCAGGAGGAAGGTGCAGAGTCAGGAGCACTGGCTCTGATATCAGAAACTAACAGTGGCCTGTGGCCAAGGCAAGAACATTCTTTGGCCTTAGTTTCTTCATCTCTAAAATGGGAATTAAGTGCAATACTATATACAAGTTGCTTAGCGCAGAGTCTGGCATAATGTATGTATGTGACACATGTATAATCATGGCTAAGAACATTGACTCTGAAAAAAAAAAATAAGACTCTGGAGCTGGGCATCCTGAGTTCAAACCCTAACTTCCTTAAGTGGGCAAGTTACTTAACTTTTCAATGACTTTGCTCCTTCATCTGTGAAATAAGAATAATTATAGTGTTTATCTCATAGAGTTGTTGTGAAGATTTAAAGAATTAAAATATGTGAACCCCTTAGAAAAGTACCTGGTATACACGAGGTAGTATTATTTTTGAAAACTGCACTGTTTAAAATAGCAACATGTGGTTTTGAGCATCTGAAATGTAATCCTATGTTGTGCTTCAAGCATAATAGACATGGTGGATTTCAAATACTTAATATAAAAATGTAAACTCTCTCAATAATTTTTACTTTGGTTACATGTTGAACTGATATTGTGGATTTATTGGGTTAAATAAGTTACTAGAATTAATTTTATTTGTTTCTTTTCACTTAATGTAGTTACTGGAAAATTTAAAAGTGCAAATGTGGTTTGTACTACATATATGCACATATATATGTGTAGTGTTATTCTAGAATATAGAAATAGTAAAACAAAAAGTTCATCAAAGATATCCTTACCTTTTAGTTTAGTTAAAAATTCAGGATATTTGTGATATTTATTTTTATCATAAAGAAGTGTTGAGGAAAAGCAAGGGAATTCCAAAGTGCTGAGTGAAGCCATGAGAATTGCCAATGAACTTAATGCAACCTAGAGTTCCAGAACTGTTGTTCCTTTCTCCTCTAGAGTGTTTTGCTCAGTTTGTGATTACATTTTAAGACAGATACAGGCAGTGGGCATGATCGCATATGCCTGTAATCATAGCACTCTGGGAGGCTGAGACTGGAGGATGGCAAGTCTGAGCCCAGCCTGGGCAATTGAGCAACTTAGCAAGATCTTGTCTCAAAAAAGGGGGTTGGTGCTGGGGATGCAGCTCAGTGTGAAGGCTCTGGGTTCCATCCTTAGTACCACGAGGTGAGTGGTGGGTACAGACACGGGCAAACTACAGCATAAGCTTGGTTAGACTCCTAGGAAGATGACAGTTTCTCATTGCTGTGTCACAGAAGGGAGGAACTGTGGGTGGTTAAGGATGGGAACGTATTTATCCATGTGAGGGAAAGGCTTAAAGGAAGGCATGAACACTGTTCTCAAATTCTAGAAAGTTTGCCATGTAGAAATGGAACTGACACAAAGCGTTCAGTTAGGTCCAAGTTACAGAAATATTTCAGCTTTAATATATGCAACAGCATTTTAACAATTAGTGTTGACCAAAAATGGAATGAGCTACCTTTTAGAATATTCAAGACTTTGTCATCAGAAATTAATTAGAGAATTATAAAGAGGTAGGCAGATGAAAGACATCCAAAAGCTTTTCAAATTCTGAGATTTCATGATTAAGGCTGTGTTACCAACCTTGGAATAGAGCTGCCAATTCATGCATCATGACCAGAATAACTAGAGTCCTGCAGTTTTAATTAGGTTTCATAAGAAGATACAGAAATGTACTGGTGCTAGCTCAAGAAAGCAGGAGTTATTGTAGAGGTACTTCTGATAGATGGAGAGGGCTCACAGGAGCACGGTGACAGAGCAGGCTTGACACAAATTGTGACAGGAACTGAGGTGACACTTGCTATCTTCCTCTCAAAGGCCCCAATCTCTTTCTTCCTTATGTTACCACTGCTTCTCTCAGCACCCCCACTTCCTCCTATTCTTGCAACAGACTGATTCATATAACTCTACTCACTCATAGTCCCTGGTCCCTGACAGTTTCAGCTTGTCTTTCAAGGTTTCCCTAGCCTTGAACCTATCCTATGACTTTAAGAGCTTGCATCCTCCCATCTACATGTTTCAGTCTTTCATTATCCCAATGCCAGTTTCATGAGAGGAATGCTTGGTTCAGCTTTTCTTTTTGAGCCAGGTCACTGGCCACAGTAAGGATGGACATTTTTTGGGTCAAATGGTGTCTTTGTTTTCTGTTGCTGTAACAGAATATCTGAGACTGGAAAAGAATAGAGGTCAGGCCGCTGAGATAGCTCAGTGGCATAAGCGCCTGCCTGGCAAGTGCGAGGTCCTGAGTTTGACTCCCAGAACCCACATACGAAAAAAAAAAAAAAAAAAAAAAAAAGAATAGAGGTCAGGGCAGGTACAGTGGCATATGCCCTTAATCCTGGCTACTCTGGAGGCTGAAGAAGGAGGATCACAAATTCATGGCTAATCTAGCATAATTAGCTAATCTAGCTAATTTAGCAAGACCCTACCTCAAAATAATAAATAAAAAAAGAAGGGCTGGTGATGTAGCTCAGTGGTAGAGCACCCCAGGGTTCAATTCCCAGTACTGGAGAGAAAATCGTTCTGGAGGCTGGAATTCAAGAACATGATGCTGGCATCCGCTTGGCTTCTGGTGAGCCTCATGACAGAAGGGCAAGTGGGACCCTAAAAAAAAAAAGGTGGAACAGCACGGGGGGCACACGCCTGTACTCCTGCACTCTGGAGGCTGAGGCAGAAGGATCTGGAATTGGAGACTAACCTGGGCTACAGAGGGAAAAGGGGCAAACTCCTGCCATAGCTAATCCCTTCCCCAAGGAAAAGAATAATCTATTCATGAAGGCTCTGCCCCCATGATTCCAATGTGTCCCTGCAGGCTGCACCCCCTAACACTGTGGCATCGAGGAATTAAACCTCAGCATGAGTTTTGGTGAGAACAAACCATATGCAAATCATAGAATATAGTTTTCATTGGCTCAAATAACTGAGGATGAGGAGGTTTATTTATGTGAGAGGGGAAGTTTCTACCAGAAGCAGATGTGGGTGGGCCAGGAGATTACTGATATTTCTAGTGTCTTCACTACAAGGTGGAGGTCATGAAGTTTATACTGAGACATTCAGGAATCCACTAAAGTTTACATGTATTAGGAAAGAGAGTCTATTCAAAAGGATCTAGCTTGGGACTAATGTAGATTGATGTAGATTTTGCTCTTCTAACTATTCCAGGACCAGCAGCTTCTGTATCACCTAGAAGCCTGTTAGAAACCAAAATTCTGAGTCTCATCCAAGACCTAGCAAATGAAAATGTACATTTTAATAAGATTTCCAGGTGATTTGTATACATACTAAAGTTTGAGAATCACAACGTCCTGCATGGGGTGCACATCTGTAATCATAGCAACTTGAGAGATTGAGGCAGGAGGATTGAAAGTTGGAGCCCAGCATGGCTGATTTAGGGAGATGTCATCTCAGAGTGCTTGCCTAGCAAATGCAAGGGCCTAGTACTGAAAAAAAATTGCAGATCTGGGAAGAATTGGTTTGATTTAGGGGTCCTCCACCTTGGTACTAAGGCTTGAATCCAGGACCTTTATACTGAGCTACATCCCCATTCGTTTTTAAAATTTGAGACAGGTTCTTGTTAAATTGCCCAGCCTGGGGTCAAACTTGTGATCCTTCTGCCTTACCCTCCCAGAGTGCGGGGATTATAGGTGTGTGCCACCATGCATGGCTGGTTCAGGGCTCTTAATATTTACAGAAGGTGTTCACTAGGAAAATTCCCTTAATATGTTGTAGCCATGTGATAACCAAGTGAGACATTGTCAGAAACTTTGAGAGTTGGTTGATTTTGTGTTTGGAGGCTTGAAATCAATTATTCTGAGAGTACTTACACCATGGAAATAGGCAAACACTGCCAATTCAATTCTTTTGTACTAGAAAACCAGTTGTTAAACTTCTATCAGCATACCACTGGACAGTTCTGACCTCCTCATTAAGCCTGGAATTAAACTAGACTCCTGGGGAGACAGAGAAGCTCTCACATATGTTGGACAAGATGAAATGAATTGCAAACTGTCACTCACAGAATATTCAACTTTAAGACTAAAAACTAGCCAAGCACAGTGGCCCATACCTATAATCCCAACACCTGGGATGCTGAGGCAGAAGGATTGCACATTTGAGGCCAACCTGGGCTTCACAGTGAGTTCAAGTCTGGCTTGGACTACACAGTGAGATCTTGTCTCTAAAATCCAACAACCAACCAACCAAAACAAAAAAAAATCTACTATTTTAGGTAATTTTTTAATTGAAAATAATCTGATTCTGAAATGAGCAGATGTGGGGGTAGAGTAGGGAATTTGGAGTTGGTAATACTTTAAATCCAGATAGATAGGCAGAGAGGCATTGGAAATTCTTCCTGCTGATTGCGCTTTTTTTTTTTCTTTGGTGGTCCTGGGGATTGAACTAGGAGCACACTACCACTGAGCTACATCCTTAGCCCTTTTTTTTATTTTTTATTTTTTATTTTTATTATTTATTATATATATATTTTTTTTTGTGGGTGCCGGGGGTCGACCTCAGGACCTCGCTCGCTAGCAGGCGCCAGTGCCGCTGAGCGATATCACCCGCCCTTTTTTTGTATGTGGGATCCAGGAGTTGAACTCAGGCCCTCGCGCTTGCCAGGCAGGCGCTTACGCCACTGAGCCATCTCGCTGGCCCCCCCTTTTTTTTATTTTGAAACAGGGCCTTTGTAAACTGCCCTGGGAGGACTCAAACTTGTGGTCCTCCTGCCTCAGCCTCCCTCAGTACTGGGATTACAGGTGTGTGCCACCACACCTGGCAATAGTGAACATTTTTGAGGTGTACAGCAGTTTCTGTGTAGAGTTGGAGAAAATAAGAGTGGGTAGATTCTGGCCCTAGAGGCATGCTGCATGAAGACGTTTTATATCCTACATTATATTGAGTATAAAATGATTACACAAAAGTTAATGTTAGGTATGGATGCAAGTGTTTCATGGTATTATATAGGGAGTGGTAATCAAAGTACAGAGATAGGGCAATACATCAGCATCATCTGAAGACTTCCATAAATGCAAATCCAGGCTGGGCATGGTGGCGCACACCTGTCACCCCAGCACTCTGCAAAGCTGAGGCAGGAGGTTCAGAAGTTTGTGCTTGGCCTTGGCAATTTAGTGACTTAGCCAGACCTTGCCTCAAAATAAAAATTAAAAGTGCTGGGGGTGTCACTCAGTGTGAAGGCCTGGCTTCAATTCCCAGTACAAAACAAAACAGAAAAAAGAAAGCGAGCGAGCGAGCCAGATTCACAGTTTCCCCCTCCACGCCTACTGTGTCAGAAAACCATAGCGTGGAACTTATCAACCTGAGTTTAATAAGCCTCCTGAGTGATTCCAGTGCACACTACTGACACAGAAAGATTTTAGAGTTCCTTACTTTTGTCTAAGAAGAGAATCTATTTTCAATTCTGACTCCAAACAGGAAGTGACTGTGCTTGTAGAAGGGTTTTCAGCTCAACTGGGAGATGCTTAAAGAAGGTAGAGATACCAGTCAAGACAACAATGGGGCTAGGCACATATTTAGAAGCTTCTCCCAAGGATGTTAGCCAAGCTGGCATTTTGCCAAGATGCCTGGAGCATCTAAATCTTCTAGAAATCGACAGGGAAACGTTTCATTTTATTGATTGATTGACTGATTTTTTTATATGTGGGTACCAGGAGTCAAACTCAGGAACTTGCGCTTGCCAGGCAGGTGCTTATGCTGCTGAGCTATCTCACCGGCTCTGACTGATTGATTTTTGCGCTAGGGTCTTATGTAGTTCAGGTTGAACTTGAACTATGTAGCCCAGGCTGGCCTTGCACTCATGGCAATCCTCCCGCCTCAGCCTCCTGAGTGTTGGGATTACAGCCGGGTGTCACCACGACGAGCCCTGGAAGCTTCATTTTAAAGTGAACTCTGAGCAGGGGTATGAACACAGCCTAAAGCATTTCTGCAAATGCTAATATGAACAATATGTCATCCTGGCATATATTGGTGAGGCAGATTAGGGTGTGGCAAAACTGGCTGGGCAGGTAGGCGTGACTTGTTAATCATGGAGCACCTGGGACCAATCAGAGAATGGTATCTTCAGTTCTTCTTTGGGGAACTCAAGCCGGTTTTTGATAGGATGGCCTAATTCTGATGTCAACCCGAGGTGTGACAAAAGACAGCAGCCGCTAAGCTCTCAGCCACTGTGCTCCCTTTCACAGTGGCCTGTGCTCACTCTGTGAGGTGTACTTGTGCTGTTCATCAGCCCATACTTGCTCTGCAGAGCATGTTTCTTTTCCTACCTTAATAACTGCAAAACCTTATTACCTTTTGCACTTGTTTTGTCCAATTCTTTGTTCAGGACAAGAAAAACTTAGAAAGAATCTCTAGAAGGAGACTCCAGAACCCCAGAACTCATAACATGGGGACAAGAGCAGTGTCAATTATATTACTACATAAGCAGATATTTCGTTTTGCCTCTTGTATACTTACGTGTGACATCTACTTCTGAGCACTTGCACTGTGCCAGACACTGTAGAAGTACCTCTGTGAATTGTCTCATTATTAACTTGTATCACAAATGAGGAAATGGAGGCCCAGAGAAGCATAGTAACTTGTCCTACATCACACGACTAGTAAGTTGTGATACTGGGATTCAAACCCACACAGTTTGGCTCTTGAGCACTACCAACAAACCAAAAGCTTCCACTGCTGCTCTTCAGTGAGGACAGCATTGTTCTGTGACTAATATTTAAAGGTTTGGAGTTACCACTGTGGCACATTGATTTTTGTCCTTTTTTATTAAGTTCTTTTATAGTTTTCATAAATTTTCAAGCTAAAAGACCTCTTTATGTATTGCAACATAACTGGACACTGGGCCTCACCTGACTAATGCCATTTAAGTTCCAGTGTCCAAAGGAGGCAATGAGGTGAGCGATACTACACAGGATGGTGCTGTGACGATGGTAACCATGCTACCCACTACTGAGTCTCAGTACGGAATGCTCAGATTCCCCCATCAGAACAGGAAACACAAAGAGGCCTGCAGATGGGGAAGAAACGTTGAGACTAAGAACCAAATTCCTCATCGGGGTGTTTGCTTTGCCTGAAATGGACTAGGCAAACTTGTGTAAAGTGAATTACTTTTTAAGTGTCCTGGGAGTGATGACTATTGTTGTTGTTTTCATTCCATCTATGTGTAGCCAGGTACACTGCTCGACACATGATAGATGCTCATATATTTGTGGGGAAAAAGGGGAGGGTAGGAGGAAAGAAAGGCAGGAGGGAATAAATGTATAAAGGTAAATTCATGTTTCAATGTTTTTTTTGAGACACAGTCTTGCTATGTGATGCAGGCTGGGCTTGAACTCTCTTATGTAGCCCAGGCTGGCCTTGAACTCACAGTGATCCTCCTGCCTCAGCCTCCCAAGTGCTTCAGTGTTTTTTGCATAACAGTCACAAATGGTCGTGGAACCTTTGAAGTAACTGCTTAGGTGTTAAGAGAAAGCGATAAGTGTTCCAGTTTTATGTAGATGAGTACTACATATAAATGTGAAGTAAAGCATCTGGGACATCTTTACTTAGATCCAGTCCATCTTGTGTGGGCAGCATGGAATACTTGCCATTCTAAGAGTTTCTAATTCATGCATGCGTATATTCATTTATTAGACATTTATTGAGAGCCTCCCGTGTTGCCCCATACTGTAGTAGGTGCTGAGGTTACAAAGATGAATGACATCAATTCTGCCCACGACGAGCTCAAACAGGTGTGGACAAACTATAGCGATGGCATCATAACTCTTCGAATTTACTAAAACACAGTGAATTGTACAATTTACTAAAAAACTGAGTTGTATGGCATATAAATTATATTTCAAAATTGCTTCAAATAAACAAACCCAGATACAACTCCTGGGTACTACTCAAAACCAGGGTAAGGTGGTTATAACTCAGCCGGGCAAGTCAGTGGGAAGCTTCATCCATGAGTAAAGCCTGAGCTGAAATGAACAAAAACAAGTTGTAACTTGGTGCAAGATGCTTCAAGCAGAGGGGACGGGATGAACCAAGTCACGCAGGTGAGGAACCGTGTGCGTGTGTGTTGGGATTTAGGTAGCAGAGGCCAAGGGGAGCCTTCAGAGATGGCCAGTCATGGGAGGGTTTCATTTAAACTGGAAAGTGATATAATCCGTGATCAGATTTCTTTTGGATAAACCACACCGACAGTTGTGACGAAATGGAAAGGACATTCAGGATTTTTTTTTTTCCCCAGAAAAATTTATCATGAGTCTCAAAGCTGCCATTCTAAAACTAGACGTGTTTACATAAATGTCAAGTATTGTATTTTTATGCAATTGACCCTCACGGCACAGCGTCGGGATGGGGATGTAAAGATTAACGTAAGATTAATATTTAACAGAACTACTGGTTTTTATACTGAGGTAAGGAGTTAGTTGGGGAGCAGGAACCCTCGCTCTGCTTGGCTGGGAGCCCGGCGGACTTTCCTGCCCCTCTCAGAGGGACGTGGGCGTGTTACTGCTGAGCCACAACCTCCGCCCACCTCCGTCGGGTTTTAAAAGCCCCTTAACAAACCGGGAAGACTCCCTCACAATCTATTAAAATCCTTCTGAATGCATCTGCATGGTATAAAAAATAAAAGAGGGAAGGAATAAAATAAATTACTGCGTCTCCAACAAGATCGCCCTGCCGGAACCAAGGGCCTGACGGTCGCGGGCAGCACGGAGAGCCCACAGTGACAACGCCACGCCTGCACTGAAGCCTATCTTCGTCCCCGCCCGTTCCTTTCGCTCCTTCTAAATCCTCCCCCCTCCGCCAGTTCCGGAGCGGAACCTTTTTAAAATTCTTCCCAGTTGAAAAGTGGGACAAGTTTCGCCAACACAATCCGGAATGGTTAACATGGCGACGGCCGTAAGGTGCCTCGGCAAGGGTAAGGTAGAGGTTTGTCTTGGGCGTAAAATAGTTCTGGCGCGGCAGACTGCCAGGCAGAGTTGGATAGGCACGGGTCAGCTTTAAGTGCTCGAAATGCGTCGCGCACTTTGTGGTTCTGAGTTCTCTGGAGGGCCATCACTTTTTTTTTTTTAATGTGGGTAGCGGGAGTTGAACTCAGGACCTGGCGCTTGCCAGCAGGCGCTTGTGCCGCTGAGCGATGTCATCGGCCCTTTTTTTCCCTTTATGTGGGTACCGGGAGTCCAACTCAGGACCTCGCGCTTGCCAGGCAGGCGCTTTTGCTGCTGAGCCATCTCACTGGCCCGGGTCATCACTTCTTAAAAGTGACCTTTCAGAGGTTTGACTCCTTTTTTGGACCCGGTCTTTCGAGGATGGCACGGGAAGTAGATTGCATTGACTCCGCCCAGCCACCCCTGGGGAAGGCAAGGACAGGGTCCTATCTCTGGTCCTGAGTGTGTGGGCTGGGGGTCGGCAGAGTTTGAGGATGCATAGAGTTCGAGTAAGAGAAAGGTGGTGTATTTAAGTGGGTTATGTCTGTAAACTTTGACAGTTTTAGAATTGCTGATTGCTGTTTTCTGCAGACGATTCCAGTTCTTCCAGACGTTATCTAATTTAGAAAACGTTTATCATTCGGAGGCAAATTCTGTAGTATTTCTTGATAGCAGCTTTTCAGGAATGAATGAAGTCCCTAACTTGTGTCATTCAGCTAGAATGAGTCTTTTTTTTTGTACAGTGGTTTTTCGTTTTTGTTTTGTGTGTTTGAAGCACAATGATACACTCACTGTATGCTGTTACTGAATTAAGGTAGGCCATCAGTTGGAGACTACAACCATAATCACCATTTTACAGAGGAGGAAACTGATCGTGGTGTGTTGGCCAAATTCATACTGTAAGTGACAGAAGGCCCGAAGCTTGTACTCCTCCTAAGCCACTGATGTTCTGCAGTGCTGGGGATTGAACTCAGGCCTCTACCACTGAGCCACACCCTTAGTCACTGATCCCCTCCCTTTTTTTTTAAAACACTGCATCGCAGTTTTGCTTAAGAGCTTCATAAAAAGAAAGCTTAGTGTTAAGACCAACATCCCTTACTTGGGATAGTATTTGCAAATTTAGATTGGCAAGAAGCCACAACAGACTTAAGTGAGTAGATATTTATATTTATATATGTATTTATATTTATCTATATTTATTACCGAAGAGATTGATGGTATTATCTTCATGTATGGCAGAAAACCAAAAAAGAAACAGAAGGTTATCATTCCCTTTTTGCTACATTTTCTGCTCTTCCAGGATACTTTTTCTTAATTTTTTTTCTATTTCACTTGTCATCCCTTCTCATGAGTTGATTGGTTCCTCTTCCTCTACCTGGACTCTTTCCTTTGACTGTCACAAAAGCTAGGACTCCACACTTCTCATCTTTTTGGTATCTAAATTTACTCTTTCAGTGTAAATGCACCCCCCACCCCGGAATTGAACCCAGAGCCTTCACACTGAGGTACAATCCCAGTCCTTTTTTTTTTTTTTTTTTTTTGAGAGAGTCTCGCTAAGTCACTGAATTGCTAAGTTGCCTGGCTGGGCTCAAACTTGCCATCCTCAGCCTGCCAGAGTGCTAGGATTACAGGCATGCACCACCACGCCTGCCTGTGAATTTGCTCCTTTAGTGATCTCATCCAAGTTTTGTGGCCTTAACTATTGTCTGTATCTTAATGGCTGTCAAATTTATATCTGTAGTTGGGACTTCCCTCCTGTAGTTAGTCTTACACTCATCTGAATGTTCTAGATCTCTACTTGGATAGCTTATGGGCACCACATGTTTAGAATCAAATTCATTTTCAGAGCCTGCAGTCTTCCTTATGTCATTTGATGGGAACTCCACCCATTCAGTTGTCCAGGCCAAAACTTGAGAAGATCTTTGATGCCTCTCTTTTTCTCACGTTTCACATTAAGTAGAAAATCCTGTTGACTTTATCCTCAATACAGATTCTGACTTCTTACTATATGACACTGCACCTTCCTTGTTCTAAGCTACCAACCATTTTTTGCCTGTTCTAAGCTACCACCATCTTTTTCCTGGATTTCTCTATAGTCCACTCTGATTATGTAGTAAATTGTTCCTTTAAAAACTTAAATCAGGGCCGGTGAGATGGCTCAGCGGCTTAAGCGCCTGCCCGGCAAGCGCAAGGGCCCGAGTTCGACTCCCGGATCCCACATACGAAAAAGGGGCCGGTGATATCGCTCAGAGGCACGGGCGCCTGCTGGTGCGCGAGGTCCTGAGGTCGACCCCCCGGTACCCACAAAAAAACAAAACAAAAACTTAAATCATATGGTCCTGTGCTCAGAGCTCTGCAGAGCCTGTCCAAACCTTAAATGGCCCACAGCTGTGCTATTCATTTTGTTAGTCACCATTGAACACTTCATATTGGGCTGGTATGCATTTAGTGTGCCAAATACACATTAGATCAACCAGCCCTCCCTTTCTTCCTTCCTTCCTTCCTTCCTTCTTTCCTTCCTTCCTTCTTCTCCCCCTCTCCTCCCTCCCTCCTTCCCCCTCTTTCTTCCTCCCTTCTATCTGAACTCTGAGGTACAGCCCCAGTGTTTTTTTATTTTGACACAGGGCCTAAGTTGCCCACAGTGGGCTCAAACTTGTGATCCTTCTGTCCTGTCTCAGCTTCCCATAGATTTTTATTTTTAGTATATGTTATTTATTGCTTTTATTTGCATTTATTTTATGCAGAATTTATTCTCGTACATAAGTTTTTGTTCAGTTTCTTCTGGGATATTTTTTTCTTTGGTGCAACCTCTTCTTCTGGTTTAGGAACCATTTGTTTCTTTTCAGTGTAGATCATGTTAATATGGCAGGAAGGCACATGTGTGGCTTAACCTGACCATGAGCTAGGTAAACATGATTTGTTCACCTGGATATATTCGGTGACCAGAGTATCCTTAAATTCAGCAGTATTCTCTACATTTTTAAGCGTGGGCTGCAAAAATTCATCACTTTTTGCGGGCAAAAGCCCTATGTTTAGCCCCACTGTTTGGCATGAGCTACATATCAGCTCTTCCATTTGTAAGACCAGAATAGTACACATTGCTCATTTAAAAGTAACATCTTTTAGGTACTTGGTGGCTTTTTGCATATGCAGATCCTTTATGGTATCTGCAGCTTCACAGGTGTTCTTTTTTTTTTTTTTTTTTTTTTTTGTGGGTACCGGGGGTCAACCTCAGGACCTTGTGCGCCAGTGGGTGCCCATGCCACTGAGTGACATCACTGGCCTTTTTTTGTATGTGGGTTCCGGGAGTCGAACTCGGGCCCTCGTGCTTGCCAGGCAGGCGCTTACGCCGCTGAGCCATCTCACCGGCCCTTCACAGTTGTTCTTATGTGAAGATTTCAACCTCTGGATTTGCTTGATTTTGTGGGATTTTCTGGGTCAAGAGAATAGTGAACCATTTTCACAGATCACCTTAGGCTACTTACAGGAAGAGCACTAATTTTCTTTTTTAGTTGACCCATAGTAACTAAGATATATCATGTACAGGTACAAATTCCCTGTGATGAATGTGATTATTATGTATATTTAAATTGTACCAATAAACGTAATTTAAAAAATTGACCCATAATGTACATATTCATAGGGTACAATGTAATGTATCAACTCTGCAATGATGGGATCAGTGTAATTGGCATATCTGTCACCTAAGATATTTGTCATTTCTTTGTGTTGGAGGGAGCACTCAAGATCCCCTTTACTGGTTATTTTAAAATGTACAATTAATTGTTGTTAACAGTAGCCCTACTGTACTGTGGAACATTAGAAGTTATTCCTCTGATCCAGCAGCACCCTTGTATGTATTAGCTATTCTCTTTCCCTCCCTTTTCTCCCCCAACTCATCCCAGCCTCTGGTAACCATTCTTCCACTCACTACTATGAAATTGACTTTTTAAGATTCTGTTTCTAAGAACGTGCAGAAATACACATTAGATTTTGAAGGCTTAGTACAAAAAAAGTAAAATATCTAGATTGAACCCAGGACCTTTGCACTGAGCTACATCCCCAGCCCTTTTTATTTTTACTTTTTTTTTTTTTTTTTGTGGGTACCGGGGCGTCGACCTCAGGACCTCGCGCGCCAGCAGGCGCCCGTGCCACTGAGCGATATCACCGATCCTTTTTCGTATGTGGGTTCCGGGAGTCAAACTCAGGCCCTCGCGCTTGCCGGGCAGGCGCTTAAGCCACTGAGCCATCTCACCGGCCCTATTTTTACTTTTTGTAATAAGGTCTAAGCCAGAGTTGCCCAGACTGTGCTCAAACTTGTGATTCTCCCACCTTAGCCACCCAGGATGCTGAGATTATGGTGTGTGCCACAATGCTTGGATTATTTTTACCTTTTTTTAGTTGACGCTATTGGAAATTTTAAAATTACATGTCGCTCGCATTATACTTTTATTGAATAACACCTACCTACGGTCATCTACATCATCTGTTACTTGCTTTCTTTCCCCAACCTCCAGCTCACCTCTCTGACCTCTTCTTCATATAACTTCCTTCATACTCTGCTATAGTCACAGTGACCTTCTTGTTTCTTTCTTAAGACAGGATCTTGTTATGTAGCTCAGGATAGCCTTGAACTCATGATCCTACTGCTTCATTCTTCTCAATGTTGGGATCACAGGTGTATGCCACCACACATGGCTCCTCCTTGCTCCTTAAACACACCGAGAACACTTCTGCCTTGGGATCTTTGGTCTGGAACACTTTTCTAGATACTTGCACTGTTAACTTTCTTATTTCTTTCCAGTCTTCACTCAAATGTTACTTTTAAATGAGGCCTAGATTAACCACTTTATTTAAAATTGCAAACCACTTTTCCCTTGTACTCAGTCTTTTTATCTTGCACTTTCTTTCCCCCCATATTATATTTATTGGTATTGTCTCCCCTCACTAGAACATAAGCTCCATGAGGATAGGGATTTTGTGTTTCGTCCATTGATATATCCTAAGTCAGTGATTGCGAACCTTTTAGAGTTTTCAGTGATACAGCCTGCTGTGGCACGTGTGCCATCAATTCATGACCACTGTCCTAATTGTTTAAAGCAGTGCTAGTACGTATTCAGTGTGATCAAAAAATACAGTGAATGTTCAAATTTAAAAGTTTATTATAGTGAAAGATATTGTCATTATGCCCCTCAGAATACTCCTTGCTTCAAACACACTTTTTCCATTGTTCTCACCACTTTCTGAAGCAGTTTTAGATGTCCTCTTTTGTAAGTGTCTTTAGTTGTGCTGTTGTGGCTGTTTCCATGTACTGAATTGCTTAAAAACATTTGCCTTTCATGGTTTTTGACTTTGGGGAGGAGCCAGAAGTGGCATGGTGCTGGATTGGGTGAATAAGGTGAATGAGGATGCACTATAATGTTTTTATGGGCTTGCCTTCCTTTTAGCATTTGGCAGCTGCATTCACTGTGTTTGTGGTCATACCTTGTAAAGACAATCATGAAAGAGGACTTCCAGAACTGCTTCAGAAAGGGGCAAGAATGATGAGATAAGTGTGTATTGAGGGAGATTAATGACATTGTATCTTTTACTGTCATAAATTTTAAAAATTTAAATGTATATTTTTTGATCAGCCCTTATATTTTTGTTGGCACATTCATTATTGAATGAGTGAATAATGGATCATCAAAAAGTGTCCCACCTTCCAGTGAGAATAGCTTTGCTGTATCTTGTACCACACCCGTCTTAGTTACTTTTCTCATTCCCGAGACAAAATACCCAACACCTAAAGTTAAAGGAGGAAAGGTTTATCTTGGCTCACAGTTCATAGCGGTTTTAGTCCATAATTGGTTGGCTCCAAGGCAGGGTGGCATGGCAGAGGGGCAACAGTTCTTGACCTGTAGAAGGCAGGAAAGTAGCACAGCAGCGAAGTAGCAAAGTAGCGAGTGCCAGGTGACAACAGCAGCCTTCTTTCTGTCTCTTATACTCTATCCACACCCTTAGGGTGGGTAGCACTCACACCCAGGGAGGGTCTTCTCATTATCCACATCCAGAACTATGCCAAACCAATCCTTGGGCTAATTTAGTAATCACACACCCTTGATCCCAGTATCACTCAGGTAATCCCAGCCTCACACACTTTAGATCCAGCCACCTCTGAAAAGCCCCACCTATGACCATATGAGGCTTTGGGGGGACATCTAGACACAAGCCGTAACACCCCTTATAGTTTATGTAGCAAGACTTGTATTTTCTTCTAAATATCCTGTGTCTCTGCTAATACATCTTTTTGTGCTTAACCTTCAAGCAGTTCTATTTTCGGACACCTTCAGTCAAACTGCATGAAATGAATACATAGAAATACAAATGCGTGGGATACCTACATAAAGACACTACCAAAAAATTGTGTGATTTTTACACACACCCTTCTTGAAGACTCAAAAACTCTTCTTTAGTTTTTGTTTTTTTGAGTCAGGGTCTTGCTATGTAGTTCAGGTTGCTCTTGAACTTGCTGTGTGGCTCAGGCTTGCCTTAAACTCTTGATCCTCTTGCCTGAGCCTCCTAAGTGCTGGGACTGCAGGCACTCACCACTATACCCAACCTGTCACATACTTTGATAAACACGTGGGAATTTGGGCGGACTCTGTCTCTTGGTCCCTTTCCCCTTTGCAAAAGATCTCCATCTCCCTGTTTCCTATTATCTATCTTTTGTTTTGTTCTTTATTTATATTTTGAGTTTCTCATATAAAGGAAACCATGATTGTGGGTATGATTTATTTCACTTAACATTATAGTCTCAAGGTGCAACCATTTTCCTACAAATGACTCAAGTTAATTCTTTATGGCAGAGTAGTATTCCGTTATGTCTAAATACTATACCACACTTTCTTTACCCATTCATCTGTTGACGGACATATGTTGCAGCTGCTGAACTCTACCATTATAGCATAAAAGCAGCTATGGATAATAATGTAAAGAAAAGAGCTAGTCATGTTCCAGTAAAACTTTATTCATGAACACACACATGCATGCACACACACAGAGATACACTCACATACTGCCCCCTTCCATGTGTTATAGTGGATATTATTTAAAGCAATTTGAATCCAGTTTTTGCTCTGATTTGTTCATCTTTCAACAGATGTTTATTGGATCTCCATTTGCCAAACACTGAGCTAAAAAAAAGAGCTAGTCATGTTAGGGATACAATGGTGAACAAGTTGTCCAGATTTCCTGCCTGTGGTGTTTAGCATGTATTGAGGAACAGACATTGATCAGATAATTCTTTCTGTTATTATAAATGCCCTAAGTGCTGAGAAAGAAAAGTAGGAGGTGCTGTAAGAGTGTATGAGAGACCTAATCTATTGTGAGTCTTCAGGGAAGACTGTTCTGAAGAAGTAATGTTTTAAGTGGAGTCCCTGAAAGATGGCTGGATTACTGGGAATTAGCCATGTGAAGGGAGAATGTCACAGACAGGAGGAAGATTATATACAAAAATTGTAAGGTGGTAAAGAACAGGATGTGTTCAGGTAACTGAGAGGAAGTAAGTGCATTTGAAGCATGGTGAGCATGAGGGAGAATGGTGTTAGATGAAACTCACTAGATTGGTTAGAAGTAGCTCATGGAGTACTTTAATAAGAACTCACTTTTCTCAAAGAGCCAGCTTAAGCCATCCAAGGGATATAAGGACATGACAAAATGTTCATTTAACACGTTTCTGCCAGCTTGAATCACTGGTGCTACATACATGACTGTCTATCAGATGGCTTATACCACCTGTGGTAGATGCATGACCATCCCATGTTGCCTGATGGGACGGTTATAGTAACATGTAGCACCAGTGGTTCAGAGCTGCCTGGCAGTGAGATACACAAATTACAGCCTCTTTGTGAATGTGTTAAAAGTGACCCTTCTTACTAATTATAGGAGAAAAGAAATGGAAGGGACCAAAAGCAGAAGACAGAACAGTTTGAAGCTGTTGCCATAATCCAGCTGTAATCCAGGTGGTAGGTAATGGAGGCCTAGTCTGGTGGTGGTAGAAGGCAATGACCAAGTGGATAAGATGTAGAGAAGGTGAAGATTAGAGTCAGTTGAAAAGGCAGTTTAGCAATGATGCCTGGGGAATGCTAAACTCTGTATCAACTAAAAGAATAAACTAACAGGATCTGGAGTAGTTTCAATCTCCTTACCCCAGTGTGGGCATGGGGGAGACTTTAGAGATGAGCGCAGATTCAGGTAGGTTAGTAAGTAGTTGAGGAAGTTTTGAGGACATTTTCTCTGAAGTAGCAAGTGAGGTTATTTGCTAAGAATGAATGGGCATACTAAGGTAGACACATTGACTACAGAGGGATTGAAAATACAGGTATCATGGTCTAGTAGTGCTTCCTAAATGTTGGTATTTTTGTAATTTGGTTTCTCTTAGTCTGTAGCAGTTTGGTATATTTCTCTTGAAATTATAATTTCCAGTTGTCACGACTGGGAATTCTAAATAGTGTTTCTGCCACTCTTTTTTTTGTTCAACATTATGTTTGTGAAACTCACTTAAATCGCAGCATTTATTTTTACAGTCCTATAGCTTTCTATTATAGAAATACACCACAAAATATTTATCTACTCTATTGTAGATGAATGTTTGATTTCTTCTTTGTAGTTTTGCTATGACAATGCTGCAATCATTCTTGTGCACACCTCTTAGTACATGTGTGTAAAGTGTGTACATGCCTAGAAATAGAATTGCTGCATCGTGGGATATAGGTGCTCAGTTTCTCATGTTTTTGAAAGTGGTTTCCAATTCAAACTCTTATCCACATAGATAATTGCCGTCACTTAACGTGCTTGTTTTGCACACTGGTGTAATCTTAATTTTGTAATTTTAATTTAATCTTAATTTGGTTGTAACTGACCTACTGATCACCACTTATGTAGCACTGATGTAAGATACTTTATTTGTTTTAAATTTATATTTACCTAGTTACTAACAGGTTGTGCATCTTTTCATTTAGAAGCCTCTTTATATCTTGTGTTCATTTTTCAGTTAGGTTGATATTAAAGATACTAATCTTTTGTCAATTATGCATGTTACAACATATCCTACCAGTTTTTGGCTTCCCTTTTTACTTTCTTAAAAGTATATTTGATAAGGAGAACTTGTTTACACTAATGCAGTCACATTTTGGCTAGTGCTTTTTTTTTTTTTTTTTTTGTCTTGTTTGTGAAATCATTCCTTTCTCAAAGATCATAAAGGTATTTTCCAAATATTTTCCTATGTGCTGAAAGTCTTTCAGTTTTGCCATTCACATGTAAGTCTTTAATCTTTCTATATTTGAGTTTTGTGTGCATGTGATATGGGATCCAAAATAGTGGTGGGATCCAATCATACTCTTTTCCCTATGGACAGTCATTTATCTCAGCATGGCTTATTGAATTCTTTGCATGGTGATTTGCAATAATATCTTTGTCTTATTTTATCTTTGTCCATATATGCACAGGTCTATTGCTGAGCCATTTGTTGCTTTGTCGGTCTATATTTGTGCTACTACCAAAATGTCTTAATTATGATAACATTACAAATGTTGGGGCAGGAAGTCCCCACTTTCTTCTCATCTTCAGAAATACTTGCACAACTGTGAAAGTGTGATCTGTTAAGAGATAAATAAATAAAATGTAAATTATTAAACATTTCAGGGGTCCATACACATATTCCTTAACAATAGAGCTAACATACTCTGAACTAGACTCTGAACTAGATTGTTAAAAAAAATGAAGATAAGAAATTATTCAAATATCATAAGTGTTTGCCTAGTTTCTAGAAGTTCGGTTTCCATTACACAATTTAAAGAATGTTTGAGAATCACACACACAAAAAAAGAATCACAAACATTGGATGTTTTTTGTTTTGAAAATACTAATTTTTAGAATGTAAAATTTATGAATATAATGATTATTTTATGTTTTTCCTTTCAAGTCTTGACACATAATCGAAGGCATAGCCTCTCCAAGATGATTCATCAGACATCTCTTTATCCTTGTTTTGTAAACATTCAGGTGCCTAGCAGACATTTTGCTGCTGCTGCTACAAAGTAAGTATTTCGTTTTAATTGTTATTTCATTTACTGTTGCTTAAAATTTTGATTGAGAAACATGCTTAGATCCCTAAAGACTTACAGAGTTATACTGTTGTAAAAATTTATCATCTCTGTTTCTTTGCCCTCACAGTTATGAAGAAAAGATAAGACTTATAATAATACTTAACATTTATTGAACACTGACATTCAGTAACAAACTTAAACCTCACAGCAACCCTATGAGGAAGCTATTGTTATTATGCTTTTATTGTATAGAGAACAAAATCAATGCACCGATGATGGGTTATATTACTAGCCCAGGGTCAGAGAGCTAGTTCCTGCTGCAGCAAGGATTTAAACCCAAGGAGTTTGCTTCCAGAACCTAGGCTTTTTCTGGTATGCTGTCACTGCCTTTTTAGAACAGAATCCACTGTTTGAATTAATGAACTTTAATTAAGGTGTACTCTGTGTGTGTGTGTAGTTCTTTTTGTTCTTTAAATTACATTCTAGCCTCCTACACACTTTTTATAATTAGGTATTACAGGATTACCAGTACTGAGATTATATAGTGGAATTTTAGATTTGCATTATATATATATATGCATATATATATGCATATATATTTATATGCATATATATTTATATATACATATATAAATTTATGTTGTTTTATGTAGTTTGGACATGTAGAAACATAAAGGAATGAAATCTGTTCTCCCATCTGGTTTCATACTGAATGAAATTAGAACTGTCTTTTTCTCCATTGATAACTACCAGTACCTTGTTAAACTGAATGACTGTATGATAGCCTAATGGCTTTATTGCTTTGCTTCCTACTGAGGCAAGGGACTGAAAGGCAGATTTTGGCTAAATCCTCAACCTTCCTTCTTGTATCATCTGGCTGTAGGGCATGGCATTAATTGTTATTTCCCCAAGTGGCACTGATGTTAATGAAATGTAGAAACAGAGATAGTTAACGTTATTTTTCTGAGTATCTTCCTCCTTTTTGTTTTTTTGAGACAGGGTCTTGCTTGCAGTGTAGTTCAGGCTGGCTTTGAATTCACTATGTAGCCCAAGCTGGCCTCAAACTCCCAGCAATCCTTCTGCATCAGGCTCCCAAGTGCTGGGATTACAGGCATGTGCCACCATGCCTGCCATCTTTCTCCTTAATGTCACCATTTTTGAAGGTGAAAGAAGTGGCTCAGAGATAATTATAAAACCCTGAGAAGCTGTCAAATATTAGTAGTTAAAATTTATAGAATGCTTACTATGTGCTAGACACTATCCTAACCATACTGTATGTATTGTATTCATTTACTCTTCACAGCAGTTCCATGAAATACAGACACTATTATAAGCATTTTCAGATGGAATGGAAGCCCAAAGATTAAGGCACTTTTCCGGGGTTACATAGCTTGAATGTGTTGGAGGGAGGATTTCAGCCCAGAATGACTCTAAAGCAATCACTCTTCATGGTTAGTAAAAATAATGAAATGAGTGGCTTTGGAGGGTATGTCTGGAAAGCAAATAGAGTTCAATCTTCCAAATCTTACTTTTTGACACAATTTGATAGAATTCAAGCTTTAGATTATGGGATACCCAAAATGAAAACTAAAATGTGGAAAGTTTTTGGTGAATTTATAAATTTCCAGTTGTTTAATATATTCTTATTCCTATAAAATTAATTGAATATCTAAGAGCTTTGCCATAGTAACTTCTTTTACTTAGCCTGCTTCATTGAGCACTGTGTGATGTAGTGGTGATATGAAGATAAACAAGGCACATGTTCTGGTCCTCTGCCCTTAAAGATTTCATGATGAGCTGAGAGCAATGTAACAATTGCTTTCTAAAAAATTAATTATTTAAATTAATTATCTAAAATAATAATGTACTAACTGTGTGCGTGGATAAGATATTTGTGGTAAGCAATTAAAAATAAAGGTTATGTAGTATAAAATACTTCATCGTTCCACTCTGCCCTTTAGCCAGTTGTGGTGATCTGTGCATTTATAAATATATAGATATGGTTTTTGTGTAAGTGGTAGTTGTTTGTTGTATAAGTAGTAATGTACTCTACATCCTGTTTTGCATCTTGCTTTTTTTAAATGATATGTCTTGGAAATAGTTTCATGAGTTGACTAGTTATTTTAACTGTATAATATTGTGCGAATGTATCATAACTTATAACTATTTCCCTGTTGATACACATTTATCTTTTCAGTCTTTTGCTATTATAAATAATCCTTCAGTAACTAATCAGTCACAATCAAGTATCTTGTCAAATATAATGAACATATTTTATAGTATAAGCTCTAAGAAATAGAATCAGGTCAAATGATGTATCTGCTTATAATATTGAGAGGTAATACTAAATTTCCTTCATATGTGGCTTGCCAGTTTATGTCCTCACCAGCAAGTTTTATTGGAATGTCTATTTCCTCATGATTAGCATAGCCAGTTTTTTTTAATCTTTGCCAGTTTGGTACGTAATAAAAGGTATCGTTATGGCTTTAATTTATATTTATTACTAATGATGTTGTACAGTGGTACCTTGGTTCACGAACTTAATCTGTTTCATGATTCTGGAAAAGATGGCCACATTCTTGTTCCTGTGGGAAAGATAGCTGCAGTTGTGTCCATCACCCAGTGCAGAGTTGGCAAACAAAAACAAAATTTTGCCAACGCTTCTGTTTGTGAACCAAATTGTTTGCCATTTATTTTTTCTATACTGTGAATTTTCTGTTCATGTACCATATTTTTTGTTGTTGATGAGTTAGAGTTTTTTGCATATTATAAATCAGCACTGATCTGTTTTAATAGAGGAATAAACAAAGTGCTATGGGATTATGTATGAAAGGTCAGTTAATTCCTCCTGTGGAGCGGAGGGCAAAAAGTGTTTGAACTGCTTGAAAGATAGAATTTTGCAGGGAAATAGAGAGAAAGCCATTTCAGTGATGGAGAGGCTTGAAAGTGGATGATATGAATGTAAATACAATCTGATATGGCTTGAAGATAGGACAAATGGGAGCTGGTAGGAAGGTGGCCAGAAAGGAGGCTTCCTTTGGATGTGAGTAGTGCCTGGGTTCTGTTTTATTGTTAGGACGCTGGAGCAGTGAGTACTGGCTGTACCAGCTTCTGTCTCTACTCAGCAGGAAGTGAAGAGTGACCAGTTCTCCACGTTCCTAACAGCCTTGGATATCATCAATTTTTGTTTCTTTGTGTATTTATAATTTGTGTCTTTTGCCCAATCCTCTAGTGGGCTGCTTGTGTTTTTTTCTTTCTGCTTTGTGCAGTTATCTGCTTATTACATATATTAATTATCTTGAGAATATTTTATCTTTAAATGTTATTTTTGTTAATACCATAGAATTGTTTTGTTTTATGTCTTCTCCAAATTTTATTGCACTACAGCTTAAAAAGTACTTTTCACTAGCCTAAAAAACATGGCAGAAAAAAATAGTCATACTTCAGAAAGCTACAAAGCTTTATAAGCAGATGCATTTTTTCATTTCTGCCAATGAGAGTTATTCAGTAACTTGATCAGACTCATAGCTTCATACCTTTAGTAGTAATCTTTATTTTTTAATGTTCTGACCTTATAGCACACTAAAAATAGGTTTTTTCAGTGGCTGGCTTTTTGTTCTCATCAGGATCGGAGACAGGGTGGAAGGGCCTGTGCTCTCATCTCCTTTCTGACATTCTGGATCTCCCTGGCCCCCATGTGTGTGAGCATATATCCTTTATTTGCCAGTAGCAGGTTCTGATTTATAAAAGGGCCACCGGGCCATCTGAGTCTGGTTTTGTTTCTTTCTTGACAATGGGTTCTTTTCCCTGCTTCTTTGTGTATCTTAAAAAATTTTTATTGAATGTGTAATAGTATATTACATAGAACAGTAGGGACTGAAGTAAACAGTTTTCAAGCCTGTAAATGGGCATGCTCTTCAGGTGTTGAATAAATCTAGTCAGGGACCGAGCTGGTTTTGGTTTTGTGGTTGCTATGGTTCCCACCAACCTCAAATGCAGCAGGGTTACCTTATGCTCGGGGTGGGGGTTGGGTCGCTGGAGGCTTTTTTTCTGTGTCTGCTTCACGCTTTGTTTTCCGCTTTCCTTGCACAGCTGCACCTGGATGAGGCACTGGTGGTGGTGGTGCCACTGTCTACACTCTTGGCCCTCCTCAGCAGTAGGCTGCTGTTGCTTATGACCCAGTGAAACAGTAGGCTGGGCTGTGGCGGGGGCTTTCTCTGTGGCCTGTGTCCAATCTTAGTCTTCAGTAGGCCCCGTGCGGCTGGACCGTGGGCAGAGGGTTTCCGCAGCATTTCTGTCCCTCCTCCCGTTGGTCTGCATCTGCTGCAGGTCGTGAGGGAAAGTTTCCCGGCTCTTTCCCAGCTGTATTGGTATAGGATCCTGGGCTCAGGACTATTTCTCAACTGCTTCTAGGGGTAGGACTTTTTGTAGTATTTTTTCTTTTTTCCTCCCAGACACAGTGGCTGTTTACCTGGGCCTTGTCTCCCCACCTGCACCCTATGGGGAGGCCTTCTAGTCTCCAGCCCTGCCCAGTCTTTCCTGGGAGCTCCTGGTGGAGGTGTGTGGAAAAGGGCTTTGGAGCTGAACGTAAGCGTTCCGTGTTTGCACCTGCCAGCGGGCTTATCCTGTGCTGCTTGCCCTAACGTTTTATCCCCTTGCCTTTCTCTTTTGCTCTGCTGCAGCTGAGACCAGGGTGTGGGTGAGAGGGGGGTGGGGGCTGACTGTCCTTGGCTTTTAGGCTATTTGGTTGCCTGCCATAGCGGCTGCGTGATCCCAGCTCTGTGATGGGATCAAGAAAGGTGATTTTATCCAGGTCTTTCTTGTTAATGTTCTTTCCAGCTTTTTACATTTTAAACGGAAGCAGAACTTCTGTGTTTAGTTTAAAGGGTAATGAATAAACCAGTATCAGAGAAGTTAGTGAATTTATTTCACTAATGCACCGTAGGCATTTTTTTTTTTTTAATTCAGTTTAGTTTGACAGAGGTTGTGTAATTCCCCCGCCCCCAATTCCTTTAGGTAAAAGGATTCCTCAGCCTTGGGAGAACTTGCATTGGTCTCTCCCTCTCCGGGTCACAGATTTTTCAAAGGTCTTGAAGTGAACTTCATTATAGCACTGTTGTTTTTCTTATTTTATTGGGTCTGACCATGGAATTATTTTTCCTTTCATGTTTTTGGAGTTAGGGAACCGATGAGGCAGGGAGAAAGTTATTAGCTGAGTTTAGACTCATTACTCATATAATCTGGTTTAGTTACCTAGGTAACTACAGCCAAATTCTCTTCTCGCTGATTCAGACTGCCAGGTGTTTCTCTGCCACCTTACTAAAAAACCTTTCTAGTATGATTTATTTCATTCTGAAAATCATGGTATTTAAGCCTTTCTGATAGGGGCTTACCTACTTTCATGGAATGAAACAATGGAAGTTCTTCTGAATATGATAATTACAAATAGACATTTTCTGGGAAGGCTGTGGACAACAGGCAGTGGGTGTGTGAGATTAATTACTGAAAAAGTTAAACTGCAGGTTTTTAAATTTGAATAATGCACCCCCCCCCTTTTCTGTTGGGAATCAAACCCAAGGCCTTGTGCATGCTAGGCAAGCACTTTGCCACTGAGCTACATCCACAGCCCTAGTATTTTCCTGAGTCTTAATTGATGTTTGTTATAATGATATTATACTTTATTTTGATTTTTTAAAAGCAGCATTGTATCTGAACCTTAAAATGTTTTCACTGAACCACCTCAGATATTTTGGGAAACAAGGTCCAAAGTACAAATAAAATAATTGCTATATAACTATCTCAGTCTCACTATGTATCATACTCTTTTGGGGGTTTTGGAATTTATTAATTTAAAAATACATATTTCAGCTTCTGCAGATTTCATATTAATCACAGATTAAATGTACAGGTTCAACCATGGCTAAAAATTTAGTAGTGAAATCAGCATTTACGTAAAATAAATCTACAGGCTACAGCTAGGACCTTTTGTTTACTTTATTTTTTGAGACAGGGTCTTGGTAAGTAGTTCAGGCTAGCATTAAACTCACTATGTAGCCCAGGCTGGCCTCCAATTTGTGGCGATCCTCTTGCCTCAGCCTCCCAAGTGCTGGGATTACATGTGTGTGCCACCACATCTGGCTGTTTTATTTATTTTAAATAGACTTTGTTCTCAAAACAGCCTTTCAAGTCTCCCTCTATTGGCTTCACCGTTCCTTTACAAAATATAAGGTAAAAACGTGGTTTCTCTAGTTTGGAAGATTTCAGGATTTTGTGGAGTACTTCAAGGTAGCTATTGAGACATCTATGTACTTGCACAGACTTGTCCTCAGTCCAAGGACACCTACATCCCATTAAAATGAGGATCACCACTAACTGCTAACCTGTTGGATTGCTTAGGATTTATTGAGTGCTAAAAGTGAGACTGGAAGTTTGTGTGTGTGTGTGTGTGTGTGTGTGTGTGTGTGTGTGTGTGTATGTATTTATGTGTGTGTGGGGGGGGTGGTGCTCATGATTGAACCCAGGGCCTTCTGCATGCTAGGTAATTGTTCCATTGAGCTATAATCCCAGCCCTAAGATCCTTTTGAAAAAATTGTTTTACTGTCATTCATTTTTCTCACATAAATGTTATAGAACCCCATATTGATTTACCACAAACTTTGAGGTTTTAAACAACACAAACTTTGAGGTTTTAAACAATACAAACTTTGAAGTTTTAAATAACACATTATTTTCAAATTTCACACCTCTGTAGATCACACATCTGGCACTGGGCTAAAATCAGGATGCCGGCAGTTCTTTTCTGTAGGCTGTAGGGGACAGTCCGTTTCCTTGTCAGTCCCAGCTCTGAGCAGCTCCCCACATTCCTTGGCTTATGCCTTCTTCCTCCATCTCCAAAACAATAGCAGGTTAAGTCCTGTTCACAGTTGCATTTCTGCAGTGTCATCTTTCCGTCCTGCAGCTGGGGAAGGGGAAAGGTTCTCACTTTCACAAGGACTCATGTGAGTAGATTGGGCACACATGGGTAATATAGGATACTCTCTCCATTTTGAGGTCTTTAACCTTAGTCACATTTGCAAAGTTCTTTTTGCCACGTAAGATAACTTATTCATAAGTTCTAGGAATTAGATATCAACATCCCTGGAGGGAGGATTATCCTGCTTTCCACAGAACACAAATATTGTTCTAGAATACTAATGTAAACCTTCTAGCTGGGTGCAGTGGCGCATACCTGTTATCCCAACGGCTCAGGATGCCCAGGCAGGAGAATCCTAAGTTCAAGGCCAGTCTAGGCAACTTAATGAGACTGTCTCAAAATAAGAAAAATAAATAAAAGGGGTAGGAATGTATCTCAGTGGTAGAGTGTTTGCCTAATGTGCATGAATGTCTGAGTTCAATCCCCAGATAGAAAAAAAAAAGGGTTTGAATTGATTCTGAAAAATTATACCACCTCTAATTCTGTTTTTCTTAGGTTCAACTCTTACCTGCACTTCCTGTTGAACATAATTTCTTAGGTATTTTGTAAGCACCTTGTTAGCTTTTGCCACATAACAAACCTCCCTGTGTTTATTTATTGTTGCCCATACATCTGGGGGTCAGCTGACGCAGGCGGGGTTCAGAGAAGTCAGATATGCTTCTGTGAGTTTGCAGGTCAGTTGCGAATTGTTTAATACAGCCTGGGGCTCCGTGGGGTAGCTCTGCTCCCCGTGTCTCTCATCCTCCTACCTTTGGGCTAGCCAAGGGATATTCTTTTTATGAAAATGGCAGAAATGCAGACATGCAGGTGGAAGCATATGATGCTCTTCTCACCTAAGCTCGGAGTGGGGAACCTGCGTCTACTCTGTTCTGTCAGCCCAAACTAGTCACAGGGCCAAATTAAGGGGCTGGGAAATAATGTGTATGCACAACAGCAAATCGCCGACTAAGAAATGTCTGGAAGCTAATGGCCACTACTTTGAGCACCTGTTGTAATTGTAGAGGCCAAGAGTAACTTGTATTAATCTCATGATGTTGCAGTAAATTTAGTATGAAAATATTTATACATGTTTTCCTTTTCCTGATTGGATACTTTTTTTTTTTTTTTTTTGGCAGACTCTATATATTCCACTCTTCTGGCAGAAGGAAATGCCAAGTCACTTAGCAAAGGGACTTGATGGAGAGAGAATAAAGAATTGAGCAAATAATACCTCTATTCTATATTCAAACTCTGTGTATCCCAAGCTGAACTCTGTGACTACCTTTGTCACCAGAAACCTGTTCTGTTTTCCTTCTTTCTGGTATACTCTTTGCCTGAAGCCAGAAACCTAAAAATTATTTTAGTCTTTTCTTTCTCCTTCCACTATCTGCAGTATTTACTTTGTAAACATTTTTCTATTCTATCATATTTTCCTTATTACCATTACCGTTCTTGTTCAGACTCTTGTCTCCTTAAGAAAGGAAGGAGGGAATAGCCTTTTAATAGTTTCTAATCCTGCTTCCTTTAGATCTATCTCTTTTATTGTACCAAGAATACACTATTTGATTTGTCTTCTTTTGTTTTAGACAAGGTCTTGCTCTGTAGTTCAAGCTGGCCTTGACCTCACTGTGTAGACCAGACTGGCCTCAAACTTTGGCAATCGTCTTGCCTTAGCCTCCCGAGTGCTGGGATTACAGGCGTGTGCCACCAGGCCCAGCAAGAATATTTTGAAAGTCACGTGTCACTTCTGTTCGCTGGCTTCTCTTTGTCCTTTGTGGTCTTGCTTTTCCAGTTTCATCTTCCACTTGTTTCCTGTCTTCAGTTTTACCCTTTTAGTTCAGGAGTCAGTAAATTATGGCCCCTGGACCAAGATTTGGTCGACCACCTATTTTTGTATAATTATGAACTAAGAATGATTTTTACATTTTTTAATGATTAGAATACAGAACAATAACATTTTGTGGTCATGAAGATTTTCAAATTCAAATTCAGTGTCTATAAATAATGTTTTTTTGGAACATAGCTGTTCTTATTTGTTTATGTGTTCCCTGTGGCTGCTTTTGCATTAAAACAGAAGAGTTGAGTTAGTGTGACAGAGCACATGACTTACAGAGCTAAAGCATTTACTGTCTGACTCTTTATAGAAGTTTGCTAACCATTGCTATAGTCACACAGAACTTCTAATGCCTCCCCTTGTATACCATTTTATTTCATGACTCAATACTTTTTGTTTGCCTGGCTAACTCTATGTTTTTAAATAACAGCTTTATTAAGATATAATTTATATACCATGCAATTCACCCACTTAAAATGTACAACTCTGTGGTTTTTTAGTACATTCATAGCGTTGTATGACCATCACCACAATCAGTTTTATTTAGAACATTTTAATGACCATCCCCGGACACCTTATTCCCATTAGGAGTTACTCTATTTCCCCAGCCTCTCAGCCCTAGATGACCACTAAATCTGTTTCTGGGGTTCTGAGTTGCTGTGGGATCCTTCAAGAGCCAGGTCCTTGTGGTCCCAAACAAAGAACTGGACTCAGATGCAAAAGGCATTTATTGAAGGTAGGAAAAGAAGGATGCTCTGCAGAGTGCAGAGCTGGCCATGTAGAAGGAAAGAGCACAGCGGGGCCAAGGTTCATGCTGCCATCTTTTGTATCTTCCATTCCAGTGTCAGATCTAGGTCATCTTATCAAATATCAGTTTGATTTTGCCCCAGAAGAACTGAAGATAGCACTTTCTGATTAGTACCAGGTGCAGGGCTTGGAAACTGTGTTTGGCATGTGTCCTGGATTTCCGTGATTGACGGGCCATACCCACTTCCCCAGCCAGCTGGCTTCACCCTAATCTGCCTCAAACCCACTTTTAATCCCTACAGATTTGCCCATTCTTTTTTTTCTTTTATTCTTTTTTTTTTTTTTTTCCTCCAATTTTTTGGAGACAGGGTCTCACTATATAGTTCAGGCCGGCCTGGACTCACTATGTAGCCCAGGCTGGCCTTGAACTTGTGGCGATCCTCCTGCCTCAGCCTCCCAAGTGCTGGGATTATAGGCATGTGCCACCACACCCAATTTGCCCATTCTTCATATTTTGTATGAACTGAAGTTACAATACGTGATCTTTTGTGACTGGCTTCTTTCACTTAGCATGTTTTTAAGGTTACTATATGTAGCATGCATCAGTACTTCATTCCTTTTTGTTGAGAATCCTCCATCATATGGCTATACCATGTTTTATGTATTCATCAGTTGATGGATATTTGGGTTGTTTTTACCTTTTTTTTTTTTTTTTTTGTGGGTACCGGGGGGTCGACCTCAGGACCTCGCGCGCCAACAGGCACCCGTGCCGCTGAGCGATATCACCAGCCCCTTTTTCGTATGTGGGATCCGGGAGTTGAACTCGGGCCCTCGCGCTTGCAAGGCAGGCGCTTACGCTGCTGAGCCATCTCACCGGCCCCTGTTTTTACCTTTTAGTTGTTATCTTTTTTTTTTTTTTTTTTTTTTTTTCTCTCTCCTTTTTTTTCTTTATGTGGGTACCGGGAACCGAGCTCAGGACCTCGCGCTTGCCAGGCAGGCGCTTATGCCGCTGAGCTATCTCACCAGCCCAAAGATCTGAAAGTCTTTTTTTTTTTAGTTGTTATGAATAATGTTGCTGGGAACATTTGTCTAAAAGTTTTTGTATGAACATGCTTTTTTTAAATGGTCTTTCTTTTGGTTATCAAATTAATTTCCTTACCCTACAATGATGGGGTTATCGCTCCCAGAACTCATCCCTAACCTCCTAGGCTGGGTTAAATGTGTTTTTGTAAGGCTCTGATTACATTTTCACAGTACTTATATTATACTGAAATTATCTGTTTGCATATCTGTCTACTCTTCTGTAAGTTTTTGGAGAGTAGCATCAATGCCTTATTCAACTTGTACTGTAAACAGTATAAAAGTTTACTTAATATTTGTTGAATTAGAGAAACTGTGAAGCAATTATGCTTTTGAATTAAAATAAATAATCTTTTGTTATTTTTGTCTTTTGTACATTGGCCCTTAGAAAGAAGTCCTTTAGAATACACGTTGATATATTGAGCTCTAATTTTTCTTTTTTTTAAGGTCTGCAAAGAAAGCCAACAAAGGCGCCAAAGAAAAAACATCAGGTGAAAAGAAAGATGAGATAGAAAAAATAAAGTCATACCCATACATGGAAGGTGAACCTGAGGATGATGTCTATTTAAAGCGCTTATACCCGAGGCAGATATATGAGGTGGAGAAAGCTGTTCACTTACTTAAGAAGTTTCAAATTTTGGACTATACTTATCCAAAACAAGGAGTTTTTCTTGATTTGACACTGGATATGGCACTAGGGAAAAAGGTATGTGTACTCAATTGAAATAAGTTCATTTATGAACAGTGGCTGTATGAATTGTTTCTTAATTTTTAAAATTCTTGCTTCATAATAATTTTTAGAAAATCTTATGTTCTTTCTGTACTTCTTAATGAAAAAAAATATTTTTAATTTTCCCCATATACAGTATGTTGAAAACACTCTGGAGAGTCGATAAGTATCTCTATATATCTTTCAGTATATCTATATCTGTATCCATATCTATATCTCCTATTTCCCATTTCCCTGATGTACAAACATCAACAAAAGTAATGTTAAAATCCATTGAGGCATCACTCTAACTTCAGAAAATGACTTAATCAGTCTGGGTGTCGTGTTTCTTTGAAGTTGAGAGTGTTGGATTAGTTCAAATATGTTCCTTGTAGCCCTGGGTTAAGGTTAAGTTTGCATGGTTTGCATGGTTGTGGTCCCAAATTCCCCACTCTTGCTTCAGTCAGAGCCTTTCCGCTTTATCTGTTTTTATAAAGAGTTCTTCAGAAGATTTTTGATTATAAAAAAAACTCTAAAGTTAAGAAAAACACTAGATTAGTATTGAGGTTCGTTACCGCCCTAAATTTTGTAAGCATCTCACTTAAGTAATCTAATTTTTTTTGAAATGATATTTTAATTTTCTTTCTGAGGATGTCTTTTTTTGGGTCAGATTAGAAAACAGAAGTTTTCGAACACAACTTGACAGCCTCTACAAGAGCATACCTAGGAGAAGACAGTACTCTTTTGTTAGTTCTCATTCATTAGAAACAATTTATGCCAGCCATGGTACAATTTCTATTTTGCACCTTAATGTTAGTATTAGTTCTTTTATTTTAAACATTTTGTAGTGTCAGATATGATCTCTTTCTCAGTCAGCCATGAATGCCATTCAAAACAGTGTCATAGGACCACAAGCTTCATTTCATGTATGAAGTCACTTGTAAACAAGTGACATTGAGAAGGTATTGCCATCATCCTAAAGCTTTCTTTCTTTTTTCCATAGTGTTTGTACAAGGCAGTATTCCATAGGGGATGCTATTATCATGATTGCTTAGCGTGCAGTGGTTTACTGAAACCAGTTGTGAAATGTTAATGACAAAACAATTCCAGTCAATACAACTAAGTTGTATGGCTGATGTAAATTAGGAATTTATACCTTCTTGTCTGAAGGGGAATCCTCAAGAGGCTGTCTCTACTCAAAATGTTTCTAAAAGCATAATTTTTAAATCAGTTTTATTAGAGGAACAATCCTTTTTCTCTTCCAGATCTTCAGGCCATACCAACATTGTGGAGGGCCTGGAACTTGTTTCTATATGAAGTCTCCCCAAGAGATCTGAGCTTCATGTCCACCTGGGTCCTTGTGCCAAAATGACTGAGCCCATTAGTTTTGTGGCCCTATAGAGTCTCCTCTGGCTGCCTCAAACGCTGCCATAATTTTGGATTTTCCAGTTGACTTCCAAAATAGACCTGAAAGTGACTTGAAAATAGACCCACTCAGAAAGTATTCTGTCTAGGGTTAGGGTTTATGCTACCCAGTTGTTTAAAGCAGTGGTAGCAAACCTATGGCACAGGTGTTATTTTTCTAAGACAAAAGATGTTAATGTTTGCATTGTTTTGTTTTGTTTTGAGACAGGGTCTCACTACATAGTTCAGGCTGGCCTTGAACTCACTATGTAGTCCACATAATGTGTGGACTCACTCCCATATGGCCTCAAACTTGCAGCAATCCTCCTGTCTCAGCCTCCCAAGTGCTGGGATTACAGGCATGCACCACGACACATGGCTCACTTTTTCTAAATTAAAACCTCAGTATTCAGGTTTAATTGCAGTGTTGGCACTTTGCGATAAATAAGTGAGTTTTGGGTTGCAGTTTGGGCACTTGTCTCTAAAAGGTTCGCCATAACTGATTTAGAGCAATGTTGACAATTAGGGATGATCAACTGAGCATATCAAGTGGATTGTCTGTTCAGTATATACAGTTATGTTCATGTCCTCCTTGATGTCAGAAAATTGCATGCTTTTTAAAGTAAAACTAAGTCAACGTAGCAAACATCTATAGACAAAAATGAAATGGAAAACATTGTATTAGGTGCTGGTGAGATACAGATAATGCAAACATATCTGTTAGTATTTGAGAGACTGATGAACGATACAGAGATAGATGCCAAGTACCATGGGAGTATGGAACTGGGAAGAGAGGTTTAGTTTTTTATTAGGGTTTCTTGAAAAAGAAATATAATCTCTTTAGCTTTAAATTGTAGTCAATGAATAGTTCTGGATTAGTGGGAGGATATATGATAGAGTTAAAAAATTAAAAACGTCAGTTTTGTTTTATACAGAATGTGAGAAATAATAGAAAGGGTGGACTTTTTATAATTACTTTTCCCTTCTTGTATTTAGAAAAGAGTGGAACCATTTGCCAGCGTTATTAGTTTTCCATATCCATTTTCTTTAGAAGTCAATAAAGTTGCTGTATTAACAGGGGTAAGTAACTTTTGTCAACTATCTATATTATTTAATTTTTCTAGAGATCATGTTGATGATTACAATAAATGAATTACAGTTAGAATTATTATTATGATTATTATTATTATGTAGTGCTGGGATTGAACCTAGGACCTTCACATTGATGATGTAGCTTAATGTGAACAGTGGGATTATCTTACAGCAGTAAGTCTAGCTGGTTCTGCGGAGCCTCAGATGCCCAGCAACTTTTAAAAATAGTCAGAGAAGTCAAGTATGCAGCTAATGTAGCAATCCAGCCTTTTAAAGTTTTTTTCTTTTTCTTTTGAGAGAGTGTATAATTAAATCACTAAGTTGCTCGGGCTGGACTCAAACTTGTGATCCTCCTGTCTCGGCCTCCCCGAGTTCTGGGATTATATAGGTGTGTACCAGGCCCAGCTGATTAGAGAAAATGTTACTAATCACTTAAGTCTTATTTTCCTTATTTGAAGTTTGAAGTAAATGACTTATTGGAGGGTATGGCACTAGTTTGAGAAAGTGCTAAACTAGAGCTTTATTTTCGTTATTACTAGTCTACCATATTATATTTCTCGCAATAAACTGAAGAGAATTATGGAACTTATTCTGGGTAACTTCTGCTTTCTATTCAAACTGCCCTCCTTCAAGAACAGTGGAATTATTTTACAGCAATAAGTCTAGCTAGTTCTGCAGAGCCTCAGATGCCCAGCAGCTTTTAAAAATAGTCAGAGAAGGGCCGGTGAGATAGCTCAGCGGCATAAGCGCCTGCCTGGCAAGCATGAGGTCCTGCGTTTGACTCCTAGCACCCACATTAAAAAAAAAAAAATAGAGAAGTCAAGTATGCAGCTAATGTAGCAGTCCAGCTCTTGGTCAAACTTTTTATATTAATGTGTTTGTGAATTTTTTATGTTTTGATTCTTATTTACCTGAAGCTCAAAGTTGAGGCTTTTTTAATTTTCTCTGACTTACTGTCAAGGAAAGAACTCTGCTTTCTTCCCAGAAAATTGGGGAATATAGTTGTTGGAATACCACAAAACTTTACTAAGGGAAATATTTTCATGGTAAAATCAAATGGTAAAGATGGAACATACAGAAGAAAAATAACGAATACTGTTTATTTTTTGGAATTTTTCAGATACTGACTAAATTCTGGTTCATTGATTTCTTAAACTTTGTCTCTTCATATTGGTTTTATAAATTGGTTTATTGGTTCATACTAAGAAAACCAAATAGTTTTTAATCTTTTACTTTTGGAAGGTAATGTATTGATAAACTTGGAGCCTATCACTGGTAGGTTCCTACTAATGCCATTTTGGTGAATTTCCTCAGGTGTCAGTCAAAAAACACTTCAATTATCTACAAATTAAACTTGTTCTTAGTGTAATGTATCTGTAATATATACTCAACTGAAAATTGATGCATTTTTAAATAAAAATACAAATTTTATTTTGAACTGTGATAGTATCTCTGACAAAATACTTAAAAATGTACTGAGTTTGTTTAAAATTAAAGATTGATGTTCAAACTTGTGTTTGGGTAGAATCCATCAGAGATTGAAGTAGCAGAAGGACAAGGAGCTGCTTTTGCAGGAGGAACGAATCTGATTCAGAAGGTGTGGTGGTGTTTTCATGTTCATTAATTATAGAGACTGTTCTGTGATCTTTGCTGTGGTCCACTGATATGTCAAATACAGTCACTAGCCTCCTAGCTTCTGAAAAATGGTTAGTAGGTCTTTATAGAATGGGGAAAATTTTCTGTACTTCTTTTTGTTTCTAAATCAAGGTAAGAAAAAGCTATCCAAACAGTCTACTATTGTGCTCGCTTCGGCAGCACATGTACCAAACAGTCTGCTAGGGATTATATTTGACTTATATTGTGATTTTTAAATTTTATTATTTATTAATGTCTCAGAGTTTTGTGGGTTGACTGGAAAGGGCAATATGACTCAGGTTTTGAACTCGAGATTTAAAATGAAATCTAAAAGGTAGCACACATAGATATATCTATTCATGTCTTAAAAGATCAAATACTTGTTTTGCTTCCTTGGAGTGAAAGTGTGATTCACTTGGTAGATCACAAGACATAATATCTGACCTCTACAATATAGTGCTTTTGGTTCCTCTTAACTTTTACTCCCCTGTCAGTTCAGAGTGGCACAGGCTCAGCATGGTAGCTGACAAATGCTTATATACCCTGCCTTTAGAAAAATCACAAAAAGCCTGTGGAGCCCTTTTGGAAAGAACAGTATTTTTTATTTTTTTTTCTCTCTTAAGAGGTGGAAAGAAGAGGCACATTGTTATTTCTGAAAACACAAAGGGCTTTTCTTGACATGCTCTAAAAGCCCCTCTTCTAAATATAATCATTTTGATTATGGATTTTTCTCGGGAGGTAGGAAAAAATGACTTGAAAATTTAATCCTTCATGCCGTACCCAGATTTTCTTCCAGGGAAGTCTTAAGTTTGAGTTTGTTCTTTGTGATATGCAGCAGTGCTTGTAGTTTGTTTTGTTTTATTTTGGTTTAGTTTTCAGACAGTGTCTTGCTATGTATTCTAGGTTGGCCTTGAACTCACTATGTGGCCCAAGCTGGCCTCAAACTTGAAGCAATCCTCCTGCCTCAGCCCCCCAAATGCTGGGATTACAGGCATGCACCACCTTGCCCAGGTGCTTGTAATTCACTTTTCTAACTCCAGTAATACTCTAAGTTTGCTGGAGATTGTAAATTTTAAAGAGACTCTCCAAAATGAGTTTTGGAAGCAGACTGAGTGGATAGTAAAAAGAGATTATGTTTTAACACAGGCTCTAAATCAAGTCAGAGCATAGAACCCATTTTTTTTTTCTGGTGTATCATTAATTTTAATATTTTAATATTTTAATTTTTAAACGATTACTTAAAATTTTTTAATTATTAAAAAGTATGCCACAAATGCTTGGGAATTTGAGAGTAGAGCTTGGTCTCTAGAGTCATAAATTTATATACTACTTTCCATCTATTTCCTTCCTTCCCTCCCCCCTTTCTTCCCCTCTTCCTTCCTTGCTTGCTTCCTTTTCCTCTCTCCCTCCCTTCCTCTCTCTGTCCCTTCCTCTGTCTCTCTCTTCTCTCTCTCTCTCTCTCTCTCTCTCTCTCTCTGTCTCTCTTAGTTGATGGTGCTGGGGCTCAAAGGGGCCTCATACACTTTAGGCAAGCACTGCACCACTGAGCAGCATCCCCAGCTGCCATGCTTTATTTCTAAATTAGTCTTCTATTTTATTTAGCTCTTCTAAAATGTAATGTAGGATAAAGTTAGTAACCTTTCAGTTGTTTCTAGGTAAGACCTTATTTATTCACTTTAGTTTGAAATATCACAGATAATGCTTGGTTCCAAATGATTTAAAAGTAATTTCATGTTTTTACTTGTCTCTGAGATTATGATTTCCATACATAGATTTGTATTATTCCAAGGTGTGATCTTAAGGTTAATTATAGAATAACTTTCAAACATAATTTAAAATTTAATTTAATTTAGAGGGACATATCATAGAATTAGTTTTTTGAAGGTCTTTGATTAGAAATTTCACATATAGTTCTTTGACGTTTAAAAATTGCCTTTGCTCTCATATTTCTAGAACTACATCGCCTGTGGCTGAGTTCTGACTCTGTTTCACAGGAGTGTGCGGGCTCACCTGTCTTCCCTGAGCACTTGGTCCTTATCTAGAGCGTGCGGTCAGTGTGAGGACCTGTCTGGTGGAGTTGTGTGAAGACTGGCTGAACTAAGCCATGTAAAATATTGAGTAGCAAGACCCAGTCATAAAATGAATGAATGAATGAATGAGTGAATGAATGAATTTTATAGAAAAGGAGGAAGTGGATGTAGCTCCATTTGAAATTCCTAGCTTCAGTCCTCAGTACTCCCAAAAACAGAAGTAAAAATAAAATTAATAACAGGGAGATAAAAGTTGAGAATCACTGCTTAATTTTACTAGATTTCAAATTTTTAGGATTCATTGTGCAACTCTAAACCAAGGCTTTGGGTGACATATTTTGGTAAGATTTTCCATGGAAAAAAAAAAAAATCATTTGATGAAATACTTGTTACTCAGGAAGTATTGTTGTAAAAAATTGTTTCATTTTATAATCAACTAAACTTTTAGGTGGAATATAGTGAGTAGTATGGTAATTATTTGGGTGTTTGCCTGAATTAATAAAAATTCTTTAAAAATTGATTATTAATTCTTTGTTCTGAGAATGGAAGAAGAGTATGGATAGTAAACTAAAAGAGAACTTGTCTTTGACCATCTTCCTTATCTTTTTAGTTATTGGTGGCAAAGTAGTTGGTAATTCATTTCTTTGTGAAAATAATTACAGAATCAGTTCTCTTATGTTCTAAATTTACAAAGCTAGTGGCTGACAGTTTGGCAGCCAATGGTTTTTAATTTTGTATTTGATTTGTTGCAGAACTTTCAGTTTGTTTCTTCAGTTTTGACATGTAAGAATTCAGCTTTGTGAGGTTACATGGCTTGTGTGGACATCAGTGCTATGTTCCAGTTGTAGCACAGTTTTGCTTAACACAGCCCTGCAGAAGAATTCAAATATTTAAATATTTTTTTAAGTCATGGATGTGGCTATTTTTAAAAGAAAATAAAAGAGAATCTTTTGTTTCTGATGGTTTTCATAATTGGTAAATATCTTTATATGATCCTTGTGTTTGAAGAAAAGAATTGTGCTTAATATCTCTTTTCTGAGTCATAGTGGAAATTATGTATTTTCAGAAAGACAAAGCTTTACCTGGAATCTAAGATTATCTTCTTTTTTTTCTTGATTTTCAGATTTTAGATGATGAAATTCATGCAGACTTTTATATAGCTGTTCCAGAAATAATGCCTGACCTTAATCCATTAAAGAAGAAACTGAAAAAAAGATTTCCAAAGCTCAGTAGAAGTAAGGGAAAATTCCTTTTTTTATTTCAATATGCTGTGAGCAACTCTCTTTTCAAATTTTTTCATTCAGAAAACGAAGTTGCTAATATATATGTAGAACAGTATGTCTTGGTGTTTGAGTTTTGTGTTACAAGAGTATGCAGATTTGATTTTTTTCCCCCCTTTGGCCTTAATATTTAGTAATCTAATTTGAGAACCCTGTTACTTTTTACTATTGATTCTTTAAATTTAGATCATAGTCTAGGTCCAAATTAACATATTTCCTAGTAGATATGTTGTCATTACACTATTTTACTTTTATACCTCTTTATCAATATAATGTGTGCTCATGAAGGCATATATATGACTGCAGGAGCTCAGCAGGTGGTTTCCTTAAGGAATTTTCTCTTTAGCAATCTAGTAAGAGAGCTAAGGTTGCTGCATGCAGAGCCATTTTAGAAAGTGTGAGGTGTTGCTTGGTAAATTCACAAGGTGTGGGTGTTCAGTGAAGGAGGATTTACACACAGGCGGGGAACAATGAAGGTATCGTGAAGGAGGCAACACTGAAACTGTACCCTCGATAATTGGATGAATTGATCAAGGGAATATTATTATTATTTTTTTTTTTTAATTTTTTTTTTTTTGTGGGTACCGGGGGGTCGACCTCAGGACCTCGCGCGCCAGCAGGCGCCCGTGCCGCTGAGCGATATCACCGGCCCCTTTTTTTTCGTATGTGGGTTCCGGGAGTCGAACTCGGGCCCTCGCGCTTGCCGGGCAGGCGCTTAAGCCGCTGAGCCATCTCACCGGCCCAAGGGAATATTATTTTAAGTAAAGGAATGTATTAACTGTAGACACTAAAGTAAATCAGAAACTATAGACCAGGTCTAAGAAATATTGGCTAATTTTCTTTGGTTGTAGGGAATGGTACCTCTACAGTGAAGTAGAAGACAGAATGGGAAATGATGCTGGAAAAGTAGATTGATGCCATATTGAGAAAGAGTTTGAATTAGGAGCCAATGAGCACAGACTTTTATTCTGTATTCAGCAGGAATCCCTTTCACGTTTTGAGATGTGGTGTGACATGATCTATTCCTTAAAGCTTTAGTGTGGCATGAGTTTGTAAGGTGCACTGAACCTAGAGGCCAGGAGAGAGGTTAGGGTGCAAGTGAATACTAATGGTAATGTTTAAACTAAGGTCTTTAAAATGAGGAGTGTCTAAGGTTATAATGAGGAGGTTTATAATGAGGCATGTCAAAGGTGTTTTAGAACTTTGTGACTAAGTAGTTAGAAATCGACAGGTTTTTGAGGAGAAAGGAAGAGTGAAAGCATGCTGAAATTTGTAAGCCTAGGGACATATCCTATTAAGTGGATTGTTAGTGGAAGAGCGATATATTCTGGAGGAAAAACAAGTTCACTTGCAGAGCAATTCACTTGTTTTAGGTAGTAGTGGATGTGTGGTATAGATAGGGATTATTTTGAATAAAATTCCTGAGTGTAAACAGAACAAATATTTTAAAATTGTTTTAGTAGGGTTGTCTTCAAATTTTAACTCTAGTTGAGCTAAAAAGTCCTCAAGTTCTCTATACATGTTAGCCACTAATACTTGTCTGAATTTTGTAACAGGATCTGTAACTTGACTACATTCAAGTGGACTCACTAATTTTTTTGTTGTACTATTGTTTATTTTTGACAACCTGCATTAAATCACATGTCCTTACTAGATATTGGACTTAGGCTTGGCACATTTATTAGAGATTTCCATCACAGTTGTGTTTGTTGTCATGGAATCAGACTTACAGTCTTTCCTAAGACCTGAAATTGAGCATTAAAAATTAAACTAGAATCGCAGTTGAATTTAATGAAAATAATTTCTCCTAATTTTTTGTTTCTAATTAATTCAAGCTCCAATCAGAGCAAAACCAACAGTACTAAATATAGTCAGTTAAAATTGAAGACAAATACTGAGTATATCTGTGTTTAACTAGTGCCCTGCTTTGCACAGTGAACTGGTTTTTTGTTTTTTGAGACAGGATCTTGTTATGACCTCAAACAGAAGATCCCCTGGCCTCAGCCTGGCCTCGAACTTCTGATCCCCCTGCTTCAGCCTCCCAGTTGGTGGAATTACTGGTGTGTGCTCACCACACCTGGCATAAACTCGTTTTTCATAAACATTAATTTTGTCATCTTTATTGTTTTATCTATTCTCAGTGTCACCTTTTTGGATTGTATTTTCTTTAGCTTCAGTTTTTTTGTTTTTTTTTTTTTGTTTTGTTTTGTTTTTACTACTACACTCATCACAAAATTTGGGACTATTTTCAGTCTGAAAGGTTTTCTAATAATGTTTCTTTATTCCAATAACACATTTCCTGTTAAAATGTTTATTTTTATCACTAGGCTTTACTTTATTTCTGCTTTCATAATGAACTATCCCTTCCACATACCAGAGTTAGGGACTGAAGTTTGTGTTATCCATTTGCTCAACGAGGCACCTGGAAAAAAAAGATCTTTCCCTTCTCTAACGTTTCCTTTTCCCCTGACATGATCTGTGTAACAGCTCTAGAAAAACATTTGTGATCTTTAAACATGAAGACTAATGACGAACCTGTCAAAAGTGTTAAGAACAAAGTATCCCAGATGTGCATTAGAACAAATGAAGCTGCTATTATGCATTTTCAGAGCTTATTCTTGTTTAGGAACATTCGATTCCCCTTTTATCCAACAAAAGATGTTCGTGTAAAATAGAAATTAGTTTTGAGCAAGTGGGTGAAATTAAAAAACAAACAAACAGGCCCCTGCCACTGAGCTTGTTAGTTTCCCAGGTCGACTCAGTTTTATTAATGGGAGTGGGTGGAACCAGCTTGGCTGAATTGAATGTGCACATTTTGCAACATGATTAGTGCTGTGGTTTTAGTCGTTTTGTTTTAATTGCTTGCATAACTGTAGGCAAGTGCTCTAGTTTTCACATACACATTTGGTTTGTTTTCTCAGTATTTCTTTTTTGTTTCATAAAAAGAAAATTTTAAACTTTTTAAAATTTCTTGAAAGAAATTTGACTTTATTACTAGTCACTGTGATTTTTTTCCCTCCGAAATTCTTTTTATCTCAAATATATATTTTCATGATATTAGAAATTTCAAATATCTTGTCCTTTTTTATTTAACATTTACTAAACAAAAAATGCTAGTATGAAAGATATGTTTACTTAATGGAATCAGTTTTCTGTTCTGCATATTACCCTGTGATAGGTACTATGGCATGTATGGAAACAATTGAATTAATTAATTAATTAAGTTGGTGCTGGAGATTGAACCCAAGGCCCTGCACATGCTAAGCATTGCTATACGTGTGAGCTACACCCCCAGTTCAGATGAATTTACTTTAAACCATACTAAGTTATTGGCAGGTAAGAGAGAAAGGGATATAATTAGAAATTATACTAATGTATATTCCTCTTAACATGTAGCTCTTAGAATTGAACACCAGTGCTCTAGTTGAATCTTGTCCTAAGGGTATTTGAGCAGACTTGTTCAAAGGATATTCGTATTTACTGAATAGGGCACTGTTTTCTGTAAGGGGTCGTTATACTATACTGTGTAGCTCTTGAATCTTAAAATTATCAAAAATTGAAAGTAATTTTTTATTAGTACATGTTTGTAGCACATAATGTTTACTCCTTGTGGGGAGTTGGTGCATGTACATAACACATCTTAATTCCCTTTTTTCATCCCCATTTCCTTCGCTCCCTCTCCCCTCACTCCATTCCTTGATCTTCTTCCTTTTTTTTTTTTTTTTTTTTTTTTGGTACATTTGCAGTACATGTTTGTTTACATTCCTTGTGTGGAGTTGGTATATGTATATAACATATCTTAATTCCTTTTTTCATCCTCTTTCCCTCTCTTTTCTCATGTTTTCATTCCCTTCCCCTTTAAGGAAGATCTATTTCCCTACTTCCTATTATCTATCTTTTATTTTGTTCTTTATATAGTACTTCGGGTTTCTCATGTAAGAAACCATGTGATATTTAAGTACGTGTGTCTGATTTATTTCACTTAACATGATGGTCTCAGGGTGCATCCCTGTTCCTACAAATGACTTGTTTATCTTTCTTTATGGCAGAATAGTACTCCATTGTGTGTAAATACCACATTTTTCTTATCCATTCATCTGTTGACAGACCTATAGGCTGCTTCCAATATTTAGCTATTATGAGTTTCTCTGCTATAAACACAGGTATGGATGTATCACTGTAATATGATATCTTTAACTCTTGGGAAGATACCTAGAAGGAGAATAGCTGAGTCAAATGGAATTTCTAGTTTCGGTTTTTTGAGGAATTTTCTTACTGATTTTCACTGTGGTTGTACTAGTTTACATTCCCAACAGCTATGTTGAAGGATTCCTCTTTCCCTGCAGCCTCTGCAGCATTTGTTATTTGATTTCTTGATGATAGCCATTCTTTCTGAGCTAAGATTGGAATCTCAGTGTTGTTTTAATTTGCATTTCTCTAATGGTTAGAGATGTTGACATTTCTTCCTGTACTTGGCCTTTGTACTTCTTATGTGAAGTATCTGTTTATTTCATTTGTCCATTTTTGATTGGGTCTTTTATTTTGGGGGATTTAAGTTCTTGAGTTCTTTATGTAGTCTAGATATGAATCCTCTGTCTGAGATACAGGTGGCAAATTTTTTCGCATTCTGTAGGTTATCTCTTCACTCTGTTGGTTGTTTCTTTTGCTGTGCAGAAGCTTTTTAATTTGATATGATCTCATTTGTTGATTCTTGGAACTATTTCCTGGGTAACTAGAGTTCTGTTTAGAAAGTCCTTGCCTATGCCCATGACTTCAAGAGTTTTACCTATCTTTTTTTCCAACAGGTTAAGTGTTTCTATTTTAATATTTAAATTTTTGATGCATTTTTATTTTAATTCAATCTTTTGAATGTGGATAGCTGGTTTTCCAGCACCATTTATTAAAGAGTCTCCTTCCTCTAGTGTATGTTTTTTGTCTCTGTGAAATATCAAATAGTTGAATGTACTTGGGGTTATTTCTGTATCCTCCGTTGTGTTCCATTGATCCTTATGTCTGTTTTTGTGTCAGTATCATGCTGTTTTTATCATAGTAGCTTTGTAATATAATTTCAAGTCCAGGATTGTGATGCCTCCTGCTTTGCTCTTGTTATCCAGGATTGTTTTTGCTATTCTGGGTCTCTTCTGGGTCCATATAAAGTTTAGGATTGTTTTTCCAGTTCTATGAAGACCATTATAGAAATTTTGATTGGGATTGCATTAAATCTGCATAATAGGGGGCTGGTGAGATGGCTCAGCGGCTTAAGCACCTGGCCGGCAAGCGTGAGGGCCCGAGTTCGACTCCCAGAACCCACATACGAAAAAGGGGCCAGTGATATCGCTCAGCGGCACGGGCGCCTGCTGGCGCGTGAGGTCCTGAGGTCGACCCCCCGGTACCCACAAAAAAAAAAAAAAAAAAAATCTGCATAACAGTTTTAGAAATATGGCCATTTTGACTATATTGATTCTGCCTATCTAGAAACAGTTGCTATCATTCCGTTTTCTGATGTCCTCATTGATCTCCTTTTTCAGAGTGCTGTAGTTTTTGTTGCACAGCTCTTTCACTTTCTTAGGTTAGTTTTTTTTTTTTTTTTTTTAATATGCGGGTACCAGGAGTCAAACTCAGGACCTCACAGTTGCCAGGCAGGCTCTTATGCTGCCGAGCTATATCACCGGCCCCAGGTTAATTCTTAAGTATTTAATTTTTTTGGTGCTATTGTGAATGGTACTTTTTCCTAATTTCTTTCTCAAAGGACCCTAATTTCTTTCTCAAAGGATTCATTATTAATGTACAGGAGTGTTACTGATTATTGTGTGTTGATTTTGTATCCTGCTACATTTAATTTGGTTATTAATTCTAAGAGTCTTTTGGTGAATTCTTTCTGGATCTTCTATATAAAGAATCATGTCATCTGCAAATAATGATAATTTGACTTTTTCTTTTTTCCTTCTCCTTTCCTTTTTCTTTTTCTTACCTGATTGCTTTTGCTAATGTTTTCAGTTCTATGTTGAACAGGAGTGGTAATAGTGGACATCCTTGTCTTATTCCTGATTTTAGAGGGAAAACTTTCAGGTTTTTTTTCCATTGAATATGATGTTGGCAGGTTTCTCATTAAAGGCTTTTATGAGATTGAGATAAGGTCCTTCTATATCACCTTTCTTCAGTATTTTTATCATGAAAGGATGTTGGATTTTGTTAAAGGCCTTTTCTGCATCTATTGGGATGATCATGCAGTTTTTGTCCTTGCTTCTGTTTATGTGACATATTACACTTACTGATTTGTGTGTGTTGAACCATCCTTGCATCCTGGCATGAAGCTTGTTTGGTTATGATGTGTGATCTTTTTGATGATTCATTGTGTTCTGTTTGCCAGTATCTTGAGGATTTTTGCATCTATATTCATTAAAGAGGTTGGTCTGTACTTCTGTTTTGGTTGGCTTCATAGAATAACATGTTGTACTTAAGACTCTTTCTTTTTTTTTTTTTTTTTTTTTTTTTTTGTGGGTACCGGGGGGACGACCTCAGGACCTCGCGCGCCAACAGGCACCCGTGCCGCTGAGCGATATCACCGGCCCCTTTTTCGTATGTGGGATTCGGGAGTCGAACTCGGGCCTTCGCGCTTGCAAGGCAGGCGCTTAAGCCGCTGAGCCGTCTCACCGGCCCTTTAAGACTCTTTCTTGCTAGTATATTTTATGTGAAAGACTCCATTAATGATCAGGTACTGTTATAATTATTATAGATAGGTTATGCTGGTACTCTTTTCCTTGTTTACCTCAACCAAAGTGGCCACCTTTCTCTTCCTCATGCAGCAGGTCCTTTCCTTTCTCATGTCTTTGGATTTATTGACCCATCTGTCTTCTGTGCTCTTTATTTGCCTGGTTTACTTTCTTACTAAAATAACATCTAAACAGAGAGGTCTTTTGTGACCATCTTATGTAAAGTGTTACTCTCCACATTCCATTATCAATAGATATTTCATTGTTGTGATTTTGTATTCTTTCTAAGACTTATCTCTCCTGGTACCTCCTGTTTTTTAATTTGTGGTGTGTGTTTCCTCTCATTAGAGCAAGGACATTTTAATTTTGTCTTTTGCCAGGGCCTATAATAGTACCTGGCACATAGTAGTACTATACAAATATTTGTATAATGCATGAACATTTAACACAGCATTCAGTTGGTAGAAGATCTAAAATTCTAAACACTGCAACTAAAACATAGATTAATTATAATTTATAAAATTTTTTTGGAATGTTTGTATTTGTAGTCATTGAGCATCTACTATCTTGCAAGTCCTTGGATGTTAGTCTGTGAACATGACAGGCAAGGTCCTTAATGTCCTGGAACTAACAGTCTTCTATTCAATGGTAGATAAACTGGTTTGACTTTCACACCATATCAATGCCCAGATATGTCTAGATAAACAAACAAAACCCATAGTATAATTTTCTTACCAACTTGTATGATTCAGCTGTTCTATTTAGCTACAATCTTAGTTCTTTCTGTTTTTTCTAATAGCAGTTTTTAAAATAAGTGGTCTCAGTGATTGGCTATCTCTATTTCCTTATTAAATATATCTTTCCTTACAGCCTTAACTCCCGCAATTTATCTAAAATATCATTCGCAATTATAGTCACAAACTTTTTTTTTTGGCAGATTCAAAGATCAATTGAGTGTTGTTTCTTGAAACTCTTTGGCATGTACAATCCTAACTTACCTCCTTTGTCACTAACTATTCCTTCTTTGTTTCCCTTCATTAAAAGAAGAAAAAAGAACATACATCAGGGTTAAATACCAGACTGTATAGTTTATTCATTATGTTCATTATAGGGTTATGTTCATTATAGAAATTGAATAGAGAATTAGAGAAAAAGAAAGGGAGAGGAGAGCTGGCCTAGTGGCCTGTGTCCCAGCTCTCTGGGGGGCTGAAGCAGGAGGATCACAAGTTTGAGCCCAGCCTGGGCAATTTACCAGCTTCATAAGACCCTGTCAAAATAATAATAATATAATAATAATAATAATAATAATAATAATAAAAAGGTCTGGGATATAGCTCATTGTGAAGGCCCAGGGTTCAATTCCCAGTACTGGGTGGGGGGTGGGGAACAGGGGAGAAAAGGAAAGGAAGAAAGAAAAAGAAGAAAAATAGAAGAGCATAAAAGTGCAGAGAGTAAGAGACTGCAGAAAGAGGAGAGCCATTACATAGCAATAGGATAGCAAAGCCCTATGAATAGCAGTGACAATTTAACATTTGGCTACATTACAAAACAGAATAGAATAAGGGTTAACATAGACCTCTCTCAGTCTTGGCTTTATCGCTTTATTGTGATCTTGAGTAATTGGTGCGTGCGTGTGTGTGTGAGTGTGTGTGTGTAATACTGGAGATTGAACCCAGGGATGCTCAATGACTCAGCTACATTCTCAGTTCTTTTTATTTATTTATTTATTTATTTATTTATTTATTTATTTGTGTGTGTGTGTGTGTGTGTGTGGGTACTGGGGGTCGACCTCAGGACCTCGCGTACCAGCAGGCGCCTGTGCCGCTGAGCGATATCACCGGCCCTTTTTTCGAATGTGGGTTCCGGGAGTCAAACTCAGGCCCTCGCGCTTGCCAGGCAGGTGCTTACGCCGCTGAGCCATCTCACCGGCCCCCATTTTTTAATTTTGAGACAAGTTCTTTCTAAGTTGCCCTAGGCTGGCCTTGAACTTGCAATCTTCTTGCCTTAGCCTCCTAGATCCTGTACAGTAGCTGGGATTACAGGTGTGTACCGCTGCGCCTGGCTGTGAACCAATTTTCTGACATTTTTGCGTGTATTGGTTCATCTACATAATGCGTTTCATGGTAACACCCCATAGTGTTTTTATGGTAACGTACACATAGCTTAGCACAAACTGGGTCTATAAAAAGTACAAACATGCAATATGTAGATCACTATTATTGTTACTAACTGCCTACCATTCCTAAGGTATTACTTTAGAAGAACTTACTCTTTTTCATGTCTTCATATATCATTTCTACCTTCACAGCTCTTGTTGAATAAGGGGATAATTATTCGTGCCTAGTATGTGCTAGCCACTGTACTTAGTACTAAGAACTGGAAGATGACATTTCCCATTTTAAGAGGATACACATTGCAAGAGGAAGGCAATAAGAACAAAATGCTACAGGAAAGGTTATTAGTAGAAAATGTACAAAATACTTAGAGGAAGGAGGAACTATTTTGTAGAATTAAATTATGTAAAGAAGATAGCAGTAAAACTGAGAGGTTAATTATGAACAGGTATTTGCTTTCCTGACATGCATGGGGAGTACATTCCAGGCAGAAGAAATGACTTTCATTCATGCGCAAAAGTATGAGAGCCAGTTGTGCTCAGGAAATTATAAGTAGCTTTCTATCGCTTGGTACATAAGGTGTTATCAGATAGTGGTGGTTAATGGGGTTAGACAGTGATAGGCAGTGGGCCAGGTCTTGGAGAGCTTTGTGTGCCATTCCATGGAGATTAGATTTTATCTTGTATATAGACAGGAGCCATTGAACACCATTGCTGAGAAGAGTGAGATTACATTTTTCTCAGTAGAACAGGTATTCTGGGAAATACATAAATGGTAGGGTGGCCATCTGAGGATGATGAAATTTGAAGAACAGATCCTAGTGAGGGGGTTATTGTAGTAGTATAGCTAAAAGATGAGGAAAGAAAGAATCTGATGGTGGTAATGAAGGTAGAAGAGGAAGGTTGTTTTACAATATGGAGGAAATAGAATTAACAGGAATTGATTAGATATGGGATGTAAGGGAGAACAAGGAATCTCGAATGATTTTTGCTCTTGAGTAACCCAGTGAATAGTATTTTTAAAATAAACCTAAAGGAGATAAGGCAGGTTTGGGCACAATAATATCACAGAGTGAGGGCACAGGGGAGGATAAATCAGTGGGTGCAAATTTATTGTGTATTAGCGTGAAATAAATTATAATAAACAGATATGCTCATTGTGATCTCTAAAATAAGTAAAAAACACAAGATACAGAGATATAGCTTAAAACACTCCTGTATTTAAGAGAAATAAAAAATACGTGAAATACTGTTTTTTGCTTAAAACAAAAGATGGCTGTAAAGGAGGAACACACAAAACTTGTTGAGTAGAAAACACCTATCACTGTAAAGGCCCCAAATCCAGCCTTATTAACAGAAATATCAAGTGGGCTTTAACCAAAAGGCAGATTATAAGATTATGAAAAAGCAATCCAACTAAATGCTGTGTATAAGAAACACATTTAGGGGCGGGTGAGACAGCTCAGCGGCATAAGCGCCTGCATGGCAAGCGTGAGGGCCTGAGTTCGACTCCCGGAACCCACATACGAAAAAAGGGGCCGGTGATATTGCTCAGAGCCACGGGCGCCTGCTGGCGCGTGAGGTCCTGAGGTCAACCCCCGGTACCCACGAAAAAAAAAAAAAAAAGAAACACATTTAATTTAAACACAGAAATAGACTGAAAGTAAAATGCATACAGATATGCCATGGATATGCCACTACTGGTTTTGTTTTTGTAACTGTGCAAATATATTTTTTAGTATTCCATCAACTACCTTCACTTCAGTATATTTTAATGAACTTTCTCTCCTTTTAAAAATTAACATGTAATAATTGTACATACTTATGGAGTATAGTATAATAATTCCATACATGTGTATAATGTGTAACGATCAAATCAGGGTAATTTGCATCTCCTTAAATATTTATCATTTAAAAATACGGAATGCTTCAAAAATTGTCATCCTTGAGGAAGGACCGCTGTAATCTTTTTTGTATCATTTCAGTTGTAGTATATGTGCTGGGAAAGCAAATACTCTTTCCTTTTTAAGTCTCATTCTTTCCCACTTATATTATCACAATGATATTAGATTCAAAATCATGAAGTCATTTATTTGTTCATTCTTCAAGCAATTGTTTGTCACATTTACACCTTAGTAATTACCTGCATATAGGTGGAGATATCAAGTGAGTTGGAACTCATGAGAGAGGTTGTGGCTGGAGATACAAGTTTAGCAATTATCAATGACCAAATGGTATTTAAAGCTCTGTGTCTGGATGAGATCACTTGCGTGGGTGAGCAAGGATACATACAATAAGAGAGGTCATATGACTGAGCCCCAAGGTAGTAAAGCTAAATCAAATCAGCTGATAAGAATGGAGTGGGACAGTCAGGGAGAATGTGTTTCAGAGGACAATTGAAGATATTGTGGGAAGAGGGGAGCTATTCTGTGTGAACTGTTGTTGTGAGGTTAAGTCACATGAACTCTAAGAAATGACTATTGGATTTGGCAATGTGAAGGTCATTGGCAAGGTCACTGACAAGATTATTTGTGGTGGAGTAATGGGAATGATAACCTGATTGAAGTAGTTATGAGCAAATGAAAGAAGTAGAGAGACTCAGCGGCTTAAGCGCCTGCCCGGCAAGCGCGAGGGCCCAAGTTCGACTCCCGGAACCCACGTACGAAAAAGGGCCGGTGATATCGCTCAGCGGCACGGGCGCCTGCTGGCGCGCGAGGTCCTGAGGTCGACCCCCCGGTACCCACAAAAAAAAAAAAAAAAAAAAAAAGTAGAGAGAAAAGATATAAAGCTTTTTTTGAGAACCTAATGTACTGAAGAATATTAGATGGTGACTGGAAGGCTATGTGAAGTCATAGGAGATTTCTTTGATTTTTAAGATGGGAAATTTTATAGCAAGTTTGTAACGTATGGAGATTATTTAGGAGATTTTATAGCAAGTTTGTAAACTAGTAAGAATTATTTAGGAAAACAGAAGAGACAAGGGAGGAACAGTCTCCTTTTAAAAGTGAGTGGGAGTGGGATTCAGTGCACAGATGAAGAGAAGGGCCTTTGGTAGAAGCACGGAGTTTATATGTAGTGACAGGAAGGAAGGTAGTGGTACATTCAGATGTCACCAAATAATTTTTCAGCTCGTACTAAGTACAAGCACTATTCTATGGAAATAAGACAAAGAATGCATCAAAGAGGTTAAATAAACTCACGAATAGTTTAGCCAGCTGTCTCATTTTTATATTAACATCTTACTGTTTGTTATATACTATGTCATAATGTATAGTACTCATTACATCAGAATGTGATACTGAAAAGTTAAGACATCAAGTACTGGATTACTAAAAATAGATATTTTGTGAGTTATATTTGAGTCGAGATATTATATTTGAGTTAAAATGATAATGACCAAATCATAGGACCATATAATTTATTTTTGGAGTCTTCTGTATAATTCTTTGAAAATTCTTGTTTTCTCCCTGACTCTATTTTTCTCTTTGGCACATTTAATTGTAGCTTCTTTTATACCTTAATAGAGATAAAAGTGATGTTACAATCTAACAAATTAAGTTGCAGTTCTTAATTCTTATCTCATGCCAGTTTCTGTAGCCATTTGCACAGTAATGAGTTGCCTCTCGACTTCATTATTCATTGTGGTATTGTTTCCACTGCTAAATCTTGCTTTTTTTTAGTGCTTAATTTCTTTATGATAAGGCAGATCAGATAATTCAGGACTAAGGTAGGTAAAAAGTCCTGAAAGGATTTTAAGGCTGCACTTTCAGCTTTAATCACAGATTGTTTTATAGATTTTAATTGTCATCTATGTTTTAAAGCAGAGTAAACATTGTTGCATCTGTTGTCTATAATGGTATAAGAACATTACCATAAATTTAGTCACTATCTCACCATTTCTATATGTCCAGAATGGATGTAATCTGAGCTGGGACTTTGCTAACGGGTCTCACATAGCGGGTGTCACCTTAGCCTTGACCGAGGGCCACTCTCAGACTCAGAGGCTTGTTGGCAGAACTCGGTTCCTCACAGGCTGATGGATGGAGGGTTTTAGTTTGTTGCTGGCTGTCAGCTCTCATCTCCTAGCCCTGAGGTGATGTCCATGTGACAGCTCAAAAATCTGCTTGTCTCTTCACGGCTAGTAAGAGCCTCCTCCAAGGCAGACAGTGGGGTTTTGTGTGGTGTAGTCACATGCACATAATCACTCTGTTTTGTGCTTAGAGGCGAGCTGTGTGCCTCATCTATCTACACCCAGTGGGAGGTGATCACAAAAGGGATGAACCAAGAAATGGGGACCCCATTTGCCACCCGCAAGTCTACCACAATTTATTTGCTGTATCCTTACATGGATACGTGTTAATCTTCTTCAGTAATTTTTGCTACTTGTTTAGATGTAGTGATAATTTTGGATTTTTGAATTTGTCTATCCAGATTCCATTGGCCGTGACATTCCCAAAATGCTTGCATTATTTAAAAATGGACATGAAATTAAGGTAGATGAAGAAAGGGAGAACTTTCTCACAACCAAAATAGCAACAGTAAGTTACAATGGAAATGATTAAATAATCCTCTTTCCTTTTTTGTTTAATTTATTCATAAATAATTTATAAAATACATTTGAACTTGCTTTTGGATCTAGCATTAGAAGTGGTACTAAACATATAGAATCCACCAAAAAAATGTCTACTCGCTTCAGGGAAAGGAAAATAATGTGATGTTTTATCAGCAGATGGTGTTGCCTTGATATGGGGGGACCGTAGAGGACGTTGTATATCACAGAAAACCCACTACACTGCCAGCCCTTAGAAAAGTAATTGAAAATACACGCGTAGCAATCTCAATGACCAAGGTTACCCAAGCAGCAGTTTGTCATACTAATTAATGTCTGGAAGTTAATGGCCACTACTTTGAGCACCTGTTGTAATTGTAGAGGCCAAAGGTAACTTGTATTAATCTCATGATGTCACAATAAATTTAGTATTAAAATATTTATACAAGTTTGTCTTTTCCTGAAGTGTGTATACATTTTTTGGCAGAGTGTGTGTGTATGTGTGTGTGTGTAATGTTTTTCTTGTTCTATAAATTTAATGCATAGATTTTAATGGTACCTGAGAATTTCTTCCTTCCAGAATTATGTGCTACTTATTGACATTTATGTGTATTTTGCCTGATCTATTTATTCTAAATATGTGTTTTTTGTTATTTAATGTTATTGAGACTAGGATATAGAGCTCGTATATACTATAGAGCACACAATGCTGAGCATGTAGTAGGCATTTAGAAATACTTAATGGAATCAAGTAATTTGATTTATTTTCATGAATTATGTCTGACTGATTTAAAAATTGTTTGCCTATTTATAGAAGATGCTGGAAATCAGTTTTCAATTCCATTTTTAGGACACTAATATAGATATGTCAGGGTTATAGAACTATGTGTTTACTGTTTTCACTACCTGTATATTTAAAGTTATTTGCAAATATATATTTTTTATAGTACAGAATCTTGGAAGTGCCTATTTAACATTATTTTCTCTGTTCATAACTATAGGAATAATAATATTGATAGCAAAATTTAAACAGTGCCTACCAAGTGTCAGGAGATATTGTAAATATGTTTTGTATATTCTTTCTTTTAATTCTAAAGCATATAAGAGGTAAAATTATCATCCTCGTTTTATAGATGAAAGTATGGAAGCCCAGAAAGGTTAAAGACTTTTCCACAGTCTTACAGCAAAAATGAGACAGAATAGGTCAGTATTTGAACCTTGGCAGTATCCTCAAGTATCCAGGCTTTTTATCCCATGCCATCTTGCTTTATGGCTGGAATTATTTTTGTTATTCTTTCTCTTTCTCCTCCTGTTCTGTTCTGTTCTTTTTTTTTTTTTTTTTTTTTTTGTGGGTACCAGGGGGTCGACCTCAGGACCTCACAGGCCAGCAGGCGCCTGTGCTGCTGAGCGATATCACCGGCCCTTTTTTCGTATGTGGGTTCCGGGAGTCAAACTTGGGCTCTTGCGCTTGCCAGGCAGGCGCTTACGCCGCTGAGCCATCTCACCGGCCCTCCTGTTCTGTTCTTAAGAGGAATTCTGCACTATAGCCAGCAGCTAGTACTCCAAGCTAATTGATCTGTGTTCACTGTGGATCGTGAGAAATATAGAAAAAGCATTCAGCTAGCTTTATGGTAGGAAAACTTGCTTAGAAAGGGAGCACAGCAGTTTACTGCAGCCAGGGATTGGGAAGCACCTACTTGCAACATTTTCATCAAAGCTCAGCTTCGACTTCCTTGACCTGAGCTCTGCTAGAATTGGGGATTATAGAATATCCTTATAATATTCTTTATTAAAGATATATTTTCAGTATATTCAGTAGTTAATAGTTTATATACTTCCTGACTTAAAGTGTAAGAAGCCATGACATCTCATTTATTTTTTTCAACAAATACTATAATGATTAAGACATGGGCTCCAGATCATACTGCTTGGATTTTTTGGAGACAAAGATTTTTTTTTTTCTCAATGAAAAAGAAGTTCATTTATATGTTTAAAGAGACTCTTCTTGAATACTAAAGTATTATGGTATAGTAGGAGATTAAGTGTAGATTTTAGATTCATTCTATCGTGTTTCTAGTCATAGTTCTGGCTTAGAAAGAAATGCATTACTTTGCTTTCTGAGCCTGTTTTTCCCTATTTACTGTGTCCCTGTATGTAAAATGGTGGTAATGATACATACTACTAGGGTAGGAAGGAGTAGATGAGATAACATAACAACTATGTAGCAGACTGCATGTGGTTTAGATGGAGGAATAGGGACCTAATTTACTTTCCCACCTAAAAATGAGCATTACCTTGATACCAAAACCACAGAAAATTACCATACAACATCATTCATGAACATAGAAGTAAACATTTTAAACTAAGTTTTAACAAATCGAATCCTGGAGTATATAAAAAAGATAATATATCTTGACTGCCTTAGCCTACTTTCTCTTGCTGTAACAGTATACCTGAGATTGTATGATTTATAAAGAGTAGAGGTTTATGTTGGCTCATGATCTGGAAGCAGATAAGTTTAAGAGCATGGTGCCAACTCTGGCAAGGGCCTCATGCTGCATCATACCATGGCAGAAAAATGGAAGGGCAGTCAGGCATGTTGAAGAGGCAAAACACAGGAGCTGCCTTGCCTTATAAGAACTTGCTCTCTGGAGAACGAATCCATTCCTGTGAGAAAGGCATGGATCACTCTTAACCTCCTATTCATTTCTTACAGGTCCCACCTCCAACACCGCCACCACAGCAGTCAAATTTCAACATGGGGGCCAATGAGATGGCTCAGTGGCGTTAGCGCCTGCCTGGCAAGCGCGAGGGCCCGAGTTCGACTCCCGGAACCCACATACGAAAAAAGGGCCGGTGATATCGCTCAGCGGCAGGGGCGCCTGCTGGCACACGAGGTCCTGAGGTCGACCCCCGGTACCCACCAAAAAAAATTTTTTTTTCAACATGGTTTTTTGGAGGGGACAAATTACATTCAAACTGTAGCAGTGACCAAGTAGGGTTTATCCTAGGAATGCCAAGTTTAGTATAACATTCAACAATCAATTGTTGTAGTTCTCAAAGTAAAAGACAAAAGTCAATCACCTTAGTAGATACAGAGAAAGCATTCAACAGGATCCAAACACTGATTTAAAAGTCTCAGCAAATTTGGGATAGATGCCAGTGTCCTTGGGCTTGGGCCGGGGTGCTGCTCAGTGATAGAGCGTGTGCTCAGCATATGTGAGACCCTCCCTGGGTTCAGTTGCCAGCACCCCCTCCCCAAAAGTCAAGCCTTAATCTGATAAAGGATATTTAAGAAAAACTAACTGCTGATATCATACTTAGTGACAGAAGACTGAATGCTACTTTCTTCCTAAAATTAGGAGCAAGACTAGAATATCTGTTCTTATTGCTTCTGTTCATTGCTGATCTGGGGGTTTTTAGGCAATGTGGTCAGGCAAGAGTCAGAGGTAAAAAGGCATCCAAAATAGAAAGGAAGAAGTGAAACTGTCATTATTCACAGATTATATGATCTAGCTAGTAGAACAAAGCAATGAGTTAAGCATGGTTGAAGATACAAACTCCTATATAAAAATCATTTATAGTTTTTGTACAACAGCAGCAAAAAATTAGAAATTGAAATTTAAAAACAATGAAATTTCCAATCATATCAAAACTGTGAAATAGAATAAATCTGACAAAGGATATGAAAGACCTGTACACTGAAAACTTCAAAACATAGTTGAAAAAAAGTAAAGATCTAAATGGTCAGATGTACTTTGTTCATACTTCATTAGACTGAATATTATTAAATGTCAATTATCTCCAAAGTGATCTATAGATAGACTCATTGCATTTTCAAAGTCCCAGTCAGCTTTTTCTTCTAGAAACTGACTAGCTGATTCTAAAATTCATGTGGGAATGTAAAGGATCTGAAACAGCCAAAGCAGCTTTGAAAAATAACAAGTTTGGAAAACTACCTGATTTCAAGATTTGTAAAGCTATAGTAATTAAGATAGTGTGGTACTGATGTCAAGAGATAAAGCAGTCAGTGGAACAGAGTAACACAAAGGACAAAAGACAAAAACATTACATGGATAACTGAGTTTCAAAGGTGCAAAGGCATTTTTAGTGGATAAGGCAACAAAAGGTACCAGAATAATTAAATATTTAGATAATTTTTTTTTTTTTTTGTGGGTACCGGGGGGTCGAACTCAGGACCTCGCGCACCAGCAGGCGCCCGTGCCGCTGAGCGATATCACCGGCCCCTTTTTTGTATGTGGGTTCCGGGAGTTGAACTCGGGCCCTCGCGCTTGCCAGGCAGGCGCGTACGCCGCTGAGCCATCTCACCGGCCCCCTAATTAAATATTTATATGTAATAAAAGGAACTTTGACCCACATTTCAAACAATTTAGGGGCCGGTGAGATGGCTCAGCGGCGTAAGCGCCTGCCTTGCAAGCGCGAGGGCCCGAGTTTGACTCCCGGAATCCACATACGAAAAAGGGGCCGGTGATATCGCTCAGCGGCACGGGTGCCTGTTGGCGCACGAGGTCCTGAGGTCGACCCCTGGTACACACACACACACAAAAAAAATTTATAATAATTAGCTGAAACGTATAAAAAGCCTAAATGTAAGGCCTGAAGTAGTAGTACTTCTAGAAGAAAAAGTTGGGTGAAGGAATGAGTTCTTAGATATGATACCAAAAATATCCATGGAAGAATAAATTGATAAAGTACCCTTTATAAAAATTTAAGAGCTTCTAATCTTTAAAAAAAGTGTTAAGAGAATAAAAGGACAAATCATAGATTACCAAAAAATATTTGCAGATTATGTATCTGATAAATCCAGAATACATATAAACTCTCTAAACTCAATAATGCTACCCAAATTTTTAAAAATTGGCAAAAGATTTGAACACACTTCACTAAGGAGGTACAACAGATAACACAAAAAAAAGACGTTCAGCATCTTTAGTCATTAGAGCAATGTAGGTTAAAACCACAGTGAGCTATCACTACCCATCTAGTGCAGTGAATAAAATTAAAAGGACTGACTATACCAAGTGTTGGCAAGGATGTGGAGGGACTGGACCACTCATACTGTTTGTGATAATGTTAAATGATACACTATCTTTGGCAAACAATTTGGCTGTTTCTTAAGTAGCTGAACATCCACATACTATACAGTCCCACCATTCTGCTTTTAGATAAATGAAAACAGGATAAATGAAAACATATGTTTATGTACAAAGATTTGCAAACAAATGTTGATATCAGATTTGTTTGTAATAGTCCCAAACTGGAAGCACTCTAAATAGCTATCACAGGTAAATGTATAAACAAAAATAGTCTTTAGTAATAGTAAGAAACTTGATAATGCTACATATACTGATGAATTTTAAAATAATTGTGCTAAGTGAAAGAAGCCAGAAAAAAAGGACATATTGTATGATTATATCTATATAAAATTCTTACACATGCTAACTCACATCAAGTGACAGAAAATAGACCAGTGGGTTGGCTTGACGACAGAGGTGGATGGGAGGGGCAGGAAGCAGGAATTATAAAAGGACATTTTGGAAATGATTGATTATCCTGAGTAGTGGTAGTTTCCCAAGTGTATATACATGTCAAAACTTAATAAATTTTATACTTCAAGAATATGCAGCACATCTAATAGAATACTACTTAGCAATAAAAAAGCAAACTAAGGTACATGCTAATATATGGATGAACCTCAAAAACGTTATGCTTAGGAAAAAAAGCCAGACACAGAAACTGCATACATGACACCTTTGTATGAAATGTCTGGTGAGAGAAAACTTAACACAAAAAATGATTAATATTTACATGGGAAGGGAGGAAACAGACACTAACCATAAATGTACGTGAGCGATCATATTGGAGGGATGCAGATGTTTAAAACTGATTTATGAAGATGGTTGCACACCTTCATAAATCTAAAAGATTATTGAATTGTGCATTAGAAAATGGTGAGTAATATATGAAAACTGTGCCTCAGTAAAATTATTAAAAATGTGCAGAACGTCAAATATAACTCAACAAAACAGTTTAAAAAGTATTAAAATGTTTACATTGAATCTGATACAAAGCAGTTATGTAATAATTTTTAATCTGTCATAATTATCAAAGGTAATAACATTAAAGTTTTCGTTTTTTTTTTTTTTTGGTGGGTACCAGGGGTCGACCTCAGGACCTCGCGCACCAGCAGGTGCCCTTGCCGCTGAGTGATATCACTGGTCCTTTTTTTGTATGTGGGTTCCGGGAGTTGAACTCAGGACCTCGCGCTTGCCAGGCAAGCACTTATGCTGCTGAGCTATCTCACTGGCCCAACATTAGAAGTTTTAAAAATATTTCCAAGTAATATGAAGTTTTCACATGGTATTATTTTTACTATACAGTTTGGAATATAGAAGATGTGTTTTTTTTTGTTTTTTGTTTTTTGTTTTTTTGTTTTTTGCAGCCTGTGTTTTAGCAGAATTTGATTTAGAATGAGTTCAGAATAAAGGGCACCTACAGCAGCACATGCCTATATATATAATTTTTTTTTGCTTTTCCTTTCCTTCTTTTCTCTTTTCACCCATCCCAGTTTCTCTCTCCTTTAGAACAGTTTTTTTCCCATTTTATAATATGTATTGTACATTTTGGATCTTATTTACTCTTTCAGCTTCTCACACTAGGGAGACAGTACGATGTTTACACATATGAGTCTGGTTTATTTTCCTTGTGAGTATGGTCTCAAGTTGCATCCATTTACCTATAAAAGTCTCAAACTTATCCTTCTTTATGGCTGAGTAGTACTCCATTGTAGAAAAAGACCACATCTTTTTTAATCCATTCCTCGGTTGATGGACATTTGGGTTGTTTCCAAGATCTAACTATTACAAATTGTGCTGCTGTAAACATGGGTGCGCATGTATCACTGTGTTATGATGTTTTCAATTCTTCCGGGAAGATACCCAGCAGGGGAATAGCTGGGTCAAAACTAGGATCTCCAATCCTAGATTTTTGAGGAGTCTCCACACTAATTTCCAAAGTGGTTGCACCAATCTACACTCCACCAACAGTAGAGAAGTGTTCCTTTTTCCCCACAGCCCCTCCAGCATTTGTTATTGGTTGATTTCTTGATAATTAGCCATTCTTTCTGAGGTAAGATGGAATCTCTGTTGTTTTAATTTGCATTTCTCAAATGACCAGTGATATTGAACATTTTTTCATGTATTTATTTGCTGTTTGTATTTCTTCATCTGAGAAGTGTATATTCATCTCAGATGCCCATTTTTGGATTGGGTCTTTAAATTTGGGAGGTCTGATTTTTTTGAGTTCTTTGTATGTTCTCAATAGTAATCCTTCATCTGAGGAACAGCTGGCAAACATTTTTTCCCATATTGTGGGTTGTCTCTTCACTCTGTTGGTGGTTTCTCTTGCTGTGAAAAAGCTTTTTAATAAGATGAGATCCCAGTTGTTGATTCTTTACGATAGTTCCTGTGCGATCAGGGTTTTATTCATAAAGTCTTTGCCTACACCAATGTCTTCAAGAGTTTCACCTAGTCTGTCTCCCAGCAGATTTAATGTTTCTGTTTTAACATTTAGATCACTGGCCCTTTTTTCGTATGTGGGTTCTGGGAGTCGAACTCAGGACCTCGTGCTTGCCAGGCAGGCACTTATGCTGCTGAGCTATCTCACTGGCCCAATATTTAGGTCTTTGGTCCATTTTGAATTTAGTTTAGTGCACGGTGAAAGATATGGGTCCTGTTTTAATCTTTGGCATGTCAAATCCACTTTCTCCAGCACCATTTATTAAAGAAGCTATCTTTTTTCCAGTGAGTGTGTTTGGCACCTTTGTCAAAGGTAAGGTGGCTGAGTGTGTCTGGAGTTCTTTCTGCATCTTCTAATCTGTTCAATTGATACCTGGGTCTGTTTTTTTGCCAGTACCATGCTGTTTTTATCACAGTAGCTTTGTAGTATAATTTCAAGTCAGGATTATGATGCCCCCTTCCTTGCCTTTGTTGCCCAGAATTGCCTTTACTATTCTAGGTCTCTTCTGGTTCCAAATGAATTTTAGGATTGTTTTCTCTAATTCTGTGAGATAAGCTATTGAAATTTTGATCAGAATTGCATTAAATCTTTATAACAGTTTTGGAAGTATGGCCATTTTCACTATATTGGTTCTTCCGACCCAAGAACAAGGGATATCTTTCCATTTTCTGATATCCTCTTCAATCTCCTTTTTCCAAGTACTGTAGTTTTCAATGTAGAGGTCTTTTACATCCGTCGTTAGATTGATTCCTAGGTATTTCTTTTTTTTTGGATACTATTGTAAAAGGTGTTGTTTCCCTAATTTCTCTCTCAGTGATTTTATTATTTGTGTACAGGAAGGCTATTGATTTTTGAGTGTCGACTTTGTATCCAGCTATGCTACTGAATTTCTTTATTAAATCTAGTAGTTTTGGGGGTCTTTTATGTAAAGTATCATGTCATCCACAAACAATGACAGTTAAACTTCCTTTCCTATCATTCTTTCTTTTCTTTATTTCTGTTGTCTAATTGCTCTAGCTAAAGTTTCCAGGACTATGGTGAATAAGAGTGGAAAAAGTGGATATCCTTGTCTTGTCCTGATTTTAGAGAGAAAGCTTTCAGTTTTTGTCCATTTAGTATGATATTGGCTGTTGGTTTGTCATAGATAGCTTTTATCAGATTGAGATAAAGACCATTTATTCCAATATTCTGTAGGGTTTTTTTTCATGAATGGGTGCTAGACTTTGTTAAAAGCTTTATCTGCATCTATTGAGATGATGATATGATATTTGTCCTTGGCTTCATTAATATGGTGTATTACATTTATTGATTTAGGTATGTTGAACCTTCCTTGCATCCCTGGGATGAATCCAGCTTGGTCATGGTGAATAATCTTCTTCATTATTTTCTGCATTCTGTTTGCCAGTATCTTATTGAGAATTTTTGCATTTATGTTCATTAGGGAGATTGGCCTGTAGTTCTCCTTCTTAGTTAAGTCCTTCTCCAGTTTTGGTATCAGGGTAATAGTTGCTTCCAGGAATGAATTTGGGTGTACTGCTTCCCTTTCATTAAAGATTTTGAGAAGTAGTGGTGTTAGGTCTTCTCTAAATTTCTTGTAGAATTCAGCAGTGAGTCTCTCAGGGCCTGGGCTTTTCTTCGTTGGTAGGTTTTTAATTACATCTTTGATTTCATTGATTGATATTGGTTTATTTAGGATTTTTATATCTTCTTGATCCAGCTTTGGTAATTCATATGTATCTAGGAATCTGTCCATTTCTTCTGCATTTTCTATCTTATTGGAATACAATTTCTCAAAGTAGGTATAGATGATATTCTGGATTTCTGCAGGGTCTGTTGTGATTTCACCCCTTTCAATCCTAATTGCGTGGATTTGAGTTTTTTCTTTCCTTTTTTCGATAAGGTTGGATAAGGGTTTGTCAATTTTATTTAATCTTTCAAAGAACCAATTCTTCGATTCATTGATTCCTTGTATTGTTTTCTTAGTCTCTAATGTGTTAATTTCTGCTCTGATCTTTATAATTTCCTCCCTCATACAAGCTTTTGGCTTAGCCTGCTTTTCTTTTTCTTGAAGTTTGAGGTTTACCATTAAGTTGTTTATTTGCATTTGCTGTTTTCCTGATATGGGTATTTACTGCTATAAACTTCCCTCTTAGGACCACCTTCATTGTGTCCCATAAGTTCCGATATGTTGTATTGTCATTAGCATTTAATTGTAGAAACTGTCTAATTTCTTTTTTAATTTCATCTGTGATCCATTGGTTGTTCAGGAGGGTGCTATTTAATTTCCATGTGTTTATGATCTTCTTGTGGTATCTTTTGCCATTGATTTCCAGTTTCATTGTACTATGGTCTGATAATATGCATGGGATAATTTCAATTTCTCTGCATTTACTTAAGCAGGTTCTATGAGCTAGTATGTGGTCTGTTTTGGAGAACGTCCAGTGTACAGCTAAGAAGAATGTGTATTCTTGGGCCGGTGAGATGGCTCAGTGGAGTAAGCACCTGCCTTGCAAGCGCGAGGGCCCGAGTTCGACTCCCGGATCCCACATACGAAAAAGGGGCTGGTGATATCGCTCAGTGGCATGGGTGCCTGTTGGCGCACGAGGTCCTGAGTTCGACCCCCCGGTACCCACAAAAAAAAAAAAAAAAAAAAAAGAATGTGTATTCTTATGTTGTGGGGTGGATCACTCCATTCATTCAAATGTTTGGTTCAGTTCTAATATTTCATTGTTGATTTTTTTCTCTAGTTGATCTGTCTTTTTGTGACACAGTATTTTCTATGACCCTTAATCAATCTCATTCTTGGAATACCAGGAAGAATTGCTGTTTGGAACAATTATGTCACTTTTGGCTAAAGTGGTACCATCAGCAATAACAATAGCATCAGACATAGCCTAGAAAATGACAAACTGAGGTAACCATTAATTTGCCACCTTTAACCATATGAACTAGATTTGTGGTTACATAACAAAATCTGAAACAAACCAGAAAATTTTACATAGTACGTGAGTCCTTTCTATGTCAATTTTTCCCTTGGGTTAAAATTTAAAAGGGGTTAGGGAGAAAAGAGATTAGAAGTAAGGCTGGAGGACAAAGGGGGATCACAGATAACTGCAGAGATAATGTACACAATGAAGATCATGCTTAAGGACACAAGAGCTGATACAGACAAAAAAATAGACGAGCTTAAGAAAATTATAGAAACCATGAATGGTCAGCATAGGAAAGAAATGGAATACATAAGGCAGATTCAAGCAGATATCCAGGAGAATAAAAATTCCATTGAAAGTATCCACAGCAGGATAAGCCAATGAGAGGACAGGATCTCAGATATAGAAGACAGGTTTGTGGTTAGTGATCATGAAAAGAAAGGTTTCTTGAAAATAGCAAGGGACCATGAGAAATCAATCCAGCAGCTACTAGGTGAGGCAAAGAAGAATGACTTAAGATTGATTGTAGTCAATGAAAAAGCAGGAGATAGCACAAATGATATAAAAAAAAACTGTTCACAGACGTCATGGCAGAAAACTTCCCCGGTAGGGAAAAAGAATTTGACGTACAGATAAGTGAGGCATATAGAACTCCAGTTAGCCATGATCAAAAAAAAAAAAAAAAAAAAATCTACAGCTAGGCATATCATAGTCAAGATTCCAGAAATTCAACACAAGAATAGAATCTTAAGAGCTGTTAAGGAAAAGAAATAAATCACCTATAAATCACCTATAAAGCCATTAAAATCAAAGCTGACTTCTCAGCACAAACGCTCAAGTCAAGGAGAGCTTGGAGTGAAGTATTTCAAGCTCTAAAGGAAAATACCATCCAACCCAGATTGATGCACCCTGCAAAACTATCTTTCAAAACTGATGGAGTATTAAAATACTTCCATGACAAAGAACATCTGAGGAAATTTATGACCAGCAAACCAGCACTCCAAAATGTTTTGAAAGACATTCTACAAAGACATAACAAGGACTACAACTCCATGAACCCCAACACAAGGAATCCGATAAGGGAATCTAAGAAGAAAACAAGGGTGGGGGAGAGGGGGAGCCAACAACAGGAAAATAACACGACAAGGATAAGTCAATACATATCAGTTATAACCATCAATGTTAATGGTCTCAATTCACCAATCAAAAGACACAGACTGGCAGAATGGATCAAGAAGCAAGATTCAACAATATGCTGCATACAAGAAACACATTTAATTCAAAGAGAAATTCATAGACTGAAAGTCAAAGGATGGAAAACAATATTCCATGCAACAGGAACTCAGAAAAAAGCAAGGGTAGCTATTCTATTTGCACACAAAGTGAATTTCAAGCAAAGACTGATTAAAAGAGATGAAGGTCACTACATCCTTGTAAAGGGGGATCACACTAACTTTGGGAAAATGGTGCAGAAGACTGGCGGGAAAAAGAGAAGGAAGAGATAAAAAGAACAGAACAGAACAAGAACCACAAAGAAGCTAGAAACCACGTTCACACTCATATAAAAACAAGATCGAACAATGAAGGAGGGAAAAAAAACCAAAACAAAACCACCACCACTACAACAACGAGAGAGAGAGAGAAAGAGAAAAAAAAAGTCCACTTCCAGGTTCAACTCTGCTGTTACTGATAGACAAAGTGTGGAGACAGAGTCCCGTTCCATGCTGATCTATCCCAGCAAGCCAGCAGTAGCTTTTTGGCGGGGTAGTGGATAATCTCAGTGAGCCTGCACCTTCTGGCCGAGACCAGATTCATTCGGCCTGCAGCCTTCATCGCACCTTCTGCAGGCCTGAGACCAGCTGGGAGCTGCTATATGGAGCCCACAGCTACTCTGAGTTCTGAGCTCAGCCAGCCCCTCACCAAGATAGCTCCTCGCCAATCACTCTCTCATGCAGGACGACTGAGCCCTCAGCACTCACTGCCAGCCAGTGCAGTCCCTCACGTCCGTCAGCTGCTCCCTTCCACTGCTGTCTCTCTCTGTGGAGGCCCCGGGGTCATCAGCAGTCACCGTGTGTCCGCAGGTTTGAACCGCTCCTCTCGCGCAGTGAGTCCTGTCTCAGGGAGAAGGTGCCCGTGGCTACCTCCTTCTTCTTCATTGAAGTTTCTCCTTCACTCTCTCCCTGGGCTTCAATTTACACTTCAGATCCTTCCTGGGTCCAGGGGACCCACTTCCCTCCTCCTCGTCTTCTCACGTTGCTATATCCCAGAGCCTGGGCTGTGACTCTCAGAGAGGCTCTTTCTCTGCTGCTTACCACACAGCCATCTTGGTGCTCCTCCCTTTTTTAATTGGGTTTGACAGTTTTAATAGGTTGTAGAAGCAAAAAGAATACATGACAGAGTTTGAATCTAGCCTGCAAAGCCTAAAATACTTAGTGTCTGGCTTGTTACAGAAAAGATTTGCTGAGCTCAGATCTGGAAAGGTGTTTTTTTGAGTGAGCGAAAGAGATTAGCTTTATGTTTCTACTTGCCTGTACAGGAGAGACTGTCTCATTCTAGTTAATCATCTTCTTGTTCCTTGTTTGTGCAAAGGGTCTGCAGTGCTGTATTCTTTCAAGATCTCGCTCTAGTATTGATGTAATGTGAAATGATCTTGAGTAGTCTACTTTTTACTCTGTAGCAAAGTGATAAATGCAATCAGTTGAATGATGTTTCTTCATTATATAGCCTAAAGATTAATATATTAGGTATTATAAATCAGACACTAATGCCTTTGTATATTAAAACCATACAAATGGTGTTCTATTCAGTATTTAACATTTGTCAGCAGTTTTTTGTTTTGTTTTGTTTTGTTTTTTTGTGGGTACCGGGGGTCGACCTCAGGACCTCGTGCGCCAGCAGGCGCCCGTGCTGCTGAGTGATATCACCGGCCCCTTTTTCGTACGTGGGTTCCGGGAGTCGAACTCGGGCCCTCGCTCTTGCCAGGCAGGTGCCTATGCCGCTGAGCCATCTCACCGGCCCTGTCAGCAGTTTTTGCAGATAAATTCACTCTTAATCTTTCCTACTACTTGTATCTAAAACTCACATATTCATGGAATTGATCATATCTATACACTATCAAATCAAATGCTCTTATCAGTGAAAATGTCATTCAAATGATAGTGTGAACATCCTGAAGACAGAACAAGTTATTATTGGAATAGTTTGTTTTTTAATCAGTTGTATTGCTGTCGTGTAGCCACCATTTATTTTATCTCTTGGCATGAAGCATAATTAGTTGGAAATAAAAGTTGCTAAGTGATCAGGTTTAAGGGAAAGTCTTAAAGCAGAAAACTTAAAATTAAAGGCAATAGAGGAGAAAAGCATATTTCTTCAACTTTTTTCACCCAGTGGCTTTTCCTATCAAATAGAAATGGAGCTTAGGCAGATTCCCAGAAAACAAAGTTGAAACACATGTATCTGGCCAATATTTATAATCTAAATAGCAGTTTAATTTCAGATAGTAATTAAAGAATTTTAAAAGGATTTATCTGACTTTATAATATAGGAAACAATATAATAGTCATAATTCTGTTATCCATATAACTCTCTTGACTTTTTTTTTCTTTTTTTTTTTTTGTGGGTACCGGGGGTCGACCTCAGGACCTTGCGCACCAGCAGGCGCCCGTGCCGCTGAGCGATATCACCGGCCCCTTTTTCGTATGTGGGTTCTGGGAGTCGAACTCGGGCCCTTGCGCTTGCCAGGCAGGTGCTTATGCCGCTGAGCCATCTCACCGGCCCAGACATTTTAAAAATTACAAGTTAATATGTGCACATGAATAAATTTGAATAGTTCAAAGAAGTATATGAAGAAACACTAAAGCCTCTCTCCAATAATTGTTTTCCTGTGGGATGCCTATTAATAGTTTGTTTGTTTGTTTTTGTAATTGAAATGTTAAGGCACATAGCATAAATACCCTTGCAACATTAATTTATGTATAAGATATGCCACAGACATTTTTCTATAACTTTCTTTTCAATGGATGAAAATATAGAATGATGTCTTCCAAGATGCAAAAAGATCCACTTTTTTTTCTCTTTTTTGGCAGAAGGGGTCAGTTCTGGGGCTGGATTCAGGCCAGGTTCTTTTTATTGCTAGCATAGAGTTACATTTTACCACTAACCATCACCAGTTCTTTATTGATGGGCTTTTAATTTGTATCCAGTTTTTTTGCTATTGTGAAGGACAGTTTAATGGAGTTCTTACAATATTGCCAACATTTTCCAAGTATACTCATAAAGAAAATTTCATTAAATATAATATATACATGTTGAACATTGTGTAAGTATTTGCGAATTACTTTCTAAAATGAGTAAACTAATTTTAATTCATCCAACAGTGTATTAAAGTGCCTTTTTGTTCACACCCCTACCAGTACTGGATATTATCAAACTTAAACATTCGTCAGTTTGATAGGTGATATTTTACTGGTGTAAGTTCATATGCACTCTTTTTTTTAACAGCTTAGAAACTCTATTCTATTGCCAACACTGCCAAAGGGGAAAAAAATAAAATCGAGGGTGAATATTACTGTTGCTTTCTTCTTTGGTTACTGTCTTCCTTTATCCTACTTCTTAAGATTCTGAGTCTCTTCACCTGTCCATCATTCTTATTCCTTTTTTCACATTCCTGGTCCTGCCCTTTCTGATTCTTTACCCCTTTTTTTGTATGTGGTGTCTTATTGACTCGCCTCTTCCATTAACTGCTAAATGAAGTTGGCAAGACCCATGATCACTCAAGGTTGAGTGCTTATCAAAGTGTTCTCAAACACCGAGTGTTTGACATCTGCTTACTGCTGAAAATAAAACCTTTTCTACTCAGTGTTTGGGACTGACCCATAATATGTTGGAGATTTTCACTGTATCCTATATATTTAAAAAATTATCCTAATAACTTTTTTAAAACTTTACTTTCTGAACAGGAAATTTGTTAGCTCATTTGTAATCTAACAACAATAAGTAAAAACATAAAACAATCAATGTAATGTATAAGTTCTACTGAGCAAATACTAATTTCTGTGCCAGGCATAAGCCTAGTGATACAACAAAGATTATGAGTTGATTTTTTTTCCCCCTTGACTTCTTCAAGAAGGACACATCTGGTAGAGGGATATAAATTAAGGAAAATATGATAAGTATAGTAATAGTATATATAAAAGATATGGAAGTTACAGAAAAGAAGCAATGATTAATATAATCATGCCTTGGAATAGGTCAATAGGATGTCTTCTAGGAGGAGTTTGAAACGTGTATCAGTAAATTAAAGCTTCCTTCCTTCCTTCCAACCCCTCCCCCTTTTCTTTCTAGCAGGTAGTAGGCACTCAAATCAGTAATTGTTTTTTGTTTTGTTTTGTTTTTGTTTTTGTTTTTTATGTGGGTACCGGGGGTCAAACTCAGGACCTTGCACTTGCCAGGCAGGCGCTTATGCTGCTGAGCCATCTCACTGGCCCAGTAATTGTTGAATGACTGAATGAATGAATATATGTATGAATAGACAGTCTGCAAATTGAAGATCAGTTTAGAAATTATTAAAAGCATTTCTATTTAAATAATAATGGAAAATCTTATTTTATAAAAATTTGACCAATTTACAATAAATTTTTCAAACAGTCCTTGTGGAGTACTGCTGCAAGTGAAATTATTGCTGGAATTTAATAAAATGAGAGTCAGAATTAAGAATCTTGTCCACTACTCACTATGGAAATACTTGGCCAGACATACATTTTGACATAAGAAAATTAAACTATCCAAACATTGAAGCCTAAACATGTCCGAATAGGATCTTTGAAGTAATTTTCAAAGGGTGCCTGTTAGTATTTTATGACATACCACAAATCCGTTTTATGTTAGCTGTGAGGCTTTCAGAACATTCTTTGTTTTTTTCCCTCACTGGTGGATTCCCTGTGTTTTAAAATACTGTATTTGGCCTTCAGCCTGCTCTTTGAAAACACTTCAAAGTGTAATTAAAAGCCATTTGCACTGTTGATTGGCTTTCTTGACTTGTCCTTCATGATAAGGTAAAAGTTCCTTCTAATTTTCTATTAATATTGACTATCCCTTTTCATACAGGCACATTAAAAACTAACTTTTCTTTCTGTCTCTCTCCCCCTTCCCCTTTCTCTCTTCCTCTTCCCCCCCCCCTTGTGCTCTCTGTCCCTTTCGCTCTTCCTCTTTCTCCTTTCACTTTTGGTAGTGTTAACTGTATCACTTACTTGAAATGTTACAGCATTGTAGTTGCAGTTTCATTTGCTGAGAGTAACGGAGATCAAGGAATAAAGCTTTTCAGGAGGAAAAAAATTACTAGACATAAAAATATTGTACATTAGGTTTGGGGTATGAAGCGCTTATCAGTAAGAGAGCAAATGGATTATAATTTAAATTAAGGGAAAACTTGGAGTGTGTTTACTTGCTTTATTTAACTTACCATAGTATATAATACCATAGTAAATTATACGAACCTCACGACCTACTATGTATACTTAAGAGCCTATAAAATCAGATCCATCTTTATGTATATGTGTTTGTAAGTATTAGGTAGCTAACTTTTGTCTGAATCCAGTTGAGTAGAATCTTACATATATGGAAATACTGTAGTTTTCTTTTTTTTTTTTTTTAATTTTTAAAATTTTTATACAGTGCTAGGGTTTGAACCCAGGGCCTGATGCATGCTAGGCAAGCACTTTCTAGCTGAGCCCACCACAGCCCTTGTGGGTTTCAGATGTTGATTTTCAAATCAGTTCTAACAGAAAACTCTTGGGGATTAATGAAGTTAGATTGAAGTTGAACATAAAAACCTAGATTTACATTGATAACGCATCCTAGACCTTTTAAAGGTACAGTGTTCTATGAAATCTATTTAGTTCTAGATATTTTAAAAATAGTTCTGGCCTCTTTATAAGTGGGTTGTTGTCAGTGCATCAATTTGGTAGAATCTCCCACACTGTAAAAATGGCCTTCAGAAAAGTGTTTAGTGAAGGGCTGCTATATTTTCAATAAATTTTTTCAGTTTTTTAATCTTTCAAGGAAATTCTTTTCAAGTATATATGTACAAGTGAAGTTTTTAAAATAAATTTTCACCATAATGTTTTCTAAAAGGTAAAATAAAAGATCTTGATGTTTCATCTTCTTTTCACCGTAGGACAGTGGATACTCCTTGTGTTTGTAGCACTTTCTTTCCTTTTGGTACTGGGACACAAACCTAAGGCCTCACACTGAACTACATCCCCAGTCCTTATTATTTTTTATTTTGAGGCAAAGTCATACTAAAATGCCCAGGTGGCACTTAAATTTATGATTCTAGTAGCTCAGCCTCCCCCAGTGCTGGGATTATAGGCGTGTGTCACCACATCCACTCTGAAGTTTGATTTTGTGTGTGTGTGTATGGTACTGGGATTTGAACCCAGGGAGTGCTGAACTACATGCTTAGCCCTTTAATTTTTCTTTTTGAGACAGAGTCTTGCTAAATTGCCCAAGCTGGCCTCAAAGTTGAGCTCCTCCTGCCTCAGACTCCCGAGTTTCTGGGATTACAGATGTGCAGCATCACACCCAGTGAGGCTTGGTTTTTGAGCCTTGACTTGGCTCCCAGGATCCTGGCAGCCACGCTTCATCCTCTAGGTAGGAGGAGATTGGAAGAGGTTTATTTCAAGGACAGTACTTAGTTATAAGGTATTTGAGCTAGCTTTACAATTTTTTCCTTCCTGTTTTTAATATACATGGTAGCTTTATCTTCAAATGCAAACACGAAGTCTGGTTTAGGCTAACTATCACTTCCTTTTATTATATCTAAAACAAACTTTTTTCCTCCCCTATTATTTTGTTTTCACTCTCTCTGTAGTATCCTCCCTTCCATTCATCCCATGATTTAGTAATTTAGCTTAGTATCACAATAAATCTAGTAAAAGTAAAAATATTCTAGTGTTCCTGCATGGGCTAACATCTTTTTTTTTTTTTTTTTTTTTTTTTGTGGGTACCGGGGGGACGACCTCAGGACCTCGCGCGCCAACAGGCACCCGTGCCGCTGAGCGATATCACCGGCCCCTTTTTCGTATGTGGGTTCCGGGAGTCGAACTCGGGCCTTCGCGCTTGCAAGGCAGGCGCTTAAGCCGCTGAGCCGTCTCACCGGCCCTAACATCTTTTTTAATACTGTGTCCCTTTCTTTTTTTTTTTTTTTTTTTTTTGGTGGGTTCCGGGGCCCTCGCGCTTGCCAGGCAGGCGTTTACGCCGCTGAGCCATCTCACCGGCCCTGTGTCCCTTTCTTACTACTCTCTTTTTCATAGTGTACACACATATAAGTGCGTCCTAGCGCCAAAAGTGTTCTTTTTTTTTTTTTTTTTTTTTTTTGTGGGTACCGGGGGGGTCGACCTCAGGACCTCGCGCGCCAGCAGGCGCCCGTGCCGCTGAGCGATATCACCGGCCCCTTTTTCGTATGTGGGATCCGGGAGTCGAACTCGGGCCCTTGCGCTTGCCGGGCAGGCGCTTAAGCTGCTGAGCCATCTCACCGGCCCTGTGTCCCTTTCTTACTACTCTCTTTTTCATAGTGTACACACATATAAGTGCGTCCTAGCGCCAAAAGTGTTCTTAACTGGGAATACTGCTGGGAATAAAACCAAAAGTCCTTGCCTCACATGGCTCTCTAGTTGGGAATATATATAATATACAAACAAATATGTATGTACTTAGGTAAGGGGACAAAGTGATGGTGTAAAGTGTGTGTGTCTATTTTAGATTGGCTCAGTCTTCCCTGAGAAGGTGACATTTGAACAGAGGCTTTGTGATGCAAGGGAGGTTGTAGAGCTCTCTGAGTTTCTAGGGAGAGAGGGTAGCAAGTAGCAATACATTTCTGAATAATGTTATGTAAGAACAATCTTGACTTGCTTTTATTTTAATAGAAAATCCTCTGTATATAAATTCTTAACCTCAGGAAACTTATGGAGCTAAGAGTTATGACTTTCTCAAATTACATGCAGAGTATTTGTGTATATACAGTGTACTTGAACATTTTTCTTGGCTAAGCGGTGTGTTTTTCATTAGGGATCTATGGCCCATTCATTCATTGGATACTTACTGCATGTCTATGTGTGTCAGTCGCTGTCTCAGGTAATAGGGAGATGTCCAACAATAAGGTAGACAGCAACCCCTGCTTTCATGGGATAGGCATTTAGCTAGTGTATGCATGATAACAGATGACTCAGGAGATGAAACCATGGAGTCTTTAGACTGGGGGAGAGCAGGAGCTGAGGAAATTTATAATATATATGATATATATTATATATATTTATTGTATGTATTATATATCAATATATAATATTGATCTAATATATAATGATATATATTGATATATATTATACATTAATACATGTTTTATATATATAATATATATATATATTGTGTGTGTGTGTGTATCAGAAACTCCCCTGTGCCCCCCACCCTCCATGCCCATTTCTTGACTTGCCTCCCAGGACCCTAGCAGCCATACCTTGTGCTCTAGGTAGGAAGAGAATAGAAGAGGTTTATTTCAAGGACAGTAATTAATAACAAAGCATTTGAGCTAACTTTACAATTTTTTGCCTTCCTGTTTTGAACAGCCATAGTGGCTTTACTCTATCCTTGGATGAAGTAGTTGTTCATTTCTGATACTCTGTGGGAATTATTTGACATGATTAAAAGTAATTGTTATAAGTTACAGTTTTTCAATTAGTACATGTTTGTAATACAGAGCAGTGGTGTTTGATTTGGGGAATTGGTACGTGCATCTATCATATCTTGGTCATTTCCAATCCCTTTGCACTCCTCTCTTTTTTTCTCCCCACTATACTTTGTTTTTGATACTTGTTTTCAGAATTCCCTTCTATTGTCCTCTCTCTTTTTTTTTCTTTTTTTTTTTTTTTTTTTTTGGAGAGGTTTATTTTGGCTCATGGTTTTAGAAGTTTCAGTCAATGGTTAGTTGGGTCCAAGGCAGAATGGCACAGTGGAAGGCAGAGGAAAAATGCTCAGCCAGGAAGCATAGAGGGAAGGAAGAGCCTGAGAAAATAATATATCCTTCCAATAATCCACTTGCCTCTTTGGACCACACCCCATCTCCTAACAGTACGTTTAGCTAGGAACTCATCAATGAATTAATCCATTGATGAGTATAGCATCCCTATGTTTCAATCACCCTCCAAAAGCTTCACCTCTAAAAAATAAATGGGTCGTCTTGTTTCAGTATGTCCCCTGTTGATTTCTTGTCCACCTCCTGGGGGATAGTTAGATCTAAACCTCAACATCATTAGAAAGAGATTTTCCCACATCCTAAAATATCCCTTTACTTACCAAAAGTTAAGCCTGGGTTACTCAAACTAGTTGAATTAGGGCTTGGGAGTATAGCTCTGAGGTAGATTGACTGCCTAGTATGCTCAAGGCCCAGGATTCATTGCCAACAGCAGAAAAAGCAAAAAGCTTAGTTCCATCCAATGGATTCTGATCCTGGTTGCATATCAGAATCACTTGGGGAGCATTAAAAAACCCCAATGCCTATGTCCTACCTTTAGAAAGTTTGACTTAATTATTTAGTTTGAGATCAAGTGGAGGTACTGCTTTCTTTTAAAATGTGATTCTAATGTGCAGGTGTTTCTAATGTGCACGGCAACTTGGGAACACTTCTGTAAGCTATATTGTTTCCATTTTATTCTTTTTTTTTTCCCCTTCCTCCCCCTCCTTCCCTTTCTTTTGAACAATTTCTTCCTATTTCACAATACCTATTATACACTTTGGTCCTTATTTACACTTTCGGTTTCTCACACCAGAGAAACAGTGTGATATTTATACACATGTGTGTGGTTTATTTAAGAGTATGGACTCAAGGTGCATCTATTTACCTAGAAATGTCTCAAGTTTATCCTTCTTTATGGCTAAGTAGTACTCCATTGTATAAAAGAAAACCCCCATCTTCTTTATCCATTTATTGGTTGATGGGCATTTGGGTTGGCTCCAAGATTTAGCTATTACAAACTGTGCTGCAATTAACATGGTTGCACATATATCACTGTCCTACCTCTTCCCTTTTAATAGCTTCTTGAAGTTCTTGCCACATACATGTCAGAAAGGCATGAAAAAAAGAGTTAAATTTATGGGAAAATTAGTATAAATGAGTGGGAAGTATGTGTCACAGAATAGTGTTTTAATGACAGGCAACTTAAGTTTGATTAGAGTGTCTAATAAAAAATGTTGGTTGGAAATGCCACTTAATTAATAAATCAGTTGTTTGCATTAAAAAATGTTTTCAACATATATTAAAAGATTGATTTCTAAAGATGTTTAAGTATTTTCCTATAATCTTATTTACTTTATTAATTCACTATATCATAAAACTTATAAAACATGTTTGATATAATCTCTGATTATTACTAATTCCAAATTAATAGCTCCAGTAAGTTTATTATGAAGCTTTGATTTCTCTTGTGAGTGAAATCCTCCTTTTCCTATTTATTTTCTTTTATCACAGGAAAGCTTCCTACTAGTATACTATAAATCATGTCAGTAGCAGACAATGAAGTATTGTCAAGAAATGACGTATTTTAAAATATGAATGCCATTTTTCTTTTTAGTTTAAAAACTATTACTATTTCATGTTAATTTATTAATAGTTGAACATAAAGTCTTAAATAATTTGGAATGAATTATAAAAATGTCACTGAGATATTGAAATTGTGAAGAACATCTTTTTTTTTTTTTTTTTTTTGGGTACCAGGGGTCCACCTTAGGACCTCGGGCGCCGGCAGGCACCCATGCGGCTGAGTGATATCACCGGCCTTTTTTTTGTATGTGGGTTCCGGGAGTTCAACTCAGGCCCTCGCCCTTGCCAGGAAGGCGCTTACACCGCTGAGCCATCTCACCGGCTCAAGAACATCTTTTAAAAATACATTATATAAATGCATTTATTTAATAGCCTAGCTTTGACATTAAGTTATCGTAACACTGAAGAAAAAAATGTTAGCCCTTTTGTCACATAAATATACAGGTTTTGAGGACTTGTAAATAATAATGGTATAGGCAAAGCAAAGCGAAGCTTTTTTTTTTAAAAAAAGGACAGGCCAAGTCAAATCTATGCTTATACCAAATCATGCTAAGACCTGATTTAACTAGTTTCTTGTCTGGGTTTCAAATATATTTAGAACTTTGAACTACTTAATATAAGGCAGTGTCTTTTTTTTTTTTGTGGGTACCGGGGGGTCGACCTCAGCACCTCGCGCGCCAGCAGGCACCCGTGCCGCTGAGCGATATCACCGGCCCCTTTTTCGTATGTGGGTTCCGGGAGCCGAACTCAGGCCCTCGCGCTTGCCGGGCAGGCGCTTAAGCCGCTGAGCCATCTCACCGGCCCCCCAAGGCAGTGTCTTTGATGTACTCTTTTCTTTCTTTTTTTTCCCCTTTCCTCATTTAAAGTTGCAGACACCATCCATTCATAGGTAAGTATCACTTTGCTTTGCTTGTGTAGTAGTGAGTTGTTTTGAGGCAAGAATGTTGTCAGCCTGGCAGCTGATAAAAGCTGAAGTATATTGTAACAAAAATAAACAAGTTCAGGGCAAGGGAATAGAAACATAGTAAAACCTTGTGTTGAAATCAAAACCTTGAGTTTTCCTGAAAACATGTTGGAGCAGGAAGTGTGAGTGTGTTGAAGTTCAATTAAGCAAGATGTACAGGACTTGGAATTAGAACAATTTCAGTCGCGCATGCAAACAGTGGCTTGCGGGGAATATTGTCCAAATCAGCTACTGTCAACAATAGCATGATAAAAGGCAGCAGCCCTTTGCTCACAGCTTACTGCCACTTCTTCTTCTCCCTCATTCCTTCCAGTTCATGCTTGACTTGTCTTTTGTTTTACTCTTTTTCAGTGTACTACAGTGTACTGTGTCATACATAAGGTCCTTTTAAAAAGAAGAAAATAAACTGTAAAATGTAAATAGAGGGAGTAGGTTGGCAGTACATCTTAGATCTTTCATAGTGTGGGGCTAAGAAAGAAGAGAAACTAATATTTACCCCGAATCTACTGTGGGCTAGCATTGTCCTGATTCTTTGAGAGACATGTATATTTAATTATGATGAGTCATTCATGTTGTAAATTACATTATATCCTTTGGATGGATTTTTGCCAGTGTTCTTACCAGAACACTGGTAAGGAATATTAGACTAAAAATATTTACTATTTTCACTTTTCTTACCCGTACTGTCATGAAATCAGATGATAATTTCCCAGAACTATTGGGAATTAAAAGTATGACTTTCCCTTTATTAGATAGAAATAATAGCATCAGGAAATCCATGCCATTTGAGATAAACATCTAGCTTTTCCCATTAATCCGTTGCATTAACTTAGTGATCATTCATTGTTATGGTTTGTGTCTAGATGTCCCCCCAAAGCCTCATGCAGTCACGGAGGCGGGCTTCTAGAGTTTATGACTGATTCATGGTCTAATGCTGGGATTATGGGCGTGAGTGCTACACCCACCCTGGGGCGGGTAGCCTGCATGTAATATAAGGGAGGGAAAGAGGTTTGCTCTCGCGCGCGCGTGCGTGCTCCTCTCTTTTGCTCTTGCTTGTTTTTGCTGCCTTCCGCCGCCATGAACTGTTGCCCTCTGTCATGTGCCACTCTGCCTTGGAGCCAGCTAAGTATACACTGAAACCTCTACAAACTGTGAGCCAAATAAACCTTTCCTGCCTTAATTTTGGGCGTTGGGTATTTTGTCTCAGCAACAAGAGAAAAGTAACCGAGACATTCATCAATAGAATAACACATGATAAAAATATAAATGTTGCATAGTATGTCAAAGGGTAATAAACTGATTTGCTTCTCAGTGTTGGCCAGCCCCTGTGTTGGCAGTTCAATTGTTAATAAGTAGCTGTTAGCATACTGCATGTACAACTTTTGTTACTTTATTTAAAAATCAGCAATAAATATAACTTTTATCGAATTCTGTCTTTATCCAAATGCAAGAATTTGGATCTGAAACATAATTCCTTATGAATATCATTATTAGCTCTAAACAAATTATGACATTCATTAATATAGAATTTGCAGTAAACACTACATCTTTAAGATCCTATTATAAATTCTTAAATATAGACACTGTTAAACATTTTCAAAACAGCTTTATCACAAGCCCTGATAGAAGCTCCTACCTAAGAGCACCCTTTTTCCCACATTATAGATCTTGGTAAAAATATTAATTTGTTAAAGTGATATAGAACATAACTCATACCTCAACTTGTCTGCATGAATACATCTTTAAATACTTGTTGACAGATGTTTTCTATAACAACCATAGGCAAATGATTGCTCCATAGCCTATTTTTATATGGCCTGTGAGCTTAGGATGGTCTTCTAAAGGGTTTTCTTTATAATGCAAGGAAGAAGATTCATATGTGACTCTTAAATCCTAAAATATTTATTATCTATCCCTTTACGGAAAAAGTTTGCTAATCCTAGCAAATAAACACCTGACACCTGGGAGGTACCCTATAAAACCCGGGTCAAAGTATGGAGCAGTGAGTGAGCAGCTCTGAAAAGTAAATAATAGCAGACTAGGGGAGAAGACCAGATTTTGAAGAACACCAATTGGTGATAAATAATGACATTTGTCACTTCCCATTGTCACCTGGCCTGGTTGCAGCTCAGCCTGACCCCAGGAAGTGGCAGGAGAAGCCCTCCAGTCACAGGCTTGTGTCCTTGCAGTGACAGAGTTGTGGACAAGAACACAGCAACTTCTATGGGCTATATCATAATGACACCAAATGCACAGATAACAAAAGAAAAAAGACACTGGACTTCATCAGGATTTTAAACTGGGTATCAAAGGATACTGTCAACAGAGTGAAAAAGGGAACACATTTATAAATCATAGATACAAGATTTGAACTAGAATATGAATAGAATTCTTACAACTCAATAATAAAAAAAGACTTAGTTTTAAAATGAGCAAAACATCTGAATATAGTTCTGTCCAAAGGAGATATGCAAATGGCTGATAAACAAATGAAAACATGTTCAGCAGTAAGCCATCAGGAAAAGGCAAGTTAAGATTATAGTGAAATACCACTTCAGGCCCAGCAGCATGCTTGTTATAAAAATTAATAATAAGTATGTACACATGCACACACCTGTAAGTGTCCCTAAAACAAGTATTAGTGAGGATGTGGAGAAATTGGAATGTTTATGCATATCATTTTACAATTCCAGTTTTAGATATATACCCAAAAGAATTAAAAGCAAAGTTTGAAACACATATATGCATACCCATGTTCATAGCATTATTTACAACAACCAAAAGGTAGAAGCAATCCAAGTGTCTAGTAGCAGGTAATAGAAACACAGAACCTGGTGTATACATAGAATGGAGTAATATCAGCCTTTGGAAGTAAGGAAATTCTGACACATGCTGCAACATGTTTGAACCTTGAAGGCATCATGTTAAGTGCATTGAGCCAGTTCTGAAGGTTAAATATTACATGATTCCACTTGTATGAAATTCTGGAGGAATGAAATTAATAGAGACAGAGAGTAGAATGCCAGGGACATGGCAGGAAGAGGAAGTGGGGAGACATTGTTTTAATGGGTTACACACTGTTATTCTATTTGTATTGACTTTTTTTTTTTTTTTTTGTGGTAGTGGTGGTGCTAGGGATTGAATCCAGGGGAGCTCTGTCACTGAGCTAGATCTCAAGGTCTTTTTTGTTTTATCATGAGATGGGGTCTTGCTAAGTTGTCTAGGCTGGCCTTGAGCTTGCAGTCCCTTGCCTCCATCTCCCGAGTAGCCAGGATTATAGTTTATGACATTTTTGAAGACACAAAACACTAGTGACAACTAAATAGTTACCAGGATTGGGGCGGAGGGTGGTCTGTTTGCCAAGGAGAGATCAGATGAGAGGTCTCTGGGTTCTATAATCCTGTATTAGAATGGTGGTTACTCATGTGTATGCATGAGTTAAAATTCATGAAACTCTGTATCCACCCAGGTCAATTTTACTACCTTTCAATTTAAAAAATTTAATTTAAAAAATATCTAAACATGTGACAACATAATTAGCTTGTTACCACCCATGGTGGTGATTGGGTTGGGGCTTGAGTTTATCCCTCATGGCCAACAGAATATGTCTTATTTTTATTTTGCTTTGTTTCTCCTTGAAGAAATAAAGTATGACTGTGTAATAGTTGGTACATTGTATCAACTTGAGAAGTTTAGAAGTTTATGTGACTCAGCAGGGGGCCAGGGTCCTCACTTTGTAAACATCCTCAGCCTATGCAAGAGGGCATTAAAAAAAAAAGAAAAAGAGGAGGGCATGGGTATGGTGTGAGTGATACACCTGCCCTAGGGCAGGTAGCTTGCTTACAATATAAGGGAGGAAAAGCGGCTTGCTCTCCCCCTTTGCTCTTGTTGCTTTTTCTGTCTTCTCCCGCCATGAACTGTTGCCCCTCTGCCACGCCACCCTGCCTTGGAGCCAGCTGATTACAGACCAAAACCTCCACAAACTGTGAGCTAAATAAACCTTTCCTCTTTTAACTTTGGGTGTTGGGTATTTTGCCTCAGCAATGAGAGAAAAGTAACTAAGACAGACTTATAATTTTTAGCATCTTAAAATGGCTGGTTTTATAATTTTACTTTTGTGTGTATAGTGCTGGGGATTGAATTCAAGACCTTGTGCATGCTAGGTAAGCAAGTGCTCTACCACTAAGCTGTATCTCCAGCCCCTGGATTTGTAATTTTATTTTATTTTATTATTATTTTTTTTTGTGGGTACCGGGGGGTCGACCGCAGGACCTCGCGCACCAGCAGGTGCCCGTGCCACTGAGCGATATCACCGGCCCCTTTTTCGTATGTGGGTTCCGGGAGTCGAACTCGGGCCCTTGCGCTTGCCGGGCAGGCGCTTAAGCCGCTGAGCCATCTCACCGGCCCCCTGGATTTGTAATTTTAAGTGCTAAACTAAAATTAACTTTTAAATTGAGATAGTGTACATAATAAAATATTTGAAAAATACTAAATAGCATAGGAAAGAATAGGAATATTGAATAGCATAGGAAAATTATTCAAAATTCCTGTGATCGTCGATGACGTTTCAGTACTTTTCATTTCTGCTTTTTATGCATGAAGTTTTTAAAAATTCGACATTATTACATATTGTTTTGTATTTTTTCATTAAACACTGTATCTTAAGCACTTTTCTGTGTCATTAAAATTCTTATAAAGTATCCTTTATATAGCAGTTTTATGGTATTTTGTATGGATATATCATAATTCTTTCAACTGTATTCCTTTTCTTGGGCACTTGACTGTTTTAAATATTCCATTACTATAAACATTACTTCTATGAACATAAATATGCATCTCTCATGCACATAGTGCATTCTGTTGTTGCATAACTGTGTAGCTGTTTATTGAAAAGTCTGAATCTGATGAGGTAAAAACATAGCTTTTCCGTTCTCTGCCCCCAACTGTGTGCTGTACAATTTTCCCTCTCTATTAGGCTCAGGCATGTTAGATATCATAGTTCCAGTGATGGTTAGTAATTGAAAGTACATCCTGCCCAGTTCAAAACTCTAATCTTATATGATCCAAAGACCTTCCTCACCTACTTGGGAGCCAGGCTTTTAAGGCTCCCATGACGTGAAATGCGGAGGGCTTATTAGATTTTTAGGCTTGTCCAACTCCAGACCATGGAGTGTTCAGTTTTAAAGTGCCTTGCCTCCAGTGCCTTTTCTAGGCCTGCCTCCTCTAGAGTAGAGGCCAAGGAAGGAGAATGATGGGGGAAAGGCGAACGCCTGAGCTAACCTCTCCGTATTTGTGGTCACCATTTTGGTTGTTGTTGACAGTCTCCCTATAGCATTTGTTCTATCTGCCAGTCTCTCCTTGCAGTTACCTCCCTGAGTCCCTCAGAACCTTGTCTCTTCTCTTGACAGTTGCTGTTACTTGGATTAGGTATTGATTATAGTAAGGTCTTTTTGGTGGCCTTCATTGTTGGCCTTATTTAGCATAGAGGACACTAACTTTGCCTTTTTTGCTTTCAGATTTGGGCCCTCTCTTGAGTCCTAAAGAAGTTTGTTTCAAATACATAGAGAAAATTTACAGCAGCTGTTGAAACCATTGCCAAGCATTTTCCCTACTGTTATTTTTAAATGGCAGTGCAGTTTTTAGCCCAACAAACACATGTTTGCCTCATCTGCATAGTAGATGCATAGTAATAAACTGTAAGTCTATCAGTACTCAAAAAAAAACTTTTTTTTCAAGAAAACAATACAAAACAAAAACCTTTTTGCTCTAACAAATAGTAATGGTTGCTTTTGTCCATTCACCCCTTTAAACATCCTTCAGTCTATTTTCCATACCACAGATCAACAAACTGTGGACTTTGGGCCACTTCCAGCTCTCCACCTGTTTTTGTAAATAAAGTTTTTTTGGAACACAGCTGCACTCATTTATTTATGTATTGTCTGTGGCTTCTTTTGTGCTACAACAGCAGAGTTGAGTAGTTGTAACAGAGCCCATTTGGCCTGCAAAGTCTAAAATATTTTCTGTCTCACCATTTACAAAGAAACTATGCCAACTCCTGTTTCACACCCTTCCTCTGGAGTTCTTTCTAACACAGACCAGATATGCCACTTATCTGCTAAGAAACATTAAATAGGTTTGATTGCTGACAGGGTATATTCTAATGCTTACATTTAAATCTCTTCGCAATCTGGTCTCAAATCACTATCTCAGGTTCAAGTTCAGTATTTCCTCCCGTTTTCAGACGAGATTGGGTGCATTCAGGGTGGTATGGCCATGGACTTGCTGTTGTTTTCAGTGGTACAGCCTGAAAACCAGACGCAAAAATTGGCAGCTGCAGGCTGAATTTGGCCTCCAGACTTACTTTGTTGGGTGCAGATAGTGGTTTTATTTTGTTCTAGCCATTTTTGACAAATCAGGAGTTGTAATGACACTGCTTCCCCGCACCCACCCACAGCTAAGTCTGTTTGCTCGGAGCAGCTGCTCTCTCTCCCACACAGGTGTGCTGCCCTGCACCTCTGCCCAGCCCGTATCATGCAGATAGTATACGCGTGTGCTCTTAAACCCCATTCTCTTCAGTTATGCATGTTCTCCAGATACAGAGCTACTTCATACTCACCCCGTCCACCTCGTTTTCACACGACCTCTTGCTGGTCCCTCTCTGCCTAGAAGATGCTCTGTGTCCTTTAAAACTCCTCATCTTTTAAGACTCAGCATAATTATCACCTTCGTTATGAGCTCCTCCAGGTCAGAGTCCATCACTTCTTCTGTGCCCTTGCAGCAGTTGTTCATCTACCTAGAGTGGCACCTGTCGTGTTGTATTTTGAACTAGACTGTAAGCTCCGTGAGGTCAAGGTTGGTAATCTTACTCATCTTTTCTGCTTTTAGTTCCTAGCATGTTGCTTGACAAAAAAGTGGAGACTAAACGAATTTGCGAAATTATACTAATGTTAACTCTAAAAATTAGGGAGTAAAAAATTGATTAGGCAGAAAGAAAAATTCATCTTTTTGAGTGTTCTTTTCCTTTTATTGTCTCATACAGTTTATTTTTTCCTCTTGGTAGCATACAAAAAATTCATTTGTGTTTTTCAGACAGCTGCGTTCATTTTCATGAAGATCAGCAACACACTATAACTGTGTCCAGGGTCACAAACTAGTGCGTGGTGGGAGTAGAGTTCAAGTTGATGTTTGTCTGTCTTGAGAGCTCACACCTGTAGTCCTAGGCCACTTCTTACACTGCATGTAAGATGAAGTTTTCTAGATCTCAGTTCCTAACTGTGAGGGTTAATAATACCTACCTCACGGAGTTCTTGGAGAAATGAATATTTATGTAGATGTTAGACCAGAGCTTGACTCAGAGTAAGTACCCAGTACATGGAGTTGGACAATCAATGATTATTATTACTATTCAATGTTCTGTAGGAAAAATGCAGATTATCTTCCTTTCTTTGGGTTAAGTTGTTGGGAGTCAAGGGGTTAAGAGCATTGGCCCATACTCAGAAACTGCTGGACTATACTTTCTATAATCTTAGAGTATTGCATTTGGGAGGGGTTTTGGAGGCCAAGTGGCTGAACAGGTGCTTATTCAAAGCAGGAGTTTCCAATGAGAGAAGATTGGTCATCTAAAGACTATCAGAATGTTACAGTGAGAGAAGCTTGCCACTTTAAAAGAAGCATGTATTGGTTAAAAATCATTAATATGTCTTCTTTAATTTTTGTTATTATTTTTAGTTTTGTCCTCTGTAAAATGTAAAAAATCTTTTCTTTTTCTTTCTTTTTTTTTTTTTTTGTAGGTACAGGGGGTCGAACTCAGGACCTCGCGCACCAGCAGGCGCCCATGCCACTGAGCGATATCACCGGCCCTTTTTTCGTATGTGGGTACCAGGAGTTGAACTTGGGCCCTCGCGCTTGCCAGGCAGGTGCTTATGCCGCTGAGCTATCTCACTGGCCCTTTTTTTTTTTTTTTTTTTTTAAACACTGTAATCCATAGTCCTCCAAAGTAGTTGAACAAATTTACAATTTACTCTGTACTGGTGGTTCTCAGAGTGTAGCCCAGAAATCCTTTTTAACCAAGGCACTTTCCTCAGGGCCTTTCTTTTCTCTTCACCTTTGTTTTAAGTCAGAGAATCTGTGTAGATTCTGAAAGCATAGGCTAAATTTTTTATCTGCCTGTGTGCATTTTTATGGAGCAAGTTTTAATAGCCTAATAAAGGTTTCAGAATTAATGTCTTGGATACGTTCGTGACTACATTTTGCTCAGAGATGAAACATAACATGCATCTCAAATGGACAAAAATGGTTAAGATGACTCATTTTTAGCTTTTTCATAATGCCAACAAATGTCATTGAAGACAGAGGTTAAGAATTACATGGAAAGGGGTTAATCTGTGAGTGAAGGCAAAAAAATAGAGGAACAGTGCACCTGTATCCACTGATCTACTACCCTGGCATCTTTGGTAAAATCTTCCACTTAAGATGTTAAGCAGAACATAGGATTCAGTAAAAAACAATCTTTTCTTCAAAGTACCTGTGCTACAAGATGAGGAAAGTAAGTATTTTACACCGCAGTGGACAGTCACTTTAGCCAAACATAAATAGTACTGTGACTATTACACTGTATGCTCGAATGCAGTATTTAGCAGAGTTCACTGAAGGGGTTCAGGTCAGGCCAGTCTTTGCTTTGTTGTTTTTTTTTTCCTTCTGTGCCAAGTCATATACACTGCTGTTGAGAATCTAACAGATAATACCCTTGACTTTTTAAAAAAAAAAAAAAAGTCATTTCAGCTTCATAAGACCACAAAGTGTCATCCATAGGAAAGCACAGTCGGAAGTGCAGGGAACTGAGATGTAGGGGAGAAGCTCGCAAGCGTTGCTTTCCTGAAGTGCGCTCAGCTCAGATAGATTTCCTGTGCAAGTTTTGATAAAACCGGCACATACATAATTTTGGACAGTATTTAAAAGAAAAAATACTGTGGTTATAAATATATTTAAAAATTCAGTAGAGTGCACAGTACTAAAGATTAGAGGTGCTAATTTGGACAAAGGTATAAACTTCTAAAAACATTTTTGTATTTTTTAAAACTTAAATTGAAGTGTGGATATCGTTCAGAGGCAGAGCTTATGGAGGCCCTGAAAGTTGCAAAGAAAATAATTGTTTCACATTTCTGAAGCGTATGTTATTTTTGGCTTATTGTAGGAATGGCAGTATGAGGCCACAGAATGTATAGTTTTAAAAACCCGAGAAATTTAATGTATGTAGTATAACATAACTTTACAAAGAAAAGGTAAGTTGGACTTTTTTTTTTGTGTGTGGGTACCGGGAGTCGACCTCAGGACCTCGCGCTTGCCAGGCAGGTGCTTATGCTGCTGAGCTATCTCACCAGCCTGGACATTTTTTTTTTTTCTTCTATCTACTTTCCAAATTTAACATTGCTCTAACATTCCTCACCCCCACTGGGGATTGAACCCAGGGCATGGGACAAGCTAGGCAAGCACTTTATCCCTGTGCTCAATCCCCAGCCCCACTATAGTTCTTTAGCAGAGGCCAAAGAAATTTATTGGAACTGTGATGGTCACTTCGGTTGGCAATAGAAGGAAGGATAATTTAAGGTAAAGTGGAGAATTAAGAGAACACTGAAAGGAGATAAGGATGCCCTTAGCCTTTTCTTTTCTCTTTTTAACATAAAATATGTATGGCGCCTTTCTGCCAAGTGAACTATTTGCTTCATTGCACACTAAAGTCTGCAAGGTCTGTGGACTTAATAAAATGAACTAGGCATTGTTTTGATTTTTTTTTCCCCTCTCAGAACTCCCTCTTGCGGATTGGCATAAAGTGAGAATTCTTCCAGTAATGTCCCGCCTTTCTCACCTAGGTTTTGGTACTGCATCAGCCCAAGTGAGTGTCAAATAAATAAATGTTTGATTATGATGAGAGAATAATCTTGTTCAGGAGTAATTCTCTTTATGCTTATGTAGCACATTTCTCACAGTGCTTTCAGAATCATTGGAAAATAGAAATCTTGTTTGGACTTGGACTTTTTCTGTATGATTTTTTTTTTTTGCCAGTTATGTTATTAGAAGCTTTATATGAATTGTTAGAAATTAATTTATTTGGCATAATGCAAAATTCTCTAAACAGCTGAATATAATTGAGTTTACCTGGTGTATTTAATAATAAAAACTCATTGATTTTGATTAATACACACAAGGACTTTTCAAGGGTATCGTAAGTTGGGTTTAGGGATTTTTTATGACTAGGACTCATTCACTATATACACTGTTTTTTGCTAAATAAGAAGATAATTGGTGTTGCCTAGTTGGAGTGCTGAAAAATTGGAATGTTAGCGCACCCTCCCGAAAAGGTCTCTGTGAGGTGTGTATCATCTGCGTGCATGTAGTCAAGTATTTTTATTTTGGACTCATGAAAGCATTATTTTCTAAATGTTTGTAAGTAAATCAACAAATAACTTTAAGAGAAAATATCACTAATTCCTTGGGGATGGGGATGGGGAATAGTATATGTATTCAAAATATGCCTTGGAGAAATTACTTGGATACCAAGGACCCTCAAGTGGAAAACTTCAAAACACTTGGGTATAATATGCTCTATATGGCGGTTAAATCTTGACATATAAAGAGATGTAAACACAGCTGTGTGTGTGTGTGTGTGTGCGCGCGTGTGAGACCTGGGATTGAACCCAGAGTCGCACGTGTGCTAGGCATGTGCTTTACCACTGAGCTACATTCCTACTCCTTTTTAAAAAGTTTGTTTTGAGGGGCCAGTGAGATGGCTCAGCAGCTTAAGTGCCTGCCTGGCAAGCGCGAGGGCCCGAGTTCGACTCCCGGAACCCACATATGAAAAAAGGGGCCGGTGATATCGCTCAGCGGCATGGGCGCCTCCTGGCGCGCGAGGTCCTGAGGTCGACCCTCCGGTACCCACAAAAAAAAAAAAAAAAAAAAAGTTTGTTTTGAGACAGGGCCTTGCCAGGTTGCATAGGCTGGCCTTGAACTTGAGATCCTCCTACCTCAGCCTCCCAAGTAGCTGGAACTACAGGTGTGCACCACCATCCCTGATGTAAAATATATCATTCTAAAGGAAGAGTTAAAGAGGTTTTCTGCATTTTGTTCTTCATTTTGTTTTGTTTTTCCACATTTCACAGTAGGGTCTTCGGTAATTACATTAGGTGATTATTAGTTTATTTAATCATTTTCTTATTCTTACAGCACTAAAGATCAAACCCAGGGCTTTGTACATGTTAGGCAAGTGCTCTACCACTGGGCTACATTGCCAATCCAAGTGAATATTTGAAAAACACCATCTAGATTCTAGAATAAATACTGATACATTTCCCAAACTGTGTCATCTTTTTACTTTTCCAGTGTTAATGTTATGATGTCCTTTCCTTTCTTTCAGTTGGATATGTCGAGTGACCAGATAGCTGCTAATCTGCAGACAGTTATTCATGAAGTGTGCAGGCACAGACCACTGGATCTGGGTAAGCGGTTTGCTGAGAGTAGACTTCCCTATAGCCCTGTGATACTTTTAAAAAGGTAAACTATTAAGAAAACAGTTAACATCCAAGTGTAAAGCAACACTATTTCTAGGAATTAGAGAAATAAAATTTAATTTCCAAAGGATTCCTCTTTACCTTATTAATGATTTACAGTGTTTAGAGAGGGACTTTATCATTAATAAAAAGAATATATCTTGAAATCTTCATCAGTGCCTACATTATTTCTACCATTAAGTGTAACAAGGTTTGGGGGGAAACCCTGATTGCTTTATTCTTACAGTGGTATTAAATAGGAACTTACAGTGGTATAAAATCATTTGTGAAATGCCATTTTGAAGCCACATCATTTGCTTTGTCCCTGACACTAGCAGTTGACTATTTATTTTAGAAAAGAAAGGTTATTTTTTGTCATATCATGAGAGTCACTTTTTTAAAATGGGGTGATTCATAGACAATCAGAAATCATGGTGTAGAAACTGTAGTAGGGGAGAATGCAGGCTTCTCTACCACCTTCCTTGTGTTCTGTGCCTTTCAAATTCCTTCCTCAAACTGCACTTGTGGATAATTGAAGCCAGTGAAGGGTCCACTACACTTACAGGTTTACCATGATAGAAATTTGTCAGGTTTAGTTTTAAAACTATGGTAATAAAAATCAATATTAAGTTATTTTTTATCTTCTAAGGGAGTTAAGCATGCTGGTCATTAAATACTTCATTTGTTAATTCTTTTGCCCTAAATATGGCCGTAGTACTGAGTCATTGTATGTGTATGAATTCTTACGTTTCATGGAGAGCTTTGATTTCAGTATAGGATCCTCTGAGACCATACCAGGAGTGGATTGATGGGCAGTAAATCCTCTAAGCTGTGTTGTTATTCTTTTTAAATGAAGCTCCTTAGCATTGTTCCTTTGAAAAGCTTTTTAATTTTTAGAGAATTTTACCAACTGTTTGGTAACACAAAATTAGCATCTCTGCTGTTTTAAATAAATATTTACAGTATTTCCATCAAATGTAAATATCACCACCTGCTCACTTGACTGTTGACTTTGCAATAAAATAAATTCCAGGTGATGGTCTTTTAGAAGAAAAAAATGAATTATTAGTGAGTATGTAGTTTCAAGGATAAATCTCCAGGATAGCTAGTTCATCTCCTACTCCAGAAATGAAACTGTATTTCCTTATAATTTAAAATATTTGGCACTATAGTACTTTTCAAGTGAAAATATGAGTCCTATAAAGTTTCCTGTTATGTGTTTGTATTTGCTTCTCAGGAATCTGTGGAATAAAATCAAAGTTGATTTCTGTCTTTGTTTCCAGGTCCTTTTGTGGTCCGTGCTTTCCTTCGTAGTTCAACAAGTGAAGGTTTACTATTAAAGATTGATCCATTATTGCCTAAAGTAGAAACTGAAGAAAGTAAAGAAGATGCCTAAAAGTGTTGAATTGTGAAATTAATTTTAGTGGATTAAGAAGCAACAGAGAAAATTATAAAACTGCATAATTTCTACACTTGGTGTCTTGTGATTTCTTGATTATTACACTTGAAGTGAATTTTATTTTATTTTATTTTATTTTATTTTATTTTATTTTTTGTTTTTTGAGACAGGGTAACGCTATATAGTTCAGGCTGGCCCTGAACTCACTATGTAGCCTAGGTTGTCCTAAAACTCATAGTGATCCCCCTCCCTCAGCCTCCCGAGTGCTGGGATAACAGGTGTGTGCCACCATGCCCAACTTGAAAATGAATTTTAATACTAAAAATTCTTACAACTGTTCCAAAAATAAAAACTTCTCTCTGTGTCTGAGTGTACCTTTCAGATTCTGTTACATTGTCTTCCTTAGTATCCAAAGTCTACATATTGATAGATAATAACAGCAGTTTCTAGCTTAATAACTCCTTTGGGAGCTATAACCAGCTGAGGGAATAGTAACATTATCAGTTCCCAGAAGGCAGAGAATGCCAGAGTCATGAGTTAACACACAATCATGACTACTTCCTAGAGAAAAAATGTAGAAAGTGTTTATTCTAAGGATTTCCCGCCCCTCAGTACTGGAGCCTGGGACCTCCTGCGTGCTGGACAAACCCTCTACCACTGAGTTACAAAGCCTCTACCACTGAGTTACATCTCCAACTCTCGTTCTGAGGAATTCTGAATACCATGAATATAGAAAATGACTGACACCAGTGAAACATGTGGGTGAGTGATTTTTTATTAGGAGTCAATTTGCAAGCATTTATTTGTATATTTTGTAATACATTATATTATTCTCATGCTCACATTATACATGCAAAGCCCTGTGGATATCATTTGCATATATTTGACTTCATTTGAGCCTGAATTCTGCTTACTAGCATAATAGGTTTTTAGGGTTTGTTGAATGGATATCCCTACAAAGTAGCTAGATCAGCTTTTCTCATGGATGAAGACTCAGGCTAAGATGTTAGGTGTAGTTTTTCATCAAGTGCCAGTTTGCAGACCAGCGTTGATCCCAAAGTATTTACTGATACAAAATGGAAAATATAGGAATAATTTTGGCAAGTGATTGCCAACTGTCTTTCTTGGGAATGATTTCCTTTACTCTGAGACTATATTCTACTTTTTAAGTGAATATTTTAAATGATGTTTCTTTTATAAAACAAAAGTGATGGTAAATTTGTAGGTGAGGTTTTAGTAACATCCAATTTGGGAGCAAAAGTTTGCAGCTCCATGTATGTCTCCCAAGTTGATTTTGAAAGTTTAGTGGCCTGGGAGGTCTAAATAACTGAACAACATTAAGCCTTTCTTCCCTCATTGGCAAATTAAAATTTGGAGGCTGCTTACTAAGCCCTCACATTAGTACAAAACAATAAGAGCACTTAGCTTTTATTGAGTGCCTCCTGCTGTCTTATGCTTTGTACCCTCTCACTTTGTCCTCACAGTGATTGGCTGAGGAGAGCAGTTTCTCATTTTGCAGATGAGGAGTGAGACTTGCATGAGGTCTGGTCAGTGGCTGCTCTCAGAATATTTCAGGGTCTTATTAACTGACCCGTGGAATAAATTATTCCCTATTCCTTTATTAGAATTTTTCTGTTGTCTAACTAGAACCTTGTTGAGTGTTTATAATGGTATGCTTCTAGAAAAATAGAATTGCAGCATATTACTCTTAATGGAATTCTTTCTCGTTATTCTTAAAGAACAGCAAGTTAAATCATATTTGGAAAAAGTAGACCTAAAAGCTTTTATTGCAAATACTAGTGATTTTCAAACTTTAATTTGCATTCAAATCATCCAAATTTGTGTAAAACAAAATTGCTGGACTTCGCCCAGCCTTGTGGGTGAATATTGAAAATTAGCTTCTCTAACCACATGATGGTAATGCTGGCCCAGGGGGCCACACTTTGAGGACCATGGGTATACACCAGTGGTTCTTTTATCTCTGACTGTAATTTTAAAAACTCTGACCTTGGGACCAGCTACATTTTAAAATTCTACAAGTGATTCTGAAGCACCAGGGTTGAGAATCACTGTTGTATTCTTACTTTTCTCTTATTGCTGAGACAAAATACCTGACACCCAAAGTTCAAGGGGAAAGGTTTATTTAGCTCACAGTTTCTAGAGGTTTCAGTCATAATTGGCTGGCTCCAAGGCAGGGTGGCACATGGCAGAGGGGCAACCCTGTTCATGGTGGTGAAGGACAGCAAAAGCAGCAAGAGCACAAGAGCAAGAGCCTCTTTCTGTCCCTTATATTGTCTGCAGGCTACCCGCCCTAGGGCAGGTGTAGCACTCACACCCTTAATCCCAGCATTGAACCATGAATCAATCACAAACTCTAGAAGCCCACCCCCATGACTGCATGAGGCTGTGGGGGGACATCTAGACACAAACCATAACATATATTATTAACCAAGTTATAAGAGATATAAAATTGGTAATTAAGACAGATGAAAGAAAATGCACTGAATTTAAGAGCTAGGACTAGTTTCTGACTTACTGGTTTGTAACTATGAGATTTCATGTAAAATAAGGAAATCATAAGGTGATCACTGGTATTGTGTGTGCATGTGCATGTGTGTATGTGCGTGTGTGTATGTGTTTGTATTATTGAGGGTTGAACCTGGGGCCTTCTCACTGAACTGTATCCCCAGACCTTCTAAATTATTTATTTATTGGAGACAGGGTCTCACTGAGATGCCCAGGTTGGTTTTGAACTTCCAATCCCCTGCCTCATCCTCTCCAGGTCCAGGGATACAGGCATGTCCTACCATACCTGGCTACCAGTGTACTTTAGAAACTCAAATGAAGCAAATTTGATAGTATCATTTAATACTATCTTGTTAAAAACTAGATGGTTGGGGTGGGATGGGAGGACCTATTCAGTAGTTTTTTTTTTTTTTAATTCCCTTTTAACTTTTTATAGCAGGTAGTCAAATATAGTGTCCAGTAGGTGGCGATAATAGCCTTTCATTCAACTTTTACTTAATCGGTACTCACTGGTAGATTCTTGATTTTTCAACTGACTATAAATAAAATAGCAAAAATATTTTAGAGGCCACTTAGAGATTTAATTTGGAGTTTTTTGTTTTTATTCTTTTGGAGCATGTTATTTAGATTCTTTATCACAGAATTTTTCAACCATACAAAAGATAAAATAATAAAGTAATGAATGCTCACATATCACCCAGCGTCAGCAATGACCAGCTTTCTGCTAGAGTCCCCGTTACATGTGTCCCGTCTACCTAGGATCCCTAACTTGTCCTCAACCCTGCTCGAGTAATTGAAAATAAATTTCATATATCGTTTCACTTTATATATAAAGTTTCAAAAATACTCCAGCTCTAATTATAGGACTTTAGGTCCATTTTTCAAAGCCCATTGTTTTTGGGTTTCACCGGGGAACCCAAAGGTCCCCCCAAAGGTTTTGCCTTTTGACGTGGCTTTTTCTGCATGCCCAGGCTAGTCTCCAACTCATGAGCTCTGGCTGTCATCCCATCTCAGCCTCCCGAATGCTGGGACTATGTGTATGTGTTATCGTGCCCAGCTTCGTCTTCCGGGGGGGGGGAGTAGATTTTTCACATGATGACAAAACATCTATTTCTATGCTTAGTATGAAAGTGTTGTACCATAATTAGCTACAAAAGGTTTCATGTAAATGTCAGTACTTTAAAAACGAATTGAGGGCTGTTCACTTAAATTTTTATTTTTGAGTCAAAATATAAAATTAGAAACTCAGAATAGCAAATGTATTTGGAGATCTTTTATCTAAAGGTATCCAAAGGAATAAAAATTTTACTGTATTGTTTTAAAAATACGTCTGGGATGTAGCTCACTTGCAGAGCACTTCTCTGGCTTGTACAGGCCCCGGAAAAGAAAGAGAAAGGAAGGAAAGAAAGGAAGAAAGCATACAATGTTCGCTTTAGCAGTAAGGAAAGAGGCGCTTCTTCTGTCGAAAGCCACCTGCAGACAGACGTTCTGACACTGTCCCTTTGAGGGTCAGGTCCAAAGGTGGAGGCCCAGGCCGGTTCCCTCCAACCACAGCTGTGTCCTGAGCAGCAATGGGAAGGTCCGGAAGGACGCTGCAGCTTCCCACATTACCAGGCCACATCCCCCACGGAGCCACGCGGTGATGACCTCGGGTCCCCGGGACGCAGGGCTGGGGAGTGGGACCCTCGAGGACGGAGGTTCTCCCGTGCCCAGCGTCCCTCGCGCCTGGCGTGCGCCCCGAAGCCAACCGTCCCCGGAGCTCTTTGCGCTTCCATTGAGCTTCGCCATTGAGCTTCGCCTCGGGCCGCATCGGCTAACCCCGAGACCCACATCCAGACTCCCCGGAAGGAGGCGCCCCGCTCGCTGCCGTCATGGGCGCCTCCCTGAGCAGCTACCTGGGCGAGCTCAAGGCCGCGATGCTGCTCCCGCCGCCTCCCTCCCTGCAGGGCTCTGAGGCTGGGAGGCCCCGGGCTGCCCACCGCCTCTGCCGCTGCAGCCGCCCCTGCGCCAGGTGCCTGCGAGCCGGAAGGGACAGCCGGCTGACCCGCCGGGCCCTCTGCAGGCAACATTTGCCCTGGGCTCCCCACACTTCCGGGAGGAGCCGACCTGGGCGCGCCCTGGACCTAGATCTTCCTTTACGCAGTCCTCTGAGAGTCGAAGTGATTGGCCCTGAGCGCCCAGCCAGCCTCCCCAAGTGCCCCCTACCGGGGATCAGCCTGGGACCTGCGACGTGGAGACCCCGGGAAAGCCCCGCAGGAGTTGCCACGCAGACAAAAGGAAATTGGACGCACCGCTCTCCTTGGAGGTCCCGGAACCCAAGAGGAAGAAGCAGAGCCCTACACATGCGCCGTCTGCCTTCAAGGTGGTGCAGAGCAGAAACGGAGTGGCAGGATCCTTCGTGCCCAGGCCAGGGCCACTGGATACACGCAAGCCGTCCAGCCCTGCAGGAGCCTTTCTCGCCTGCTGCCCGACCTGTGTCACTCCAGGACAGGGTCTCATCCCAGCGTCTGCTGCACAGCTGGGAGCAGCCCCAGGCCTTCCTGCCCTTCCCAGGAGCTGAGCCGGGTGGAACCGCGCACCCTCAGCACACCCAGCCCTTGGCCCCCTGGATCTCCTTAAGAGTCAGGGCCCTGCCATCCCCTCCTGACAAGCCATAGCCCTTCCATCCCCCCTCCCCCGGTGTCACCCAACGCCTGGGTCACCTCCCACTGCTTGTTTTCACCCCACACCGGCTCTCCCTACCAGGGGGAGCTCACCCTGAAGAGACCTGCTCCATTTTAAGGTCCTGCACTTTGCCTTGCCAGCCCACCCTGCCTTCTCCCTGGGCCAGGACTTAGCAGGAAGGCTGGCCTCTCCCCCACGGGCCCAGGTGCTCTAGCGAGTTCAACCTATGTTCTTCCTTTAGAGAAAAATAGTATTTCCTATGATAATTAGAAGCAGTTTTGGTGTCTGCCTGCATGTGGTATTCTTTCTTTCAAACACTATCGTGTGCGCTCCATCTTGGCATTTTGGCCATTTGGGACCCGATCATTCTGTGCGTGTGGGCTTCGTCCAGGCAGGGGAGGTTTGAAACAGCTTCCCTGGATTCCTACACATAGGTGCCAGGAGCGCACTCCATGTTGTGAGCATTCACACACAGCCTCGCCAGGCATTGCCAATAAATCACCCCCTAATTCGGGACCTCACTGTGTCTCACTGATCACTTTTGGTAGGAAGCCGTCCTGCTTTGTCTCGCCAAATGTGCGGGTTCACAATCGGTTTCAAGAAACATGAACTGTGCATGCTCGCCAGAAATATTTACAACTCTGGGAGGTAAGGGTGGGAAAATAGACATCCTGCAACCTTTTGACCAGTACTTTGGGTTGTTAAAGATTCCAGTTACCAGACATTATTAATAAGAAGAAAATGCAAAAATATTTAAGAGCCAGGGGTGGTAAACTTGGAAATAGGTAAAAAGTGGAAAGCGTAATAATACCAAATGCTGGTCAAGATGCATGGTATTAGAATCCCAGGCAGCTCCTTGGGAGGCTGTGGGTCCTGTTCCTCTGGAGCAGCGCCTGGATGTGGGGCTATCAGAGGCTTCTGGCACACGCACACACACACACTCGGTGGTGAGGAGGTTCTTGACAGCACTCATCATAGCAGAGAATGGGAACAACCTGAATGGCCATCAGCGAGGGAACAGATGAGGAAAGGTGGTGTGTGCTCTCAGAGGTGGAGTCTTCCACAGAGTCGAGACATTCCTTGAGGTTTCTTAAGATCAGCACCATCAGGCCACGCGATCCATGGCATGGGGACACCTTGCGCACTGGAGGAGGTTTCACGGCAAATGACCTCTGCTCGGTAGACATCCTGAGTACCACCTCCACCTCTGACCCACAGAAAAGTCTCTGGGCTCAGCCAAGTAGCCCCTGACAGGGAGAAAAATCACACCCTGGTGGGGACCACCGAACTAGAACTACACTTTTTCTTTTTGTTAATAAAAAGATAAATTTCAAAATACACCTATGAGTGAAGACATAGCAGATGGAAGGCCATGTGAGGCACGTGCCTTGGACATAAAGTGAACAGTCTTGGGGGCATCCTAGAGGAGGCCGGAAGCCGTGTATTGTGCCATTTGCGTACTCTGTGTTGTTTTCCATCTAAAATGCCCCGCCCTCACCCCAGTTCTTTACCCTTCCCGAAGAGGCCCTCTTCCGATCTCAGGACTTACTTATTTCCCGCCTGTGAGGGGAAACATGCGCGTAGCCTCGTTCTTTCACATCATCTCACTGGGGAAACAGGATGAGAGTTTCTCAGTCCTCGCACTACTCTTACTTTGGCCTGGGTGATGGTTGGTCCATGGCAGCTTTCTATGGTTTTGTAGGATGGCTAGAGCAATCCTAGCCTCTGAAAACAGATATATGGAACACATCCAATGGGAGAACTGATAAAAAATGTCTGCAGGCATTTCCAACTACCCTTGAGAGTGGTGAGTGCATAGATCTCCCCAGATTGGGAGCACAGGACCCCCCTGTATTATTACCGTGATACATTTTAAATCCAAATTTTCTTCCAGATTAAATACACACACAGAGGGGCTGGTGATATCGCGCCTGGCAAGCGCGAGGGCCTGAGTTCGACTCCCGGAACTATCTTGTTAAAAACTAGATGGTTGGGTTGGGATGGGAGGACCTATTCAGTAGTTTTTTTGTTTTTTTTTTAATTCACTTTTAACTTTTTATAGCAGGTAGTCAAATATAGTGTCCAGTAGGTGGCGATAATAGCCTTTCATTCAACTTTTACTTAATCGGTACTCACTGGTAGATTCTTGATTTTTCAACTGACTATAAATAAAATAGCAAAAATATTTTAGAGGCCACTTAGAGATTTAATTTGGAGTTTTTTGTTTTTATTCTTTTGGAGCATGTTATTTAGATTCTTTATCACAGAATTTTTCAACCATACAAAAGATAAAATAATAAAGTAATGAATGCTCACATATCACCCAGCGTCAGCAATGACCAGCTTTCTGCTAGAGTCCCCGTTACATGTGTCCCGTCTACCTAGGATCCCTAACTTGTCCTCAACCCTGCTCGAGTAATTGAAAATAAATTTCATATATCGTTTCACTTTATATATAAAGTTTCAAAAATACTCCAGCTCTAATTATAGGACTTTAGGTCCATTTTTCAAAGCTCATTGTTTTTGGGTTCCACCGGGGAACCCAAAGGTCCCCCCAAAGGTTTTGCCTTTTGACGTGGCTTTTTCTGCATGCCCAGGCTAGTCTCCAACTCATGAGCTCTGGCTGTCATCCCATCTCAGCCTCCCGAATGCTGGGACTATGTGTATGTGTTATCGTGCCCAGCTTCGTCTTGCGGGGGGGGAGTAGATTTTTCACATGATGACAAAACATCTATTTCTATGCTTAGTATGAAAGTGTTGTACCATAATTAGCTACAAAAGGTTTCATGTAAATGTCAGTACTTTAAAAACGAATTGAGGGCTGTTCACTTAAATTTTTATTTTTGAGTCAAAATATAAAATTAGAAACTCAGAATAGCAAATGTATTTGGAGATCTTTTATCTAAAGGTATCCAAAGGAATAAAAATTTTACTGTATTGTTTTAAAAATACGTCTGGGATGTAGCTCACTTGCAGAGCACTTCTCTGGCTTGTACAGGCCCCGGAAAAGAAAGAGAAAGGAAGGAAAGAAAGGAAGAAAGCATACAATGTTCGCTTTAGCAGTAAGGAAAGAGGCGCTTCTTCTGTCGAAAGCCACCTGCAGACAGACGTTCTGACACTGTCCCTTTGAGGGTCAGGTCCAAAGGTGGAGGCCCAGGCCGGTTCCCTCCAACCACAGCTGTGTCCTGAGCAGCAATGGGAAGGTCCGGAAGGACGCTGCAGCTTCCCACATTACCAGGCCACATCCCCCACGGAGCCACGCGGTGATGACCTCGGGTCCCCGGGACGCAGGGCTGGGGAGTGGGACCCTCGAGGACGGAGGTTCTCCCGTGCCCAGCGTCCCTCGCGCCTGGCGTGCGCCCCGAAGCCAACCGTCCCCGGAGCTCTTTGCGCTTCCATTGAGCTTCGCCATTGAGCTTCGCCTCGGGCCGCATCGGCTAACCCCGAGACCCACATCCAGACTCCCCGGAAGGAGGCGCCCCGCTCGCTGCCGTCATGGGCGCCTCCCTGAGCAGCTACCTGGGCGAGCTCAAGGCCGCGATGCTGCTCCCGCCGCCTCCCTCCCTGCAGGGCTCTGAGGCTGGGAGGCCCCGGGCTGCCCACCGCCTCTGCCGCTGCAGCCGCCCCTGCGCCAGGTGCCTGCGAGCCGGAAGGGACAGCCGGCTGACCCGCCGGGCCCTCTGCAGGCAACATTTGCCCTGGGCTCCCCACACTTCCGGGAGGAGCCGACCTGGGCGCGCCCTGGACCTAGATCTTCCTTTACGCAGTCCTCTGAGAGTCGAAGTGATTGGCCCTGAGCGCCCAGCCAGCCTCCCCAAGTGCCCCCTACCGGGGATCAGCCTGGGACCTGCGACGTGGAGACCCCGGGAAAGCCCCGCAGGAGTTGCCACGCAGACAAAAGGAAATTGGACGCACCGCTCTCCTTGGAGGTCCCGGAACCCAAGAGGAAGAAGCAGAGCCCTACACATGCGCCGTCTGCCTTCAAGGTGGTGCAGAGCAGAAACGGAGTGGCAGGATCCTTCGTGCCCAGGCCAGGGCCACTGGATACACGCAAGCCGTCCAGCCCTGCAGGAGCCTTTCTCGCCTGCTGCCCGACCTGTGTCACTCCAGGACAGGGTCTCATCCCAGCGTCTGCTGCACAGCTGGGAGCAGCCCCAGGCCTTCCTGCCCTTCCCAGGAGCTGAGCCGGGTGGAACCGCGCACCCTCAGCACACCCAGCCCTTGGCCCCCTGGATCTCCTTAAGAGTCAGGGCCCTGCCATCCCCTCCTGACAAGCCATAGCCCTTCCATCCCCCCTCCCCCGGTGTCACCCAACGCCTGGGTCACCTCCCACTGCTTGTTTTCACCCCACACCGGCTCTCCCTACCAGGGGGAGCTCACCCTGAAGAGACCTGCTCCATTTTAAGGTCCTGCACTTTGCCTTGCCAGCCCACCCTGCCTTCTCCCTGGGCCAGGACTTAGCAGGAAGGCTGGCCTCTCCCCCACGGGCCCAGGTGCTCTAGCGAGTTCAACCTATGTTCTTCCTTTAGAGAAAAATAGTATTTCCTATGATAATTAGAAGCAGTTTTGGTGTCTGCCTGCATGTGGTATTCTTTCTTTCAAACACTATCGTGTGCGCTCCATCTTGGCATTTTGGCCATTTGGGACCCGATCATTCTGTGCGTGTGGGCTTCGTCCAGGCAGGGGAGGTTTGAAACAGCTTCCCTGGATTCCTACACATAGGTGCCAGGAGCGCACTCCATGTTGTGAGCATTCACACACAGCCTCGCCAGGCATTGCCAATAAATCACCCCCTAATTCGGGACCTCACTGTGTCTCACTGATCACTTTTGGTAGGAAGCCGTCCTGCTTTGTCTCGCCAAATGTGCGGGTTCACAATCGGTTTCAAGAAACATGAACTGTGCATGCTCGCCAGAAATATTTACAACTCTGGGAGGTAAGGGTGGGAAAATAGACATCCTGCAACCTTTTGACCAGTACTTTGGGTTGTTAAAGATTCCAGTTACCAGACATTATTAATAAGAAGAAAATGCAAAAATATTTAAGAGCCAGGGGTGGTAAACTTGGAAATAGGTAAAAAGTGGAAAGCGTAATAATACCAAATGCTGGTCAAGATGCATGGTATTAGAATCCCAGGCAGCTCCTTGGGAGGCTGTGGGTCCTGTTCCTCTGGAGCAGCGCCTGGATGTGGGGCTATCAGAGGCTTCTGGCACACGCACACACACACACTCGGTGGTGAGGAGGTTCTTGACAGCACTCATCATAGCAGAGAATGGGAACAACCTGAATGGCCATCAGCGAGGGAACAGATGAGGAAAGGTGGTGTGTGCTCTCAGAGGTGGAGTCTTCCACAGAGTCGAGACATTCCTTGAGGTTTCTTAAGATCAGCACCATCAGGCCACGCGATCCATGGCATGGGGACACCTTGCGCACTGGAGGAGGTTTCACGGCAAATGACCTCTGCTCGGTAGACATCCTGAGTACCACCTCCACCTCTGACCCACAGAAAAGTCTCTGGGCTCAGCCAAGTAGCCCCTGACAGGGAGAAAAATCACACCCTGGTGGGGACCACCGAACTAGAACTACACTTTTTCTTTTTGTTAATAAAAAGATAAATTTCAAAATACACCTATGAGTGAAGACATAGCAGATGGAAGGCCATGTGAGGCACGTGCCTTGGACATAAAGTGAACAGTCTTGGGGGCATCCTAGAGGAGGCCGGAAGCCGTGTATTGTGCCATTTGCGTACTCTGTGTTGTTTTCCATCTAAAATGCCCCGCCCTCACCCCAGTTCTTTACCCTTCCCGAAGAGGCCCTCTTCCGATCTCAGGACTTACTTATTTCCCGCCTGTGAGGGGAAACATGCGCGTAGCCTCGTTCTTTCACATCATCTCACTGGGGAAACAGGATGAGAGTTTCTCAGTCCTCGCACTACTCTTACTTTGGCCTGGGTGATGGTTGGTCCATGGCAGCTTTCTATGGTTTTGTAGGATGGCTAGAGCAATCCTAGCCTCTGAAAACAGATATATGGAACACATCCAATGGGAGAACTGATAAAAAATGTCTGCAGGCATTTCCAACTACCCTTGAGAGTGGTGAGTGCATAGATCTCCCCAGATTGGGAGCACAGGACCCCCCCGTATTATTACCGTGATACATTTTAAATCCAAATTTTCTTCCAGATTAAATACACACACAGAGGGGCTGGTGATATCGCGCCTGGCAAGCGCGAGGGCCTGAGTTCGACTCCCGGAACCCACATATGAAAAAGGGGCCGGTGATATCGCTGAGCAGCATGGGCGCCTGCTGGCACGCGAGGTCCTGAGGTTGACCCCCTGTACCCACAAAAAATAAATAAATAAATAAATAAATACACAGAGGCCACCAAAGCACACACACAAATACAGGAGCAAAGTCTGTATTTTTAAAGCTTCCTGGGTACCATAAACCTGTACCCAGAAAACCACTGTGTGATGCTTCCATAACCAGTGCCTCCTAGCTTCCTTGATAAAGAGCTGAGAAATACAGACCTAGAAGAGCTGATAGAAGCGAGCTGAAGTGCAAACCACTGGCATGCATCACCACACAAGGGCTTTGAATCACCGCAGACTGCCTAAATTTTCCAAAACATTGGTTTTATGACTCATCCAAACATCTGAACTATTGATGAGAATGCCTCCCAGTGCCCAGGAATCTTAAGTGTCGCATGCACCAGGTGAGAGGAGCCTGTCTCTAGTCCCAATTATTCAAGAGACTGAGGTGGGAGGATGCTAAGAAGCAGGTCATTTGGGCAACTGAGTGGCTCGGGCCAGGCCCTGTGTTGTCCAAATACAAAACACCAAAATGGGCTAAGGATATACTTCTTGGGGAGGGCCCTGGGCTCAATCCTAAATCTGGAAACAAACATACATCCAGAGAAAGAGAGAGAGAGGGAGGGAGGGAGGAGAAAGAAAGAGAGACAGACAGACAGACAGAGGAAGGAAGGGAAGAAGAAAGAGAGGGGAGGAGAGGAAAGGAAAGGAAGAAAGAAAGGAAGAAAGATTTTGGTGCCTAAAGAAATGACATAATGGCTGGGTGTGGTGGTACACACCTGTAATCTCAGCACTCAGGAGGCTGAGGCAGGAGGATAACTGTGAGTTTGAGGCCAGCCTGGGCTACATAGTGAGTCCAAGCCAGTCTGAACTACATAGTCAGATCCTGTCTAAAAGAAAAAAAAAGAAATGACATAATGAAGAATTTTCAAAATTCCATGACCCATGGTTCTTAAAATCAGTTTAACATTTTGTTATATTTCCTTTTTCCTTCATCCTATGTAGGCTCTCCTTTCCCCTGAAGTTAGATGGCTGTGATCAAGTTGCAGTAGGGTAGGAAGGGAGACATCTTGGCTCTGGAGGGGTCCCTCATCTCTAGCTCCTCAGTCAATTTCAATGGTCAGAAAGACAACAACAAAAAGTATTTGCTAAATAAAAAGCCTAACACTTTCTCTATCTTATTATGGGCCATGTAAAACTTTGTGTTATTGCTTCCTAACTTGGTTGCTTTAATGAAAATTAATTTATATACAATTTTATGTTGACTACAATAACCCAGTGTTTCCCCAAAGAGCAACATGATGTATACCACTGCAGGTACCAAAAAAAAAAAAAAAAAAGAAAAAAAAAAAGAACTTACATGATAAGGGAATCACATTTTAAATTAATAGTTAAGGGGCTGAGGGTACAGGTATGTGGAAGAGCACTTAGCCCTCTGGGTTTGATCCTTAGCACCACAAAATAAATGAATAAAAAGTAAATAATTAAGTATGTCTTAATGTATTGGAGAAAATAATAAGTAGTACACAAAGATCATGATTTCATGGGTGCTGTTGCCTAGGGTGACATGAAACTAGACAATTATGCTTATTTATATTTATTTATTGGCTTTTTTGAGACAAGGTCTCTGTAGTAGTCCATGCTGGCCTTGAATTTGCTATGTAGAAGCAGGTGACTTTGAACTTGTGATCCTCCTGCCTCAGCTTCCTAAGCATTGGGATTATACACATCCAACCCTACTCCCATCTAGTTATGTTTATTTCAAATTCATTTTAAAATACTATATAAATACATAAACTATATGAACTTCTTATATAGTTTTTCCAAAGTGGTAAACTTTTCCAAAGTGGCTGTACCATTTTACGTTCCCTCCTATAGGACTTGTGTGGAGTTGTAGTTTGTGTGGAGTTGTGGTTTGTTGGTTCATATCACTGTATAGCATCCCATTGTGACTGCATCACAAATATCCATTCTACAGTTGGCGGACATGTGGATTGTTGACAGGGTGTGTATCACAAATGATGCTGGTGTGAGCGTTCTTGTACATTTCTTCTGGTGAAGTTTTAGATTTACAAATCATGCCACGTTTCTTATTAGCATTTTGTACAATTCTTTTGGTGAACATACATATGCATTTCTGTTGGATATATACCTAAGAATGGAATTGCTGGGTCATAAATTAGCTAGATTTGGCTAAGAACTGGTTTGTCATTTTTTTCATTTTCATCATTTTGCTATATGTGACACTGGTAAGTTTTGGAGAATTTTTAAATCCTATTAGTGGGAGAGACAGCATTAAGAATACCACTTCTGGGGGCCAGTGAGATGGCTCAGCAGCATAAGTGCCTGCCCAGCAAGCGTGAGGTCCTGAGTTCGACTCCAGGAACCCACATTAAAAAAAAAAAAAAAAAGAATACCACTTCTGCTGGTGATATAGCCCAGTGGCATAAGTGCCTGCCTGGCAAGCGCAAGGTCCTGAGTTCGACTCCCGGTACCTGCATTAAAAAAAAAAAAAAAAAAAAAGAATACCACTTCTCATTGACTGAAGCTACAATATGGTGATCTAGAGTTTTATGGAATTTACAAAATAACTTAAGAAATAAAAGGCTTAGATATGGAAAAATTTGGTTATTTTCTCATTGTAACAAGTTACTGTCTTTCTGGGAGAAGCATTAATTTTGTTTGGATTATTTTCTGAAAGAAAGTGTCCTTTGTGAAGTTGGTCAGGATCTTCTGACTCTGGGATCTGGTTTTGAACATTATCCCTTCTTTATATCTAAATCTCAACAATTTGCTAAAATTAGATCCATAAGTTTTAAAAATTATGTTTCTGATGGGGCCGGTGATATAGCTCAGTGGCATAAGCGCCTGCCTGGCAAGCGCGAGGTCCTGAGTTTGACTCCCGGTGCCCGCATATAAAAAAAAAAAATTATGTTTCTGGAACATTATGCAATTTCAAATATTACCGCTCTTATAGAATGGGAGCTGCAGATTCCTGGCTTACTATTCTCTATCATCCCCTTTACCACCAGGCGCTAGACACGTGGCGTAAGTCACAGGTACTTGCCCACTATTTCTGTGGTCTCAGTTTTTCCTGTTGCTTCAAAAAACTGATCCATAATCATTGTACATGTTTATGGAGTAAAGCATGCTTCAGTTCATGTATTCGATGTTCGGTTCCGTGTTCCAAACAGTCACACTTGATTAGAAGGGCAATGGAAGATTAAAATACTCTTTCATCCTGTGGCTCAAGGTACAAGGCAATTTGCTGAGTCTTCTAATTTACTCAAGTGTTACCATCGTTACTTGGCTCTGATTTGGACTGGCTAAAACGTGACTCATTCTTAGCTATCTTTTAAATCTCTTACTTAGTCACACTAACTGGGGAGCTGGCTTACTCTTAGTTTAGCCTTGTTTAGTTTTTACCTTTTTTTCTTTTTCCTTTGATCTCATTTTTTAAGCTTTCTTTTTTCTTTTCTGAATAGACAAAATTCCAAGAAGGTTGCTATAGCTCCATAGGTCAAAGTAATTTAGAGGAAGTGATTTGACAGGAGAGAAAAATGATACAGACACAAAGTTAAGCATCATCCTGACTTTGGGGGCTGCAGCGAGGTAGAGAGTTAGAGGTCTATAAAGTTCTGGAGTATATTATGATGATATGTTATAGATGACAGCTTGTATTATGGTTTAGATCTAAAATGTCCCCCTAAAGTCTCACATTCAGAGACGGGGTCTGTTTTGAAGGGGTGAGTCATCACTTGGAAGGGTGTATTTTCAACTCTGGCTCTTCCTTTCTTTTCTGCTTCCTGGTTGCCATGGGTGAGCACCTCTTCCTCTGCCAGGCCCCTCTGCCATCCTCTTTCTGCCTTGCAGCTGGCTGACCATGGAATGAAACCATGAGCCAAAGTAAACCTCTCTTCCTTTTTACCATCAGTGTAGCAATGTAGGATTGAAAATTCTTGGCATTATGTAGGTACCATACGGTCATTTCTTGGTAAGCCTAAAAGAACTAGAGAGTAAAAGCTACTCTAGATCACCACAAAGTTTAAAAGTAGTCTCAAAAGGATCAAGAAAATTGGCAATAAACTTAACTGCCTGTCAAGTTCAACATTGTAAATGAAGAAAAATACTCCAAAACCTTAAGTACATAGTATTTATAGTGTCTGGCACCCAATAAAAATTATTAGACATTTCTAAATGGCCATATGTTATGGCTTACATATAGGTGTCCCCCCAAAGCCTAATGCGGTCATAGGTGGGGAGTTTCAAAGTTGTCTGGATTAGGGTGTGTGATGATGGATTAAGGGTGTGATACTGGGATTAAGGGTGTGGGTAATGGAAGCCCCACCCTGGGTATGGGTGGAACCAATCCATAGGCTTGTAGCCTGGATGGAATCTAAAGGGACAGAAAGAAGGCAGGCTCACTGCTACTGCTCACTGCCTTCTGCTAGCCATGCCACAGGCTATTATTTCCTCTGTGATTCCCCTCTTCCAGGCCACGCTGTCTTGGAACCAACTGACTATGGACTGAACCTCTACAAACTGTGAGCCTAAATAAGCCTTTCCTCCTTTAACTTATGGGTGTCGGGTATTTTGTCTCAGCAATGAGAAAAGTAACTAAGACACCGTATTACCAAAAGTAATCTCTAGATTCAGTGCAATTCCCATCAAAATACCAATGACATTCTTCACAGAACTAGAAAAAAAAATCCTAAAATTCATATAGAAACACAAAAGATGCGGAATAGCCAAAGCAATACTAAGCACAAAAAGCAACTCTAGAAGCAGCTCAACACACTATTTTAAATCATGCTACGAAGCCATAGTAACAAAACTGCATGGTGCTGACACAAAAACAGACACATAGACCAATGGATCAGAGTGGAGGACACAGAAACAAGCCCACACAACTATAGCTATGTGATTCTGGAAACAAGAGCCAAAAATATACGTTGGTGAAAAGGTAGCTTTTTAAACAAATGATGCTGGGAAAACTGAATATCAACATGTAGAAGATTGAAACTAGATCCCTCTCTCTCACTCTGTTCAAAAATCAGTTCAAAATAGATCAGAGACCTAAGTGTAAGACCTGAAACTGAAACCACCAAAAGAAAACATCTGGGAAACACTTAAAGCCATAGACACATGCAATGACTTCCTGATTAGGCCTCGAATAGCACAGAAAATAATAGCAAGAATTAACAAATGGGGTTACAGCAAATTAAAACGTTTCTGCACAGCAAGGGAAACAGCTAACAGTAAAGAGACAGCCTACAGAATAGAACATCTCTACTAGCTACTCTTCTGACAGAGGATTAATATGAAGAATATACAAAGAACCCAAAAAACTTAACCCTAATCAATAAGTAGGCAAATAAATTTAACAGACACTTCTCAAAAGAAGAAGTACAGATGGGCTAGTATGTGTATGAAACACTGTTCAACATCTTTAGCCATTAGGGAAATGCAAATCAAAACTACATTGAGATTCTGTGTCCCCTCAGTCAGAATGACTATTATCAAAAATACAGAAAACAATAAATGCGAGCAAGTGTGCGGGGTGGGAGAGAACCCTTCTAAATGCTGGTGGGAAAGTAAGTTTTACAGCCTCTATGTAAATCAGTATGAAGTTTCCTCAAAAAGCTAAAAAGAGGATTTACGGTTTGATTCAGCTATGCCAATCCTTGGTATGTAGCCAAAGGAACTAAAGTCAGCACACTTTAGGGACATCGATATTTGTTGTGGCACAGTTCACAGTAGCCATCATAGATGCCCAACAGGCGAATGGATAAAGAAAATGTGTACATGTGCAGCGGAGTATTATTCAGCTGCAAAGAAGAATGAAATTCTGTCATTTACAAGAAAATGGATAGATCTGGTGAAATAACCCAGACTCAGAAAGATAAATATCGCATGTTCTCCCTAAGATGTAGAATCTAAAGAAAACCAAGAAAGTAAAAGGGAGACCGTTATCAGACAAGAGGAAGGGAATGAGAGAGAGGGAAGGGGTTTAGGGGTGGGTAGTGGTAAGGGTGGGGGCCACCCAGCAGATACACACATTGGATGCACCCCTAGAAGGGGAGCACTTGGGGTGAAGATGATCAATATTATGCACATGCAGAGATCTGCCGAAATGAAACCCATTCGTTAAAAAATTAAAAATTATAAGACATGCAAATAAGCAGGAAAATGCAAAGAAGAAAGCCAGTAGAAGCTGATTTAGAACTAAAGGACAGGGCCGGTGAGATGGCTCAGCGGCATAAGTGCCTGCCTGGCAAGCACGAGGTCCTGAGTTCGACCCTTGGTACCCACAAAAAAAAAGAACTAAAGGACAGTAAAAGAACTTACAAATTTGATATTTAGAGGAAAACATGAGCAGACTGTGAAGAGAAATAGAAGATGTTAGCAACGAGGGGGGTCTCACAAATTTGATATTTAGAGGAAAACATGAGCAGACTGTGAAGAGAAATAAAAGATGTTAGTAACGAGGGGGTTCTTGGGCTGAAAAATGCCCCATCTTAATGAACACGTACCTGGTGAAGTCACCAGCTGGCTGATGATGCAGAGGACACGACAGGGGCATGGAAGACACTGACAGGAACCCCCCCCAAGTCAAGGTACAGAAAGAAAATCATAGTAACAACGAAAAGAACAGATCATTAGCGGCCTGGAAATATTCCAAGTGATTCAACATATGTGTAATTGGATTTCCTGAAAAGGGGATGGGAAAGAAGCCAGAAAATGTATTTGGAGGAATATTGGCTTAATTTATTTCCATACAAGGTAAAAACTGATTCCTAAATCAAGAAAGTCAGCAAACTCCAATCAGGATGACTAAAAGGAAAACCACTACATCGTTCAGGACATGTGACAAAGTGAAGCTCTTAAAAGGAACCAGAGAAAAAAGAAACATTAAATAAAATAAGAATTGCTACTGATTTCATGTCAGAAACAATAGAAGCAAAACAGAAGGCAATGGAATGAAAATTTTAACATGCCTAAAAAAGAAGTTAGAAAAAAAAAGATGTTCCTTTAGGGTTTATGGAACATGAAAGTACCCTTCTAAAATAAGTATAAATTAAATACTTTTGGACATATAAAAGCATGGAGTATTTGTTTCCAGCAGACCTGGTTTACCAAAAAGAAAAAAAAAAAATTAAATTCTAGAGGAGGTATGTTCAACCTATGGCCCATGGGTGGCTTGTGGTCCTGGACAGCTAGCAGCTAGTAATGCAACCCTACCCACAAGATCATACAATTTTAACTTTATTATGTGACTTCCTTTTTCACTACTAGAAATTGAACCCAGAGCTTTCACACTGAGATATCTCCCCAACCCGTTTTACGTTTTTATTTTTTGAGACCAGGTCTGGCTAAATGGCTGGGCTCAAACTTGGGATCCTCCTGCCTCGGCCTCTTGGTGTACTGGGATTAAAGGTGTAGACCACCATGCCTGTGTTTATTATGTGGTTTTCAGAGATATTTTTCATGACTCAGCTGCCTGATGCTTTGAGCCTGGACTGTGTGGGTGACAATGGAATGCTGTATAGGGGAAGGCACAGTGCACACATCACACACAGTGAGTTGAATAGAAACCCATGACGCCAGGGCGTATCCCATGTTATGCGTGCCTGTAAAACCTCACGGGTAAAATGCAGGGATTGCCCATAGTAGTGTTTTAACCCACAGATGTGTGTGTGCCTGTAAAGATAGGTGTTTATTGTTATTAAGAGACATGTAAGGTTTCTTATTCAATTATTAAATGGTCTTGTGGGAGTTCATTTAATAAGTTAAAAGAGGGAGGCTGGAAAAAAGATGGCAGATCTGTAAGAAGCAGTGAACCTCTCCAAAAGTTGCCATCCGGACACTGGAATATAGTGACTGGAGGAGGACGAAAAAGAGGGAAGTGGCTCCCATAGACCCAGGAAAGATCTGAAGCGCAGTTTGGGGCCCACAGAGAAAGTGAAGAGAGAAACTCCAACAAAGAAGAACGAGGTGGCTGCCAGCGCCATTTCCCTGTGTCGGGAATCCCGACGCGACTGAAGCGGTTCAAATCTACCAACAAGCGGTGACTGCCGGCGCCCCTGGGGGCCTCCGCGGAGGAACGCGAGAAGCAGCGGTGCAGAGAAGGAGCGGCCGTGAAGGACACACTGACTGGCGGTGAGTGCTGACGCCCGGCCATCCCGCAGGAGAGAGCGACTAGCCGGGCGCCACTGTGGGGGGGGAGCAGCTGAGCTCAGAACTCAGGGCGGCCGCCACTCCATCCACGGCTCCAGCGGGGACCTCTGCGGAGGAACGCGAGACGCGGCGGAACAGAGAAGCACCAGCCGAGAGGGACACACTGACTGGCGGTGAGTGCTGACGCCAGCCATCCTGCGCGCAAGAGTGACTAGCCAGGCGCCATTGTGGGGGGGAGCAGCAGCTGAACTTTAAACTCAGGGCCGCTGCCACTCCACCCACGGCTCCAGCGGGGACCTCTGCGGAGGAACGCGAGACGCCGCAGTACAGAGAAGCACCAGATGAGAAGGACACACTGACTGGCGCTTTTCTTCCTGGTATTCCAAGAATCTCCTAAGAATTTGCAATACTAGCAATAAAGCAAACTACCATAGGCAATTTACAAACAGAATCCCAGGAATTAAACTAAACAAAGAAAAGAAAATGAGACGACACTTAAGATGCAAGCCCACACATCCAGTTTACCAAAGGCAAACCCAGGGGGCAGTGAGGTGGGACAAACCGAAAGCCACCCACCTGACATCTCTGAAGTGGTAACAACAAAGCAGTTCAATGAGGCTCTGGAAAAATTTAAATCAGAAATAATTTCTCAGATAACTGCAGAGATAATGTTCACAATGAAGACCATGCTTAAGGATGCTAGAGCAGACACAGACAAAAAAATAGACAAGCTTAAGAAAATGATGGAAGCCATGAATGCTCAGCATAGGAAAGAAGTGGAATCCATAAAGCAGATTCAAGCAGATATCCAGGAGAACAAAAATTCCATTGAAAGTATATGTAGCAGACTAAGCCAATGTGAGGACAGGATCTCAGATATAGAAGACAGGCTTGCAATTAGTGATCATGAAAATAAAATATTCTTAAAAACAGCAAGGGACAATGAAAAATCAATCCAGCAGCTGCTAGATGACGCAAAGAAGAATAACTTAAGATTGATTGGAGTCAATGAAAAAGCAGGAGATAGCATAAATGACATCAGAACACTGTTCACAGACATTATCACAGAAAATTTCCCTGGTAGAGAAAAAGAATTTGACGTTCAGATAAGTGAGGCTTATAGAACTCCAATTAGCCACGATCAAAAAAAATCTTTAGCCAGGCATATCATAGTCAAGATCCCAGAAATTCAACATAAGAGTAGAATCTTAAAAGCTGTTACAGAAAAGAAACAAATCACCTATAAAGGAAAGCCCATCAGAATCACAGCGGACTTTTCAGCACAAACCCTCAAGTCAAGAAGAGCTTGGAATGATGTATTTCAAGTTCTAAAGGAAAATAATCTCCAACCCAGATTGATGTACCCCGCAAAACTATCTTTCAAAACTGATGGAGAAGTAAAATACTTCCATGACAAAGAACATCTGAGAAAATTTATAACCACCAAACCAGCACTCCAAAATGTTTTGAAGGACATTCTAGAAAGGGATAACAAGGACTACAACTCCAGAAACCCCAACAGAAGGAATCCACCAGGCAGAGCAAATGATTAAAGAGAGGGAGGGAAAACAAAAATTAAAAGAGGGAGAGCCAACAACAAGAAAATAACATGACAAGGATAAGTCAATACATATCAGTTTTAACCATTAATGTTAATGGTCTCAATTCACCAATCAAAAGGCACAGACTGGTGAATTGGATCAAGAAGCAAGATCCAACAATATGCTGTATACAAGAAACACATTTAATTCAAAAAGAAATTCATAGACTGAAAGTCAAAGGATGGAAAACAATATTCCATGCAACAGGAACCCAGAAAAAAGCAGGGGTAGCTATTCTTTTCGCAGACAAAGTGAATTTCAAGCCAAGAATGATTCAGAGAGATAAAGAAGGTCACTACATCCTTGTAAAGGGAATAATCCAAGAGGAAGAGATAACAATCATAAATATATATGCAATAAATACCAGTGCACCCAACTATATAAAACAAATATTAATGGACATGAAAAATCAAATAAGCACTAATACAATTGTATTGGGGGATCTCAATACTCCACTGTCACAAAAAGACTGATCAACTAGACAAAAAATCAACAATGAAATATTACAACTGAACCAAACTTTGGAACAAATGGACTTAGTAGATGTCTACAGAGTATTCCACCCCAGAATACACATACTTCTCAGCTGCACATGGGACATTCTCCAAAATAGACCACATACTAGCTCATAGAACCTGCTTAAGTAAATGCAAAGGAATTGAAATTATCCCATGTATATTATCAGACCATAGTGCAATGAAATTGGAAATCAATAGCAAAAGAAACCACAAGAATTTGCTAAACACATGGAAATTAAATAGCACCCTACTGAACAAACAATGGGTCACAGATGAAGTTAAAGAAGCAATTAGGCAGTTTCTGCAACTGAATGATAATGACAGTACAACATACTGGAACTTACGGGATACAATGAAAGCAGTCCTGAGAGGGAAATTTATAGCATTAAATTCCTATATCAGGAAAACAGAGCAAGCACAAATAAACAACCTAATGGTGAACCTCAAACTTCTAGAAAAAGAAGAGCAGGCTAAGCCAAAAGCTCGTACAAGAGAGGAAATTATAAAGAACAGAGCAGAAATTAACGTATTGGTGACTAAAAAAACAATACAAAGAATCAGCGAATCAAAGAGTTGGTTCTTTGAAAGATTAAATAAAATTGACAAACCCTTATCCAACCTTATTAAAAAAAGGAAAGAAAGTACTCAAATCCACACAATTAAGAATGAAAAAGGTGATATCACGACGGACCCTGCAGAAATCCAGAAGATCATCTATAGCTACTTTGAAAACCTGTATTCTAATAAGATGGAAAATGCAGAAGAAATGGACAGATTCCTAGATACATATGAATTACCAAAACTCAACCAAGAAGATATAAAAACCCTAAATAAACCAATAACAATCAATGAAATCGAAGATGTAATTAAAAACTTCCCAACAAAGAAAAGCCCAGGCCCTGATGGATTCACTGCCGAATTCTACAAGAAATTTAGAGAAGACCTAACACCACTACTTCTCAAACTCTTTAATGAAATTGAAAGGGAAGCAATACTCCCAAATTCATTCCTGGAAGCAAGCATTACCCTGATACCAAAACCAGAGAAGGACCCAACTAAGAAAGAAAACTACAGACCAATCTCCCTAATGAACATAGATGCAAAAATCCTCAATAAGATACTGGCAAACAGAATGCAGCAAATCATCAAGAAGATTATACACCATGACCAACTTGGATTCATCCCAGGGATGCAGGGATGGTTCAACATACGTAAATCAATAAATGTAATACACCATATTAACAGAACCAAGGAAAAAAATCATATGATCATCTCAATAGATGCAGAAAAAGCTTTTGACAAAGTCCAGCACCCATTCATGATAAAAACCCTACAGAAAATTGGAATAGAGGGTCTTTATCTCAATCTGATAAAAGCTATCTATGACAAACCAACAGCCAATATCATACTAAATGGACAAAAACTGAAAGCCTTCTCTCTAAAATCAGGAACAAGACAAGGATGTCCACTGTCCCCACTCTTATTCAACATAGTCCTGGAAACTTTAGCCATAGCAATTAGACAAGAGGAAGAAATAAAAGGAATTAAGATTGGAAAGGAAGAAGTTAAATTATCATTATTTGCAGATGACATGATACTCTAGGTAGAAGACACCAAAAACTCCACTAAAAAATTGCTAGATTTAATAAGCAAATTCAGTAGTGTAGCTGGATACAAAGTCAACCCTCAAAAATCAATAGCCTTCCTGTACACCAATAACAAACTCACTGAGAGAGAAATTAGGGAAACAACACCTTTCACAATCACATCTAAAAAAATGAAATACCTAGGAATCAATCTCACAAAGGAAGTAAAAGACCTCTACACTGAAAACTACAGTACTCTGAAAAAGGAGATTGAAGAGGATATCAGAAAATGGAAAGATATCCCTTGCTCTTGGGTCGGAAGAACCAATATAGTGAAAATGGCCATACTTCCAAAACTGTTATACAGATTTAATGCAATTCCGATCAAAATTCCAACAACATATCTCACAGAATTACAGAAAACAATCCTAAAATTCATCTGGAACCAGAAGAGACCTAGAATAGCAAAGGCAATTCTGGGCAGCAAAAGCAAGGCAGGGGGCATCACAATCCCTGATTTGAAATTATACTATAAAGCTACTGTGATAAAAACAGCGTGGTATTGGCAAAAAAAAGACCTGAAGATCAATGGAATAGAATAGAAGATGCAGAAACAACTCCAGACATACTAAGCCACCTTATCTTTGACAAAGGTGCCAAACACATTCACTGGAAGAAAGATAGCCTCTTTAATAAATGGTGCTGGAAAAATTGGCTCTACACATGCCGAAGATTAAAATTAGAACCATATGTTTCACCGTGCACTAAACTAAATTCAAAATGGATCAGAGATCTAAATATTAAAACAGAAACATTAAATCTCCTGGAAAATAGAATAGGTAAAACTCTTGAAGACATTGGTGTAGGCAAAGACTTTATGAATAAAACCCCCATCGCACAGAAAGTATCACAAAGAATCAACAACTGGGATCTCATCTTATTAAAAAACTTTTGCACAGCAAGAGAAACCATCAACAGAGTTAAGAGACAACCCACAATGTGGGAAAAACTGTTTGCCAGCTGTTCCTCAGACAAAGGATTACTATCGAGAGCATACAAAGAACTCAAAAAAATCAGACCTCCCAAATTTAAAGACCCAATCCAAAAATGGGCATCTGAGATGAATACACACTTCTCAGATGAAGAAATACAAATGGCAAATAAATATATTAAAAAAATGTTCAACATCACTAGTCATGCGAGAGATGCAAATGAAAACAACACTGAGATTCCATCTCACCCCAGAAAGAATGGCTGTTATCAAGAAGTCAACTAATAACAAATGCTAGAGGGGCTGTGGGGAAAAAGGAACCCTTCTCCACTGTTGGTGGGAGTGTCGACTAGTGCAACCACTGGGGAAATCCATGTGGAGACTCATCGAAAAACTGGGATTGGAGGTCCCATTTGACCCAGCTATTCCCCTTCTGGGTATCTTCCCAGAAGAATTAAAAACATCGTACCACAGTGATATATGTGCACCTATGTTTATAGCAACACAATTTGTAATAGCTAGATCATGGAAACAACCCAAATGCCCATTAACTGAGGAATGGATAAAAAAATGTGGTATTTCTATACAATGGAGTACTACTCAGCCATAAAGAAAGATAAACTGGAAACTTTTATAGGTAAAGGGATGCAACTCGAGAAAATACTCACAAGTGAAATAAACCGGATGCACATTTGTAAACATCATATTGTCTCCCTAGTATGAAAATGCAATCTCACTGTGACTATTCCATTCCTTAGTCTTCTATTTTTACCTAGCTTTCACATGGCTTAATCTTATACTGAGTAATATTTTTCTCCAAAAGGTATTTGTACATTCTCTAATGCTTGAGTTTGTTAATACATGAAAATGTTTACTTGTTGTCTTTAAAAAAAATAAATAAAGTTTGGAAAAAAATAAAATAAAAGAATATTTAAAACATGAAAAAAAAAGATATATTCATGTTGCGTGTAGGAGACTTCACTGCTTTTTAAAGATTAATAAAATTTTATTGGGTGTATATGCTAAAAAAATAAGTTAAAAGAGTTTTTAGCAGCTGTAGTATAAGATATACAAAAATGATGTTTGCTTATGATAGTCTAATTATGTATACAACATTGATAATATTGAAAAATAAATGGTTGCTTGTTTATTAACTTTTGCAATGTACAGAGTTGCAATCAGACATTCAACTCAAACAAAAATTTGGTCATCTTCTCTACTAGATGTTTGTAAGGCTTGTCTTTCCAGAGAAAAATACCCCTTGCTTCACAATCACACCCTATTCATTTCATCACTTTTTGGCAATACATACATTTGGGAGCAGCTGCTTTCAAGGATGAGGCACAAAAAGAATAAAATTAGATAAAAATTTCTCATGAGGGCCGGTGAGATAGCTCAGCAGCATTAGCGCCTGTTCAGCAAGCACTAGACCCTGAGTTCGACTCCCGGTACCCACATAAAGGAAGAAAGGGCCGGTGATATTGCTCAGCGGCACAAGCGCCTGCTGGCAAGTGCGAGGTCCTGAGGTTGACTCCCGGTACCCACATAAAAAAAAAAAAAATTCTCATGAGCACTTTGAGATTTCAGTGACAATTTTGAACCTGGGTGCAGTGATGCATCCCTGTAATCCCAACTACTTGGGAGGCTGAGGCAGGAAGATGGCAAGTTTGAGCCCAGCCTGTGCAGCTTAGTAAGACTCTGTCTCAAAATAAAGAGGGCCAGGGATGTAGTTCAGCAGTAGAGCACTTGCCCAGCCTCTGGATTTAATCCCCTATATATCGCACACCACACACACACGCACAAGGGGTGGTAGGGTATATATTATGCAAACCTCAGTGCACCCAAATGTAGTTTTCTGTATTTATTTAGTGTTTTTAGAAGGAAAATCAAAATTCAAGTTATATGAAAAATTTTAGCTATTGCCTGCTCTAGAATTTCATATAAATGGATCATATAGTGTAATGCGTGTTTCTCATGTCTGGCTTCCTGTGTTTAGAGTAATGTCCTTGAAATTCACCAATGTCACTGTGTGCCTCAGTAGGCTATTTGTTCTTTGTTGGGAGAAATATCCATTGCATAGACTACCAAATGCATATATCTACCTACTGATGGGTGTTTGCATTACTCTCAAATGTGGTCTATTATGAATAAAACTTCTGTGAACATTCAGCTAGAGGGTTTTTAGTGGGCAGTTGTATGAATGGAGCTGCTGGGTCATGTGACGTGCGCATGCTTATTATCACAAGGGGCAACCAACTAGGACCACAAAAGGGCTGCACCACTTTACACCCCACAATCGCTTCACATCCTCAGGAACAGTTAGAATTTTTCATCTGTTTAATTTTAGCTATTCCAACGGAGGTACAGTGGTAGTTCATTGTGATTTTAATTTGCATTTTTTCTGGTGACTAATGATACATGACTTCTTTTTGGGTGTTTCTTAGCCATTCTTATCTTTCCTTTGATAAAATGTCTATTCAAATGTTTTGCCTTTATAAAGAAATTAGATTATTTTAAATTGTATGAGTGCTTTGTACAGAATTTGGTTTCAAATCATTTGTCAAGTATATGCATTATAAACATTTCCTTCCAGTTGTCACTTACTTTTCATTTTCTTAGCCATATCTTTCATTGAGCAAAATTTTATAATTCCATGAAGACTGTTTTAATATTTCTTGCATAGTGTCTTTTGTGTCATCTGAAATATATTTTCCTAAAGTTAATGAAAATTTTGTTCTGTGTTCCTCTATTATATGTTTATAAGGTTGATTAATTTTTACCTTTTAGGTTATGATGAATTTTAAATGTATTTTTGCCTGGTGTAATTACCTATTCCATACAGCTATCTAGTAGTCCCAGCTCCATTTGTTGAAGAGAACACCCATTCCCCCATTTTTGTCACATTGGCTAAAAATGTGTGTGGGCCAATTTCTGAACTCTCTAATTCTAAATATATTTTAGAAGAGATTTCTGCAAAAAAGGATTCTGGGATTTTGACTGAAATTTCCTTGAGCCTATATTTTATATTGGAATTGATACTTCAGCAAATATTGGTTTTTCTAATCCATGAAATGGTATCTCTCTCAATTTATTTGAGTCTTCTTTAATGGCTGTGAGACAGACAAATGTTGAAGAAATTCCTTGATATCTTAATTTGCTGAGAGATTTTTTAGGTGTTACCTTTTATCAAGTCTTCTTTTCTAAATATAGTTAGAGTAATGTATTTTTAGTTTTGTTTTGTTTATTTGTTGGCTTTTTGGTCTTTTAACATGGTGAATTACTTTGATTGTTTTTTTTTTTTTTTTGTGGGTACCGGGGGGTCGACCTCAGGACCTCGCGCGCCAGCAGGCGCCCGTGCCGCTGAGCGATATCACCGGCCCCTTTTTCGTATGTGGGTTCCGGGAGTCGAACTCAGGCCCTTGCGCTTGCCAGGCAGGCACTTAAGCCGCTGAGCCATCTCACCGGCCCTCTCTTTAATTTCTATATTGGTAATTTATGTCTTGCTCTCTTTTCTTGATCAGTCCAACTAGAAGTCTGTTAATGTATCAGCTATTTTCTTTAAAAGCAGCTTTGGTTTAATGATTTTTTTATTGTTTGGATCTTTTCTATTTGTTTGAAAACTTTATAGTAGTTTAAGATGTAATTCACATACCATACAATTTGTTCGTTGAAAGTGTACACTAAAAGGTTGTTGGTATATTCAGAATTGTATGACTATTACCATAATAATTTCATAACTCTCAAAGGAGAAATATACCACATTTTCTTTATCCATTCATCTGTTGAACTCCCTGGCTGGTTCCATATTTTCTGCAATAAACATGGGTATACAAGTGTCCCTATAGTATGCTTACTTTAATTTCTTTAGGTATGTACTAACAAATGATACAATTGGATCAAATGGTGGCTCTTTTTTTAATTTTTTGAGGAAACTCCATGCTAATTTTCTTAGTGGCTATACTAGTTTACATTCCCACCAGGAGTCTAGAAGCACCCCCCCCACCCTGCCCCACATTCTTGGCAGAATTTACTATTTTTTGTATTTTTAATGATAGCCATTCTGACTGGAGTGAGATGGAATCTCAATGTGTTTTTTGACTTGCATTTCCCTAATGACTAAAGATGTTCAGAAGTTGAGAAAACAATCCTAAAATTCATTTGGAACCAGAAAAGACCTAGAATAGCAAAGGCAATTCTGGGCAACAAAGGCAAGGCAGGGGGCATCACAATCCCTGACTTGAAATTATACTACAAAGCTACTGTGATAAAAGCAGCATGGTACTGGCAAAAAAACAGACCCGAAGATCAATGGAACAGATTAGAAGATGCTGAAACAACTCCAGACATACTAAGCCACCTTGGACAAAGGTGCCAAACACATTCACTGGAAGAAAGATAGCCTCTTTAATAAATGGTGCTGGAAAAATTGGCTTTGCACATGCCGAAGATTAAAACTAGACCTATATCTTTCACTATGCACTAAACTAAATTCAAAATGGATCAGAGATCTAAATATTAAAACACAAACATTAAATCTGCTGGAAGGTAGGATAGGTAAAACCCTTGAAGACATTGGTGTAGGCAAAGACTTTATGAATAAAACCACAGTCACACAGGAACTATCACAAAGAATCAACAACTGGGACCTCATCTTATTAAAAAGCTTTTGCACAGCAAGAGAAACCACCAACAGAGTGAAGAGACAACCCACAATATGGGAAAAAATGTTTGCCAGCTGTCCCTCAGACAAAGGATTACTATCAAGAACATACAAAGAACTCAAAAAAATCAGACCTCCCAAATTTAAAGACCCAATCCAAAAATGGGCATCTGAGATGAATACCCACTCCTCAGATGAAGAAATACAAACAGCAAATAAATATATTTTAAAAATTTTCAACATCACTGGTCATTCGAGAGATGCAAATTAAAACAACACTGAGATTCCATCTCACCCCAGAAAGAATGGCTATTATCAAGAAATCAACCAATAACAAATGCTGGAGGGGCTGTGGGGAAAAAGGAACCCTTCTCCACTGTTGGTGGGAGTGTCTACTGGTGCAACCACTTTGGAAATCAGTGTGGAGATTCCTCAAAAAACTAGGATTGGAGGTCCCATTTGACCCAGCTATTCCCTGAATTAAGAACATCATACCACAGCGATATATGTGCACCCATGTTTATAGCAGCACAATTTGTAATAGCCAGATCTTGGACACAACCCAAATGCCCATCAACTGAGAAATGGATAAAAAAGATGTGATATATATATATATATATATATATATATATATATATTTTTTTTTTTTTTTTTTTTTTTAATGTGTGTACTGGGAACCAAACTCAGGACCTCGCGCTTGACAGGCAGGCACTTGTGCCACTGAGCTATATCACTGGCCCCCAAGATGTGGTATTTTTATACAATGGAGTACTACTCAGCCATAAAGAAAGATAAACTGGAGACTTTTATAGGTAAATGGATGCAACTTGAGACCATACTCGTAAGTGAAATAAACCAGATGCACATGTGTAAACATCGTATTGTCTCCTTAGTGTGAGAAGCTGAAAGAGTAAATAAGATCCAAAATGTACAATAGATATTGTAAAACAGGAAGAAACTGTTCAAAAGGAAAGAGAAACTGGGATGGGGGAATGAAAAAAAGAAGTAAGGGAAAAGAAAAAAAAATATATATATACAAGATAGTTAAGATAGATACACTATTAATTTCTCTTAGTTCATTGAAAAGAAAGGTTTGTGCTAATATTATTTGGAAAATTGAATGCCGATATCTTTTTTTTTTTTTTTTTTTTTTGTGGGTACCGGGGGGACGACCTCAGGACCTCACGCGCCAACAGGCACCCGTGCCGCTGAGCGATATCACCGGCCCCTTTTTCGTATGTGGGATCCGGGAGTCGAACTCGGGCCTTCGCGCTTGCAAGGCAGGCGCTTAAGCCGCTGAGCCGTCTCACCGGCCCAAATGCCGATATCTTGTACCCTGAGTAACTAATTTAAAGATAACAATACGCAAGGTATTAACAATTGTTACCCTCCTATTATGTTGTTTTGAAATTTTGTTCTATTTTTTTCTCTTTAAAATAAAAAAAAAATTTTTAAAAGATGTGGAACATTTTTCACGTACTTATAGGCTATTTATGCCTCTTCTTTTGAGAAATGTCTGTTTAATTCATTTACCCATTTATTGATCAAGGTTTTTTGAGTTCTTTATATATTCTTGAAGAGTGGCTAGCAAAGATATTCTCCCATTCTGTAGGCTGTCTCTTCACTCTGTTAGTTGTTTCCCTTTCTGTGCAGAAATTTTTTAATTTGGTGCAATCCCATTAGTTGATTTTTGCTGTTATTCCCTGTGCTATTAGAGTTCTTTTTTTTTTTTTATGTGGGTACCGGGAGTCGACCTCAGGACCTCGTGCTTGCCAGCAACCGCTTGTGCCGCTGAGCAATATCACCGGCCCTTTTTTTCCTTTATGTGGGTACCGGGAGTCGAAATTAGGACCTCGCACTTGCCGGGCAGGCGTTTATGCTGCTGAGCTATCTCACCGGCCTGCTATTAGAGTTCTATTCAGGAGTCATTGCCTGTGCCTAGACTTCAAGTGTTTCCCCAATGTTTTCTTTTAGCAGTTTCAAAGATTCAGGTCTTTGATTCATTTTGAATTGATTTTTGCACACAATGAGAGGTAAGGATCTAAGGTCAAATTTCTCCAAGTGGCTATTCAGTTTTACCAGGACCATTTGTTAAACAGCTGGTCTCTTCTCCAGCATATTGTGTTTTTGCCTCTTTTGTCCAGAATCAGACAGCTGTGGTTGCTTGTGTTTGTTTCTGCATCTTCTGTTGTGTTACACTGGTTCACCAGCCTAGTTTTGTGCCAGTACCATGCTGTTCGTGCTACCATGGCTTCCAAAAAGCACGGAGAGAAGGGAGGATTTCCTGAGCACCAGTCAGCATAACTCATCAGCGACCAACCTTGATAGAGAACCACACACACTCTTTTATATAGATGGCTTCAGTTTGCCAGTATTTCTTTTTTTTTTTTCTTTAATATGCGGGCACTGGGAGTCAAACTCAAGACCTCACGCTTGCCAGGCAGGCGCTTATGTTGCTGAGCTATATCACTGGCCCATTGTTAGTATTTCTTGTGGAGTCTTTGTGTCACTTTGGTTTTGCGGATATGAGTAATATTGGTCTCCTGGGCTAAATTGGGAAGTACTCACTCCCTTTCAGCTGTGGGGATTTGTATGAGACTGCGATCTTTAGGAATACATTTGTGATTTGTGGAAGAACTGATTGTATACTTAAAGTAGATGCACTTTACTGTAGACAAACTACATTTATCTATGTTACAGGGCTACTGCTCCAGCCCTGAAAAGTTGAATTAGAAAAAAAATTAAGAATTCTGGAGACTGTAAATTATCCCTTCTCAGAATAACAAATGTTCCAGTTAATTTTGATTGTGAGCTTGACCGTATTAAGAGACTCCTGGAGAGGTGACCCGGTTGTGAGGACACTGAACTCCCAATGGGTTAACCTCTCGATGAGTTCATAGCTGAATGGGCTTTTAGGATGTGGGGCATCGTTGGAGAAGTGCATTGTGGGAGTATGACCTTGAGGATGATGTGTGGACCCTGGGCCCTTCCTCTCAGGCTCTTCCTTGCTCTCTGCTTCCAGAATGCCATGAGTTGAACAGCTTTCATCTACTCTGCCCTTCTGCTCTGATATTTCTGCTTGAAACGAGCTGACCACGGACTGAAACATCTGAAACCGTGAACTGAAGTAAATCTCTCCTCCTCTAAGTTGTGTATGTCAAATATTTTATCTCAGCAACAGGAAAGTTGACTGATACATTGTACTAAACAGAAAGTTTTTGAAGACTTACACCTTTAAGAGTTTTTTTTTTTAAACCCACCACTCCACTGAGAGTGGTGGTACATGCCTGTAATCCCAGCACTCAGGAGGCTGAAACAGGAAAATCGCCTTGAGTTTGAGCCTAGTCTGGTCTACATAGTAAAGTTCAAGCCTAACATTATAACCCTAATTACAATTTATTTGTGTATATCTATTCATGTGTTCATTTTTAAATGCCTGTGTCCCACACATACATATGTACATACATATTTTTTTGACACAGGGTCTCACTATGTAATTCAGGCTGGCCTTGAACTCACTACAGAGCCCAGACTGGCCTTAAACATGTGGTGATCCTCCTACTTCAGCCTCTCAAATGCTTGGATTATAGGCATGCACCACCATGCCCTATTGGGAACTGATCAGGCCCTTAACCTCCTAAAACCAGTGTATGGCAAACGGCTTAACTAAGAGAGACAATGGAATATGGTTTGTGGGGAGTCCAGGACAGAAAGTCCAGAACTCTCTGGGAGTAAAGACAAGGACTCTTCTGGATCACTGTATTTATTGGGTTTTCACAGATTTTAGGGGTGCAGAAAAAGGAGGGCACATTGGAGGCAAAAACCCCTGAAAATAACTAGGGTTCTGAGAAACAAAGGCATTAAATTTTGCCAATTAAGAGGACTATTTGATCTCTAAGTTTGGCAGCTTTATTGCTCTGGAACAGGGAGTGTCAGCAGCCCATGTCCTTGGCTGTCTCAGCTGTGGTGTTATCTTGACTTCAGAGCACTGTGAATATGAGCTTTTCCAACATGACTAGAGGTCTCTTCATGTTTAGCAATTTAACCCTTACATAGCCTGGTCTCTGACAATGCCCAGCTTCCCATGTATATTTTTTTAACCACTTTCCGTCCAGCACCTGGTGCCATGCATAGCATATAGTGTCTGCTATGGTTTGTGTCTAGATGTCCCCTCAAAGCCTCATGCAGTCATAGGTGGGACTCTGGAGCTAGCTGGATATAGGGTATGTAATACTGGGATTAAGGGTGCGTGGTACTAAATTAGTCCACAGATAGAAATTAGCATAGTTCTGGATGGCACCACCCGAAAAGCTGGTAGCCTGGGTGGGATAAAATGGAAAGGAAGGCTTGTTGCTTGCTGCTGCTGCTGTCTGCCTGCCCTGCCATGGACTGTTTTTCCTCTGTGATGCCCCTCTGCCATTCCACCCTGCCTTGTAGCCAGCCAACTATGGACTGAAACTTCTATAAACTATGAGCTGAATAAGTCTTTTTTCCCTTAACTGATGGGTGTCGGGTATTTTGTCCCAGCAACAAAAAAAGTAACTAAGACAGAATTTAACCTAAAAAATTTGTTGAATGACTGAGTAAATAAAACATCAAGAGAACTGCCCTCAAATCCAGTTTAAACTCCATTCTGATTTACTAAATAACTTGAGCAAATCACTTATGCTCTTGTCTGCTGTGGTTGCTTTCCCAGGCTTCATGAATAATAATGATGCCGCACACATAAAGCATTGTCTCTTTAGAACATTCACAACATTTCACAACATTCCCTGAGGGATTCCTGTGTTCCAAGCACTCTTCTAGGATGAGGCGGGAAACAGTGAACCATAGAAGACAAAAACCTCTGCTCCCCCAGAACTAGTAAAATGTGCTGTTTGGTCCTCACAACAACCCAGTGCAGTGAGTGGGCCTGGTATTTTTATTTATATACTAATGGAGGCTATGGGAAGTAAGCGTTTTCCCAAGTTCAGCCAGCTTGGGAGTGTAAGACAGGACATTTCATGTGCAATGCTTTTCCCACTGTGCCGCCCCAGCTCCTCACCTATCATTTGAGAATGTTTTGGCGGAAAGTAAGATCCAGTTTATTCAATATCTTCTATAAAGTAGGTGGCATAAATACAAAGTGACAGTATGACTCCGGTTTTAAAGATGATGGCATGGCATGTTATCTTAAATCCAACGAAAAATTTCAATTTCAGTCTGAACTTGTTTGTTTAGAGACGGCCTGTTGATATTCATGTAACCCCTGCTTCTTATACCTAGAAGCTTGGCTGCAGGAGTTGGGGCTTCCTACTGTTAAATGTTCTAATATTGGAATAGAAATCCAGACAGTGCTCAAAGCTGTTAACTTATCAGTTGCTAAGTAAGGGAAATCATTATGCCATCTGCTGCCTCTTATAAGTTGTGTTATTACCCAACTCACTTTCCGAATCAACACACCAAAGGAACTATAAGTAAAGCAAATTACAGTAGCTTGCACATTTTTCAATTGCACATTTTATAAATTCTTATAAGCAATTTATAAGAAAAAGTATCTACTTTTGTGCTTCTTCTCAATTTTAGTGGATGCCTTGGAAAATTGTGTTTGTCCTTTAAACATCTTCTTTCTATGAGATAATCTTTTTTACGAGGCCATAAGATACCTCGTATTCAAACTTAAATCAAAATTGTTATTTGTTTTCAACTTATAGCAGTTCTTTATCATTGATAATAAGTTAGTTGTAGAAAATCAGGTATGTATCTTAATCTAAAAACTTTGAATTCTAGAAAGAATTGAAATGGCCAAAAATATGCTTAGGCTTACACAGAGAAAGCTAGTTATGGAAAATACATCTATTTGACAGAAATAACAAGGTAATTTCTGGGCTGGGCCTGGTGGTGCACACATATAATCCTAGCACTTGGGAGGCTGAGGCAGGTGAATCACTGTGAGTTCGAGGCCTAGGCTATGGTGAGTTCAAGGGCAACCAGAACTACATTGAGAGACCCTGTCTCAAAAAGAAAAAAAAAAAAAAAAAAAAAAAAAAAAAGAACAAAGTAATTTCTGCATAAATGTGCCCTAATAGCCATACATTTGAGATAATTCTAGTTGACTTTCTGTCCTACGAAAAGAATTACCATGGAAAAATGCTTCTTACACCTTGTCTGCTGAAGATTTTAATTCTTGGGAGACAAAAACTAGCCCATAAAGGAAAAAAAAGAAGGAAAGTAAAAGAAAAGAAAAAAAAAAGCTAAAAGACCCCAAATCACATATCTGCCTCTCTGGTGAAGGAATATTTATAGAAGAAGGTGGATTAGTGGCAAAGCATTGAAGAAAGACTAAACCAATACCAGTTATAGTTATGAAAATTTCTCTCAGAGACTAAGGTTCATGGAGAAGGCATTATAAGGGCTTTAGTTGACTTCTTAATAAATATTATTTTAATTACTATTTATTACGTACAAGACACAAAAATAATACAAATAAAATTACAGTTTTTGCATCCCATTCATTTGTTCATTCGACAAACATCAGGTGCCTGTCAAGCCAGAAACGGCTAAACAACAGATTTTAAAGACAAATTTAACTCAGTTTCTGGCTTCAGAGTACTTGGTCTTGTGTGGAAATGGTCAGAGATGGATAATATGGAGAAAGTAGAGAAGGCGTTGTAGAAGAAGGTTGAGCTGGGATGAGTATTATTTTACCTACTTTGAAAGAGCTCTTGATTCCTGTTAAAGGGAATAGCACAGGAACAGTCACCAACACGGAAGAGAGCTACATGTGTTTAAGAACTACATGTAGCCCAAAATTTCAAGGGTGTAATGTACCCCTGTGTGTACGTATTAGGGAACACAGGACAGAGAGAATGGTGAGAACGACTGGACAGGCAGGCAGGAACCAGGCTGTCATTGTGAATCAGTGATGTAAATTTTATCTTATGTGCAGCAGGGATGTATGAAGGGTCCTGAGCAAGGAACTGAGGTGATTCTTCTCCTCTCTGCTCTCCTCTTCTCCCCTTCCCGCCCCTCCTCTCCCCTCCTTCCCTTTCTTTTTCTTTCTTTCATGGTGGTGCTGGGGATTGAAATGATGGCCATGCACATGCTAGTCAAGTCCTCTACCCTGGGCTACATTCCCAGCCTATAACAACCATTTTAATGGCTGCATAACCTATAGATTCAATGGAACATAAAGAACTTTGCTAGCTATATATACGTTTTAAAATTAGGGAGAGGATTAACAAGCTTGACACAGGCAATGGCAAGGAGGGTGAGAAGGAAGCAGATAAAGAATATATTTAGGGTACAACAGGCAAGGTTTTATAATGTGAGGTTTTTGTTTGTTAGCTTATTTCTTTTTGTTTAGTATCCAATAAAGAAAAGTGAACAGAAACGATACAATTCATTGGCTCACATAACTACAAGATTCAGAGCACAAGTGTGTACTCAATAGTGTTATTTAGAAGGCAGTTCTGCTGTCCAGTGTCAGTTTACTGGTTTCCTTCCTGGTGACAATGTGACCGAGGCAGTTTCAGGCCTTACCTCGGAATACCACAAGATCTAGAAAGGGACAGTGGGTAGGTGTGGCCTCTCAGAGGCTTTCTGAAAAGAGAAAACAATCACAAGTTATCTTGGTCCATTCCTGACCTAATCCCTATGGCCAGGGAAATTTCAAGTGTTCCTAACCTGGGTTATCTGAACCATTTTAGCAAGGAGAATGAATGCACCCACATTTGGGAATAAACATGGCCGACTTCGCCCAAGCGTGGGGGTGGGATGGATCCCACACTGAAAGCTTAGGCAGGGCTGAGGAACGCTAGGAAAACCTACTCAGTGAGAATGGGGGCAAACAGGTGGTGAGAGCAAGATGTACGTGGGGAGATGCACAGCGAGGGTTTTTTCCTTTCATCTTTCTCTCATTAACTGTAATTAAGCACATTTATAGGCTACAGAGAAGAGTCAAGGAAGAGAAAGACATGAGATAAAGAGCAGCTGTGCCGGAGCAGGGCTGGGAGCCAGGGGACGGGCGTTTATGCCGGCTTTGTCCAGGAGGCTCTCAGATGATGAGTTGGACGAGGACGGAGACCTCCACTCTGTAAACAGGAAGAGACGATGTTCAGGAAAATTGCAAAGATGTGGCAGAGTTAATGTGGGAAGGGGACAGATGACTACGAATGCTGAGGAGAACTGTGGAGCAAGGTTGAAAGTGCAAGTCTAGAACGCTGGAAATGCAGTGGCTCCTCTCTTCACACGGGCCATTTTCTCCGCATTGCTCAGCAGCTGAGGAGGAGCAGGACTGGAGCTGGGGGAAACTTGTTTCAGGGTAGAAGCTGTGAGTAATGGGCAGGACAAGGAGTTCAGTGTGCTTATACACCAGGGTCGCCGGCACTCATGGAGTTGGGGCAGGTGTCGTTAACACAGTGCAGGTGGAAGATTTTGAAGCTGGCATATCGGAATGTTCATCTATATGAAGGCTAACATTAGGAGCTAAACCTACTAGAATTGTTTTTATTATTTTGCAGTGCTAAGGATTGAACCCAGGGCCCTGCCCATGCTAGGCAAGCACTCTACCATTGAGCTACATCTCCAGCGTTCTACTAGAATTGTTATCGTGTATTAGGATTAGTTATAAAATTTAGTATGGACCACTTGTCTGTCAGATTCAGTGATAAGCCATGAAATTGAGCACTGTAGGAGATAGGACTACTTTTAGATGCAGGTAACAGAAAGCCCACAGTGAGGTAAGCAAATTGCGGGTTATTTATTTATTTTTTTCCTGATAGGCCAAAACTAGTACGTGGCTGACGCAGGGACTCAAGGATGTCACTAAGTGATACAGGCCTGTTGCACTCACTCACCCTTAAGAGTCTGTCAGCACCCACAAGAGTGCTAGGGTCGCTGCAGGCATTGTGCTCAGTGCAAGGCAGGAAGGAGAGGAAAGGGAACTATGGCAGCCATGTTTGTTCCTTTTATGAGGATATCAAAAACCTTCCCAGATCCCCCAGTATACTTCCCTGTAGGTCTCACTGGCTAGTACTGTGGCCCACAGGCTTCAAGGGAGGCTGAAAAGAGTGGGTGCTGGCCACAGAGAAAGCAGCAGGGAGAAGGGAAATTGGAACAGCGGGTCAGTCAGGTAAGCGAAAAGTTTTGCACTAAGTACTCCTTTTTTTTTTGTGTGTACTGGGGGGTCGACCTCAGGACCTCGCGCAGCAGCAGGCGCCCATGCCGCTGAGCGATACCACCGGCCCTTTTTTCGTATGTGGGTTCCGGGAGTTGAACTCGGGCCCTCGTGCGTGCCAGGCAGGCGCTTAAGCCGCTGAGCCATCTCATCGGCCCCTAAGTACTCCTTTTTGAAATCTCTTTTTCTCCCTGACCCTCGAGATTTTGGGAGTGTTTTTCCTTTGTGTGTTTGAGACATTTGAAATCACACAACAATATTGTAGGTTTTTAAATAAAGTCAGCGTTCAAAAAGGTAGAGGAAAGGCAAATGTACTTCCTCTTGACTAGGATTGTAAAGTGAATTAAGGGGGAACCAGAGGCCCGCGCTCTAGATTGTACTTTACAAGATAATGCTGAGACAAGACTTTAGTTTTCTTGGATGGACCTCCAACCCCATGAACTGAATGGCTCCATGGGATAAAAATGAACATGAGTCACGGTGCGTTAAGTCCTGGCAGTCAGTGTGTAGACACAGTAATTCGCTCTGTGAGCAAGCACAATGAGAAGCATTCTCTCAAAGGAGCAAACTGTCCACTTACATGTGATACCAGCACAGGGACAGCTGGTTCAGATGGGTGGGTGACCCCAAATTGCTAAGCCTGTTTCTTCAACCTGAGATAGCATCCGAAATGAAGATGAATGAAAATCGATCTGTGATGTAAGATAGATGATCCAGCCAGGGCAGGCTGCTGCTCAGTGGCTGAGGCAATGCGTTAGAAGCCAGCCTGGCTGAGAGGAGGCATCATGCAAGAGTACGATGCAAAAGCATCTCTCAGTTCTGCCAGCATCCGTTGAGCTAAAATGCTTCATCCTTCAGCACTCACTTCTTGATAAATAGAAACAAAGTCAAGAATGATTGAGCACCTTAAGAGGGTCAGTGTTTCCAGCTCTGGAAATACATGCTGCTTTGCTGCCCCATTTATTTCTCATCAGTGGATTTGCTTCCGCTGTCATCCAGCAGCGGGGAACCTTTATTGCATGAAAATGTTCTATTACAGTGACATTTATGCAATTTCCCAAAGCTAAGCATGGGCCCTGGACTGTCCAGGTCCCTCTAAACATAAAGACAAGCTGCTTACATTTAAATAGCGATTAGACACTAAAAATTTGGAAAACTCAAGCTTATGCATATTTAATGAGAGCAATTGCTAATTTCTTAGTTTACCATTCTTCCGGTAAAAGAATGGAAATATCATGACCATTAAAATTCCCTAGTATTATACCATTTTATGTGTGTCAATATGGTCTCCTAACAAACCCGTTCATCAGAACTGTTACAGAGCTGCAAACTGATGTTGGACATCTGCCTCTTTGGCTTTTCTGCCTTTTTACAGGCCCAGAGGAAAGTAGTAAATAGCAAGTGGGGAAGCCCCAAGCAGCATAAGGAAGAAAAAAGAGAAAAGGAAAGTTGTCTAAAAGATCCACAGACTCTTTAGTCTATCACTGAATTACCTAGAGTTGATTATTTCCCGAAGGCATTTACAACTGTAAACAGATCTGCTCATTTGAGTCTGTCTTAGACCAGTATCCTGTGTGATGTGGCATTCTCCTATTACGCAAACAAAGGCGCTGATTTTAATTACGTAGAAATTGATGTTTACTGTGAGCTTTTATGAAGAGTAATTGTTGCATTGGAAAAGGATCTAAAGAGTAGTTACTCATCTTTACAAGCTTTGATTTGAGTGTAAATGCATCTGAGCTCTGGAGTTCAATAGCAAATAAAATCGTGCATTGTATCCACATTCATATCATTTTTGTCAGATATCAGACTCCTGGTCCATTTGTATTTTTTTGCCTATACACACATTGACTTCAAGGCTTTGTTTAGCTATGTCCTTCTCAATGTATTGCTGTTTTTATTACTCTCTAAGCACACTTGGACACATTAGCAGAATTTTTACTTCCATAAATGGGCTGCTTTCCTCCAGGTCAGAGGTCTTTATCACCTCTGTAAATCAGCTAAACACAATGTCCACCTTCTAGGAGGCATTCAAAGAAGAGCTGGAGGAAATGAGTGAAGTCTAAATGGATGATTTGGAATAAATGAAACAATCTGTTTGTGTACTCTGCCTTATCTGAAAAAGAGCAACTATTTTGTTTTACATCACAGGTATATTTTGAGGATCAATATACAGTGGAAGGAGAGTAATCATTCACAAGGTGATTGTTATACAAAATTCAAGAAAAATCATCACCCTCTGGTTCTCTGCCATGATGTGTCTACATAAAACCCTACTGTCTGTGTTTTGCTGATGTTTCGAGTACCCGAGCAATCTGCTGCTCCTGCCCATCCTTGGATCTAGATGGTATTAATGCTTTGCAGAGTTCTTATTTCCATTGAATAGCTGCCCTCTAGATTTAGTGTCTTAAAATTTAATTAGAAATCAGAGCAAAGGTCAATTGATGTCTCACTGCATGGACAGAAGAGGGGGCAGGGTTAAAGATGGTTACATTTTTGCCTGATGCCCATTACTCACTTTAAAGGAGTACTTGAAGCCAGCGGCAGCGGGAAGCCAGGTGTGTTTATACATCCGCATTGTCTGGTAGCTGCAGCTACTTTGTCAACACTGATTACTACGCTCTGGCAGTGCAGATCTTTAGAAATCAGTTTACATGGTTAAAGGCCCTACCTAGAGGTTTCTAGAACCTACCTCAACTTTGCTTCCTGCCCTTGGTCCACCTTGCCCTTCGACACCCTTCTCATCGTTCTTCTCATTCCTACTTGGATTTGAAGTTTTCATTTGGAGAATCTCAGCCTGCATTAAATATATTGTTACCCTTTGACCCAGCAAATCCACTTCTGGGAATTTAATAGATTGAAAATGTCAGAGATCTATTTGGATATTTGTGTACAAAACATTCGTTATAACATGGCTACAAAATCAAAGACCTGGAAGCAGTCAAAATACCTAAGTAGGAGATTGATTAAATAATAATACAAACACACCTTCGAATCCTGTGCAGCCACTAAAAACCATTTATTTGACAAGACTGGGAAATTCTCATTCTATAAATATGACGAGAAAAAGCAGAATAAATATATAGATATACATAGTTGTAATTTTGTAAGGCAAACTATATGTGTATATAAGTTTGGAAAATGTGTTTGTGTTTGGTTGGTGGGTTATACATGTTTAAAATACTTTTCCCATTTAACCCTATCTGTATTCTCCAGGTTTTCTACAATTTTATTAATAGAAACATAATAATTTAAATAATAAATCAGTTCAGCTATTTTTTTTTTCTAAGTGAAAACCAAAAGACAGTGATTCACATACAGAAAATTCTAGGACCAGCTTTATGAGGTAGGGAATGTAAAGGCGAGACACAGGGGTGATAGGGTCTGTGGAGGTCAAGGTACCAGAGTGAAAACAGTGACCAATGCTCACAGATTTGGGTCATGCTAGCCCAGGAATCTCTGAGAAAAAGGTGAGAATCCCATACCAGGTCACACCAGCACAGGGCTGCATCCCGATTTCAGATGATAAAGTATTAATGCATGGATGATGCTGATACGGAGGCTGCTGTGTGGCTCTGTGCACTGCAGCAGAAAGGCCAGGCAGGAGCCTGCCTGGGCCAGCAGGTACAGCTGCCCACCTGCCTGACGCAGGGTGTGGAGGTGGAGATGAAGGAACAAAGCCTACTGTAGGTGTCGAGGAGAGGAAGTGAGCCCAGCAGGCAGAACAAGAATAAAGTTTACTGCCAGGAGCATAAGAATGGAAATACAAGGTGAGTAATACTCAGAGATCCAAACCCAGCCACTGAGGGACTTTAAAAGTTAAATCTAATTTGTCATTCCTCTGCTCAAAACCCTCCAGTAGCAATTCGTTTCATGCAGAGTAAAAGCCAGAGTTGTAAAACTTAAATTTTAAAAATGTGCCCTTGGATATCGGCTGTAGGTATCATTTTGTTTTTGGCTTCTGTGTGATTCTTGGACTAAGCAGGGATGACAGACTCTCCCTGATGCTATCAGCCAGACTGGCCTTTTTTTTTTTTTTTTAAAGATTCCCTCAGGAGCGGCTGGTGAGATGGCTTAGCGGCGGAAGCACCTGCCTGGCAAGCGTGAGGTCCCGAGTTCGACTCCTGGAACCCACATACGAAAAAAGGGCCGGTGATATCACTCAGTGGCATGGGCGCCTGCTGGCGCGCAAGGTCCTGAGTTCGACCCCTGGTACCCACAAAAAAAAAAAAAGATTCCCTCAGGACCCTCAAAGAGTCCCACCAACAAACCTAGAACCTTGGCACTTATGGCAGATTTCATCCACAAAGGGGCCCAAGAGAGGCACCCTTGATAAACAGACACGAGCTGAATCTAGCTCTGGGGACTGTAGGAAGCGGTGAAATTGAGGATTTGAGTCTGGCACATGAAGTGTCATTGTGCCCTTGGGGCATGTGCAGTTGTGCAGGGATCAAATCCTCTGGTCCAAACAATTATCATCAATGTGCTCAGGTGCTTGCAGCAGGTTTAAGTAATGAGACTTCCCTGCCTGCATTTATTTCTGTCCACGTCCCTGGCTGTCTAGTGTGGGTCCTTCTTTAGTGATAGTGGAAATTAAAACTAAAGCAACAATATAAATTTACAGGCAAGAGCTTTAATTAGAAGGTGAGAGAAGATAAAAAGACTCCAGCTTGCATAGTATTGGAGGAGTCATACCAATAAAGAGGATCACACTTTCTCATTAGTGAGAATGGGACCTGTTTTATGGGTGCTCGTAGTGGACTGGTGTCTGTTTAATCATTATCTCAGTCTAGGTTTTGTAGTTTAGGTAGAAGCCTCACGACTTTAGGGGCAATTCAGTTTCCATGGGAGGAATCCACTGAGGGGCAATCATAGTCACGTCAGGCTCGGCTGGAATTAGGGTGACCCCAGGTTTAGGGCACTGGAGACTTCAGAGCGTAGGTGTTCTCAGTGTTGAGGGCCCATGACATCAGCTGGGTAAATTTAGGGCTGATCAACCTTGTTTTGCCGACTTCTAAGTAGATACTACTCCCTAAATGACTAACATGCCTGTATGCAGAGCAGAAAAGGATTTGACCCAGAGTTTTACAAAATGAAAGTCAAGCTTCGTTCTGCTGTTAGTCACCTATTAGGCATCTATAAGTCCAAGTGAAGAGTGACCATTTTTAGCACTTTTAAGTCTCTACTACCTTAGAAGAAAACACAAATCATGCTTTTAATAAGTAACGGGTTAAAAGCCCAGGAGTTTGTCCTCTGTTCTAGTGGTGGTCCCCGTGTCACCCCAGGATCTGAAATGATATCACAGTCATCTTTGGTTTTAATGGGTTGGTTAAATCTATGTGTGGTAGGCGATCACGGTGGAAAAGTAGTGTGCGGAGGGAAAAGGGAGTGGGAGAGAATGAAAGAGGGAAAGATGAATTTCTTGGGTAATGATGTTAGAAAGTGTCCCTGGGAAGATTTGGGAACTGGTCAAAAAAGTATGTAGCGTGCCCCGAGGAGGTGCATAAAAGTAGAGTCAGAAATGTTGCTTTGAGAGTTTTGAGAAGGGAAGCAAAATCTGTCGCATGCATGCATCCTGACTGCACACGAAGGAGCCCTTTGGTCTAGAGCTACCCTGACTCTCTGAAGGTCGAAATCTGAGTCAGTGAGAGCGCTTAGAATAGAACCTCTGAGCACCAGGAGCCCGCCTGTGACCTATCTGTTAAGCTGCACAGAGCAAGGTGTGTGTGTGTACAAAGCATTTTTTACTATTAGTGATGGGCAACAGGGCTTACCGAGTTTAGAAACTTCTTTGAAACCAGAGGTTCAGTCTTTGCAGCCTGAACACTGACAAATCCACAAAACACATATTTCTTTTTCTTAGTAAAAAGGACTTTTTCAATAATAAATTAAAGGATTTAAACATGTTTTCCTAGACATAAATGGTTGTTTTAAATCAGCACTTTTTTCTTATTTAAATGTGAATGAACCTGAAAGGGCTGGATTTTAACTGTCGCATGCATTGCTAATCACGTCCTTCTCTGCTTGTCTAAGCCAACTCAGAGGAGTCCAGCAGTAAAAGTCTGTGCTAAGAGCTTATCAAAACTCACACCAAGGTAACCACGCGAGGGGTGATTTCTGGTTCCACTTGTGTGATTTTGGGCAGGCCTTGATTCTGAGGCAAATAAAAGAAAACCATTGTGCAGTGCTTGATGTGGGCTGCTCCAAGCCACATGGGTTTCCCAGGTAGGCTGATCATTTTGTGCACCTGCAAACTGTTACTAAATAAATACCTTTCCAGCGGAATGTAGGAGGAGTAACAGGACTTCTGTGCCTGCAATTTCCATTTCTTATCCTGTGATGTCCAGTACTGCAATCATTAGACACATCTGGGTCTTTATATTTAAATGCAAATTAGCTAAAATAAAATGAAATTTAAAATATAGTTATTTACTTATACCAGACACATTTCAAGTGCTCAATTGCTATGTGTGGACAGAGGCTACTGTGTTTGGCAGCACTGACATGGAATCTTTCTTTCACGGTAGAAAGATCTACTGGACAGCACTGTCACGACCCAAGTAATTCAGGTTCCAAGCACGTGTAGCAAGAGACCTGTGGTTCATGTGCTGACAAGGCAGTCGAACAGTAATCGTATTCTAACATTTACTCATGCAACAAGTACTTGTGAAACATCTACTACATTTCCTGGCTTTGTTTGCCTTTGGACCAGGTATGTACCTGTGGCTTCAGATTTTTTTTAAAAAGGCCCTCAGACAGAAAATGGAAAGCCTGGCAGTGCTGTTGGAGGCGAGAGTCCGTATGGAAGAATCTCACTGTCTTTCTCTCAATTGTGCTCACAGTCTCAACACTGCATGTCTGATACCAGAGGCAAATAGGGGATTTTCCTACTTGGAGCAATTCTCTAGTTCTCTGTGGACCCCAACAGGGTATCCTATCATGCAATCCAATTCTGAACCTAACCGGAGTTAGGGGCAGATCCCTCAGGTTAAGGGCTCATTCCTCTAAGACTGTACCCGCCATGGATATAGCTCAATGGCACAGAGCCTGAATGGCAAGCACGAGGTCATGAGTTCAATTCCTGGTACCAAAGGGGGAAAAAAAAAAGACTACCCATGTCAGATGCTGGCCACCAGTCTAGGCTTCTGACCAACTGGCTGTAAATCAGATAGATGTGCCATGAGCTTCTCCTTGGGTCCATCATTTGCTAGGCTGGCTCACAGAACACAGAAAAATATTTTACCTACCAGATTCCTGCTTTATCATGAAGGATACAATTTAGCAACAACCAGATAGGAAAGACACACAGGACATGGTATGGGGAAGGGTACAGAGCTTCCAAGCCCCCATTGGCCACCTACCCTGAAGCTCTCCAGACCTGTAGGTTAGGATTTTTACCAAGGCTTATCACATAGGAATGATCAATTATTGACTCAGTCTTCAGCCCCTGTCCCCTCCCCAGAAGGTGAGGGTGAATCTGAAAGCTCCAAGCTTCTAACTGTGGTCTTTTGGTGACTCGCTCCTAATTACTCTGCTTTATAACTTCTCTTTCTACAATAATTTCTTTTTCAGAGATGAGAAATTCCAGTGAGTGTGATGCTTAAAAAGTTGGTTTTACATCAGAAGGAAGGGAAGACCCCCCCCCCACCTGGCTCCGTGTGAATGAGAAAGCATTTAGTTCTGCCGCCTTGATACTATAAAGAAAGTCAGCCTAAATAAAAAGCCCGTCCAAGAAGGAGGGCATAGGCAAGGGAATTGGGAAAAACAAGGAGAGTGATCTTACAAACCTTCGGCTCAAACTGACCCTGAAGTTTGCCCTTTGATCTTTCCAGTCATGTGAGGCAATAATTCCCTCATTTGCTGAGCCAGTTTAAATTGCGCTTGTGCTACACAAAGCACCCTAACTGATAACAGACATTTTAGAAATAATTGTTCTTTTTCTTTCCCTTCTATCAATGGTGTCTTTGGAGTAATCAAGATTTAAAACAGGAGCCTGGGAATTTAGCCTAGTTCTAGAGCGCTTGCCTAACAGGTACAAAGCCCAGGAAGGATGCCGGTGCTTAGAACAGCAAGCTAATCACAAAGTCAGTAGAAGACCAATTTTTTTTTCATGACCTAAATCAAACGTTCTGGTCATTTTCCATTCACTATTTTTTGTATAACCTTATTATTTTACAATTACTCCTCAACTGTCAGCAATTCATTTCTAAATTGATTTACATTGCTTATAAAGTGAAACATCATCTCCTACTCAGTTTAATTACTAAATTCTGATTGCTTACATAAATAACCAGCCCTCTGCATGTGACAGACTGGGCTCTGCTGACCTCAGATTGGTCGAATTCCCTTGTAGTCCTGCTGGTGGTCAGTGATGTGCACCGGAAGTTCTGATTACAGTAACGCTCTGGTGCAACAACAAAGTAATGTTGCATAGTTTCACATTTTACAAAGTACATAATTACTTCCCTTTGTCCTAGATGTATAGCTAACACTGTCTAGTTCAACAGATTCTGTAAGTTACCTCCCAGTAGAAATTGCTGAAAGTATGAATACATTTATATTTTATAGTTTACCCAAAACCATTGGTGTAATTGAAACCTATATCTGTTTGGATTCTTTCTGTTGCCGCTGATGGAAGACCCAACTTGAATGGTTTTGTATTGAAGAGGAGATGGGGGAATTCACTGGCGCATGAACTGAAAAATCAAGGGCTTCATTTGGGGCAGGATTTGAGGCTTACATTGATCCGTCAGAAAGGAGGCCTCGTTGCCTCCCTGTCTTTGGACTCGAAGAGTCTATGATGGTCTTGCCGAGATCTTTACCATTTCCTCTGCTTCTGCACACTCAGGTTTCCACACTGTACAAAGGTTGCCATTGGCTGGGATTTCTTTGCCTTTCCTTCTGGCCCTGTGCAGGGCCGGTGTGAGGACTGATTTCTCTGTGAGCACAACCCTGGTCAGCCAAACTTCCCGGATGTTTAATTATTATTAAACCACCAGCTGTTTCCTTTTTTTTTTTTTTTTAAACCTGTTCTTATTCGCTTTACAATACACAGTAATTTATGAAGACCAACAATGGCTAAGAAGAGAAGTATTCTGTATGATACATCCTGAGGCAACTGATTGACTAATTTTGATTGATAGAAAACACAGGAACTGATTAATTTTGATAAATAGAAAAATAAACGAGGGAAGCAGTAAAAGTGCATTGGGATGGCCAATGTGAAGCAAAGGCTTGGGTTTTTTAAGGCTGGGATGGTTCTGGAATATTTAGAGGCCTTAGGATGCTTCTGGATGATCTGATCGTCCCAGGACCCATGTCCTGAAGAGGGGTAGCTTTCATTTTTGAAGAGTAGTGGAAATGCAAGGACATTTTTGGAAAGTTAAAGTTGCCCACTAAAAAAATTTGCTGAGCTTCTTATTTGGCTGTTAATCAGACAATCTAAAAATAAGGGCTGCTTTAAATAAAAGACCCAAATAAATCACTCATGCACAGAGCTCATATTGGTTCTTGTCCAGCAGTCCAATTACCCCCTCTGATCACTTATTTATTCCCCTTCACAGCTAACATGGCTGTGCATTTGTCCCCCCCTTTTTTGTGGTACTGGGGATTGAACCCAGAGGTGCTCTACCACTGAGCAACATTCCAAGGCCTTTTTACTTTTTGTTTTGAGACAGCGTTTTGCTGAGTTGCCCAGGCTGGACTTGAACTTACCATTCTCCTTCCTCAACCTCCTGAGTAGCCAGGAGCACTTGCTTTTTCATCTAATATGAACCGTCCTTTTTCAGTTACATGAAGAAATATATACCCTCCTCCTTCTTGCCTGTTAAGAGAGCACTGTTTTATTTTCATCTTTTATTCTTGCCATGGGAGATGTTACACAGGGTAAATTCAAAGAGTCCCAAGAAGCAAGGTAAAATAATATGAAGCAATTGGGAGATGTCGAGAAAAATATTGAACTTGGAGTAAAGAAGCTAGAATTTAATTTTAGGCCAGTCTTTGTGCTGTAAATTGTCCTATTTACCTTATCTTTCTAAGCATCACTTTCTGAAAAACACAGAAAAGGACATCCAAGGAACAAGGTAATCAGACACTATAAAACTGGCATTTAAATCTATTCTCTAAATACTTAAACTATTGTGGGTACATGGATGTTTATTTAAATTTATAACAATAGTGTATAAAAGTCTCTACACTTCATATTGGTTGGCCCAGTGCTCTCTCCTTGCTCTCTTTGCTTATTTTCTGTTTATCAATAACAATTTGATATACATAAACTTTGTTCTCAAAGGACTTCTAAAGCAGGAATAATTTAATCTAAACTGTCTAATATGACTAGCATAAGTGGCATTTCTTTGTAACTGCCAGTGTTTCATTATTGTAAGGTTGCAGTGGTAAGAGAACTGGAGATAGACTAAGTACCATTGAGAGCATAAGGTTTCGTAGGTACAAATCCAAATTGTGGAAATGTCCAAGAATTGATGGACCTTCCACCTAGCCTTAGCATGAAGATGGAGGGAGGAATGTGATGAGCTTGCGGAGAAAGCCGTCAACATGCCAAGTTGAGATGTTTTGTATTCCAGATCCCAAACTCAGCCTTTTAAAATTAGCTCCTCTATTTTAAAGAAAGGCTGGTTTTTACTGACTCCATTCTACAATTTTTGACTTCCTCTATTTCTTAAAATTTTACATACCATACATAGGAATTTACGTGAAAGAAGATTCCATTTGATAAATATTAATTTTCCTCAATATAACCTAAGCCTATCTTTTTAACCTAAGCCAGTCTAAACTTCAAACGCAAATCAAAGAAAAAGAAGACAGGGTTCTAAAGAACTTTTGTCCTAAACTACCTTTCCTTTTACTTAAAAAAATAGTAAGTTCTGATTTTGTTGGAAACTTTCCCATGCCACTTTTTTAGATATAGTCCTCGCCTCTGATGATCTGAATTAGAACAGTGTTTCTAAGCCTTCTGGAGTTATAACCCCCAAGCATAGCTTTGCAGCCCTTCTTCCTCCTGTTCCTCATTATTCCACACCTGCTTTTCATAACATTATATAACTTATTTTACTTTTAAAGTACAATGTATTTTATAGCAGCTTCATTGAGATATAATTCATATATCATATAATTTACCCTTTAAAGTGATTTTAATATACTCATAGAGTTGTGCAATTATCACCACTATCGAATCCCTGAACATTTTATCAGACTAAAAGAACCCTGCATCCATTAGTAGTCATCCCCTTCTCCCCAACCCTAACAACCACTAATCTATCTTCTGTCTCTATAGGTTTGCCTGCCCTTAACATTCTTTCATATCTGGCTTCTTTCATTTTCTTCAATGGGATTAAGGTTTATGCATACTGTAACATGTATTAGCACTTTTTTCTTTTTACTGCCGAATAATATTCTGTTGTGTGACTCTACCACGTTTTATTTGTCCATTCATCAGTTGCTGGACGTTTGGGTTGCTTCTACTATGTTCTTAAGAATAATGTTGTATGAGTATTCGTGTACACATTTTTGTGTGAACATATGTTTTCATTTCTCTTGGGCGTATATACCTAGGAGTAGAATTGCTGGATCACATGCTTAGCATTTTGAGGAGTTGCCAGTTTGTCTGCCAGAGTGACTGACCATTTTACAGTGTCACCAGCAGTGTCTGGGTGTTCTAATTTCTCCATGTCCTTGCTAAAACTCATTACTATCTTTTTGATTATAGCATCCTAATAGTTGTGAAGTGGCATCTCACTGTGGTTTTAAGTATATCTTGATTTGAAAGATACTTCACAATTTTATGGTGTACTTTAGGATTAGTAGCAACAGGTTTCCCAATAATAGCTCATTTTAGAGATGTGATTATTCATGTTCTACCAGGAGACCAAAATTAGGGAGGTCAAGTAGTGTTTATATTTGTAGTTAGCAGTGGAGCTGGCGTGTGCGCCCCAGTCTGTGGGACACCCAGGTCCTTATTGAGCAAATTCTTACACTACTTTGAAGATACCCTCCAAATCTGGTAGGCCCAAGCTCATAGCTTTTGGGTTTCTGATTTGGTACACCAAAACCAAATGACTTATTTATTTCACCACAGAGACTTTAAAGTTCTTCAGGGGAGACCCAAAGGGTTCTGGCCAGAGGAGTGTCAACAAAAGCCTCACTTTTTTTTTTTTTTTTTTTTTACGTGGGTACCGGGAGTCGACCTCAGGACCTCACGCTTGGCAGCAAGCGCTTGTGCCGCTGAGTGGTATCACCAGCCCTTTTTTTCCTTTATGTGGGTACTGGGAGTTGAACTCAGGACCTCGCACTTGCCAGGCAGGTGCTTATGCCACTGAGCTATCTCATCGGCCCTAGCCTCACTTCTTTTTACCTTGAACAAACCCAATCAGATTGATTCTGACACTTTGAATACTCACCTGGATGATGTGGCTCTGACTTCATCACAGATTCTAAAAGCAGTATGCTGCTACACTCCTACCATGGTGCAACAGCAAGAATGGCCAAAATCCAGAATGCTGACAACACCAAATGCTGGCAAGGATGTGAAGCAAAAGTACTTTTCATTTGTTGCTGATGGATGGTGTAACCACTTTGGAAAACAGTATGGCAGTTTCTTATAAAACTAAACATATTCTTACTATATGAGCCAATAATCACACTCTGGTATTTACCCAGAAGAGTTGAAAACTATGTCCAAACAAAAACCTGTATGTAGATACTTATAGTAGCTTTATTTGTGGCAAAATTTGGAAGCAACCAAGATGTCTTTAGTACATGAATGGATAAATAAAGCATGGTAATATGGAGACTGAAATATTATTCAGCACTAAAAAGAAGTGATCTGTCAGGCCATGAGAAGGGAAGAAGGAATTTTAAAATGCCTGTTACTAAGTGAAATAATAGACTACATACTGAAAAGGCCACATGCTATACAACTTCAATCATGTGACACTCCAGAGAGCAAAACTAGGGAGATAATAAAAGGATCAGTGGTTGTCAGAGCTTGGTGAGAAGGGAGGGATGAGTAGCTGGAGCATGTAGGATTTTTAGGCAGTGAAGCTACTCAGTATGATCCTATAAGGAAGAATACATGTTATTATAAATTTGTCCAAATCCATAGAATGTACAAACCCATAGAATGTACAACATCAAGAATAAATTCTCACATAAACTGTGGACTTTGGGTGATAATAGTATGTCAGTGTAGCTCATCAATTGTTACACATGTACCATTCTATAGAGTGACGGTGACAATAGGGAAGTTATGCGTATGTGGGGGCAAGGGACACATAGGAAATCTCTGTACCTTCCAGATCAATGTTGCTGTGAACCTGAAACTGCTCTGAGAAATAAAGTCTATTTTTAATGAAGTTCTTATACTTTTGATTTTCTTCCATAAAGGAATAATTGATTACATTATGTAGTTGATTGTCCTTTAAAACCAGAAAATCTTGCACTATCCAGTATCTTTGAAGAGAGCCAGAGATCTTGTAGCAATAGCTGCCCTCAATATATCACCCTTGTTTCCATGACTTCCTCTTTCCAATTATCTTGACACAATTTTATGTTGCCTGACTATTCCTTTACAATAGAGTCCAGTGTGTTTGTCTTTCAGTCTCATAGACTGATATTCTATCTAACTATATGTAAGTTTTATTCAAATAACATGGGTACATGATTAAAAGTAATATTTGCTTTCCTTACCTGTTCTACCTTAACTATAGGCGTTATCCATGATTGCCTATCTTGCTAGATAAGGATATCGGTGCCTCTATTTTTCCATTCAGTTCCTTCCTGTTCTTCCTGTTTCCTAATGTCTAAGCTGATAACATTTATGGTCTATTCTGTAACCAAAATATAGTCTTCCATATGTTATCTATAGATTGAATTTAAATGTTGAAAACAACTGAACACGTTAGTATTGTGGCTTTAAAATATTATGAATAAGGGCCGGTGAGATGGCTCAGCGGCATAAGCGCCTGCCTTGCAAGCGCGAGGGCCCGAGTTCGACTCCCGGATCCCACATACAAAAAAGGGGCCGGTGATATCGCTCAGCGGCACGGGTGCCTGTTGGCGCGCGAGGTCCTGAGGTCGACCCCCCGGTACCCACCAAAAAAAAAAAAATATTATGAATAAAATATACTATGATTACAGTTTTTTTCTTGTGAAACATTTTGCCCCATGAAGTTTCTAAAAGTCTCCTTTTTCTTGCACTACTTACTGTTAGAATAGTTGTGATTATTTCCAAATTCTACATAACAGCTGATATGCTATTGAATATGCCCTTTGCCCATCAACTAAGACCATCCATTATCTCCTCCAGTTTGAACTGCATTCAAAGCCTGATGCACAACTATCATCCCAAGACTTCCCTTCACTTTAATGTGTTTTTGTCTTTTAATGAAACACATCCATAAGAAATTTTCTAAGAAATGGTATATGGAAGGTAAATTTTCTAAGTTGTTACATATCTGACAGTGGGTTTAGTCTAGGTCACATTTGATAAGATGGTTCAGTTGGGTATAGAACTCCAGGCTCAAAAAAATTTTTGCATTTCTGTGAAGAATTTCATAGGTATTTTGATAGCGGTTACATTGAATTTGTAGATCACCTTGAATAGTAAGGATATCTTAATCATATTAACTCCTCTAATTCGTGAACACAGGTATCTTTCCATGTATATGTGCCCACTTTAATTTCTTCCATCAATGTTTTATATTATTTGGTGTAGCATGCTTTCAACTCTGTGGATAAATGTAATCCTAGGTATTTTTTCTAGCTATTATAAATTGAATTGTTTTCTTGAATTCTTTTTAAAATGTTCTATATTTATTAGCTACCAAAATACTATCAATTTTTAATATGTTGACTTATTTACTGAATTCATTTATTAATTCTAGCATTTTTTGGTATAGTCTTCAGGGTTTTCTATATATGTATATGATCAAGTCATCTGAAAACAGAGACAATTTGACTTACTGCTTTTTAATTTGGATACCTTTTATTTCTTTTTCTTGTCTAATTGCTCTGGCTACGAATAGAAATGGTGAAAGTGGGAATCCTTGTCTTGTTCCAGATCTTAGAGGAAATGTGTTCAGTTTTTCTCAATTCATATTAACTGTGGGTTCTATTAGTATGTTAAAGAACAATTCATATAGAACCACAAAAGGTCCTAAATAGCCAAAGTGGTCTTGTGCACAAAGAACAAAGCTGGAAGCATCACACTAGCTGATTTTAGAAGGGAGAAGGGATTTAAAGAAAAAAAATGGAAATAGATCTTTTGTAAATGGGGAAGGGAAGAGAAGAGAATGTAATCATTATGTACTGCAAACATATATAATAAAAAATAAAATGTACTATAAAGCTATTGTAACCAAAACAGCATGATACTGGCTTTAAAACAAATGTATAAATCAATGGAACAGAATAGAGGGCCATAAATAAACTTATACATCTAATTCTTAAGAAGCCAACTAATTCTTAAGAAAACTCCTAAGAGGCCGGGGATATAGCTCTGTGGCACAGCACCTGCCTGGCAAGCACAAGATCCTGAGTTCAATTCCCGGTACCAAAAAAAAAAAAAAAAAAAAAAAAGAAGATGCCTAAGAACACACTCTGGGGGAAGGACAATCTCTTCAATAAATGATTCTGGGAAAATGGATATCCATATGCAAAAGAATGAGGTCAGATTCCTACCTCGTCATATATAAAAATCATCTCAAAATGAATCAAAGATTTAAATGAAAGACCCAAAACTATAAAACTAATGGAAGAAAACATGGGGGAAATGCTTCAGGCCATTGGATTGGGCAAGAATTTTTAATCAAAACTCAGAAGCATAGACAACAAAACAGAAATAGATATATGGGAGTCATCAAACTAAAATGCTTTGCACAATAAAGGAAACAATCAAGCGATAAGACAACCTACAGAATAGGAGAAAATATTTGCAAACTGTACATCTGATCTGTTGGTGAGTGTATTGGTCAGCTTTTCCTGTTGTTGGGACAGAACTCTTGATGTACACAGCTTAGAGGAGGTAATAGTTTATGTGGCTCAGGGTTCCAGAGGTTTTGGTCTGTGGTTGGCTAGTTCCATTGCTGTGGGTATGAGGTAAGGCAGAATATCATGGCAGAAGAGCATGGGGTAGCAAAGCTGCTCACTTCATGGCAGCCAGGAAGCAGAGCATGGGGGTGGATGCCAGCCAGAGATACACACTCCAAAATCATGCTCCCAGTCACCTCCAAAGTCACCTCCTTCAACTGGGCCTACCTCCTAAGAGCACATCGGGCTATAAACCCGTGAATGGACCAATCCACTGATGAGTATAGCACCCCATGATCTATTTACCTCTCCATGATTCTCTTAATCCAGTCAGGTTGACAATTAAGATTAACTGGCACAAATCCACCCCTTGTCAATTTGACACCTAATCACATCCCTTACATTTGTACTAAATTTCTAAATAAATGCAATAGCAAGATCATAATTCTACCTATCATGATACAGCTATCCTGTGTATACTGGAAACACTCTAATGCCCTCCCCAAAGTCTCAACAGTTCCAGCATTGTTCAAAAGTCCAAGTCAAAGTTTTCTCTGAGACTCAAGGCAAACTCTTATCTGTGAACCCCTGTAAATATAAAAAGTAACTTATATAATTCCAAGATACAGTAGCACAGGGTAAACATTCACACTCCAAGAAGGAAGTATTGGGATACAGAAAAGAATCAGACCAAAGCAAGACTGATAGCAAGGTAAACATTAAGTTCTGTAGCTCTATGTCTGACATCCAGGGCACATGATGGTGAGATATGAGTTTCAGAGGGCTTCAGTGGCAATACCCCTTTGCAGCCCCATGTGGGCTCTCTCTCAGGCTGGCTTCACTTACTGCCTCTGACTTTCCTTAGCAGATGTTATATGTTTCTGGCATTTCCAACTTTGTCAGGTCTACACCTCACCTTCAGAGCTTCATTCTCACAGCTTCAAGTATCCCCTTCTGAGGGACACACTTCCTGGATTCCCATGTCTTCTTTGAAATATAAGTGGAAGCCTCTATGACTCCACAACTCTTGTAATCTTCATGCCAGTGAAACCAGCATCATGTGAACAATAAGATCATTGGAAGCAGTAGGCAGGCCCCCATGGATCACTTCTGAAGTGGCCTCTTAGTGCCTGAATGGCTCCGCACAATGAAATGAATCCCAGGAAACTCATTTCCTATGTAGACCTCCTGGAGCAAGTGTCCCACGGCCTCTCTTCTCTGATGAAGTGCTGACACTTTTGCACCCTTGACCCTGTGATGGTGGAGTCATGCTGACTTCTGAAATACCCTTAAGGCATCTTTCTTCTCGTCTCTATACAAAGTAGTTGGTTTCTTTTTAATTCTGCCAGTCTCTTCTTTGGCCTCAACTTTACACATGCTTCCTTTCTGGGCAAAATTTAAATTATTCTGATGTTTCTGGCTGCCATGAAGTCAGCAATTTTGCTCCACCAACATGCCCTTCTGCAATGATATTTCTGCTTGGAACCAGATGGCCATGGTCCTCTAAAACTATGAGCCAAATAAATCATCTCCTCCTGTAAGTTGTGTATTTTTTTCAGGCAATGGGAAAGCTGACCAATACAGTGGAAACATAAGTTAAAATAGCCATAATGGAAGATAGTATGTAGGTTTCTCAAAAAAGTTAAAAATAGAAGTACTAGGGCTGGGAGTGTATCTCAATGGTGGAGTACATGCTTAGCATGCATGAGGCCCTGGATTCAATCCCCAGCATCCAAACAAACAAACAAACAACTACTAGGTATATATCCAAAGAAAATTAAATCAGTGTGTTGAAGAAATATCTGCACTTGCCTGTTTATTGCAGCACTTTGCATAATTGCCAAATTTTGACTCAACCTAATTGTCCATTAGTGGATGAATGGATGAAGAAAATATGGTATGAACAATGGGATACTATTCAGCCATAAAAAGGATGAAATCTTATTATTAATAACAACATGGATGAACCTGGAGGACATTAGGTTAAGTGAAATAAGTCAGGCACAGAAAGACAAATTCGACATGATCTCACTCATATGTAGAATCTTAAAAAGTTTACTTCATAGAAATAGAGAGTAGAGTAATGGTTACCAGAGACTGGGGATATCAGGAGGAGGGGAAGGTCAGGACAGGGGCTGGCTAATAGGTACAAAGTTACAGTTAGACAGGAGGAATACGTTGGGTATTCCATTGCACCATAGAGTGATTCTGGTTAATAGTATATATTTCAAAATAGCTAAAAGAGAGTTTTTAGAATGCTCTCACTACAAAGAAAAGATAAATGTATGAGGAGATGGATATGCCGATTCTTATTTGATTATTGCCCAGTGTGTACATGTATCAAAACATTACATTTTACTCCACAAATCTATACAATTATCATTTGTTAAATAAAAATAACAAACAAATCCAAAATAATTTTCTATTGAAGTTTCAAAATACTATTCCACTCTTTGCTGGCAACACATACTGTCATCAAAAAGCTGAACGTGAGCTGGGCATGATGGTGCATCCCTATAACACCTGCACTCAGGAGGCTAAGTCAGGAGGACCCTGAGCTCAAGGCTGGCCCGAGCTACAAAAGAGACCCTGTATCAAAAAACAAAGTAAAAATCCAAGAACCTGACGCTATTCTGAGTAACACTGATACTGACGTAAATGATTCTGTTGGGGAAATTTTAGGATCTTCTCTTTATTCTTCATGTTCACAGTTACCTACATGGATATGAGACTCTTTCATTTATCATGCCAAGCAGTTAGAAACTTTCTTAATAGGGAGACTTACTTCCTTCATTTTTAGGAAATGTATGTATTTGAAAATATTCTTGTTTTTTCCCCTGTTCTTTTGTCCTGGAACTCCTATTAATCGATGTTGCATCTCTTGCGTTGATCTTATTCCATTTTTAAAGAAAAGAACCTTCTACATTTTCTTTAAGATAGACACTAAGAGGGGCCGGTGAGATGGCTCAGCGGCATAAGCGCCTGCCTGGCAAGCGCGAGGGCCCAAGTTCGACTCCCAGTACCTACATACGAAAAAAGGGCCGGTGATATCGCTCAGTGGCACAGGCGCCTGCTGGCGCATGAGGTCCTGAGGTCGACCCCCCGGTACCCACAAAAAAAAAAGATAGACACTAAGAATTCTTGTGGAGAAGTGAACTTTCCTACTACATGCTTTAATTAATCTCTTGTTAGGTCTGCACTGTGTCTCTTGCATTCTTCAGCTGCATCCTTGCCGAGTCCCCAGTACCTACACACACACACACACACATCCCTCCTTCTCTCTCTAGACTGAGATTTCCTTCTTCCTTTATTTATAAGAGCTTCCTTTATCAGCTCTTAGTCTTCCTGGAATTTGATCTATTGTTCACAAATGGAGCCCTTTCTCTTTGCTGGTTTTTTAAATTACAATTATTCCTTATATATTGTTTCTTTCATTTTAATAACTTCTCAGAAGGAAGAGATTAATTTACATGATTGTTCTACCAAACTGACTGCTATAGCTTGCATGTTTATGCTGCTTCAAAATTCATGCTGAAATGTAATCCCAGTACAAAGACATTAAGAGGTGGGGCCCTTGGGAGGTGACGAGGTCCTGAGTGCTCCCCTTCATGAGTCAATTTAGTGTCTGTATGGAAGGGCTGCATGAGGTCTTTTCGGCCCTCTTGCCCTTCCTCCACGTGGGGGACAGCAAGAAGCTACCATCGTGGGAGCTGAGGGCAAGTTCTTGCCAGACTCTGAATCTGCCGGGACCTCCATCTTGGACTTCTCAGCCTCCAGAACTCTGAGAAAAAAATTCATGTTTTTAAAATAAATTACCCTGTCTGAGACATTTTGCTTACGGCAGCCTTGAAGGAACTAAGACACTGGTGCCTCAAATAAGTTGAGCTCTTCATCAGAACCTGCCTGCCTCTGCTCGGCCCAGGTCTTGGCCCCTCTGTTAGCTCAGTTGCCTTCAGAACATCTGATTTTCTCCTCCCCTGATCCGTTTTCTTGACTCATTTGCTCAGCTTTGACAATGTTGCTATTGATAGAGAGCAATCCCTTGATCTGGTGTAAAACAGATCTGGGAATCACTGTCCAGTGTTTAGATTTTTTTTTTTCCTACTGTAAATTATAATCCAAGTAGAGTGAGTTTATTATTTGTTTCTCTCAGAGAAGAGAATGAGGTGGAGTAGTTTATTCTGAGTTTGGGGTGGGGCATAGGAGAATGAGAAAGACAAAGGAGAACCAAGACATAATTTTTATTAAGAATAATCCCTCGAGGGTGTGAAGCTGTCCATCATTTTCAGGAAAGACAGCCCAAAAGAATAGGCTTAAATTGTAACATGCGAAGTTTTAGGAAACTAGAAAACATTTCTGAGTGAGGAAGAATTCCTGTAGGAAATCATGTACTTTTCTTTCCTTAAGTACCCTTAAATATAGGAGAGGGACTCATTTTGTTTTTTCTAAGTATGTAAATGTGATCCAAATTAGAAGCAGAAGGATGGACTAGAAAACCTCTCTTGCTCCTTCTGGTCCTCAGTAAATGATGATAAATAACAACAGTGGTAATAGCCATCATTTATTGAGTACTTACAGTGGGCTGGCTTCTAAGCTACATGCTTTATAAGCCTATCTTATTTAATTTCTACAACAAGCCAGTGAGGTGAGAAGCATTAACATTTCCACTTCACGGATGAAGAAACCTATTGTCCCAGAGCTCTAAGGAACAGATTCAGATCTGGGTTTGTGCAACCACGGATCCATGGCCTGAATTATTATGCTCATTTGCCTCTTCTAGGATGCCATGACTTAGAGTTTCAAAAAGATTTCCTTTACAGCAGACTACTATGCCTTCCCTACTCCAAGCAATATTTATAATAACCATTGTTTTTAGGTGATTTGTTCGTTGACCTGAATTTTATCATCTAGCCAGACAGCAAGATGATGCCTCGTTATTTCTAGGAGTCAAGCTTGTTTTCCAGTATTATAGAGATGTGCCACTGACAAGCTGTCTTCCAAAGTCTGATTTCTCTTCACTATCCACACAAAGATCCTTCGAATTCTTCATCTCATCTGGAGGTTTGCAGGGGCCCTGAATGGACCACAAGCAGGAAATGGTTGGCGGCCTGCCAGTTCTGAACAGCCCTGGGAGATGTTAGAAGGCTCCTAACCAGAGCAGGAACATCTCATTTCATAAGGACTCTCTTCAGGTTTCCCCTTTAAAATTGGGGTTGCTTCAGGTAGGGGAAGGATTGCTGGTGCAAAGGAAAACCCTCCTCCCACAGAGCGATGCCTTAGTTTCTATGTTGACTTGGCTGGGCTGGGGGATGCCCAGACAGCTCGGAAAACACCATTTCCAGTGTGTCTGTGAAGATGGTGCTGGAAGAGATCAGCACTCCAATCTGGGGGGTTCCACGTAAAGGTGCACGGAGGGCAAATTCCCTCTTTCTTGTTGAGCTGGGCACCATCTGCACCCACTCTCAGGACCCCCCAGTTCTAAGGCCGTCAGACTCACATTGGCAGTCATCCTGTTGGCATCGCTGATTCTCAGGACTTTGGACTCGGGCTAAATGACACCAGCAGCTTTCCTGGTACACCAGTTGCACACAGCAGATGGTGGGACCTGTTGGCCTAGATGCAAGCGAGCCAATTTCCAAATTAGATCGCCCCTGCTTTATCTATTCTATCCTATTGTTTCTATTCCTCCAGTGAACCCTAATAGAGTCTTCAGTTCAATTCTATTTCACTTTACAAGACTCAGCTACATGTTAATTCCCGCTTTTGCTGGGTTTATTGTCCACTGAAGAGTTGTTTTCCCTTTTCCTTTTTATCCATCTGAGTGCATTGAGAGGTACATACTTATTTTAAACTCATTCCAAAGGCGCAGAAGCAATAGGAAATAAAAAAAAGAGAGAGAAAGAAAAATCATCTTTTTTCTCTTGCCATATAGGTAAAGAAAAATCCAGTTGCAGCCGATCCCTATTATAATGCGAAGTGTTAATTACACTCTAAGTGAAATTGTGGTAACCGAAATACATTTGCACAGTTGCGGTTAGTTTATGAGGTGACTGCTGTTACAAAGGAATTCCGAGGTCCTTTCAAGCCCTTCCCTCTTTTTTCCCGAGTAGTATTTATCGTAGGTGTGACCAGGCAAAATTCCTACAGTGGCTACTGATTGATGTTGCACAGCCTGCTGCTCTCCCTGTTATTTCCCCTCTTTTCTTCCTTTCTCCTTCCCCTCTTCAACTCAGTTTGGCCAGGATCATTGAAAAGATGGTGCTAGAGACAACAGAAATCACCAAACAAGTCTTGTCCAGGATTTTCTTTCCATTTGCTTTTTTAATTCTTCTGTACTGGGGACTGAACCCAGGGCCTCACACAAGCTAGGCAAGTATTCTACCACTGAGTTACATCCCCAGCCTTTTTTTATCTTTAAGACGAGACCTTGCTAAATTGACCAGGCTGTTCTCATACTTGGAATCCTCCTGCCTCATCCTCTTGAGTAGCTGGGATTACAGGCATGTTCCACTTCTTCTGACTCCATTCACTTTTCTGTCCACATATACTGACTATTTCTCTGTCCAAGAATGGGTGGTGCTGTTGACCACTTACTTTGCCATGAAACTTTGCTCCATGTCACCATACACAGCACACCACTGCTGGGTGCTGGGATGTTACTCTAATGTTCCCTGCCCCCCATAGACTCTTAGGTTGCCATGCACAAGCGAACTGGATGAAGCTGGCAGGCGCCTACGAAAGGTAAAGAGGTAATTCTAATCACATTTGTATCACGTTTCAAATAGCTCTGCTCCACAAATTAGTTTTTCCTCCTTTATGGAGAGACTTCACGAGCTTCTCTATATTATTATTGTTGCCAGTACCCTCAGCAATAACAAATTTCCCAACATTGGGACAGTAGGAGAAAGATACAGTGACCATGTGGACACAATCTAAAGTGCCATAACTGCACTTAGGAAAAAGTAGAGAAACTTAGAAAGTTTATTGATTGAGATTCAACGTAGCAACTAATAAAACCCATAATAAAACTACAGTCATTTAGGACGTAAATGACAAACTCATGTAACAGGAAAAGAACCCAGCATATATAAAATTTTAATAAATGATATTGGAAGACTTGACAAATCAATCAGAGGGTAAGTTTGTCCACTAAATGGTCTGGAGAGGCGTGGTGAGAGAGAAAAGAAAATTGATTTAGATTTTCATCTCGCAGAGTGTGTGACATTTATTCTGGATGTAGAACATACAAACTCTTAACAAATAAGGAGAGTGTGGAAGTGATTGATCCCTGCAAGAGAAGGGGCTTTCTTGGTCAGGAGAACAAACACAAAAATTATAAAGTTAATTTATCATCAGGTGATTATATAACAGTGTAAAAGCTTCTGTACATCAAAAACCAGTCACAACACAAGAGGCTCATATTGTTTTTACATAAAGAGCTTAAACAAACAGACAAGGACTCAGTAGAAAAAAATGGACAAAGAACATGAATAGTCAGTTTACAGAGGAGGCATTTTAGAGCCTCATAAAGTTAAGAAATACATGTTCGATGGGGTCCATAATCCAAGAAATGCAATTAAAATAATGAAATGTCGTTTCCTACCCATAACAAGTTAGGAAAGTTTTTGTATTGGTTGGGTCCTCTGGGAAACAGACGCGGAGGTAGAGTCAGGAATACAAAGGTTCACTTGGGAATAATCCCTCTGAGAGAGCAAGGAGCGAGGAGGTAGGGCTTGACAAGGACCAACTAGGTTATGAATAGTGTGTCGTACTACATGATCCTCTACCAAGAAGACAGAGGTAACTGGTGCTAAAGACGTTCTAATATGAACCCACTAGACCCTCACAACAACCCCTTTATCAAAGCATACTTTCCTGATTCTTATACTGAAGGTGAGGAAACTAAGGTAGAGAGAAAGCAATATGCCCAAGACGAGTTAGAATTTGAACCAGGCAATCTGTGGTTGTCGGTCTTACACTACATTTCTTCTGAAATATATGTAGAATATTAAGCAGTTTTTTAAAATGGTGTTAAGAAACACTTTTAATCATATGGGAAAATGCTTATGATATAAGATTAATTGGAAAGAACTGAATTCAAAATTGTCTGTGCAATAAACTCTCACTTGTGTGTAATATGCATAAGAATATAGATAAAAATAGAGTAGATTATTAGCGGTAACTATTGCGTGAGAAGTGAATTCTCAAAAAAGCATTCATCCTGGCTTCTCCTGGACTTCTGTGGTCTTAGACATCGAAGTCTCATGTCCCAGGATGTGACAATACCCTGAAATCTTGGGCAAACTGGGATGACTGGTAGTGTTTTTAATTGTCTTTATATGACCTGGATTTCTAAAATAAGCATGAATTAACTGGCAATCAGGGAAGGGGAGGATTCCAAACAACTCTTGACAGACGAAAGCATGTTGGCTGTGGTTTGGATAAAGAGAAGTCTGAAATAAAGATCCGATACAGTGATCCAGATCAAGGGGACTGAGCAGGTCGTAGGGAATTTTAGAGTTTTTTTAATTCATTCAACCTAATAACATTCAAATAGAAACCCATTTAATCCTCACAGAAATGGCCCTGGAGATACAGAAATTAAGAAGCTGACGAGTCTCGTGCTCTCAGGAGTTTAATAGGTTAAGGCATTCAATAAACAAATTCCAACACTTAACATGCGGTGACAAATGCCATGCAGGAAAGAACCAGGATTATGTAACAGAAAGTAATGAGGTGGGGAATGGTGAAGAGATGGGGATTAGGGAAAGCCTCTGCGGATTGGTGTCATTTAATGTGGAGCTGAATCGGAAGCGGCATTATAAAGATTAACGCAAGTGTAAAACTCTACCACAGGTAAAAGAAAAAATTCCAAGCATCTTATTTCTTCCCAGACCTGGGATGGAGATGTGCATGTCTAGAGATTGAATTCCTTGGCACTGTGCTTCCTACTCAGTTGAATTATAGCTAAAAATGATCATGTTCGCATTATAAGAGTCTGTAAGAAATTGGGCAGGTTGCAAAATGGAGTTTTTAAATTGGAAATTTCTTGACCTATCAGTTATCAGAACCTTTTTCTCAGTATGTTTTGAAGAAGTAATGAAACACCTTAAATTTATAATCATTCACCAAAATAAGGGCATTTAAAAACTAGACTCTTTCTTGCTTGTTTCTGGAAGCTCTCATTTTAGTATGATATTGCTTAGAAGCAGTACAAGTCTGAACAAATACAGAATAGCATAAGGGAAGCCGCAATCACCTTGTCTTTGTTTAGCAACTGTCTATCTCCTTAAAATGAAGATTGAGCCTGCAGTTTACTGAGGAGAAAAATGCAACAGCCCAGTCTTGCCTAAGTCGACAGAGTTTTATTGGCAGAAATAATGTCTTCACCAAAACCTTTCTTGCATCTGGACATCCAGTGTGGTAAAGAATGCTAATGATAGCTAGTGGTTCACAGAGCTGAAGCATTTCATTGTGGAAGAATGGCAGTTAGCAGAAGGAATTATTCAACATAAACAAAGAAAGGTCGGATGGACCTAGGAAGGAGATGCTATGAGCAGGAAGGCTTTTTATTTTGTTTTATTTTTAAGCTACAGGAGCTTGATACATATCTAAGGTGTAGCCAGGTTAAAAAACTAGAACCAGAATGTTAGTATAGTATATTTTAGATCATAGTCTTGTCGAACTGGTCCTATAAAGACAGTACAGCCATCCTCTAATATCTGTGGGTTCTACATCCATGAATTCAACAAACTGTGAAAAAATATTGTGTCTCTACTGAACATGTACAGATGTTTTTGGTCATTATTTCCTAAACAATGGAGTATAACAATAGAGTACAGGGCTTACGTTGTGTTATGTATTGTAAGAAATGTACAGATGTCAACCAAGGAATGTATAAAAACGATGTATTTTTATACAATGGACTACTACTCAGCCATAAAGAAGGATAAACTTGAGACTTTTATAGGTAAATGGATGCAACTTGGGAGCATACTCATAAGTGAAATAAACCAGATGCACATGTGTAAACATTGTATTGTCTCCCTAGTGTGAAAAACTGAAAGATTAAATAAGATCCAATATGTACAATAGATATTGAAAAATGGGAAGAAACTGTTCAAAAAGAAAGAGAAACTGGGATGGGGAAAAGGAGAAAAGAAGGAAGGAAAAAGCAAAAAAAAATATATATATAAATATGAAAGATAGTTAAGATGGATATACTACTAATTTCTCTTAGTTGATTGAAAAGAAAGTTTTGTGCTAATATTGTTTGGACAATTGAATGCCGATATCTTGTACTCTGAGTAACAAATTTAAAGATAACAATACACAATGTATTAACCATTGTTATGTTGTTTTGAAATTTGTTCTATTTTTTTCTCTTTAAAATTAAAATAAAAAAAAAGAAATGTACAGATGAATTAAGTATACGGCCTGGGAAGTTGGGGAGGCATGGATGGAGACGGGATGGTAACAGGGCTCAGGAGTACAGCTGGAGGGAAGGAAAGACTCCTCATCTCTATGGGCCAGCAGGATAACGATGATTGACAACAATGAATTGAATATTTCACAATAGCTAATAGAAGGACTTTTGATATTCCCAACACAGAGAAATGATAAGTACCTGAGGTGATAGATAGGCCAATGACTTGGATCTAATCATTACATATTACATACATGTATTGAAATGTCATACTGCAATCCATAAATATGTGCACTTACTACGTGTCAATTTAAAAATATATATATATATATATTTTTTTTTCTTTATGTGGGTACCGGGAAACGAACTCAGAACCTCCCGCTTGCCAGGCAGGCGCTTATGCCGCTGAGCTATCTCACCAGCCCAAGAATATATTTTAAAAAGTGCACGTACCCACCAAAAAATAAATAAATAAATAAATAAAGTGCATAGGAGGATGTGTGCAGGTTATAAGCAAACACCACACCATTTTATACCAGAGACTTGCACCTGGCAATTTTGGGTTCTGTGGGGCTCCTGGAACCCGGTCCCCTGGGTGCGGAGGGAGCACTGTGGTATTGACTTTCACATTCCTTGCCTGTTCCTACTTCTTCCCCTTCTGAACATACTCTTTAGGAAAAAAAATTGTTAACATGTTTATTAAACAATTTTTATACTTTAAGCTGATTATGAGTTTGGATTTTAAGAAAGGAAATAAGCAGAAGGGATTTCTTAAATCCTCAGAAAAATTTCTATGGAAAAGTTGATTCTGGGGGTGGCCATTAAGTTGGGTATTGGTGTCTGTGGGTAGGCTTATCATAACCGAGAACACTGAGTTTACTTAAAAAAATTCCTTAGCTGAAATGAATAATTGAAAATGCTGAGCTATTAGAACTTTAAAGATTAATCTCTCTATTAATGGTGCAAGGTGAAAGAGAGAAACAACCAGGCTGAAGAAGAAGAATCAAGCTAAGCCGACTGGGGCACTTCATCTGATATTCAAAATTGCTGGGCCAAAACTTTGATCTTCTTTAGTTTTATTTGAAGGAGTTTTAGTTCATTTAAAACTGCACAAAACTCTGTCTCTTTAACTATGTTTTTTTTTTTTTTTTTTTTGTGGGTACCGGGGGGTCGACCTCAGGACCTCGTGCGCCAACAGACACCCGTGCCACTGAGCGATATCACCGGCCCCTTTTTCGTATGTGGGATCCGGGAGTCGAACTCGGGCCCTTGCGCTTGCAAGGCAAGCGCTTACGCCGCTGAGCCATCTCACCGGCCCTTTAACTATGTTTTGATATATAGTTTTCTTTTAATCCATTTAGGTAATAAGATACGAAGTGCTATTTCTGGGCAGTCTTAGCTGCAGAGTGGTTACTTAATGATCAGCTTCAGATATTCTCCAAAGGCTTTGGGTATGTTCTTAACATGCTTATTTGCTAGCCACGAGTCCATTCAGTTATATTAAACTTGGAGTCAGACCATCTTGGCTCAAGCAAGAGCAAAGCTGCAACAGGAAGTCACAGAAAGGTAAGTCACCTGTGTTCCAGGACAAATATGGCAGAGTCACGACAATTCAGATTTGAATAACAGGGAAGGAACTGACTCAACTAAAAAATTCCTTTTTGGTAGCCAATTCTGCCAGTAACAGATGTCTTCTTCAGGTTCATAGCCAAGAACACAGAGATTAGCTAGGATGTACTCTCTTTGTCTATGAAATTTTCATGCCAGATAAATTTAATTTGTAAAACAACTTCATGAATGCTCCTCAGAATTATTCTATGGTTGTGGGAACCTTCTGTTTCAGAGACTGTAATCAGATCGTTACAACTGTTGTCACCAGTTATTCACAAAGTAGTGCTATAATTATGAGTTATACGTTTTATAGAGTTTCTGCCTATCTTTATTTAGTTCCTATGTCCAAGGCACTGTTTTAGGGCCCATTTATATTTGTATTCCTTACAACAGCCCCTGCAAAATAAATATTATTAGTCCAATTAATACTCAAGGAAACAGACTTCAAATAACTTAACCAAGAGCTACAAATGTTTAAGTGGTAGTTTAACATTCTAGAAACTTCTTCAACTCCAAAACCCAAATTCCACCACAATTAGTATTTTTCCTTTCTTTGTGTGTGTGGCACTGAGCTACATCCCCACTTTTTTTCTTTTTTGAGACAGGGTTTCACTGTCACTAACTTGCCCAGGCTAGACTTGAACTTGTGATCCTCCTGCCTCTGCCTTCCAGATTCCTGGTGTGTGTGATCATACCTGGCTTGTTTTTCCAATTTTTCTACTACTTTCAGTGCTCTCAGCAGAGCACTGTCGTTGCTGAAAATATGGCAGGGAGAAGCAGAGTTGTTAAAAGCACAAATTACCAGTGCTGAAGCCACCCCTCCTTCACTTACCCACTCTGTAGTATTGGGCAGTAATGGATGGAGTGGTTTCTTTTGCCAGCGTCACTCAGAAACAAATATTCTCTTTCTTTGCAATAAGATTGTGTCTACTGGGCCGGTGAGACGGCTCAGCGGCTTAAGCGCCTGCCTTGCAAGCGCGAAGGCCCGAGTTTGACTCCCGGAACCCACATACGAAAAAGGGGCCGGTGATATCGCTCAGCGGCACGGGTGCCTGTTGGCGCGTGAGGTCCTGAGGTCGTCCCCCCGGTACCCACAAAAAAAAAAAAAAAAAAAAAGATTGTGTCTACTGAATGTTCTTTAGTCCCACAAATCAAGTGGAGGACTCCACAGCACCTTCACTGTCAGAGGAAACACAGGACGCTCACAATTCTTTTTTTTTTTTTTTTTTTTTGGTGGGTACCGGGGGGTCGACCTCAGGACCTCGTGCGCCAGTAGGCGCCCGTGCCGCTGAGCGATATCACCGGCCCCTTTTTCGTATGTGGGTTCTGGGAGTCGAACTCGGGCCCTCGCGCTTGCCAGGCAGGCGCTTAAGCCGCTGAGCCATCTCACCGGCCCTCACAATTCTACCCCTAGCACTGGGGACTCTAGAGGGATTCGCTGACATGCATGAGCCCCATCTCAGTTTTTCCCATCTTGGTCTGCAGCACCATCAACATGGGGCAGAGGTCTGCATACGCCACAGTGTTAGCCAACTCTGACTAAGCATTTCCCGGGTATGAGGCATTTCACACCGATTATCTTGTTTAGTCAACACGTCAAGTCACAACATCATGAATGAGTGGTTTGCCCAGGGTCACTCAAGGTATTTATTGATAGACCAGGGACCAGAACCTGCGACTCCTGACATCAAAATACTGCAGCTATTTATACTTGGTAATTCTTTGAGTTAGTTTTCTCAACTGTCTCGACACTGTAATCTTTTGTAATTCTCAAATGTTCTAATCTGTTGTTAAATAAAATATTAAAACTTACAACTAATTTACCTTTTTATACACTAGAAAACACTCAACAATTTCTTTAAAAAATCGCTCCTGTCTGCGTTCAAATATATCTTCTTTTGTGAGAGAAAAATGTGTGAAGAGTAACCAATACACAGGAACCGAACCGCTGTCCTTCGGGTTAGTCTGTTTCCTGTTGTATCTAGCTGTCTAGGGACTTCCCACCACCTCGTGGCCCTGGCACAAGTCCGTCTTTACGTTCAGCAGAGCACTGTCCTTGCTGAAAATATGGCAGGGAGAAGCAGAGTTGTTAAAAGCACAGATTGCCAGTGCTGAAGCCACCCCTCCTTCACTTACCCACTCTGTAGTATTGGGCAGGTTATTTACACCCCTTCCCCGCAGTTTTGGTTTTCTTGTTAAAGAAATAGGGGAAATAAAGTAGAAGTGTTTAGCACAGTGCCTGACTCGCAAGTGCTCAGTAATGTCATTTGATATTATCTGCTATTCTACAAATAGTCTTTCTTCACCCTAACTCATAAAGTTTAGTTAGATGGTAATCATACAAAATAAGGGGCTGTATCTTTGCCTTCAGGGTGAGCTAAGTAAATTGGGAAATAGTACTATAAATGGATATGTATCATTTGATTTATTTTATTAGCAATGCCATGCAATTATAGGGAAAGGAGGGGAAAGATAGTCAATAAGTAATTCTGGGAGGCTTAATAAAATATTTACTCTTTTCTGTATAACCTTGTAAACTAGTGAGCACCATTTTTAAGTCTTTTAATGGCCACACTGCATCCAAAATGTTGAAGAATTTGTATGTGGGGAGATCTTTAATAATTCCGTGGTAGTTGTTGACTTTTTAAAATGAATTATTTAAAAACTAATTATTAACATAACAGAATTTAGTGCCTTTCAAATTCTTATGGAATTTATTTTTTTCTCCTGATGTGTGACTTGAAAATAGCTTAAACTATCTGCATAGTTAAAAAAACACGTACACGCACATGAATACAGACATAACTGGTATTAACAACCACAGAAAGGAACCACATGAGGCAGGAGCCAGGTCCTGTTTCTGAGGGAAGCTTCGCAGAGGTGTTAGACATCACTGGGGAGGTGACAGTCACTATCTGGATCTCACCCATTTCCTAGTGGGTTGTTCTCTAGTATGAGAAAACACTGATGACATAAATAGGGAAGTTGTCTTGGACAAGTACCACATATATTACTCATATTTGATAGTATTCTAAAATTTTGTTTTTTGTTCATTTTTGGTGCTGGGGATTAAACCCAAGGCCAAGCCAGGCAAGTGCTTCCCCACTGGGCCCCAGTGCTTTCTGACTCAAGGTTATGTCGTTTATATACGCCACGGAAGAGCAGCAAAGATTCCTGGCCTAAGATATGAAGAACAGAGCACTACAGGATGCCCCAAGTGTTTTCTAGTGCAGTCTAGTCGCCATGATTTCTTTGGCACCTCTCTCCCAAGCTGACCAATTCACAAAGTGCATTGCTTATTGCCTGTAGTTATTCTTCTTTCCAGCGGGAGGTGTACAAGGATTTAGCTGGTACCAGGCTGCTTTTGATTTCCCGAAGCACAGAAAAGACTTCAGCAACAATAAAAAGATGTGAAAAGTTTGGGGAAAAAAAAATTGGTGAAAGTAATTTTATTCTTATTGACATTAATCTTACTAAGCAAATAAAATGAGTTGGAAAACCTACTGAAAAAATTCCATTTCTGATGAGGAAGGCAGTATGAAGTAGAAAGAAACATACGAACAAACACAAAACAAAAACTGAATTTAGATGGAGAAATTTGGGTGCTAATCTTGCCACCCATCAGCTAGGTACTTTGAGGTGAGTTATTGAACTATCCTATAACACAATTTCCTTATGAGTAAAATTAGAGGATGGTGACAGATGTTCTGAGATGCCTCGAGTGACTCTGTCTTGATGCTGTAAGATTAACAAAAGCCAACACCCCCAGTGGACAGTTTACTGAGAGATACCTGATCGTGAACCTATGCTGTGATTCAATGCTATCGTATTAAAAATTGGCCTAATTCTACCCAAAGGGTTTTAAGATGAACAGAAGTGAAATAAGTGGATGCACTTCAGATTTTATAAAAGGCAATAGTGCGTTCTAAATAAGCATAAAAATCTATGGGCCGGTGAGATAGCTCAGCAGCATAAGCGCCTGCCTGGCAAGCGCAAGGTCCTGAGTTCGACTTCCGGTACCCACGTACAAAAAAAGGGCCGGTGATATCGCTCAGCGGCACGGGCGCCTGCTGGCGCGCGAGGTCCTGAGTTCGACCCCCAGTACCCACACACACAAAAAAATCTAGATAAAGGGACTGAAGTATTATAGCAAGAAATGCAACAAAATAAAATTAAAGGTGGAATCCCAAAGAACCAGTTTCAAAAGTTTGAATCCTCCCAGTAGCTTTCATTTATATTAATTTTTAAAACACTAGATGTTTTCCTATATGAAATACAATATAGACTTCTATTTCTGAACTCAGTGGAGTAAATGACTTTCTCTCCTACTGTAAATAGCTAAAACACTCAACAAAGTACATGAAACAGCTGTTGTTAGACACAAGACAACAGGCAGTGCAATTCCTGAGAGAAGGGAAAAGACTGAGCCTCATCCTGAGGTGTTTTCTAGACTGTGCTGTAGGGAGGAGAACTTGAGGAGAGCATGGCGGTCTCCCTGAATTGAGCAGAGAGAGTCTGGATTTGGAGAAAGCTGAGGTGGCTGGACTAGAAGAGAAAAAGAAAGTTACTTAACCAAAAACACTATAAATATGAATAGGTTACCCTTGACTTAGTTGTTGAATACTGAAATATATGTTTATGGGGTGAATCTTGAGGGCAGATAAAGAACTGGAAGGGTGTCATAAGTAAACATTGGGTTGGAAGATATTTGAATGCATCATCCAAAATAAGGAGAATTTGTTGAATTTCTGGGTTATTCAGAGAGGATGCAGATGAACATGCATGGACAGCTGGCTAAAGTAGCCCTAGGGTAAGGGCTACTCTATACCTATACTAACAAAGCTTAAAAACAGGTCTCAAAAGGATCCAGCTGATCTGCAAGTAACTTAACTTGCAGTAACTTAGTAAAATGGTACAACACATTTCAACACTAGACAAAAACATCTAGAATTTGACTACATACTATTCAGTGTTCAAATCTTATAAAAATAATTATACATAAAAAGAACTGAAATGTGATCCCTAATATAAAGAGAATCAGGATAGGACAGGAAATGGTACAATAAAATTCACAGAAAAGCATTTAACACAGACATTATCAATGTATTCAAAGATTTAAAGGAAAACATGAACATAATGAAGAAGGAGCTAGAATATATTTTAAAAGATCAAATGGAACTCTAGAGTTGAAAAATAAAATAAAGTGGGATTGATAGCAGATTAGAAACGGAAAAATCGGGGGCCGGTGAGATGGCTCAGCAGTGTAAGCACCTGCCTGGCACGTGCGAGGGCCCGAGTTCGACTCCCGGATCCCCCATACTAAGAAAGGGCCAGTGATATCGCTCAGCGGCATGGGCGCCTGCTGGTGTGCAACGTCCTGAGGTCAACCCCCGGTACCCACACAAAAAAAAAAGAAACGGAAAAATCAAAATGAAGTTTTAGTGGTAGAAACTACTCAAAATAAAATATTAGAATAAAAAGATGAAAAAGATTGTTTCATTGTGAAACATAATCAAGGAATCTAATATTTATATAATTATAGTTCCAGAAGAAGAAAGAGTGAAAACTCATTTCAAGAAATGATATCCAAGTATTTCCAAAATTTGAAATAACCTAGAAACTCAAATACCTAGTAAAAACAAGGAACCCCCCAAAATATTAAATGTAGTAACACTGAATATTTTAATCACATTTCTAGATTAATAATGATAAAGATAAAAATCTTATAAGTGATCAGAGCAAAAAGGACATATTACATATAGGAGTACACAATATCTATACAGAAGTCTCATCAGACACAAAGCAACTGAAGAATTTTTAAAAACTGCTAAATGCATCGACTTTTTGATTCAAGAAATTCAGTGAAACCCAAATGGGAATTTTTTTAAAGTATTTTTTTAAAAGTATCCCTTATTGAAGGGATAAACTACTGGAAACTACTGAACATGATAAACTACTGGAAACTAATGATGAAAGGGAAAACCTTAAAAACAAAAAAGAAAACATTACATTCAGAGTAATATCAGTAAGAATGACAGCAGACTTCCTGTCAAGAACAACAGAAACTAGAAGACAAAGATACAGGACATATTAAAGGGCTAAAAGAAAAATAAGGTGCCAAATCTACCTGTTTGTTCTCAAAATCATAATGACTGGGGTATAGCGAGCCCTCCCTAGTACACGTTGCGGTCCAGGAAGTTTATATTTGTGATCCCATGGAAAAGTTATTGGAATTCTAGCAGGTTAATTCCAATCTACCACTTCCAGTGCAGCCCATGGCGGGAATAAAGACACTAAGGCATATTTGTAGTTGTGGGGAGCCAAGGGGGTCCTAAGTCCAGCTAGGGTGATGGATAACCAGAACAAAGGCCTTGACCCAAGGCCAAACCCAGGTTTTATTAATTCTTGATGAGGGGAGTGGCTCAACGATGAATGACTCTGAGAGTGGTGGGAAGTACATGAGTACCATGAGCTGGGCTAGGTAGGAGGCCTGAAATCACCACTGCAATATGCAGAGGGAAGGATGTGCAGAAGGAGTAACCTGCATAACACTATTCGAGGTAGTATCTAATGTTTTGGGGTCGGTGCTTCAGCTCTGATGTGTAATCTTTTATGCCCTGGGAAGTCATAGCCTCTTATCCGATCCCAGCTGACAGCATGGAGCGTGGCTCTCCTTCCCGCCCGGCTCACACATATTTTTTGGGAGCTTAGGGGTGGGGCAACACTGACCTGTTGCCTTGTTTCAAAGACTACACCTCAGCACCTCGGCTGGACAGATTTGCATTGCTTAAAGCCAATTGAAGGGATAAGGAAAAGTCCTAGCCAGCTCTGTACATATCAGTACATGGAAACAGGGCCAGGTTTAACCAAAATGGAGATAATTGCTCTTCTTTCAAGGAGAGTCATCCAGGTGGTCCTCCACAGTGGGGTTCATGTAGAGCTAAATATATAAAATGACAGTAGCACAAATAAGATCTATGTTTAAATAGGGAGAAATAATGGCTCAAGGAAGACTGAAGTTAATAATTCTTGTTGAAATCTTTAAGTAACAACTAAAAATATATACTTGTTCAAAAAAGAGCACTTGTTCAAAATACATACTTGTTCAAAAAAATACACTTGTTCAAAAAAGTAACAACTAAAAATATATACTGGTTCAAAAAATACAGTCATGCACCACCATAACAACATTTCAGTCAGTGAGAGACTGTACATATGACAGTGGCCCCTAGAATTATAATGGACCTGAGAACTTCCTATTACCTAGTGATACTGTGGCCATACAACTCTGAAACACAGCATCTTATGTGTTTGTAGTGATGCTGGTATAAATAAACCTATTGTGCTGCCAATCTTATAAAAGAATAGCACGTACAACTCTACAATACATAATACCTGATAATGATAATAAACGACTACATTACTGGTGTATGTATTTACTCTAGTATGCTTTTTATCATTATTTTAAAGCACACCTCTTTTAGTTATAGAAAAAGTTTACTGTACAGCAGTGTGCTTTGTTATGGTGGTAGCGGCACATACCTTTGCAGGCAGAAACCCTTGTAGAGGCAGAAAAGTTCCTCTCTGTGGGGGAGCATGCCAAAGTAAGGGTTTCCTTGTTTTAAAGACGTTTGTAGATTTCCTCAGCATGGGGAGGGAAAGGGAACTGGATGGAAGTCAATTTTCTTGATTCCTGTCCTTATGGTGCTGCTGTCACATAGCTTAGATCTGAGCTGACTCAACAAACCGTATACTCCCTCCTTGGTGAAAAGAGGGCACACAGGAGGAAATTAAGGGTGCGTTTTGCAATCCATTGTCTGCAAGATCTAGACAAATCGTCCATGGTATTGGCAAATTTGTTTTCTCTAGTGAGTATTTAAGAAAGCAGGGGAAAAGACTATCAACAACACTTAAAAATTATTCCTTTTATTATGAGGTAATGTTCTGCTTTGAAATGATGAACCTGGGCCGGTGAGATGGCTCAGCGGCGTAAGCGCCTGCCTGGCAAGCGCGAGGGCCCGAGTTTGACTCCCGGAGCCCACATATGAAAAAGGGCCGGTGATATCACTCAGCGGCACGGGCGCCTGCTGGCGCGCGAGGTCCTGAGGTTGACCCCCCGGTACCCACAAAAAAAAAAAAAAAAAAAAGAAATGATGAACCTGACAGGAGAACATCGTTAAGTTCACCAGAAGTTTCAATTCACAATGTTGCCTTCGCACATTTATGCAAAAAAGCAGTTACCAAATAACCATCATGTTGATGCGTCCCAGTTACCTGTGATTGTTCGTTTGGGTTATATATCTCTGTCTCTATCACCTCTATCTTTATCTCTATCTCTCTCTAATCTCTGTCTCCATCTCTATTTCCATCTCCATCTCTCTATCATCTCTGTCTCCAACTCCACCTACACCCCCATCTCCATCTCTGTCTATCTCTATCTCTCTAGCTGTCTCGATCTCTATCATCTCTATCTCTGTCATCTCTCTCTCTCTATCATCTCTATCATCACTGTGTCTCTATCTATCTATATATATATATATCTGCTTTTATAACTTTAACAACATACTTTTGTTGTTTTCTTCATGGTTGGATTTTAGCAAATAAAATTACTTACCTTCTTAATTTGGTATTTTAAAGTTCTCTGTTAGAGTCTGCTCCTGGCAGCAACTATTCTGAGATTTTTTTCCCTTTATTTTAGTCCAAGAGTGCGCAGTGCTGAGTATGTCCTGTCAGTGTATTATGGTTGAAAAGAATGTTCTGTGGTCAAAGAAATTTGGGAGGGCTAAGATGCACACTCTAGCTCATTTCAATTCTAGAAAGTTATCTTTCCTTGATTGGAACCAAAAGGCCATATGGAGACTCTCCCCTTCAATTTGCTTCCTGATACTTCTTGAAAGCTGAGTGAGGCATAGGAAAATTACTTTTAACTTTGCTTACTGCCTTTTTTCTAATATCACTATTATGTCTAAACGGAGCTCTCACTTGGCACTCTCTGTTATAAAGATGTCAGGGCACTGTGTGTGGAAAGGAAATGATGCCCAGAAAACCCAGGTGAATTTCTGACTTAAAAGCACTGGGGGAATTGAGAATTGGAGAGGAGATTGATTCTTTGTATTCCATTTCATTCTCTCTATAATTTAGCCACTGTCCAATGCACAGTACTTAATTTTCAACTTTTTTTGAGTTCCACTTGCTTTACAAAAATGAAAATACCAGATAGCAAAGCAGTAATAACTAGAGTGATTTTCTGCTTTTTCTCCCTATATCCATGCAAGAATTATGCTTTTTCTTCATACCATGAACAGCGGAATCAAATCTCTTGATCCTGTTTTGGTACAGTTATGAAAGAGTTGGTGGACAAAGTTAAAGATCTGGGTAAAAAACAATTTCAGAATGTTGCCTTCCTCACTTCAAGCTATATTGTGGTGCATGTTTCTATTCTTACCAAGGTTTCTAATCTCTATTTGTCTGTTTTAATTAATTAACCCTTGATTCATGTCAGAGTCTCTTAATGTGTTCATTCGAAGCATCTCTTTGTATGCAGGAAATGGTTGTCCCTAGAATCACCACACACAGCTCTTTCATACATGCTTTTCTACATCAGATGTCATCTACATCTCTCCTTCCTGTCACCCTAGCTTTCTTGCAATTTCAGTACTTCTCACAGGGTCTTGTTTTCACTTGTCTGCTGATTAGCTTCATCAAGACAAGTCACTGATTGCCCACTGCATCAGGCTTCTCATCTGTCAAATAAGAAAAGCTTGGCGTAATGTTTGTACAGCAACTTTCTGTAGATGAGCTATTGCTTTTAGATCACTGAGTGTTCTGCTGGTGAGAGTCTTTTGGCAGAATCTGTGAGACGGACACTTGTGTGGGAGAGCTTGAGACTGCAAGTGCGCTACCACAAGGAAGGAGAAGACTGTTGAAGTTCGTGTTAAAGTAACCTTGACCAAACTGCTGCAAAAAAAGTATTGGTGTGCAATTCCATTCATCCTAACTTAGTCCATAAGTTCATAGCACTCATGACGTTAACGGTACTCACATGTTTCATGGCTTTACAATAACTTATTTACTTCATTATTAAAAAGATCCATATCATCACTGTGAGCAATGTCTTACATTCTGTGAATGGTGTCATTTCTATGGGATGCATTAAATGTACGCTCTGTTCTCAAAGGCATGTGTTGTTCTGTGTACAGACCACACCGGATCCTGTGAATCCGAGAGAACAATAAGAGCGTTGATGGTGCTGATTTTCATGGCAAGAGCATGACAGCTTTCATGATCAGGTTTTCTTCTGTTTTCTGTCTGGGTCGTGCTCCTCCCTGTCTGCAAAGGATACGTTCGAGACTGCCCGTGGATACCCTAAATGTAGTAGTACCAACCCTGTATACATGCCCATGACAAAGTTCTATTTATAAATTAGGCACAGTAAGAGATGAACAACAGCAAGTAATAAAAAATAAAATAAGTGTAACAACACTCTATAATAAAATATATCTGATCCCCCATTCCATCTCTCAAAATACCTTATTGCCCTGTATTAACTAAAGTTGACCTCAGGTAAGCGCAATCACAGAAAGTGAAGATGTGGATAAAGGAGACTACTGTAGCTATTGACTTGCGTGACCCAAACACTAAATCTTTAAGGCTCAGAGGATCCCTCATGGCTCGCATTTTTAAAATTGAAAACATTACTTTTACTCAGAGATTCAAAATTTGAAAGAGATATTTCAATTAAAATTACATTCATAACTTGGTTTGTAAACTCTGAGAGTCTTAGGTGGAGTAAATATATAAGAATATAACAATTATTTTAGCATCGAGTCTCAAAGCTACTTGTTATCTATCTTTATTGTCTATGATTTATCTATCTATCCATCATCTACCCAGGTCCAGTCATAAACATATAAATGCTTATGATATATTAGCTAAAATCAGTATGAAGGAAGACTAATTAAAACTTCATGAATTCCTTTTCTGTTTATGCATCTGTATTCAAAAGCAATTATACTTTTAGAATTATACTACTCAGAAGTAGTTCTTTAGTTTTAGTTAAATTACTACATGAATTTTATGTTTCAAATTTCATATAAAAGATTCTGGATTAACCTACATTTTAAGTGCCCACCCCTTTATTAATAAATACATTTCATATCTTTTTTTCCTTAACTTGATCTAGTCATAGCTAAGAATGTTAAAGTGCCCTGGAATGATTTAGTTAGTGTCAATTTATCTTGTTATTACTCACACTTTTTGCTTTATACATTTTGATGTTGTATTTTTTTGATTCACAGATTTGGAAACATATATCTTCTTGGGAGAGGCTGCAACTTTTTAATCAACATAGAATGTTCCTTTTTTGTTAATACTTGATCTCCTTTAATTCTGCACATTTTTATTACAACTTCTTTTTTTCTTGGTAGAATTCTTGATATATCAGTTTTTGTCTTCAACCTTGGGTATTATTTTTTGCTAGACTTTATCTCTTGTAAATAGATTACTGGTAAGTCTCACTCCTTAAAAGGAACAATTATCCATTCATCTTTACTGGGATTTTTTTTTTTTTCACTGCTGGGAACCAAACCCAGTCCCTCATGAGAGACAAGTGCTGTACCACTGAGCCAAACCTCCAGGTCTTTATTTTTGATACTAATATTTTAATTTTACTTTAACATCTTTTAAGCTTTTGATTTCTCATGCTCATTTTTAATCACCTTTTCTAGTATTTGCTGATTTGAGGTTTTGTATTTATTTCTTTTGCCTTAGTGATTGGAAAGTGCCATCTGTAGTGGTCTGTAAACTTACACACTGTGGCCTCCTGGTTCCTGGTCCCCTGCTTTTGGTTTCCTAGGAAACATCTTCCCTTCCACACTGTGTTCTCACTCACTGTGCCTACACCCTGACCATCCCGGACACAGGCAGGTGAGTGAGCTGAGCGCTCAGAACACTTGTCTGGCCACGAAGATTGCATCAGGAAGGATCAAGATCTTTCCCGGGTTCAAAATGCTTCTAACTTTATGCACAACATGACACAACCTTTGTTATGTTTCTACTCTCCCGCCCCTCCACTAAAACCACCTGTTTTGTTGAAATTGTTTACAATTTTATTTTATTTTTTAAGTTTTCTAAATTGATGAATAGAAATCACACTTCTTTAAAGGCTACAGGGTGATGTTTTGATACATACTGTGTAATGATTAACTCAGGCTGTTTAGTTATCTATCATCTCAAGTGTTTATGCTTTCTTTAATTTGAACTACATTTTGAGCCAGGCATGATGATGCATGCTTGTAATTCTAACTGCTCAGGAGGCTGAAGCATATGAGGAGTGATTGAAAAAATACAATGAATACTTAATTTTTAAAAAATTAGTACGGTGCAAGACATTTGCCGTTAATCCCCCTCACCCCTGCTTTCTGAAGCAGCTCTGGAAGTCCTCTTTTCATAAGTGTTTTGTGTTGCACTGTCATGGCTGCCTCGATGTCCTGAATAGATTCAAAACATTTCCCTTTCATGGTCATTTTGATTTTAGGGAAGAGCCAGAAGTCGCATGGTATCAGATCCAGTATATAAGGTGGCTGAGGACACAACGTAATGGTTTTATGAGCTGCTCTTCCATTGGATGGTACTCAGTAGCAGCATTCACTGTATTTTTATCAGACTTCATAAAGACACTCATGAAAGAGAACTGTTTCAGAAAGTGGCAAGAACAAAGGAATAAATGTGTTAAGGGTGGGTATCTTGAGGGGGATAAATGGAAATGTGCTCTCACAGTAATAACTTTTTATATTTAAACATTCACTGTGTGTATTGATCATACTTCCTATATCCATGTAAGGCCAGGAGACCCTCTGGAAGATCACGGTCCTTGAGTGTATCTAAAGGAAACTCACCCACCATGGCCATCAACGACATGCTGGTGAGAGGGCACGAGCAGTGCTACAATGTCCCCTGGTGCCTCTCTTCTCTAAGCCAGGACTGTTGGGCAGAGAAACTAGCGTGGAACAGGCTGATGGGAACCCACAGCAGAGGCCAGGTGGTAGCACTTAACTCCAAAATCCAGGTGGATGCAATTATTGTAATGAGCCTCAAGGTTGAAATGACAGCCAAGAGGGCTTGACCTAAAGAGGGTTATGTACACAGTTAATTGAACAGGTAACCCCAGGGCCAAAACAGATGAGAGCCAACAGTTCTGTGCCATCCTACCAAATCAAGGATGAATGGCCAGGAGACTGAGAGTAATTGCTATAGTAAAAAAGCCATAAAACTTTGTCCAAATCCAGATTGCAACCAGTTTTTAGACCTGGAGCATACTGGCTGAAGAGGACACCAGGTTCACAGAAAGATGGTGACAGTTACAAAAGTAATAATTCTCCCAGTCCTTTTCCAAAGGGATGTAGCCATTCACGTAACTGTGCTGGTAAGCAGAGTAGTATTCCTTCCATAGATACTTGGTTATAACCAAATCTCTGGCCCTCTAACTGTGTAATGCTGCATTTCAAGGAGAATTAAAATTGTAGGTGGAATTCAAAGTTTTATCTTAGTATACAAGTAGAACACAACCTGCTATAACAAAATACCACAGACAGGGTAATTTGTAAATAATGGAAAGTTATTTTTCAAGGTTCTGGATGCTGAGAAGTCCAAGAACAAGGCACCAACAGATTTTGTGTATGATGAAGTCTGCTCTCTGCTCGCCTCAGTGCTTTTTTGTTGCATGCTCCCATGATAGAAGGGAAAAAAAGGGACAAATGCTATGTACTTACAAAGCAGAAAAAGATGCAAGGGCAAAAGGACATAGAATCTTTTTAACCTCTTGTATAAGGTTGCTAAGCCTATTTATGAGGGCTCTTAATGCTATCACATCAGCAAATAAGTTTCAACATATAAATTTTGGGGGCCACATTCAGATTACAATGGGTTGTTAATGAGCTAACCTTAAAATAAGGAGATCGTCTTGGATTATCCAGGTGGGATTAATGTCACAAGGGTCTTTGAAGTGTGTAATAGGGAGAACAGACAGTGTGTGAGGATGACACAAGGTGAGAAGACTTAACCAGCCACTGCTGAGTCTGAAGATCAAAAGGGGGATGTGGGGAGCCTCTCTAGAAGCTGAAAAAGCAGGGGAATGGATGCACCCCTGCAGCCTCGAGGAGGAAGACTTACCTTTATTTTAGCCTGGCTAAACCCATTCATATTGCAACTTTCAGAACTGTAAGATAATAAATTGCCATTGCTCACAAGACCAAGTTTATGGTAATTTGTTACAGAAGCAGTAGGAAATGGATACATACAGGAACACTCATCCATTTAATTTACAAATCTGGCCACCGAAGAAACCAGATGGCTCCTAGAGAATTCCAGTAGACTGCGGCAAACCTAACCGGATAATAGACCTATCTGTAGCTGCTGGGCTAAATGTAAAACTGCTAGCTCATTAACAGGCTCTCAGTACACGGGCTATGTCACCGAGTTAGTACACTTATTCTCTTCTATTCCAGCCACTAAAAAAGTCAGGGTCAACATTCACGTGGAACAGCAACGACATATATTTACAGGATGCTCAGAGCTACTTTGAATCTATTGTGTTCTCTCATGGCGTAGTCTATTGTGAGATGTCTGGAAGAGAGCTGGACTGTGTGGCTGTTCCCCAGAAGAACATACGTATCCACTTCATCAAAGATATTATGCTAACAGGGTCTGATGAAAACCCCAGAGAGTTTGGCAAGACACAATATGTCTGATGGTAGAAGATAAACAAAAGGTTTAGCGGGACATTGCATTAGAAAAAAATTTAGGGCCGGGGATTTAGTTCAGCAGTGCAGCACCTGCTTGGCAAGCACAAGGTCCTGAGTTCAATTCCCAGTACAAAAAAAAAAAAAGAAAAAATTTTAGAAACTCAGTAGTCAGGAATGTGCCAAAATATCCCTTCAAAATAAAAGACAAATTACTGCATATTGCACTTTCTATCCTGAATAAGAAAACAGTGCCTGGAGACCTCTTCGGAGTCGGGAGGAAGCACATTCTACACCTGGGGAAAAGGTCGCGACGCCTGTGTTGGGTAACACACACGGCTGCCATCATCGAGTGGGTCCAGGGCAAGAAGGAGCTCTGTGTGTCCCTACTGCACAGGAAGCAGCTCTGCTACTTAGCACAAATAAACCTGTGAAATTACACGTGGGAGTTATGAGACGAGAGGCTGGGAGGAGTTTATGGTAAACCACTGTGGTGAATTAAAATTGCAGGCCCTTAGGGTTCTGGAGCTGCATGATGCCCTTGCGGCAGAGAATTATTTATCTTCTGAAGAACAACTGTGGCTATGTAATTGGATTCTGGTAGAGATGGAGAATCTGAGCACAAGACACCAAGTAACTATACCTGTTTAACTCAGTTCTGTCAGATCCTCTGAGTGCTAAGGTAGGGCGGGCTCAGGAGCAGTCCATTGTAAGAGGAAAGTGCTACATGTGGGTTGGATAATGAGCAGGACTGTGGACATAAGCAAGCTACATGAGCGGGTGGTCCAGACCTCCATGTCACCCACTACTGTTGTAACAGTGTCCCTCCCTCAGCTCATCTCTGTGGCCATCTGGAAGATATTTTTACAATCAGCTAATAGAGCTTTACAGATTTGGAGCCTAGTTTGTGGGTGAAGCTGAGAATGAGCAATAGCAGCACTGCCATTTCACGAGGAGAGGCACAGACAGGCAGTGAGGATGGAGTTCCAAGCAGAGTACATTGTCGTCCTCCTTGTGTGGGGAGAAGTAGCTTGAGGTTAGAATATACATAAGCTTGTGGGCAGTGGCAGCAAAAGATGTGGATGGACACACGGGCACAAAGTGTTGAGGTCTTTGTAGCACATGTAAGCACTCACAGAAAAGCATATATCATGAAAAAGGCACTGAACAGGGGAGACAGAATTACTTGGACATTTGCTATTGGCTAGCCTTAGTCACCAACACAGCTGTGTTCGCACCTGGGCACATGAATAGAGTGGTCATGGTGGGAGAGATGAAGGCTGTGCATGGGCCCAATAGCATGGGTGCCCATTCTCCAAGACTGAATGTCCAAACTGCCAGTCAGATAAACCAACACCGAGCCTCCCATATGTCACTGTTCTTCAAAGAGACGAGCCAGCCAGTTGGTGGTAGGTTGAGTATATTGGTCTTTTTCTGCCCTGGAAAAGCCAGAGACTTGTTCTAACAGGAAAAGCCAACTATTGTGGGCATGGGTTGCCTTTCCTGTCCACAGAATTTAATCAGCTGACTGATTAAATCACTGACTGATTTACAAAGTCTTCAGTCTATCAAGATTGGACCCCGATAGGATTCCATTGCATCGGACCAGGGGACTCGCTTGTCAGGAAAGAGGGTGCAGGGTTCTTCCCATTACCATGAAATTTACTGCATCAGAAATGGCACCAATCAGGACCTTCTAGCTTAACAGAGTTTATTGATCTCCCTCAAAATCCTCCCCCTCTCTTTGAACACATTTCATTTTTCTTGGCGTGTCTTTTACCGTAATAAGTTTTTAAAAAGTTTAAACATTTACCATATTCTCAGTCACCCCTCATACAAGTACAGATCCTTAATAAATATGTTAGTTGCTAAATTCTGAATCAGGAAATTCAAAATTTGAAATCCCCAATCTCACTTCCCTTTTTGGAGATAATTTGATGCATATTTTTCTAGATCTTACTCTGTATACGGATTTATATATGTAAATATAGAGACATTTAAAATTTTTCATTATATGAGAGGGATCATAGTATATGTGTGTTTTCTGTGTGATGAGATTTATCTTTTAAAGGTACTTATTGAGATACAATTTACATACAGTAAAAGTCACACTTTCAAAGTATGTGTCAATGAATTTTGACAAATAAGATATATTTTCATCTCCCTAACACCTTCACCATGCTTTTTCACAGTGAGTCTCCCTTTCCCAGCTCCAGTTCTTGATCTGATTTCAGTCTCTGTAGATTTAATTTTCCATAATTTCATAAAAATAGAATCGTATGTTACGTATTTGCCTTTTATGTTTATGCTCTTTCTCTTACCGTAATGCTTTTGAGATTTATTCATGTTGTTGGATGGTTCAGTAGTCTATTCCTTTTTATTGTTGAGTACTGCTCTGTTGTATGAATGTATCCCAAGTGGTTTATTCATTTACCAAAGAACATTAGGGTTGTTTATAATTTAGGGCTATCATTTATGATATTGCTGTCAACATCTATGTAAGTCTTTGTGAGGAGACATGTTTTTAATTCTCTTGGGAAACTACTGGGGGGGATTGATAGGTCATTTGCTATGTGCATATGTAACTTTTAAAAAAGCTGTGAAACATTTCCAAAGTGGCAAAACCATTTGATATTCTCACAAGCAGTTTGTGAGGGTTTCATTGACTCCACATTCTCTTCAGCAGTTGGAATTTTCAGGTGTTATTTTAACTATTGTAGGAGGTGCAGAGTGGTATTTCCTTGTGGTTTAATTGGGATTTTCCAAATGACAAGTGAGGTTATGCATACTTTAATGTTATTATAATAGTTTCATATCAGTTTTGGTGAAGTATCTGTTTAAATCTTTGGATCATTTTAAAATTAGGATGTGTATTTCTTATTCTTGAGTTATAAGGTTTCTCTATGTATTTTGGATATAATTTCTTAATCAAATATGTCTTTTGCAAGTATTTTCCCCAATCTTCCATTTTAATTTTTAAAAGTAAGTTCTTTTAAAGAGCAGATTTTAATTGGATGATGTTCAATTTAAAAACTGGCTTGTGTTTTTTTTTTTTTTTTTGTGACCTACCTAAAAACTTTTTGCCTAACCCAATATCACAAAAAATTTCTCCTAAAATGTTTGGAAATTATATAAACTTTTAAAGTTTGAATCTATGATTTTTATTTCAAGTTAACTTCTGGATATGGTGTGAAATGAAGGTGAAGATTCATTATTTTTATAAATCAGACACACATGTATAAACATCCTATTGTTTCCCTAGTGTGAGAAGCTGAAAGAGTAAATAAGATCCAAAATGTACAGTAGATATTGTGAAATGGGAAGAAACTGTTCAAAAGGAACGAGAAACTGAGATGGGGAAAGGAGAAAAGAAGGAAGGGAAAAGGAAAAATAAATAAATAAACACACACAAAAGATAGTTAAGATAGTTATACAAATTGCTATACATTCATTGAAAATAAAGGTTTGTGCCTATACTGTTTGATCAATTTTTTCATGCCTATATCTTGTAATACAATCAAATACTTTGAAAATAAAAATACACAATGTACCAACCATCGTCACTCTCCTACAATCTTCTTCAGAAATTTTGTACCATTGTTTTTTTCCCTCTAAAAGAAAGATTCATTATTTTTTTATGTGGGTATCTAATTGTTCCAGCATTAGCTGGTTAAAAGAACAGTCCTTTCTCTTTTTTGTAAAAGAAATTGACCATATATGTGCAAAGTCTATTTCTGAACTCTTTATACCATCCCAAAGATTTATGCATCTATCCTTATATAAATATCTATTATCTTGACTACCATAGGTCTGTCATAAGGCTTAAAACCAGGTGGTAATGTGAATCCTCAAAATATATTATTTTTCAAAATTTTTCAATTTTTCTGGTTCCTTTGTATTATTGCATAAATTTTATAAACTGCTTCTGGCAAAGATGGAGTAACAGGGACCTGATTTACCCTCATACCTGAAACAACTGGAAAATTGGATAAAATATATGGAACAATAGTTTTTAAACTTTGAATGTCAGGCAGTGCATGGCAGTGATCAATGAGAGATGAGAAACAAATAAGATGAACCCTATAATTGCACATATTACTGCCTGGAGAGAGTTTCCAGGCCACAGAACAGAGAGGACACCCAGCAGTGGATAACAGCCTTCCTGCAGTGAGGGAAAATTTGAGAGTCTTGGGAGAACAATCAGCGAGAGTTCCTAGGGCAGAGTACAAAAGAGGAGGGAGCTGTCATGAAGGTCCCAGAGATCTGCAGAGGGTTTCATTTTAGTCTTCATTTGAGTACTGCTAATCTCATGTGTGTGAAGAAAGCACCTGTGACTGGAGATAGACTCTCATCCAAAAGCAGTAGAGGGGCATTCCCTGGCATTCACACAGGGCCAGAAATAGATCATGTTCTCACCAACCAGAGTAAAAGACCTCATAGTTCACCAGGAATTGGGTAGAGAATTCAGAAAGTTATTAGAAGCAAATTAGCCATTGATTAAAGATAGTTCTAATTCTCACCTAACAAAGTTTAAACATAAGTCTTGAAAGAGTCAAATAGTTAATCTTGACTGTCAACTTGATAGGCTTGATATACACCAGGAGATTAGTAAAGCACACTTCTGGGGGTGTCTGGGTGGGTAACAGGGACATGACCTTAGGGACTGCATATGGTCTCCAGCGTTCTTTCCCTGCACTCTGCTTCCCAGCCACCATGAAGTGAGTAGCTTTGCTCCACCACAGTCCTCTGCAGTGATATTCCTGTCTTGGATCCAGCCAACTGTGGACTGAAATGAACCTCTGGAACTGTGAGCCAAAATAACCTGTTCTCCTTTAAGATGTAGGTGTCAGATATTTTGTCCCACTGACAAGAAAGCAGACCAGTACAACCTTCTTCCCAGTAACTAAACTTCATTTAAGAACAGAGGTCAAAAATATTTTTCAAAAACACAAGAATATTGTATTAGGTAGCTTTTCATTGCTGGGACAAAATACCTGACATACACAACTTTAATGAGAAAGAGTTTATGGGAGCTCACAGTTTTAGAAGGTTCAGTCCATAGTTAGCTGGCTCCAAAGCAGAAACACCACAGTGGAAGGACTTGGCATAGGGATGCTGCTCTCATCTTATGGCAACTGGAAGCAGAGCCCAGGGGGAAGCAACAGACAGAAGGGACTAGGGACCAGATATAGCACCCAAAGTGATCCACCTAATAGTGTGCAGCTGTCAAGCCAGTCAAGTTGACAATCCAGCCTAAGTGTCACACAAATCTAGCTCCGAGCAAGGAAAGATCACAATCTCCAGCACCCTCTCCCTAGTACCATGTATGGTGAGATATTGTAGGGAATTGTGGCTCCCCAAAATATCTAAATCCCAATTCTGGAAACTTGTGATTGTTACCTTGTATGGCAAAAGGGCTTTTGCAGATGTGATTAAGCTAAAGAGCTTGAGTTGGAGAGATTATCCTTGATTATTTGGGTGGGCTATAAATGTAATCACGAGTTTCTTTAAAAGAGAGAGGAAAAGGGAGATTTGATTACACAGAAGGAAGGCAATGTGATATTGACACAAGATGTTACACTCCTGGCTTTGAGGATGGTTGAAGGGGCCGTGAGCCAAGGAATACTGCTCTAGAAGCACGAAAAGACAGAGCCTTCAGAATGAGCATGTCCTTGTGTAGACTCTTGGATTTTGGCACAGTGAAGGCTTGTTTAGGACTTCTGACCTCCAGAACAATAAGAGAATAGATATGTATTGTTTAAGTCACAAAGTAGAGGCAGTTGTTATAGTAGTCATAGGAAATTAATAAAGATTTTGGTATCAAGGGTGGGATACTGCTTAATAAATATCCAAAACTATGGAAGTCACTTTGTAATCAGGCAATGCGGTCAACTTGGAAGAATTTTCAGAGACATGGTAATAAAATGCATAGATTACTTTGAACAAATGATTGGTAGAAACACTGATGTTAAAGACTCTGCAAGTGAGAGATCAAAAGAAAGTGAACATATTTTTTAAACTGGAGAGAGAAGGATCCTTGTTATATAATAGCAAGAATCTTACCTCAATTGTTTGTGACAGTTGTGTAGAAAACAATATTTATAAGTAATGAACTTGGACATTTAACTGAGATGATTCCCAAGAGAAGTAATGAAGATGTAGCCTGGTTTCTTCTTCCTGATTATAGTAAAATGAGAGAAAAAAGTAATAAATTGAGGAAAGAACTTTTAAGAAAAAAATCAGGATTTGATGATTTGGGAAATTCTTGGCCTATCCAGACTGGAAAATATGCTAAGATTCAGAGAATCACTGCCAGGAAACCATGCTCTAAAGAGAAAGCCAAGAGTATCAGTGGCCAACCTTTTGCCAGTGCTTTGGAAGAATCAAAAGATTAGCCTATTCATTCACACAGAGGTCTATCTCCAGAGATGAAGTATGTAATTTATAGATCTCCTCAACCATCTAAGAAGTTAGGACTAGAGATGCAATTGTTCAGAAAACATCTGTGGAGAAACCTCTTGTTTAATGGCATAAATTCCCATGATGTGCACAGAAGACGTAACGTTTTTGAGAACGTTTTATCAGCAGAAACAGTGCTGTCTTGGGTGGTAAGTGACAGAGACAGGGTGAAATTAAATGACAGAAGGTTGTAAATATCCCCACATTCTATAGGCAAGAAAAAGGCTGATGTAGCTACTCAGTTGCAACCATGTTCTGGCCTTTAAGAAAAAGGGAAGAATGACAAAAAGTGTGGAACCTTAGGACCAGTGGGGACAGCCATGAGCCACAGGGGATTATTTTCAAGTCTTAGAATGGAATGGAGTTTGCCCAGCTGGATTTTAAAATTACTTGGGACCAGCGGCTCTTTTTCTTCCTCTTGTTTTATTCCTTCTGGAATATTAGTAACTGTTATGTCTGTTCCAACATCATACTTTGTGAGCAGATAATCTGTTTTCTAGTTTCACAGGTCCACAGAGGGATGGGAATTTTACCTCAAGATGGGTGACACCCATAGTCTCACCTTCCTTGATGTAGATGATAAGGTTTGGGATGTGCGAACTGATTACATTTTATTAAGATTTGGACTTGTAATGGGCTGAGACTTGGAGAATGTTGGGATAGGGTGGAGCAACATCTCTCCTAACTAAAGTACTAATCTTCCTTTGCCTGAGAACCAGTAATGGTCTCCCCTGAGGTAGTTACTTGCAGGAGAGCGCTGATCGCCTTAGGGCACATGACCCTTAATCATGTTATGTCAAGGTGACTGGATTAAGAGACACCTAGCAGATTAGCGAAGCACACTTCTGAGTGTGTCTGTGGAGATGACTGGCATGTAGGCCAGTGAGTGAAGGGAGATGACCCACCTGGATTGTGGGTGGCACCAACCAACTGGCTTGTAGCCTGGATGGAATGAAAGAGAAAGGAGAAAATTGGCCTGTGTTTGAAAGCTCCGTTCTGTTTGAATGGGTACAACTTTTCCTACTGCCATCAGCTGTGGACATCAGAATCCGTTTTCTTCAGCCTTTCGTCACAGACTCATACCAGCAACTTTCTGGGGAGCTTCCAGGCCTTCAGCTTGGACTGGTGCTGCATCTTTTATTCCTGTTGTTCTACAACTTCCATCTCCTGGGACTGAGAAGCTACAGGATCTGCTGCCTCTCCAGTGTGCAGGTGGCCATTGTAGATTCTCCTGCCTCTGATCCTGGAAGCCTGCTTAACAAATCCCCTTGTGATATATAAAATTGAGATATATATATATAGATATATATATAGATATAGATAGATAGATAGATATAGATATAGATAGATATAGATAGATATAGATATAGATATATCAATTGATTCTGTTCCTTTAGAGAACTCGAACCAATACAGGACCTATCTCTACCTCTCCTTGCTTCCAGATCTATAACCAGACATAACCCACAATACAACAGACAACACATTATGATGGGCCATGAAGAGACAACATATACACCAAAATGGTTGCAACATAAACCTCAGAAATATTTAAGGGTGCTAGATCAAGATTCCAGAAATCTTCAAATTCTAATTATTTCCTTCCCTTATGTATACTCTCCCTGGTAAATGACGTCAGGTTTCTTTGGGACTCTAAGGCAAATTTATATACAAGTTTTTGGGAGGTCAGCCCTTCCTAAAGAGAACACCACCCTCCCCTTCATTTGCAGTTCTCTGTCTGGGATTTGGCTGAGGGGCCACAATTCTCCGTAGTAGTTATTCAAGTCAGACTTCGTTCATTAAATTTAGAGCTTTTCCACTTACACAAATCAAGTAAAACTTTAATGCACTGTCCATTTATTTCAGTCCTAAGGGCACTGTGATCAATTAGCCAACACCGAAGATTTCTGCAAGTCTAAGCTTTCTGATGGCTACGCTGGCTCTGCTTCCATTACAGTAACCGTATCTGCCTTGCCCTGACAGTCAGGTGCTGTCACCTGCCCTCTTCACGTGCCACTCAGGCATCCCATCATCTTCACTGAATTCATGGAACCCAGTTAGCCAATGTCTTTCCCTATTGTGGCCTGCAGAAGAAAAGCCACCGCAGAGCTTTCCAAGGGACCCAGCCTCGTGTCACCAGAGGATGTCTTGGAGAAGGGATTGTATTTGTATCTGTCTCATCTCTAAATTCCCAAGAGTTTGTTTTGTTCCTTCCAAAAATTATCCTTTTGGTTTTATTGATATGTACTGACATTTCGTTTTATATTTAATTATGATGTTGCATTTACTCAGTCCTTCCTTTGAATTTCTCTGAACCGAATTCATCATTTTTCTTGATTCTACAGCTATGATTTTAGCCTTTTTATTTTCAACCTTTCTTAGTTTTAACGAATTCTTTTAAGCTATAATTATTCTTCATTTCTTGCTTCAGATAGCATATTAAAATGTACCACATCGGTTTTGATAAGTAATTTTTCGGTCATTAATTTCATATCTTTAAAACAAAAATTACTTAAAGCAGTGCATCGAAGTTGCTGTGTGTGTACTATTCTACTATTTTAAAGGTCTATTTTATTGTAGTTGTTAAAGAATGTGTTGTGCTTTTTCTCTTTGAATTTATTGACATTTTATGTACAGCCTAATACATGGACAATATATATAACAGTTCCCTGTGTGTTTGAAAAACAAATGCATCCTTTACTTTTTGGGGGACCAAGAAGATCTAATATGGTCCTATTCTTCCTATGTCTGTGGTCTTCCTCATTTTTGCTACCATTCTCAGCTCCAATTTCAAAATTTTGTTTTTGGTATCTATTTTAACACCTCAAAATTAAAGTAATGTTCTGCACCATACTATTTCACTACTTCCTCTTTCTCCCTACTCCTTGCCCCATCTTCTAATAAACTTTTATTTCAAAATTTCTCTTTCCTTAACCACAACTTCTATATATTTTTGAAGTTTTGTTAAACTATTTTTTGTTATTACTTGAGCTCCCTTTTTATGTCTTATGTGCATTTTACTCTAAAAATTGTATTATCATCATATTTTGACTTTAATAACTTTTTAAAAACTAAGGTTTTTTCTCACTGTTGTTTTCTGTACATGCAATCTTTTGCTAACTTGAAATATTTGTCCTGAATTACTTTTTTCCTTGCTTTATATTTTCTCAGAAAAGACACATTGGTAATATATTTTGTGATCATGTAAGATTTATTCTTTCATCCTTTCATAGGGATGATGTCTGGGCTGGTGAAGATTTCTTGGATCTTACTCCTTGTCTTTGGAAAGCATGTGAATATATTTTCCCCTATTTTCTAGAGTTGCAGGTGAGAAATTCATTGTTTTTTTTCTTTCCCATGTGAGTTAATATTTGTGTGTGTGTGTGTGTGTGTGTGTGTGTGTGCATGCGTGTGTCTTAATGCCTGGAAGTGTGTTTTTCATAATTTTTATACAATTTTGTCAAAATGTGTGTCATTTAAAAAATTAGTTATGCCTGGCATATTTGAACCAGAAAAGAAGAATATTTATTCTGCTATCTTTTGGCTTCACTGTCACAAATTTTTTCTATTTGATCTTTTACAACTTAAATTTTGGTTTCAGAAGTATCCACTTTATTTTGGTATTCCTCTAATGAAGTTTTGAGTTTGACTTCTATGGTTTAAATTTTTTTAAATAAATATTTTTGGTTTTCAGATTCTTCATTTACCATTATTCTCTTACATCCCATTAATTTCCATTTTTTCTCAGGTTGTCTTCTCTCTAATGTTAACCCTCAATAGGAGGTGGCTGTCTTGGTTCTTTTCCTGGTCTTCCCTGTTTAAGCTACTGAACCCATTTTAAAAAATAACCAAGGGTCCCTTTTTGCTCTGTCACAACACTACCTGTGTAAGTCAAGCTGCTAGGGTCTTTCGCTTGGTGGTGGATGGGTAAGAAATGGAGTTTGAAAAGCAACTTTTGCGGGGAGCCAGCAGTGAGTGGGAACTTGACACACTGGTCCCTCCAGCAGCTTTCTTCGGTTTGAGTGCGAGTTGGGTACATGCGGAGCGTGGAGCTAAGCCGTCTTTCCAGCGTCACTATAAGGGGCAGTTCACCCTAATGGTGCAGCGCCTCCTGAGAATGAGCGGCATGGCAGAACTAGATTTCCTGTGTTGGGGCATCTTTCAGCTGAAAGAGCCAGGTCTTCTTGGGGTGGATGCAAAATCAATACGCTTCATTTCAGTTTCCGCTAGAGTGGTTGGCGTTCTCCTCGGATGCCTGGCCTTTGATCCTTTCAGCTTTGTAAATGACGCTGTGCAGAAACTACCCAAACCAGGCCAAGCCAAATGTCTCCATAGGACACTAATCCTAAGTAGGCCACTTTCTCCGTTTCCCTCGCCACTCTCCAGGGCCCCTCCACCTTCACAGCTTGTCCCACAATCGGGTGGAAGACAGAAGATATGCACTCATGATCTCATCTTTCCAGCATGAATTGCTGTTTTTAAAAATTTCTTTCCCTATGTTTTGTCTGTTTCTTCCAATGAGAAAAGCGCTTATATTTGTGGCTGCTTGTTTTCTTTCTCTCTCTCTCTCTCTCTCTCTTTCTTTTTTCTTTCTTTCTTTTTTTAATGCTACTAGCCAGGGCTTACTTAATAGAAATGTTGCCCTTTCAAATAACTCTGAAGATATAAATTCAAATGTTTCCAAAAATTTCCTAGTTCTCACAAAAATTTTTTTTGGTTTTCACTCTGAGATCAGTTATATAGTTTGTTCATCTTTACATTTTTATTTCGAGCTATGGCCCTCAAATGTGTTTTGATTATGGTCATCTGTTCCTATTTAGGAAAGGACTATGTTGATTAATATGGTGGCTGATGTGCATTTCTTCAGCAGTACTAAACTGTAATTGCATCTTCCCTGAATGGGTGTGTTCCTGGGGATGCCAGAGTCGGGTCAGGTAAGGAGTTTTGAGGTAAATGCACGCAGGCAGGTTTCCTTATGATCTCATGCGCACTGTTAGGGTTTATATCTAAAATGTCCCCCAGAGCCCCATGCACTCATAGTTGGGGCTTTTGGATTGGATTATGGGGGTTATAGGTGACTTGCTGATAGGAAGTGAGATCTGGTCAGAAGAGGTGAGTCGCTGGAGGTATGGCTTGCATCTATCTCTCCTCCTGTTCCTCCCTTGGTCTCTCTCACTCTCTGCTTCCCATTGCCATACCGTGAGCTGTGTGTCCTTTACCATGCTGCTGTGCCGTACTGCCCTGCCTTGGGGCCAGCCAATGATGGACTGAAACCTCTACAAACCATAAGCCAAAGTAAACCTCTCCTCCTTTAACTTGTGGGTGTCAGCTACTGTGTCTCAGTCTGTGATAAAGAAGGTAGCACAGGCACTGGCAGGCAAGCTAGCTAGGGAACCATGCAATTGTTCAAGTTTAAGAGGCTTTACTCTGGGTAGAGTGCTTTCTAAAAAAATGTATTTTTAATGGGTACACCATAACTGTACATATATAAGAGATACAGTGTAATATGTTAATACAGGTATACAATGCATAATGATCAAGTCAGGTAATTATCCATCACTGCAAACATTTACCATTTCTTTGTGTTAGGAACATTCAAAGTCCTCTCTTCTACCTATTTTGAAATGTACAATAAATTACTGTTAACTATAGTCACCCTGCTGTGCTATACAACACTGGAACTTACTCTTCTTGCCTGTCATTCTGCACTTGATCACCAATCTCTCTCTGTGCCCCCTCCCTGCTGCCCTTCATAGACTCTGGTCACCACTGTTCTACTCACTACATCTTTGGGATCAATTTCTTTTTAGCTTTGAGTAGAGCGCTTTATGTTTTAAATGGTATGAATTAATGTGTCTGTCCCTCAATGTTATTTTATTTTTGACTGATGTAAGCAGCCAATTATAGGACCCCTAGTTTTATATTGGAAATGAAAGCAATGGATGTTATTTTTGGTGGCTATGTAAAATACTACCAAATAAACAACTTTCCAGTTCAAAGCTTATACTAAGTCTTTTAATATCTTCAGACTATAAGAGGATTTATAATACAGTTACGGATAAAAACAATTGCTTTCCTTTATTTAAAAGAAGTATTAAAAAAAGTATGAGAAATATGAGAAAAACCATGGAGAAGAGAGCACCAAAAAAAATCAATACATTTTAACCACGCTAGATCATATAGATACATACATGCATTAAATTTGTTTTCCTAGGTATCTATGAAACTGTGTTTTAACTTCTTGCCCTTTATTCATTCGAGTGGGTTCGCCTCTCTCCAGAGTACCATATGTGAATTAAGAAGCATTTATCTTCGCATTGTATAAAAAGCTTTGGCCTCACTTCACTGCAAGCTGAATTTTCAATAACGCTGCCACAGTCGATCCATTGCTGGTTCACATTCATGCTGGATGCTTTGGTGAGAAGAAGCTTCCTGGCAGATGCTGAGGGAGAACGCGGAAGTTGGTAAGAGGAGCCAACTCAGGAGACAGAAATATTCCTGCCATCTCCCAGGCACTCACTTTCAAATTCTGTACACTTTTTACACTAACAAGACACGAAGGGACACAGCGTCATGGCTCTTCACTGCCTGCTGTCCCACCTTCTTTTTGTCTTGCACCCACAGAGGAAATATTTCTCAACTCTGTAGCCTCCTAAAAATGACAGCAGGTTTAGGTCTGCCTGTCTGCCTGTCTGCCAGGCAACTCCCAGGAGAACCCAGGGCCAGTTTTTCCCTGTCGTTTCAAAGTCCACGATCATTTTAAGATTGAATCACTCCAGGGTTCCAAAGCCAGATTTAATGCAACTTGGCTATAACTAGATCTTCGTAGAATGAGAGAAAAACAGCAAAATTAGGAGCTAATGAATTCATGTGAGCAGACATACCAGACACACCTTGATCATAAATGCTGCATCTTTGATTGTGTCATAACTGAAAATCCTTTAAAAAAATAAAGCAACCAAGGGGTACTTAGTCTTCTTGCATGGGTGAAAGTCTGAGATCATCTATCTTTACTTCCTGCCTCTCATTCTGGGTTAAAGAAATATCATTGTCGTCATCGGTGCCATCATTGTCAGTTTTGATTGATCCGAATAGCTGGCTGAAATAGACCTCTGGGAGCGTTTACATATCCAATTACAACAGGGTTGTCATACCTTAAAACTGCCTTGCACATAAAAATGCCTGGCCTAGCTGAAACTTCTTAATACAAGTGGTTTACACTTGTATAATGCTTTTAATATTTCAGAAAGAGTTTCATATCCTTTATTTATTTATTTATTTTTTGTGGGTACCGGGGGTCAAACTCAGGACCTCACGCGCCAGCAGGCGCCTGTGCCGCTGAGCGATATCACCGGCCCTTTTTTCATATGTGGGTACCGGGAGTTGAACTCAGGACCTCGTGCTTGCTAGGCAGGAGCTTATGCTGCTGAGCTATCTCACCAGCCCCATATCCTCTATCTTAAATTGGGCTTCAAAACGACTCAGTATGAGAAGTAGTACACTTGATCTTAGCCAAAAGGCCGAGAAGCGATCAGTATGATAAGTAGATCACAAATGTTATTGTCCTCCTTTTACAGATGAGGAGTTAGAAGATCTATTAATGATCTAGCGGAAGTCAGTCAACCAGCCGGTACGGGAAGTGGATTGTACCCCAGGCGTTTCTACCTGGGCTCAGTGAGATAACCCAGACTCTCTTTCCTGGGTTTGTTGAAGCCAGTATCTATGGACTGCAGTGAAAATTATCTCAAAGTCTCATGTTTACTTCTGAAGAGATGGAAAATGGTGTACATTGCCATGTGTGCTCTAAGGTATTTAAAAGTCTTAATGGAGGGTGGTGAAATCCAGGACACAATAGGAGGGTTACATTCACTAATGGCAATTCATTGTTGAAATCAAGCCGGCTTCAGGAGTGAGCTTTACATTCTGTTTAGTTTCTCCTCATGGACAATTTACTGTATTTGGTAATTAGTACTTCTTGAGTTCTTCATTTTCTTGTAGGTATGTGACTAAAAACACTTTTTAAAATGATCGTTGTGGTTGTCTCTCCAATATCCATTACATTCTTCCATTCTCTTGCTACTAAGTTTTCATTCAGCTCCCTGCCCTGTTTAGGCGAGTCCTTAGTTGTGTTTTTGTTATCCTAGCATACTTGTTAACAGTATTCTCTGTTGCTTAAAAGCATCTTTGTTTTGACAACAAATTAGTCATCCTAACTTGTATGGATGTTAACTCTACTCTTCACTGTAGGAGAAGGGCAAGTCATATACGATATTGTAAATGTGGTTGTTTGCATGATTTCTTTCTTGGCAGCTTCATTGTTGGTGTACAGGAACTCTATTGCTTTTTATGTATTTGATTTTGTATCCTGCTACTTTGCTGAATTTGTTTAGTAGATCTAAGAGGTTTTTGGGTCTTCTGTATAAAGGATTATGTCATCTGCGAATAAGGATAATTTGACTTCTTCCTGTCCTATTTGAGTTTCTTTTGTTCTCTTGCCTGGTTGCTCTGACTAATGTTTTGAGCACTGTATTGAAGATGACTGGTGAGAATGAACACCCTCCTCTTGGTTCTGATTTTAGAGAAAACACTTTCAGTTTTTCCCCATTTAGTATGATGTTGGCAGTGGGTTTGTCATAAATGGCTTTTATCAGTTTAAGATAAGGTCCTGCTATACCTATTTTCTTCAAGGATTTTTATCATTAATGGATGTTGGGCTTTGTTTGGATCTAGTGCAATGGTCACATGATTTTTGTCCTTGTTTCTGTTAATGTGTATTACCTTTATTGATATACATGTATTGAACCATCCTTGCATCCCTGTGATGAAGCCTACTTGTTCATGACATATGGCTTTTAAGAATTATTTATTGAATCCTGTTTGCCGGTATCTTGTTGAAGATTTTTGTATCTATGTTCATTAAAGAGATTGGCCTGTAGCTTTCTTTTTTTGTTAAGTCTTTGTCCGAATTTGGTGTTAGGGTAATTCTACCTGCCATGAATGAGTTTGGCAGTTCTCCCTCCCTTTCAAATTCTTTGAAGAGTTTCAGGAGTATTAGTGTTAAATATTCCTTGAAGTTTTGCTACAATTTTGTGATGATTCTATCAGATCTTGTGCTTATCTTAGTTGGTCGGGTTTTGTTTACTGTCTCTATTTCATTGCTGTTGTTGATCTATTCAGGATTTTTATATCTTCTTAGTTCAATTTTGGTAATTCATGTGTGTCTAGGAATTTCTCCATTTCTTTTAGGTTCTCCACTGAAATATAACTTTTTGAAGTAGTTTCTTATAATTTTATGGATTTCAGTGCTGTTTGCTGTAATTTCATCTTTTCCATTTCTAATTGCGTTGATATGGGTTTTTCATGTCCTTCCTTTGGTAAGTTTGCCTAAGGGTTTATCAGTCTTGTTCATCCTCTCAAAGAACCAACTCTGATTCATTGTTCCTTTGTGTTTTTTTTTTTTTAATCTCAGTTTCATTAATTTCTTCTCTGATCTTTATGATTTCTTCCCTTCTACTAGTTTAGGGTTTAAATTATTGTTGTTTTCCTAGGACTTCGAAATGCATCATTAGGTTATTTACTTGGGATTACTCTATTCCTTTAATGTGTGCATTCACAGCTAACTACTTCCCTTTTAGGACTGCTTTCATTGTGTTCCATAGGTTTTAGTATGTTGTGCTTCCATTATCATTTGACTCTAGGAAATTTTTAATTTCTTCCCTGATTTCTTCTGTGATCCTTTGATTTTTCAGTGATGTATTATTTAATTACCACATGTTTGCTGTTTCTTTTGCTGTTGACTTTCTTGCTGTTTCATTCTGCTATAATCCAATACTATGTAGGGGATTATTTCAATTTTTTAAATATTTATTTAAGCACGCTTTATGGTCTAAGAATGGTCTATTTTGGAAAAAGTTCCGTGTACTGTTAAGAGAAATGTATATCCTGTTTTTGTTGGGTGAAATACTCTGTAGATAGTCTATTTGTTCAGTGGTGTGGTTTAACTCTGATATTTCTTTGTCGATTTTTTGGATAGTTGACCTATCTATTTGTGACAGTGGGACACTGAAATCACCCACCATAATTGTATTAGCATGTACCTGTCTTTTTATGACCAGTAGTTTTTGTTACATGAAGCTAGATGCACCAACATCCAGTGCATATATATTAAAAATTGTTATTTTTTCCTATTGAATTGTTGCCTTGAGCAGTATGTAGTGGATATCTTTGTTTCTTCTGATCAATTTTGGCTTGAAACCTGCTGTGTTTGAAAATAAGATAGCGGGGGCCGGTGAGATGGCTTAGCAGCGTAAGCGCCTGCCTGGCAAGCACGAGGGCCCGAGTTCAACTCCTGGAACCCACATATGAAAAAAAAAAGGGCCGGTGATATCGCTCAGCGGCATAGGTGCCTGCTGGCGCACAAGGTCCTGAGGTCGACCCCCGGTACCCACAAAAAAAAAAAAAAAAAAAAAAGAAAATAAGATAGCTACTCTTGCTTGCTTTTCGGCTCTGGTTGCACGGAGTATCATATTCCATCCACTCATTAAAGTCTATGAGTTTCCTTTTGGATGAGATGTGTCTCTTGCAGGCAACATATGGTTGGATTTTGGAGGTTTTGTTAATACAATATGCCAGTCTGTGTCTTTTAATTGGGGTATTAATTATTTTTCTAGTGCTGATTTATTTTTTTCCCTTTTGTTTCACCACTCCTTCAGTTAGACATATATTTTCCTTTGGGCTTTTTGGTATTGGTGGCCTCCTTGTCTCTGTCTAGGATACCCTTAAGTATTTTCTACAATGGCTGTTTAGAGCTCATGTATTTCTTTAGGATTTTTTCATCATAGAAAATCTTTACTTATTCATCAATTTTGAAGGCTAATTTTGCAAGATATAGGAATCTGGATTGACAATGGTTTTCTTTTAGGGCTTGAGAAATTTTACTCCAATCTCTCCTAGCCTTTAATGTTTTTGCTGAGAAATTCAGTTACTCTGATAGGCTTGCCTTTGTTGATTACTTGGTATTTTTCTGTAATAGCATTTTGTATTCTCTCCTTTTGTTAAATTTCTAGAATTTTGATTATGATGTGTTATGGAGAGGTTCTTTTTCTGGTCTATGCAGTTCTGTATGCCTTTTGTACATGAATATTGAATTCTTTCCCTAGATTTGGAAATTTTCTGCTATGATTTCAGTGAATAAAGTTTTTATACCTTTTGAGCCATCTAATATTTACTTTATTCCTACAATTCTGAGGATTTTTTTGAGTCACCTTGCAGCTGTTGGATGCAGCTTGCATGATGTCTTGTTTTTAGGGTATCTCTGAGTTTATGATCTATTACACCACCTTATCTTCAATTTCTGATACTCTTTCCTCTCACTGGCTCTCACTGGTCAAATCTCTCTCACTCCTTGTGTCTCTCTCTCTCTCTTTTTTTTTTTTTAGGCAGGGGTCTCATTATGTAGTACAGGCTGGCCTTGAACTCGCTTATATAGCCCAGGCTGGCTTGAACTCGTGGTGCTCCTCATACTTCAATCTCCTGAGTGCTGGGATTACAGGCATGCACCACCATGCCTGGCTCATCAAATCTCTTAAACATACTTTCTTTTGTATTTTTCATATCTTGTATTTCTACTTGCTTTCTTTTCATAATTTCTAAGTCTTCACCAAAATGGTCATTGATATTTTATATTGTCTTGTTTAACTCAATTAGCTTGCTTGTTTCTTCAAGCTCATCAAATACTTTATTAGTAAAATTTTTTTTTTTTTTGTGGGTACCGGGGGGACGACCTCAGGACCTCGCGCGTCAACAGGCACCCGTGCCGCTGAGCGATATCACCGGCCCCTTTTTCGTATGTGGGTTCCAGGAGTCGAACTCGGACCTTCGCGCTTGCAAGGCAGGCGCTTACGCCGCTGAGCCATCTCACCGGCCCTATTAGTAAAATTTTTATCTGTTTAAATCCTCTTTAAGCTCACTGAATATCTTATTCAATTTATTATGAGAAAAGCAAATTATGAATTTGCTTTTATGTATTCCATTTTATGAAGGTCTCACAACTTATGATGCACATCAATAAACAGGTTATTCAGAATATTTCACTGTATGGAGCAGAGGCAGAAGTAATATCTATTTTGGTGTATCTTCTTATCTGAAGCAAAATCAAAGAGTATTTGGAAATCCTGTTGTGTTAGCTTTCTGGCACTCTGACAAAATACCTGAGAAAATCAACTTAAAAGGAGTAAAGAGGGGCCGGTGAGATGGCTCAGCGGCGTAAGCGCCTGCCTTGCAAGCGTGACGGCCGGAGTTCGACTCCCGGATCCCACATACGAAAAAGGGGCCGGTGATATCGCTCAGCGGCATGGGTGCCTGTTGGCACGCGAGGTCCTGAGGTCGACCCCCCGGTACCCACAAAAAAAAAAAAAAAAGGAGTAAAGGGCTGGTTATGGTAATTCATGCCTGTAATCCCAGCTACTCAGTCTGAGACAGGAGGAAAATAAGTTCAAGGACAGCCTGGGCAACTTACCAAGATGCTGTATCAAAATAAAATAAAAAGGGCAGGAGACATAGCTCAGCACTCCCTGCATTCAATCCCCAGTGCTGCAAAAACAAACAAACAAACAAACAAACAAACAAACAAACAAAAAATAGAGAAGAAAAGAGGGGAGATTTATTTTGGCTCATTATGTCAGAAGTTTTAGTCTATGATCACTTGGCTATGTTTTTATGGGGCTGGGGTGAAGCAGAAGATCACAGCACTGAACATGTGATGGAGAAAATCTGCTCACCTTATGGTGGCCAGGAAGCAAAGAGAGGGAAAGGAAGGGGCCTTGGTCTAAATATCCCTCCTAAGGCACACCACCCAATAACCTAACTTCCTTTAATTAAGCCCCACCTCCTATATTTCACCACATCTGCATCAGCTGGAAACCAAGCCATCAACACATGGGCTTTGGGGGGCATTTAAGGTCCAAACCGTAACATTCTACCCCTAGTCTACAAAGGCTCATGTCCCATTACACAACACAAAATGCATTCAGTCCATCTCAAAGAGCTCCAAAATTTCACCAGTTCTAGCACTGTCCAGAAGTCAAAGTCCAAAGTCTCCTCTGAGACTCAAGGCAAACTCTTAGCTCTAAACCCCTATAAAATTTTTTCATTTACAGTTACATATTTGCAGGATACAACAGAACAAGGTAGACATTCCCATTCCAAAATGGAGGAATAGAGACACAAAAAGGAAAGATTAGACCAAAACAAGACAGTAATGCAGTAGGGTAAACATTAAATCCTGTAGCTCCATGTCTATCATCCAGTGGATTTGGTGCTATCCTTATGCCTATGTCCTTTCTTCCAGGCCTTCCTTTGAAATTTGAGTGGAAATCTCCCTGACTCCACAACTCTGGTATTCTGCATGCCTGAGCAGCAACATAACATGTACAACATCAAGGTCACTGGGAGCAGTAGTGAGGCCCCCTTGGGCCACAGTGGCCTCTGAGTGCCTGGATGGATAAGCAAGGTGAAGTGAATCCTGGGGAGCTAATTCCCTAAGATACTGTTCTCTAACAGAGGGCCCAGGGTCTCTCTTCTCAGATGAAAGGTTGTCACTTTTGTACCTTTTAATATACAATGGGTGGGATATTGCAGATTTCAGAGATGTCCTTAATGCATCTTTATTCTCATCCCTGTACAGTGTACTTGGTTTCTTTTTAATGGCACAAATTTCTTCAGCAACTACACTTCCTTTGGCCCCACTTTATATATTTTTCTTTTGGGGAAAAAGTTAAGTATTTCCAATTTTTCTGCTCTGCTTTGTGCCTCTCGATTCTCACTCTATATGAGGTGATAAAAATACTATGAATAATTAAATTAAGATTTCATTACATTAAGAGATACATTGCCCTTAATCTCCATTCAAATAATCCTCCTCACTTCACACATGCATATCCCATCATTCTCTTTATCCTATAATTTCTTGCCACTTTCTGAAGTTTTCTGGAAGTCTTCTTTCCTAAGTATCTTTAGTTGCAGTGTTGTGACTGCCTCAATGTCCCGAATTAATTCAAAACATTTACCTTTCATGGTTATTTTGACTTTGGGGAAAGAGCCAGAAGTTACAAAGAACAAATGTGGATGAGGACACCCCATAATGTTTTATGAGCTTGCCTTTTTGTTGGATGGCACTTGGTAGGAGCCTGCACTATAATTTTTGATCACACATCACAAAAATACTAATTAGGACTTCCAGAACTGCTTCAGAAAGAGGCAAGAGCAATGGGATAAGTGTGTTTGATGCAAGGAGGAGGGCTTAGAGGAAGATTACCTGCAATGTGTCTTTTTTATAATTTAAAATAAAGTTTATTGAAAACCAACTGTACTTCCACTTCAAGGTGACAAACAAAACAAAACACATTGCTTACAAAAGTATTAAAATATGAAATAGTGATAAATCTGACCACAAAATTTACAAGACCTCTATACAGAAAACTAGAAAACAGTACAGAGAAATTAAAGATTTCAAGAAACATTTTAAGGTGAAACACTTGAAGATAACAATTTTCCAAAAACAGATCTAATAATCTAATTCTAATGAAAATTCCAGTTTTTTTTAATTGGCAGGCTTTTCTAAAATTGATATGAAAATCCAAAAGACTCAAAATCATTGAAACAATTTTGAAAAGGAGGAAAAACTTTGGAAGGCTAACATGACATTATTTCCAGTAATATACATTTGTAACATCTTATTTACTCTTTCAGCATCTCACACCAGGGAGACAAGATGATGCTTACACATATGAGTCTGATTTATTTCACTTATGAGTATGGACTCAAGTTGCATTCATTTACCTATAAAAGTCTCCAGTTTATCGTTTTTTATGGCTGAGTAATGCTCTATTGTATAAAAAGACCACAGCTTTTTTATCCATTCCTCGGTTGATGGGTATTTCGGTTGTTTCCAAGATTTAGCTGTTATAAATTGTGCTGCTATAAACATGGGTGCACATATATTGCTGTAGTATGATGTTTTTAATTCTTCTGGGAAAATACCCAGAAGAGGAATAGCTGGGTCAAATGGGACCTCTAATCCTAGTTTTTTGAGGAATCTCCACACTGATTTCTGCAGTAGTTGCACCAGTCGACACTCCCACCTATAGTGGAGATTTCTTTTCCCATAGCCCCTTCAGCATTAGCTATTGGTTGATCCCTTGATAATAGCCATTCTTTCTGGGGTGAGATGGAATCTCAGTGTTGTTTTAATTTGCACCTCTCCAATGAGAGAAATTGAACATTTCTTTATATATTTGTTTGCTGTTTGTATTTCTTCATCTGAGAAGTATGTATTCATCTCAGATGCCCATTTTTGGATTGGATCTCTAAATTTGGGAGGTCTGATTTTTTTGAGTTCTTTGTATGTTCTCAATAGTAATCCTTTGTCTGAGGAACAACTGGCAAACATTTTTTCCCACGTTGTGGGTTGTCTCTTCACTCTATTGGTGGTTTCTCTTGCTGTGCAAAAGCTTTTTAACAAGATAAGATCCCAGTTGTTGATTCTTTGAGATAGTTCCTGTGTGATCATAATTTTATTAATGAAGTCTTTGCAATGTGCCTTTTACTGTAATAATTTAAAAATTTTAAACATCCACCATATGTTTTGATCATCCCTTGAAAAACTGGCTAAAAGAAGCTATCAGTATCCATGCCACAGCCTGAATATTGGGCTACCTTGAAATTTCCTCTACCAAATTAAATACTTCACCATCCTTAATCTCAGTCTTCTTAATTCTCAGGACATGGGCAAAATGTAGACAAATTTTCTGCCACAGTGTAACACATATGACCTCTAGTCCACCTGTCAATGGAGTCCTCATTCCCCACTGAAACCTTCTGAGAGTGACCTTTACTGTCCACATTCCTGTCAGCATTTGGGTCTTCTGAGCTCCGATCAGAATTACCCATTAGGCTCTGCTTATAGCATTCTAGGTCTTATGTCGCCCACATTTCCAAGCCTTTCCAAACTCCTCCCACAAACCAGTTCCAAAGGCTTTTAAACTACATGGTCAGGCAGTTACAAGAATGACACCATTCCACGTAACAATTTTCTGTATTCTTCAGCTTTCCCATCCCTGAGACACAATACTCCACATCCACGACTTAAAGGAGGAGAGGTTTAATTTGGCCCACTGTTTCAGGGGATCCAGTTCATGGCTGGCAGGCTACAACATAGAAACATCATGGCAGAAGAGTGTGGCATGGCATAACAGAGCTCCTTAGTTTATGGCAACCAGGAAGCAGAGCAGAGGAAGACTGGTGAAGAGCAGGGCCAGTGACCAGATATAGTACCCAAGGTTATGTTTCCATGACCCACTTGGACACAGCCAGAAATGTGCTTTACTAACTCCTAGGCAGCTCCCAAACCAATCAAATTGACAATTAAGTTTAATCTTCACAGTAGGTATCACTGCGATATACTCACTTTAATTCCTTCAGTCATATACCAAGGAATTGTATACCTGTGTCATATTGTAGTTCTATTTTTAGTATTTTGAGGAACATCCACACTGATTTCCACATTGGCTGTACTAATTTGCATTCCCACTAGCAGAGTAGAAGGGTTACTTTCTCCTCGAACACTTTCCAACATTTATTTTTGTTTTTGTTCTTTATTCTTGATGATAGCCTTTCTGACTGGAGTGAGATGAAATATCAGTATAATTTTCATTTGCATTTCCCTAATGACTATATATGTCAAATATTTTTTCATATACTTAATAGTACCTTTTTTTTTGAGAAGTGCCTATTCCAGTGGTGGCGAACGTATGGCACACATGCCGCAGCGGGCTGTTTGTTATCATTGGAAGCTGTAAAATGTTCTCCATCACTGGTCTATTCATTTGTCCATTTATTGATTGGGCTATTTTCTGGCATTCTGTAGACAATTTCTTTATTCTGTTGGTTTCCCTTAATATGCAGAAACTTTTTAATTTGATGTAATCCCACTTGTTGATTCTTGGTGCTATTTTCTGTGCTACTTATGTCCTATTCACAAAGTCTTAGCTGGAGCTGCTTTTGTTGGCCCACATCTGTAATCCCAACACTCTGGGATGCTGACGCAGGAACATCACAATTTCGAGCCCAGCATACGCCATTTGGTAACAACTTAGCAAGATTCATATTCTCTCTCTCTCTCTCAGGGGATGAGGGGCTGAGGATGTAGCTCAGTGCAAAAGTCCTAGGTTTAATCCCCAGTAGTGACAAACTAACAAAGGTCTTTGCCTGTGCCTTAACTTCAAATGTTTTCCCTATTTTTTTTTTTTTTTGGTGTTGTTTGTTTTGTTTTTGTATATTTAAGACAGGGTCTCGCTGTGTAGTTCAGCCTGTTCTTGCACTCACTACATAGCCCAGGCTGTCCTCCTGATTGCTGGGAATGCAGGCATGTGCCACCATGCCCAGCCCGCTATGTTTTTCTCTAGCAGTTCCAAAGTTTCAGGTCTTATACCTGGGTTTTTGGTCAATTTTGAATTGACTTTTGTACAGATCGAGAGATAGGGATTGAGTTTCAATCTTCTACAAGTGGGTATCTAGTTTTCCTGTACCATTTGTTAAAGAGGCTGTCTTTCCTCCAAGGCATGGTTTGGGCTCCTTTGTTCAGAATTATATAGCTGTAGTTGTGTGGTTTTAGTCTTGTGCCCTCTATTCTATTCCATGGGCCTATATGTCTATCTTTGTGTAAGTACCATGCTGCTTTTGTTACTATGGTTTGCAATATAATTTGAAATCAGATATTGTGATGGCTCCAGACTTGCTATTTTTGCTCAGAATTGCTTTGGCTATTCCGGATCTTTTATGTTTCCATATGAACTTCAGTATTTTTGTCTAGTTCTGTAAAGAATATCATTTGTATTTCACAGGAGTTGCATGGACTGCGTAGGTTCTTTTTGGTAATATGGCCATTTTAACAATATTAATTCTGCCAATCCATGAACATGGGGGTCTTTCCATCCTCTAGTGTTTTCTTCAATATCTTTCTTTGGTGTTATGTAATTTTCATTATAGAGGTATTTTGCCTACTTGGTTAGGTTGATTCATATGTATTTTAATGTTTCTGAAAGCTACTGTGAATGGGTTTTTCTTTCCCGATTTCTGTCTCAGCTTGTTCATTATGTGCGTGTTGAAATAGTATTGATTTTTAAATGTTAATTTTGTATCCTGATATGTTTTTTATTGCCATAAATATCTTGCTTTCATTACTTGTTACGATCAGGTACATAGGTTATTCAGGGTGTTCTCCATGTGATTAGGAGATAATTGGTTATATAGAGAACAACAAGTAAAGTTTAAAGAATCTGTCATAGTAAAGTGCAAGCTTACAGAAGTTTTATTTAAAAACCAAAAGCAGTGTCCTCTACCTAGGAAAGAAATTGATTAAATGTGTCGAGATGATCTATCTGCTTTTCCTTTATTGACTGGTGTGACCACTTGGCATTTTTTGTGACCTCTGACACTTGGCTTTCTGCTATGTGGCCATGATAGGCACAGGAGTGATATTAAAAGTGTTTCACAACAGATAAGGACAGGGCAGCAGCCAATGAGAACAGATGCCATTCCAAGACAACTGCTGTGACTGGACCAGTGCGCAAGTATTTGGTACCTTCCCTCAGTAAGGAAAATAAAACAAAAACATTTTTAAAACTTGGGGCTTTTCCAGGGAAAAAGTCTTATGTATAAAGCCTTTTTTTTTTTCTCTTTGTTTTAATCATGCATGTGTTTCCAGTGATACCGTTGAGGAAACACTTTCCACAAAAGTGAACATTATATCATTAATTCCTTTCTGTAAAATATTATCTAAATTCATGGAAAAGGACTGATATACTGACTATATGAAGTAATCTAAATATTATACATAGAAAGGGATATATAACAGCCACTCAGATAATTGCAAAGAAATGCAATTAAATATAGAAAAGGTGCTTCATCTCACTAATGAGCCAAAAAAATGCAAATGTATAAGATACCTATATTTTATTTGGCTAATGTTCAATGTGTAACTTGAATGAGGTAATTTTATCTTACTTACTGCAAACAAAAGTCTTGTAAGGTAAGGTAGACACGGTCATAATGTGCATTTCATAGACAGGGAGATTGAGCCTCGGGGGGTTAATATGCCCAAGGACACAGCTAATAAGTGGTATTGAGCAAAGAGCTATTTTACCTTTCAAGATTTGCAAAGATTAAATGATACATAGCAAGACGAACTGGGTGATATATGTACAAAGGACTTTCATAAGCATGTGTAGATTTTATTAATAATGGCAAAAAAGAAACAACCTATGTCTTTAAAAGTAGCCCATGCAGTGTAAACCTACATAGCTCTTAAAAACACTGAGTTTGATCAGTATGCTTTGGCCTACAAACTCATGACATTGCCATATTATTCAACGGGAGAAAAATTTAGATTATGAAATATCATCTAAACTATTACCCTAACTTTGCAAAAAGGACTATCTTTAGTTAAGCAGACAAAAATGTTTGAATGTACCTACTGTAGTTATCCTCGTGGAGAAATTAGATCATAGCAGAGCCTATCAGTTTATACTCACATATTATTTGAATATTCTTTTTTTAAACATAACTACTTGAAGCCCAAAAAAGCAACAAATACCCTCACATGCTGAAACCGACAAGGCAGAAGAATGTACGCAAATTTCGAGGAGGTTGGAGAAGGCACGCCCATGAGACAGGTACAGGAGATTCTGCACGCAGAGTGGGGTTACACAGAGAGAAGACACAACCAGAGGAGGAGGAGATGGGAGGGAAAAAGAGAAAGGAGAGTAAAGTGGAAGGGAAGGAAAACAGAATAAAGATAGACTAGAGAACCAGTAGCGCAATGTAGCAAAGGTCATCAAAACCTGAATGGTAGCAAGAAAGTTCCTGTTGGAGTTTTGCTGATTCTGTAGCTAAGGACAGGTAATATAAGAGCATGGGCTTTGGGTGGAAGTAGAGCTTACTAAATACCCACATGTTCCCCCACGTGTCCTGTCCTCCCTTGTTGCAGGGTAAGGCCAAGTGACTCCTTCTTGTCACTGGACTATGAGAGGAATGGTGAAGGCCCTATGGGTTGCAGTGCCTCCTTTATTACCCTAAAGTAGAAGTAGTAAATATCACAAGTTGCATGATGGCCTAGGTATAAGAGTCACCAGTGCCCAGAGGATAATGTGCAGGGGCCATCAATGCCCAGGAGCTAGGATGTGACTGAGGAATAAACTTGTGTTAAAATACTGTAATTTGGGGTTTTGCCTATTATAGTAGCTAGAGTTGCTTGCTTTTTATTTTTATTTTTTTATTTTTTGAGGCAGGTTCTCACTCTACAGTCCAGGGTGGCCTCAGACTTGTGATTTTCCTTTCTCAACCTCCCCAGCGCTGGGACTACGGGTGGTGTCCCTTCACCCTTCTCAGCTGCTTGCTCCTAATGTGCTGTCATGTATTTGTTGTCTGACTTTGGAAAATTTAACTTACTGAACATCAGTTATTTTACTGGATGATGAGAATAATAATAGTATCTATCTCCCAGAGTTACTGGAGGATTGCGTGGGAAAGGGGATAGCGTTAGGCACAAGGTATTCAATATCTGTTCACTGTTATCATTAACAGAGAGGTCTATAAATAAATCCCTCAGTATGAACAGCAGCAAGGCCAAGTACACGGGAAGGGATCAGAGCAGCGCTGACTTGGGGAGATACCGTGGGACCCAGTGACGGAAGCTGTAGAATCTGCACATGTGAGGGGAGAGGACTGAGGATATAGACCCAAGCATCTCTGAGTAATAAACTGCTGCTCCCTGTCGGAAGCATTGGTTGTTTGAATAAAGCACCCATTTGTAGAGGTGAACTTATAGAGATAAGCTATTTATGAATACTTGCTATATTAATCAGGGTTCCCTAGAGGAATGGAATCAATAGAAAATATATGTCTAATTATGCAAGGGAATTTATTAGGTAGGCTTACAGGATCAGTGTCTGGAGAGTCCACAGTGGCTGTGTGTGGGATCAGAGGTAGAAGAATCCACAGTGGCTACCTGCAGGCTGATCCTATAGCTCAGCTCAAGATGATGGAAGACACAGAACAAGAGGGATCAGGGATACAGCACCACTCGAGCTCACTGTGGAGTTGCCGGTGAACATCTTCATTGGAAGGCTGAAGAAACTGGAGACTGATGTCCCAAGATGATGGTGAAGACTGGAGGTCTTCCAAAAATGGGAACACTTCCTTCTTCTTTCCCTTTTTATCCCTTCCAGGCTACAAGCCTGTTGGTTGGTGCCACCCACATCCTGGTGGGTCTTTCCTCTTCAGTTTGCTGGCCTAGATGTCAATCACCCACAGACATGCCCAGAACCGTGCTCCACTAATCTGCTAGGCTTTTCTTAATCCATTCAGGTTGACTCGCCATGATTAACAGTCATACTTGCATATCCATAACAATGCTTATAATAAATTATGCTAATATAATTTCTTGTTTTTTGAACATTTTAGTTTCAGTGACCATAGGTATTAGATATGCCTAAATTTAGCTTTTAGGTCATCCAAGTGATCTTGAGGCAGGGATTCCCCGGCACTACCTGCTCTCTTACCTAACTGATGTAGAGGGAGGACAGTTGGCCAGTGGGTGTCCTGTGGCGGGCTGGCGGCAGAGGAGGTAAAGTTGTATGTATATCCAGTAAGTATAGCACATGTTGAATTCAGGGTAACCTGGTAGTGCTGTGCTCCTTCCTTCTTTCATCCCTTCCTTTTTAAAAAGTAGCCCATTTGCATTTCTCAAGTATAACAGATGTCTTATTGAGACCCTGTTGGGTGCCATAATTGTATGGATTTTTATAACTATAACCAAAGTATGGATTCTCATGAGAATAAACTGCTTTAAGTTACTCCTAGTCACCAGTGGCTACTAAACTCCTTCATAGGCGGGGGGCAAGGGCGGCAGTCTGGTTGTCAGTGCGTGTTCCAAGCTACCTTGGCATAGTATTTAGCTTACTTTACACAGGCCTGAGAAAACGCCCACTTTCCAAGAAAGGAGAAGGACCCTTATTTGGGAGCGAGTTAAGGCCCCCAGCCCAACTTGATGCGGCTGCTGCTCTGAGGGACTTAGTTTTTGTTCAGTCTATTCTCTCAACAAATATGTACAGAGCCCCTACCTGTGCTTGAGACACAGGTGAGAAAGTCTCCGTCCCTGGGATCACCACAGTCCAGTGGGGAGGCTGAGAGCCACTCGTCGTATGATTTCTGGGTCCTTCAAACACTCAAGAATTATAGACAGGTTGTCAGGGTCCCTAAATTGTAGTACTCACAGGGATCTGGCAGTTTCAATTTAGTCCGAAAAGCAAATCCTTCCAAGTGGCTTCCACATGCTTTAGAACGTGGGCCCGTTTTACGGTGGTCGTGGAAAACGGATACAACTGGGACCCTGAAGTCTCATGGTTGCCAAGGGTACTACAAACTTTGCTCTGACAGTCTGGCCCATCTCTGCTCAGCTGAGGGAACCAGGCCATCTCTTCACTGGGCCATTCGGAACCCAGCCAGCATCTCTCTGATGCAACATTTCCCGTTTTATAAAACGATTAAGCCTGGCCCAGCTATTTTTATTTGGTTCTAGAAAAATCGCTGCTTTTTGTCGTTCCTGGCTGGGAACCAAGGCCTCTGCTTTCCAAGTGCGCGCCCCGCTTTTTGGCGTTTTGGGGGCGCAGCCGGACCCACCCAGACCTCGTGGTGTCCACCCCAGCGCAGCGTCTCTGAGAGGTAAAGGTGCGTCCGCAGCGGGAGGGTCCCTCTAGGACGCATACACCAGCATCCTCCTAGGCTGCGGGTAAAACCGCAGAAAGGTCCCAGAAGGAGTGGCGGGTGATGGAGGGTAGCGCTAGGGTTTCGATGTGGGCACCCCCGTCACCCAGTCGGCTCCTCCCCTAGTGATGGATGTGGACCCAGGTCTTGAGCCCTCGGCTGTGCCTGGATAAGGCCCGCACCATCTACTTCGACCCCTCTCCTCCCTCCGCGTTGTGACCACCTTGGGTCCCGCCCCAGACAAAGCCAATCTGAACTCCAGCCGCATGAATAAGGGGATCAGGTTGCTCTCTCTCGGCCTGCGCTCCCCCCTCCCCGCGTCTCTCTTACCCACGTGACTCTGGAGTCTTTGCTCGGAGTCCCTGGGTCCATTTTCACACCGAGCACGGGGAGCGGAAGAAGGCAGGGAGGCGGAGGAAGGCGGAGCGTGTGTCCTTTAAATGCCGGGATCCAGACGCGGACTTCGGTGCGTTTCCGGGCTCTCTTGCCCGGATACCGCTGAGTTCGGGGGTCTTTTCCAGCCTCTCGCCTTCTGCGGTGCACCTCACATTGTGGCTGCTCCTCCACCCCCGTAACCCCACCTCCGCCCTGCGGAGCAGCTCCCGGGTGCGCGGGGTGCGGTGGGTGTGGGGTGCGGCGAGCCGCGCCCCCACAGCCTCCTCTCCCCGGCCCCGGTCTGCTGCAGAGAGCGCGGGCGAGGCGCGGAGCCACCGCGGCGTGGCGCAAAGTTTCCAGCCCGCGGCTGCGGAGCGCGAGGTGGCCGGGCCGAGAAGTGGGTGTGGGCGGCTCTTTGCCGGCGACCCTTTCCGCCGACGCTGTGCGGACCGAGCGGGTCCGGCCAACTTTAGAGCGCGGCTCCGAGGACCCGGCGCGAGGGGCTGCGCGCGGTTGGGGACCTGAGAGCGGGCGGTGTATCCGGTGACCGGCAACTTTCCGGCGAGACTTGGTCACGGAGATCGCCTTGCCTGTTCCTTGCTCCCCAGCTCAGCCCGCGCTGTCCTGCGAAAGCAGAGCTGGTGTCTGCAGAAGCAGAGCTGCTGAGCGCCGCCAGGTCGAGGAGCGCCCTGAACCCCGCGGCGGGCACCCCCAGCCCGCTCAGCGCCTCGTCCCCTCGCCCCAGATCCCCGCGTGCTGCGCCCCGGCTCGCGGCGCCGAAGCCCGCGGTTTGGCCGAGATCGGATCCTTGGATGCGGAAGGCTGGGCTCCCCCCGCGCGAGTGCCGAGGCAGCGATGGATGCCCTCAAAATGTGGCTCGGGGTGGCCCTGGCGCTGGCGGAATTTGCAGTACTACCTCTTCATTCCGAAGGTAAAGCAGCGGTGCGGCGTGTGTGTGTGTGTGCGTGTTCCTGCAGTTTAAACTGCGCAGCGGGTTTTATGGTGCTGCGCTTCGTGTGCAAGTTTTTATTTTTTGTTTGGGGCGGGAGGCGAGAGTTTTGTGTTTAAGGAGGGAGTGGGCTTTTTCTCAGTAGATTGCTACTCCTGACGATTTGCACTAAGATCGCAGCCCCACCACGGCCTCCTTTTCCCCTGAAGTGCGTTTGGGTGGGTGGGTGGCCTCTGGAGGTGGCACCCCTGAGACTGGATTCCCTTTCCACATCGCCCTGCCGCTGGAGGAAAAGCAACTCCTGGGAGGGAAGATGAGGAGCCATTGCTCCTACCTGGGCAAAAATACTTGTGCTCCTGTGAAACGTGAAATCCTACACCTTAAATCTCCCTGCTCTCCCACCCGCCTCGTCCCAGTAAGTCTCCCCCTAAAGTCCAGTTAAGATTCTATAACGAGCTGCTCAGGCGGGTTCTGGACGTAAGCAGTTGCACTAAAATAAATCTCCCCTGCCGAGAAGCGCGAGCCTGCCCCTCGCCAGGAAAAAGTGGTTCAGGAGAGTTTGGGTTCCTTATCTTACTTCGCCCTCTGCCTCCCGGTTTTCCTCCCGGACTCCGACCTACTTGTAAAACCCGGGAGCTGAGGACCGTGAAAGAAGGGAGACGGTGAGATCGTTGTCGCCATGATATCAAACACAATTTAGGCTCAGCCAAACAAACGCATCCCTAAGGAAACCGAGAGTTTGGGGGTCACGAGATGCCTGCCGGGCCTCGGGGCGCCAGGCGCGGGGAGCTCCCACCTGCTCGGAGGAGCCGGGAAAGTGGCCCGGTTAGCGCTTCGGGAAGGGAGGGAGTCGAGGTGCGGGAGAAAGACGACTTCATCCTCAGCTGTGGGCTCGCGGCTTCCCCTCCCTCTCCATTCGTTATTCATCCAGCTGCGGGAAGAGGGTTCACCTGCTCGGCCGCAGAGCAGCGCCGCGGAGCGGGCAAGGGGCGGTGGAGGTCGTGGAGGACGGAGCCCAACCTCGGGTCGACTTCCAGTCCCCGGAGCGGCGCCTCTTCTGCACTCGCGGGCGAGGGGAAAGGCGCCTGGCTGGGGAAACGCGCGCACGGCCGCGGGTCCTTTCCCACTGGTGAAGTGGTGGCTTCCGGCGCCCTGCTGGAGAGCGTGAAGCGCGCGTGCCGTCGTGGGAAAGCGCGTCCGGGCCTGCACCCCTCTCCCAACGGTGCATCACCTGTGGAGATGTTGGTCCTGTGTGTGTGTGTGTGTGTGTGTGTGTGTGTGTGTGTGTGTGTGTGTGTGTGAGTGTGTGTGTGTGACTACTTTAAAAAAAAATACTTGCAAGGTTTGATGATAATTAACCAGATGGGAGAGTGAGATCAGGGCATCCAAACCTCCGCTTCGGGCTTAGATAAACTTAGTTTCATATTTAGAATCTTATCCCAGAAAACATGCTACACTCCTGGATTGCTCACCAGGGGGCTGTTGAAATGATTCAGTTACTTAGAACCAAGACTCTTGGAAATGACAAGAAACATTGTTACTAAGAGCCTACAGGGTGCGCTTTTTGAAAGATTGGTCAATACAATGGGCAAAGTTTAGGAACTGTCAGTCTTTCGCTGGGCTGTGTGGGGTTAGTGATATTCCTTTAAAGATTCTTCAAATTTCCCCCCACCTCAGCATTCTGTTGTTTTATAAATTGGATAGCTCCTACTTTGTAGATGTCTGAGAGTTTTCATCCAAGTTACTATGATGTTTACCTAATAATGAATGAATGTAGACATTTACTGAGCCCATATGAGGTGTGATAAAAAAAAATGATGTTTAAATTTAAAAAATTTTACAGCAAAAGACATTACCATGAGTCCCCCTCGCCTCCCACTCCCTTGGACACACCTGTCCCATCGTTCTTGCCACTTTCTCAAGCAGTCCTGGAAATCTTCTTTCTTGCGTGTCTTTAGTTGCACAATCTAAATGGCTACCTCGATGTTCTGAATCAATTCAAAATGTTTATCTTTCGAGGCCATTTTGACGTTGAGAAGATCCAGAAGTTGCATAGTGCGGATCCAATGAAATAAGGTGGCTGACGGCACATCGTAATGTTTTTACAAGCCTGCCTTTCCGTTGTTTAGCATTTGGGATTAACATTCACCATATGTTTGAGTACACCTTATAAAGACACAAAAGAGGACTTTCAGAACTGGTTTGGAAAGTGGCAAGAACAATGGGATAAATGTGTTGGAATCCAGGAGGAGTAATTTGATGGGAATTAATTAATGACAACGTGCCCTGCACTGTAATCTATTTTTAAGAAAAAAAATTTTTTTTCATTCACCATATTTTTTGATCAGCCTGGTATTATTTGCCTGGCACTATATTAAGCACTTTACATTTTTTATCTCAATTTAAGTAAATGTTATCAGTCTCACCGACAAAATATCAGTTGTCATCTGGTGAGCCCTTTGGTTTCATTCTTCTTTTAAAATTAAGAGCACTGAGATCAATGATAGAAAACATAAGGATCTTAGAGAGTTCCTCAAGTTTTTATTATTAACCTAAGGAATGAATTTTAAAATTGGGAAAGAAACATTCGAGTGTGCTTCTCTTGATGAAATACATTCTGACACTCTTGTCTGGCAGCTCATGGAAGAATCAATTTTTTTCCCAGTGCTCAGAGAACTGTCATGCATGTTTCTAGTACCCCCCGCCGTTAATACCTTGCCCAATTATAGCTGAAATAGGCTCATGCTTTCCGATTTTGCTGTGTACTTACTGAGGAATTAGGACGGTGTCTCAGTCACTTTCCTTGTCACTGAAGCACAATGCTGACATCAATAAATGAAAGGAAGGGAAGTTTATTGTGGCTCACATTTTCCGTCCATTGGTGGCTGGCTCCAAGGCAAGAAGGGCATGCTGGAAGGGTCTGGAGGAGGAAAGGTGTTCACATATCGTGGCGGCCATGTTCACAGGATGGTGGCTGTGAAGGGAGGCGTGATGGAGGAAGATAATGTGTACCCTTCTGGGTCACACCTCCAGAGCCTTTTCTGACCATGCCCCACCTCCCAACAGCACACTCAGCCACTGTGCTCATCACTGGATGAATCTACCCATGAGTGCAGTACCCCCATGATCCAACCACCCCTAAACACATGAGTCCTGGGGAGGCATTTCAGATCCAAACGGTAACATGTGGTCCCCAGTTATTCTTATATCCCCAGCTCAGCCCCTAGCACATAGTAAGTGCTCAAAAATCTTGATCAGATGAACAAGTATTACCAAATCACATTGCTTTGAATTAAACTTAATAGGCTAGCTCCTATAAGTAGTAGTGAACTTAACTAATAGACTAGCCTCTATGATTAATTGACTGACCTTGAAAGAACTACTTAACTTCTCTGGGGTGTTATTTTGTCATTTTTAAAATGAGGAAGTCGCCTAAGTGTTAGCTGTAAAATACTTACACTTATCATCAAGCATAGAAAAAAATCACCTTGTGATCAGTTGCAACTTTCAGACTCAGCATTTTAATTATCAAAAGAAAAAATGAATTTTTATAAGCAAATTGTTGGCATTGTTAAATTTACATTGTTCTATATTGCCAAACTGATAAACTACTATGATTTGAGGACTTAATAAAATCAAGAAGTTACAGGAAAACTTCTACCATGGCTGCTTTCTGAATCAGAGAAGCTTGATGGCATTTTATGGAGACACCTTGAGTTGTGTTTATATGTGCAGCCCTGTGGTTACATTAGACGGACTTGGGATAATGAAATATCATTAGATAATTGAGCTCTAGTCAGTGTCCTATCATTCCTCTCATGATTGCAACCAATTCCACAATCTCCCAGGCTTTTCCTATAAATGCCATTAGCAGTTTACACTGGAAAGGATCACTTGATAGACAGTGTGTTTTATTTATAGGTAGGTCAGCATTTTTGATTCCAATCTTGGCTGGTGAGGCGCTCAATGCTTAAAACTGAATATTAAAGAGAAGACATTGGCCAAGAAAAATAGCCTCTCTCTCTCTCCATCTTTCATTCTACAAAGGCTTAGGTGTTTGGTGCCATGCCTGGTGGGGGGATATAGAAGACATCAAAAACAAACAAACACAAACAAAAAAATTGTCCTGCTTGTCCAGTTTGCATACCCCAAAATATAAAAAAAAAATCCAGCAGTAGAGATATGAGAGTGTTTAGTCCTTGTCGAATTTCCCAAGATTGAAATGTTACTGATTCCGATTGATTGATACTGATTGCAGCTATGTAGTTTTTGGCTTTTTAAATTACTTGCTAATAGAAATAAAGAGGTGGGCCGGTGAGATGGCTCAGTGGCATAAGCGCCTGCCTGGCAAGCGCGAGGGCCCGAGTTTGATTCCCAGAACCCACATATGAAAAAAGGGCCGGTGATATCGCTCAGCGGCACGGGCGCCTGCTGGCGCGCGAGGTCCTGAGGTCGACCCCCAGTACCCACAAAATAAAAAGAAATAAAGAGGTCATGTACTGTCGAAAGCTCTTGTTTCTAATATATTGTATTCCTATTCCCCTTTGGGGTTTGGGTTCTGAGCATTACCCTTCCCATAGTCATCCTTGGTGAGGACACACTTATCCATACAAACTGTTATGGACTTGGGTGGCTCTACCACTCAGTTTTGCTGAGAAACCAGTAGTAATAAAATACCACGTGGCCCAGAAGAGGGGAGGGGTCTTCCACATGGCAAAGTTGGAGACTCCTGCCAAATACAACAATTTAAAAACAGGTAGCTCATTTTCATTTTAACGACTCTATTAATTGATCTGGGTCCTAGTTGACAGCAGTGTTAACAGAGCTGTCCGGTTGGTCCAGAAACGATTCTCTTTTAACTGTTCCACAGTGTACACAGCCATATGCTGAATTATAACACAACATAAAGCTTGAACATTTAAATGCCAACTTGTGGCTGCTTGTTCCTAATGAGTCATGTTTTCGTGATACCCTGCTCTCCAAATCTCGTCACATCCTAATGATTCTATTTGCCACTGTTTCTTCCAACTCATGGGCCTGACATTTTGTGACTCTTGGATTTAACTTCTCTAACGCAGTCAATTTACCAGTTCCAGTTTCTATGGTGAACAGTTTCAGGACATAAGTACTGGTACAAATTATATCTCAAAATTTCCCTGAAAACACTAACATTTTTACAGGTGTCTCATCAGGAGTACAGTATAATCTGCAAAAAGTAAAAGAGACATCTACTTGTTTAAATTTTATATTGAAACGTTTGCTGATATGACCTGTAGAAATGAACCCAGCACAGAGGGAGAAGCGCAGTCAGCTCTCAGCACCGCACTTCCTTCTTGGCACCGTGTAATTGTTTTACCCTGCAGAGCTGCACCCACTTTCTCACAGCCCACGGAGTACAGGGCTTAACTCAGCTGACACTTCAGCCGTGTTCCATGCCCTGAAACTGGCCATGTTCTTGGTTTGAAAACTCCTGTTGTCTCTTATTTTTCCTTAGTTTCCCCTTTCTGGAGCACTACTGCTTAGAGTGTATCTCATCGGTAGAGCATTAGCCCAGCATCCACAAGGCTCGAAGTTCAACACCCAACACTCCCAGAGGTAGAAAAATATTCACATTGAGATGACATTTCCTTTAAAGTTCAACCAAACCCATAAATGTAAAACTTCTGTAGACCTGCAGTTCTGATACGCCTTAAGAAAAAAAGATGAGTGCAGGGAGTAGCTTTGTTTACCATATGATGTGAATCGATTGATTAGTGAAAAGGCCTCTGCCCTCATCTGAACCATGAGTGGCACCCAGCACCCCATGCCAACAAAGTCCCGACTTCATCTGCTGGTGGGTGTGCAGCCTGCCATGGTGTGGGAGAAATATGCTTGCTCTGGATGACCGCATCTGGCTTTGGTGGTGATAAATGTTTGATAGCACTGGGCATCACACTGGAATGCTTTATTTTCTCAAGAGAGTAGAAATGAGGTTTTGGAAACTGTGTTAATGGAGACTCGTTTGTGCAGCTGCCTGCCGGGTAGAAGTGTTCTGTTTTAGGAAAGCCCTCAGAGGGGAAAGCTTAGTTCTTTTGGAATTGTACATCACAGAGCAACCCAAATTGAGTTATTTCCTTTTCCTAATAATATAATTTATCAGCAGCTACACACCGTAGCTTGAGTTTGTAGCAGATGTTTCACTTAACCGCATATGGATGCGATGTCACTCTCCATGAGGCTCTGTGCTTCTAGGGAGACTTTACAGTGTCCATCTCAACATCCAGAATGGGGTTCGATGTGATTACCTCTTCAGGTGCCTGATTTCTTTGGGTGCTTTGAAAAGATATTGACTTTGCAAGGTAACACTATGGAGAAGAGAAATAAAATTAATTACGTGCTGCATAATGATATTTTGGTCAACAACTGACCAAATGTAAAACCTTGATCCTGGAGATTTTATTGCCTAGTAATGTCAGAGGCCTCTCAGTTGGTCTGAGTGTGCTCTGTGATGCTGGCGCAGCAGTGAAATTGCCTAACCGCGCATGTCTCAGAAAGCTTCTTCATTATGCCATACATGGCTATATCTGAGGATAGTCTTATTCTGAAGGGTAAATATTACATTAAATTTTCTTTATTCTAAAGATTATGGGGGCCGGTGAGATGGCTCAGCGGCTTAAGCGCCTGCCCGGCAAGCGCGAGAGCCTGAGTTCGACTCCCGGAACCCACATACGAAAAAGGGGCTGGTGATATCGCTCAGTGGCACGGGCGCCTGCTGGCGTGCGAGGTCCTGAGGTCGACCCCCGGTACCGACAAAAAAAAAAAAAAAAGATGTATGTGGAAAGCGCCATGTTGTACATGAAAAATACATAAAATTTTGTATCAATTAAAAACTAATGTGTGGTAAAGATTTTTCATGGTTTAGCTGTTAAAAGATTAGTGGTCTGAAAAATAGATTTGCTTAAAGTATACCTAAGTGACGATGATCTTATTATAATTTTTAAACATTAGAACTAATTAAATGTCCATTTAGGTAATTTAGAAAGTGAGTTGTGTTGATATATATATATATTGATTTGAGATATGTATGATTCTTTTATATCTACACACATATCCTTTTTTCTTATGACGTACTAGAGAGTATGGAACAACATTTCTTAAGGAAAAATAAGTGAGTTAGGAAGGATTTTCCCTCAAGGCTTTATGTCAAGTTATTCTTATTTGAATGTCAAGGACATCAAAGTCATTTTAGTAATTTTGCCCACAGAGATCTTTGGTTCAATCCAGGTGTAAATAGTTGTTTTCTGGAAAGATTGTTCTTAATTCCCTTATTGGTGGGGAAAGTAGATCATTTTTCCCCGGAGAGTTAATTTTTTGAAACTTCTTGAAGGATATGTTAGAGGCAAGCACTGTAGTAAATAAATATGTCCTTCCCTCTGAAACCAATTGTGGCCCATTGTCAAGATGCGCTTCTATCTTGGTGTGCATATGCTGCTTCAGCCTGGTTTGTAGCTCTGATTCCGAGAGGAGATGGTAGCACACTGCACACTTGTGTCTAGGTGAAATCAAAGTGGCTTTTGGTTAAGAGTGGGCATGTACTTTTTTAAAGTCAGGATTGCAATTTTATGTTGTTTTAAAATATAAGACTTAAAGACTTACTGTATGATATGCTAGTTATTCAGAATATATACATTGTCCAGTCAAATTCAGCCTTCTTTTCCATTTAGAAACAGATCATCTGTTTTTTTTTTTCTATTTGGTGCCTAATGACTGGAAATATAAAAACGTATCACTTCAGGGCCCGGTGAGATAGCTGAGCGGCGTAAGCGCCTGCCGGGTAAGCGCGAGGGCCCGAGTTCGACTCCCTGAACCCACATACGAGAAAAGGGCCGGTGATATCGCTCAGCAGCACGGGCACCCGCTGGCACGCGAGGTCCTGAGGTCGACCCCCCATACCCACACACACACAAAAAAAGTATCACTTCATAAGCCGCCTGTCAGAAAAAAATGGAGTGAAAAAAGTGTTGGAGGTCAAAAGCTCAATAGAAGAGTTCTCAGATAACTACCATTTATACTGCCCTAATAAATGGTTTAATCTAGCCAGGTGTGGTGGTGCATGCCTGTAATCCCAGCACTGTGGGAGGCTGAGGCAGGAGGATCACAATTTTGAGCCCAGCCTGAGCAGTTTAGGGACTTAGCAAGACCCTGCCTCAAAATAAAAAGTAAGAAAGGGCCGGGGAAGTAGCTCAGTGTGATGGTTCTGGGTTCATTCCTCAGTACACACACACACACACACACACACAAAGAGAGAGAGAGAGAGAGAGAGAGAGAGAGAGAGAGAGAGAGAGAGAGAGAGAAACACCCAGCACTCCCAGAGAAAGAAAAAAATTCACATTGAGATGGCATTTCCTTTAAAGTTCAACCAAACCCATAAATGTAAAACTTCTGTAGACCTGCAGTTCTGGTACATCTTAAGAAAAAAAGATGAGTGCAGGGAGTAGCTTTGTTTGCCATATGATGTGAATTGATTGATTAGTGAAAAGGCCTCTGCCCTCATCTGAACCAGGAGTGGCACCCAGCACCCCATGCCAACAAAGTCCCGACTTCATCTGCTGGTGGGCGTGCAGCCTGCCATGGTGTGGGAGAAAAGGCTTAGTCTCTCCAAAGGGGAATATATTGTGTTGAAGGCAAGAAATAGGTATTTGGTATTAACCAGATACCTAAGTGAATGCCTACTATGTGAAGACATGAGGAATACAAAGGAGAAGGTTTCCCTTTCCTGAGAGAATCTCTATCGTGTAGTGGGGTAGATGTGACATTTCCACATGCTTAGCAAGGATGCCACAAGGAAGTGTGCAAGTATGAATTCACAGATAAACAATTTAGGCTCAAAATGTTATGAGCTCAAAGGAGGAAAAACATAATCCTGTGGCCTGGAAGCATTTCACGAAGGAGATCGGATCAAGTTCAAGTTCCTTGCATAGACCAAATGCATCCTCTGTAGTTATTTAGACAGGAAATTTTATCATGGGATTCTGGGTTGGCCTCCTGAGTTGGACTGGAGAATTTGTGGACGCAAAGAGTAGGAGAGTTGCTTGGATCAGTAAATTGGGACTGGATTATGGAGGTTTTCCTGACTTATTGCAAAGGAAAATAAGCTTTGTATTTATAGCATGCCATCATCAATGTGTTTATTTTAAAATTTAAATAGTAAGTTTTTTTTTTTTTTGTGGGTACCGGGGGGACGACCTCAGGACCTCACGCGCCAACAGGCACCCGTGCCGCTGAGCGATATCACCGGCCCCTTTTTCGTATGTGGGTTCCGGGAGTCGAACTCGGGCCTTCGCGCTTGCAAGGCAGGCGCTTAAGCCGCTGAGCCATCTCACTGGCCCCTTAAATAGTAAGTTTTAATGATGCCTTCCCTCATGTGTGTCCAGGAAATATTGTTTTGGTGTACGGGGTTATTTTCCCCTGGGGAAGAATGTTCAAGCTTTTTAAGATTTTGGAAAAAGCACTTTGCTGGTGCTGATGCATGGGGATGCAGTTTTAGCAGGGAGCCTGCTGGGGCAGCGCCTTGTTGCTTTATTATGCATCACTTTTAATTCTTGTTTTGTTTTTCCCCACAGGTGCTTGTGTCTATCAGGGTTCCTTGTTGGCGGTAGGTCATTCTTAATATATTTGGTTTATTTCTTTTGAATGTAAAATGCTTGACTGAAGTTATTGAGTGATGTGACCCTATCATCATAAAATATGTTTATTTTTCTTCACAGTTTGAGGATTATCCCTCATCGTGGCATAATCAGCCTCAATTACTTAATACCTTTTCTAGAGTAAATTAGTTCCATTCGGGTACTCAGGTATTGGAAGAGAAATTCAGATACCCAGCACACAATTTGCATTCTGTGGCTGTCCTTTGTGTTCTTTCATTTGGAGAAAATTAGATCCCATCCTCTTGTCACACATAAACTAGGGCACAATTTGTTTATATTCCTGTTGCAGTTGCTTTCTCTCTTGATCCCCTCACCAAAATAAATAAATGTAAAAAAATTAAATTCAGTAGAACAGGGAAGATTCCTGATTGTTTCTTAGAATTATAAACTTAAGTTTTGGTAAATTAACATTTTTATCCCTGACCCATATAGGGGAGAATTGATTTTGAATTTAATGTCAGAATAACTTGGGGGAAAAGCTGATGCAAGTCTCGTGCATTTCTTTTCATTAATAATGTACGATGGTGCATAACAGTGTGTTAAAGCCTTATTGAAAAGACTGTCTACACTCCATCAACTCTAATAAATGGTGTGACAAGTTATTCTGCACCACTTTTTTATTTTGGTTTAATAAATGCTATAATAAAACAGAGCTGAGATGGTGGGAAATGGTTTGCTCATTTACATCACAACCTGCTATTGACATGTGTGATATTAATAAGTCATCTTGGATTATCCTTGTGGTGTTGAAATAGATGAGGAATATCGGAACTATCCAAGAGTCTGGATAACAGTAGATGTTCGTGGTAATATTCTTAAATGTGGTCTTTATAGATTAGCATTCCTTTTTTTTTTTATTTTAAAGAGAAGAAAAAACAAAACAAAACAAAAAAAGAACAAATTTTCAAAACAACATAATATGAGGGTAACAATGGTTAATGCATTACATATTATTATCTTTAAGTTAGTTGTTCAGGATACCAGATATTAGCATTCAATTGTCCAAACATTATTGGCTCAAACCTTACTCTTCAATGAACTAAGTAAAATTGGTAGTGTATCTATCTTAACCATCTTATATATATATATACAATTTTTTTTCCCTTTCCCTTCTTTCTTTTCCCTATTCCAGTCTCTCTTTCCTATTGACCAGTTTCTTTTTGATTCACCGTGTCTATTGTACATTTTGGATCTTATTTACTCTTTCAGTTTCTCATACTAGAGAGACAATACGATGCTTATACATGTGCGTCTGGTTTATTTCACTTATGAGTATTTTCTCGAGTTGCATCCATTTACCTATAAAAGTCTCCAGTTTATCCTTCTTTATGGCTGAATAGTACTCCATTGTATAAAAATACCACATCTTTCTTATCCATTCCTCAGTTGATGGGCATTTGGGTTGTTTCCAAGATCTGGCTATTACAAATTGTGCTGCTATAAACATGGGTGCACATATATCACTGTGGTACGATGTTTTTAATTCTTCTGGGAAGATGCCCAGAAGGGGAATAGCTGGGTCAAATGGGACCTCCAACCCTAGCTTTTTGAGGAATCTCCACACTGACTTCCACAGTGGCTGTACCAGTCGACACTCCCACCAACAGTGAAGAAGGGTTCCTTTTTCCCCACAGCCCCTCCAGCATTTGTTATTAGTTGATTTCTTTATAGTAGCCATTATTTCTGGGGTGAGATGGTATCTCAGTGTTGTTTTAATTTGCATCTCTCGAATGACTAGTGATGTTGCACATTTTTTTGTATATTTATTTGCCATTAGTATTTCTTCATCTGAGAAATGTGTATTCATCTCAGATGCCCATTTTTGGAGTGGGTCTTTAAATTTGGGAGGTCTGATTTTTTTGAGTTCTTTATATGTTCTCGATAGTAATCCTTTGTCTGAGGAACAGCTGGCAAACATTTTTTCCCACGTTGTGGGTTGCCTTTTCACTCTGTTGGTGGTTTCTCTTAGCATTCCTTCTTGATATTTTTCTCTTACAGAATCAGGAAGAAACCATTTTCCTTCTTTTTCTCATTCCATGTCCTTAAAATCAGATATTTATTTCTGTTCATTCTTTAATACATTTAAAGAATCATTTTATTTTATTTATTTTATTTTATTTTATTTTTTTGTGGGTACCAGGGGTCGAACTCAGTACCTCATGCGCCAGCAGGCGTCCGTGCCGCTGAGCGATATCACCGGCCCTTTTCTCGTATGTGGGTTCCGGGAGTCGAACTCGGGCCCTCGCGCTTGCCAGGCAGGCGCTTATGGCGCTGAGCCATCTCACTGGCCCAGGAATCATTTTAAAATCAAAGTACTCTGTGATAGATCATTAGTTTTGGGGAGCAAGGGTAAATATGAGAGACAAGGCAGTCATCTATGTTAACACAAAGAAAATTGCTTACGGTATAGAGTGCTTCATAGTTTTTTAGTATATTCTTGTAACTATTGATTCATCTGATACCTATAATAGGCCAGTGAAGTAGGCTGGCCATGAATTATTTTATACCCTCCCCCACTTTAGTGGAGAACCACAGATGGCAGAGAGAAAGAGAGAGAGAGAGAGAGAGAGAGAGAGAGAGAGAAAGGGAGAATTTACTAAATGTCATTGACTATTGAAGGGTGGCCCAGCACAAGAAAACCTATCTTCTTTCAGTTCCATCTCTATCAGAAGAAAAGTCGCTGGATCATCTGCTATACTTGACTTTAATATGTGTTCTTGTGCAATTGATCAAATGTAAAGGAGAGACAGCTCAGCCAACTTGCATTTAACAGAGGACCTTGCTCCACTCTGTTCCATCACCTTGCTGATGCCAAGGCTTGGGGCTGCTCACACCTAGTGAGGACGCCCCTGCACCTGTACCCCTGTGAACCCTCCGAGTGACTTCATTGCCTGCTAAGGCTCTGCTACCTTTGTTCCTAGCCCTCCTCAAGCTTGAGTTACTTAATATGGTACTGCTGCAGTTCAGTTTGAGAGATAATACATTTATTACAAAAACAAAGATTATTAGTAAATGCTTATTTGTTGAATGACAACTAATGACTTGCTATTCTAGCTACTGGAGTGTTTTGGCAAACATAAAAATTCCTGTCCTCCTGAAGCTCAAATTCTAATGAGTAAAATATACAGAATGTCAGATAGGTATGCTATTAAAAAACACACAGCGTAGTGGTGGGAGGATAGAAAAGACTCAATGAGGGTCCATGGGGGGCTTCTTTAATTAGGATGATAGGGAAGGCTTCACTGAGAAGGTGACATTTGAACAAATACCTGGAACGGTAATCCTAAGAGCTTGTCTAGTGGATATCTGGAGTAAGAAGATTCCAAGAGGGGCACAGCAAGCATTAATCTGAAGCAGGAGCTCTCTTGGTCATTTGAGGAAGTGTCTGGAGGTCAAGTAGCAGGAGTGCGTGACCTGTTGGGGGCTGGCAGAAGAAGTCAGAGGTGTGGGTAGGGGACAAACTTTAGCTTGTCCTTTCAGTAAGGTGGATGAGCCATTGGAAGCGCCAGAGAAGAGAAATGACAAGGTCTGACTTATTGTTTAATTAAACTGCTGAAATGAGAATATAAAAAGAAATAACGTTCTTGTTTCTAGGGAAACTATGTTGAATACTCTAAAAAGACTCTGTAGAGGTGAGTCACTAAAAAGTTGCTGTCAAATTAAGTGTGGGAGAAACAGCTATAAAAGATTGAGGAAAAACTTGGAAATCTAGAGACTCTGCATTTGGATTTATTTGTAACTATTTTAAATTCTCTTTCCATTTTAAGGACATTAAAATTAGAAATGAGGCTGGGGGATGTAACTCAGTGGTAGGGCATTTGCCTGTCATGCATGCAAAAAGAAATAGGAAATGGTAGATGATGCACGGTGGACACAGTTTTAATTATATAATTTCTTGCTGCTCTTTCTCTCTACCTGACCTAATATTGAAGGCATTGCAACCACCTCACCGAGACTAGATGTATCAGTGCTTGCTAGAGAAACAGATTTAATGCAAGATATACAAATATATAAGAATTTGCAAGATTAGCTTACAGGCCACCCAGAGCCAGGTGTGGAAGAGTGCAAAAGGTCTGTCTGCACACTGGAGATCCAAAGGATCTAGTCGAGGGCCTGGAAATCAGTGTGGTGTCCTGTGCGAGTCCAAATCAGGAGGCCGAACAGTCTGCACTGGAAGCCAAGAGAGACAATGTCCAAGGTGAAGGCGAAGACTGGAGCTCCTCCAAAGAAACAGAAGCGAGCCTGCCCCTTCATACCATTCAGGCCACAAGCCAAGGGGGGTTTTCAATCTTCAGTTGTGAATTCCCTCAGCCACACTCAGAACTATGCCAATCCAATTTAGTTAGGTATTTCTTACTCAAATTGACACAATCAGTTAACTGTCACACTGCCAATGAGTGTATGTTTATATCTTTTGAATTAGAGTTTGAGAATGTTATATTGTTATTATAGGATTTCCCAATTAAACACATCTGGGTGAGAGGACTTCTATTGTAAAAGGCATCACACTCCAGAAACAGTGCTGAGAATGGTGGTTTGGTGTCCCTGTCCCAAAACCTTATGATTTTGTCCTCACACTCACCATTTTAGAGCCAGACTTCAGAGAGCATGTAGTTCAGAATCTCCATTTTATGGACAAGGAAACTGGAGCAAGAATTTGCAGTTCTTGATGTTCATTTAGTTCTCGGGTGAATGACAAAAGGGGAGGGTTGGTCAGCTTGAAAATGGCCAGCATCAGCTTTACCCAGAAGAATTCCATAAAACATATCAAGCAAATGATATGGATTTGGGTGCCTGGTGCTAGTTGCTAACTCTCAATCTGTCTTGTGAAGATTCCTCTTGTTGATACCTTTTTAGTCTTGTCACTTGTCACTTTGGAAGCTGCAGATCATGGCTCTGGCTGTCTGATGGATTGATTGGAGTTAACATTCCTGTGCTGCAAACCAACTCTGTGACCTAGGGAAAGTTCTGGAAACTTCTGGAACCTCTGTTGCCAGGTTGTGAAATGGGGACAAATAAAGTCTCCACCAATGGAATTTTATAGAATAAAGAAGACAATGGGGGGAAGACACCAACATGCAATGCCTGGCATCTGCTTTTTTGCTATAATAAAATTCCTTGTTATCATTCAGTAAGAAGAGGAAAAGACAGTGATTAAGCCCCTACTAGTATTGAATAATCTCATTAATCCTAGGAAATAGGTATTGTCTTTGCCAATACAGAAGCTGAGGCTCAGAAAGTGTAAATCACTTGTTCAAAGGTACATAATCAGGAAGTGCTACTGGAAGAGAGGATTCAACCCTGGTTCTGACTCTAAAGCTGTTCTGTTTCTCACAGCCTGGCCAGCCTGCTTGTTGTCTCTGAGCACCACTAGCTAATTTCACCTTCAGTCCTATATGCCCACCCTCCTCCCTGCCACACTTGCCATGCAGTTGTCCCTGCCAGTCTTGTCCCCAACCTCCTGCAAAAGCCAGCTGTCCCTGGCTGACCCCTTCCATTTAGCCGAGGCTCTCCTGTACTGGCGCGCATGCATTAAATTCACCACATGATTCAAGAAGCATTTAGAAGATCATTGCATCTTACCAAATAAATAACATTGTGTGCTGTGTATGTGTGTGTACATGTGTGTGTGCACATGTGTGTGTCCCCCTCAGTGTGCTGTGTTCTCCAACTTTGACAGCTTTGTGACTTAACAGAGAGTGGCGTTCTGGGATGATTTGGTCGTAAGCCACGTCTCTTAGTTATGTGCTGGTGTCAGCTGTCTCCCTCCTCCTTTCTTTGATGCTGTCGTCTCATTTTCTTCTTTCTATTGGTCAGGTCAGAAATGGCCAGAAGGGACCAAAAATACCATGAGAACCACTAAATAATCTATTTTTGGGTATGTTTCTTGCTCTGCAGTATGCATGCACTTTCAGACACCAAAGACTTTCTCCAAGGCGGCCCTCGTGTAAGACGGTGTGACTGTCTTAGAGGGGTCCATCCGAGGGGAGCAGCTAATAGGCTTAACTGTGCAGGGATATCCAGTGTGAGGAGGAAAATACATTTTTTGTTTCATAGCTTTCCCGCCTATGTCAAATGAAAAGAAATGATCTGTCCTTCTGCTTCCCATCGCACAAGCAAACACTTCTTTATTAACCTCTTTCTGGGGATGGATGGTCTGACCCTTCACCTCAGTGTTTTCATCTGTAAAATGGAGATGAACGATTCCCTCCACAGAACTGTTGCGAAGGTAAAAGGAAATCGGCACGAAGCACTTAGCCCAGTGCTCAGTAAACAAAACTAGTCCAGTGCTAGTGTGGTCAAAAAGCAGTTTGATCGACAAAGGTAGACAAAACTACCCTTTTCCTTAGACCAAAAGAGTTAAGCGGTGGGATATTTCTACTTGGGCTGCTTTTGCTGACCTATGCTACAAGGTGAATCAGGAAAACATCAACTTTTCACAAAATTGAAAGAAAAAATTTCAAGGATAATAAAAGTGTGGCGTTTTTGCCATATGTAATACACCACAGCGGAAAGATCCAGGTCTGGAGTTTGAATCCTGGTACCACAACACACTGCTGTGCGGTCTCACATGTGACACTCTCTACAGCGGAGGCCCCGTTTCCTCATCTGCTTGTGGGGATGATGCTCTCCTAGGGTCACTGTGAAGACCGAGAACGTGCTTGCAGCAGACCCCAGAACTGGATCTGGCACGGGGTAAGCGGCCCCATCATTTAGAAGGCAGCAAGATGTTAGGGCGGAAGTGACTGAGTGACAGAGGCCCAGAGACCGTGGTTCAGGTTCTGGCTCTGTAATTACTACTAAGGGAGTAGTTCACCTGAGTGAAACCAGGCCTCCGTTTTTGAATCTGTGAATTTGGAAAGTTAGATTGGATCTTGTCCAAGATGCCTTAAGCAGTGCCGTGATGGCGGAGATCCTTGATAACCGTGTGGTCCTGCATAGTAGCCGCTAGCCATGGGTGGTGACAGAGCACACCTAAACCATGGCTGGGGACACTGAGGAACTGCATTTTAAAGTTTGATTAATTTCAGCGAACACTGAAATTTGATTAGCCACCTGTGGCTTGTGGCTACTGTATAGGACAGTACAACTTTAGAGATTTAAAATTCTTAATGTCCTCTAGGACTTGTATTTTAAATATAGTTTCATGATGGTTATCATCCCAGGTGAAACTTACTGTAGGGTTTTTATCAATTGTGGGAAAGGCAGCAAGAAATTTGCTACAGTACAGTATCTCTATTTACTGTTTGTTTATATAGTTTGAACAGTTTTGAAATCATCTCTTTTACAATGCTGCTCTGTCCATATTGTTCAGTATGTTTTCTGGAATGAAAGAAAGGGGTTGCATTACAGTGGAGCCACCACCTGTGGTCTAATCTTACATATTCTATTCAAATTTTTACAAATTTTTAATTTTTAGTCAAAATCTGGTGTACTCATGGGAGTCTTACCCATTGTTTATATTGTAGCAGAAAAGAGTTGAGAACCTCTGGTTCGATTTATAAATCTTGTTTCATAGGGCTGAAAAGACTACTTCATCACCATGGTCTTTTTAAAAATTGGTGTGCTATATGCTACTTTCTTTCACTTGAAAATGTAACACCAAAGATAGTCCCATAAAAATGAAAATATCTCCAATTTTCATTTGAGCTCATATTTACTAATATGCTCAAGAGATTTCATGGAGAAGAGAAATGACGAAAATTTAGAAGCTCCCTCTGAAGTCCCTCTAAACGCTTAATGCATCTTGCTCAGTGGCTACTATGCAAATGTCCCAGACTTTTTATCACTGAGTGAATTCTTGGCTTCCTGTGGATAGTCATCCAAGGGGGAAGTAATACAATCGTCCATTCCCTAACTCCCCAGTTTCCCTTAAGCATATTGGGTAATTTTCCGACACCCTTTATGGGGTTATCTTAGGATATTACTGTATTTTTGAACATCTCTGGTCCTTCTTCATTTTTAAATACTGAGTATTTTAAGTGGGGAGGCCACTTTGTATTAAATATAGATTCTTCATTAATGTGTACATATTTTGTGGTAAAATTTTTTTATTTTTTTGTAACACATTACCATACGAGGTGCTGGCATAAATTTAGAGAGTTAATGAGCTTGCTTTAATTAGAGGTATTCAAGTTGAGACTAGACAAATAAAATCAAGAACAAGATAGCGATGGTTTTTCCATTGGCGGTTCTAATCTGGGTTGTCACTATGAAGACTGAAGGTCAAAGCTGTGTGTTTCTGCCTACGGAAGCCCTTAGAGAGGGTGGGAACAGTCCCCTGCCTTGAGTGTGCCTTTCTTCTAAGGGGGCCTCTGTACCCTTGGGTACCACGTAGTGAGATCTGGCCAGGAAGTGCCTTGGATGGTTCCTTTTTCCTTGTCGGCGTCTTTTCAGTCATCTACCATCGTCGTCAGTTGTCAATCAGATGTGCTGCTTTCCTTTTTGGGAATTCCTATCCTTTTAAAATAATTGAGGGAGAGGAACAATACAAGAGATTTTGTGTTTTATATGATGCATATATAATGAATAATCCATATGCCTTTTCATTGTTACTCCTATTCTTGCGGTAGGAACAGATGTTTTAAGTTAACAAACACATTACTTAGGCTTTGTTTTGAATTTAGAAGATGCAACTGAGGTTGGCAGTCATATTTATTTGCCTAGACAATGCTGTGTATGATCATATTTCTCAATTTTCTGGTCAGGCCGTACATTCCCCCCAACCTTTTTTTTTTTTAACATTTGTGCCATTTTTGCTCCAAATTGCCTTATAGCCTAATACTTCATTTTGTTTCTTTCCTATTTTTATGTACGTGACTACAAAATATATACCTATACATGTTTATTGTATACACAGCACATTTATATATGCATATGTATATATTCTCTAGAGTAGATCTGTCACTCATTTTTCACAACCAATGGTGTTATCTTATTATAATTTACTTACTTTTCCAAGTCCTTTGCTTACTAAGGGAAAGATAATATATGAATATCAAATGACAATTGAGTTAAGCCAGCTTATGTTTTTCTGGAATTTGAATTATAAATGTCTAAAGAAAAATTGGCTTTAAAAATTTCATATGGGTGGTATTTTGCTTCTGCAACAAGAGGGGACATTTAAATATAAAATTGGCACAAAATAACTTTTTAAAAAATCACCGAACAGTTTTATGTAAAATAAGTGTGTAACTTCTGGTGTCCTGGCTATGTTGTTCTAGCCATGATTTTATTTTTAGGCTCCCAGCATTTATGAACTGAGTAAAGGAGGAAGGAAAGGGAAAAGCTCTCAATGTAAGAAGCAGGTTATTGTTAATACCCAGGAGGCCCCTGAGTTTGGGCTGTGACCTGAGAGTGCTTTCCTGACAGCCCCAAGATTGGATATTTATTAAATTGATGTCATTCCTTTCCTCCAAAGGGACTTGAATGGGCGTGGGGTGGGGGACAGAAAGAGAGTGTCCACCCTGGAGTGCGGGTCTCCTTGTTCTTTGTACCTTCATTCTTTGAATAGTTTAGTAATAGTGAGCAGGGGAGAATTATTAACAAGCAGGGGAGAATTATTATATACTTATTCCTTGGTGCACTTCTTGTATTGACTTTCCCTAGAAGGAGCTTGGTCCAAGGAATGAGGCATCAGGAATAGAAGGAACCTCAGCTGGTGGGTGGAAGAAGCCTCTTCCTCTTCCGTTTGCTCTGGGTATGTGGAGTGGTAGTGGTGATCCAGCTGGACCGCAAAGACAGTGGCAGCTTCCATGTGCTGGACCTGTGCTTGGGTCTATGGAGAAGACCAAGATCAGTAAGACTCGATTTGTACCTGGTGTATAGAGCAGTAGACCCTAGGCTGCCTGCCCAACAACCTCTTCCCCCTTTTCTCTGCTGGCAGAGACCTGATGTTTGTATCTAGTCCTCACCCCTTCCTTCACAGCTTGTGCAAATCCTGTGGGCTAATCAGGATGTTTACATTCCCTTGCCAGGGGTTGGTTACAACCTGGTGTGTGGGTGTGGGACCTAGTTGTGGCCAGTGAGATGTGTGTAGAACTCTGCTAAGATCGATGTCAGATGTTTTACAGGAGCCCTGTAAGTAGCACCTCCCTTCCCTGGTTATGAACAAGTTGAGAATTAAAACAAAATAAATACAGAAATCAAAATATTACCCTTTTACTTTTTAATCAATGAAGCTAAGGTGAACAATAGTTTTAGTTCTCATAGCCCGAGTGGGTTGCTGGCTCTGAACCTCAGAACTGGGCAAACGTAGACTTTTGCAGAGAGCTCTGATGGGGCAGTTTTCCTGTACAGAAGGGTGTGCAGACAAGAATTACTACTCAAAGAAGCAGACGGAAACTTACGGTTTTGGTTGATAGCTTTGCTCCCTAGAAGAGGAAGATTGATTGTGCTAAGCACGTCTAGTTATTCTTTTAAATAATAATGTTAGATAAATCATGCCCCCTTTGTAGGGACAAGGAAGGAATTGAGGTATATGTTGTTAACCCTTCACAGAAAGGAAACCTGAAGTGTGGAACAAAAGAATCACCTATTAATGGGAGGTTTTGAATTTCAGCGTTTGAACACTGGCACATGAAGTGGTGGTCTCAGAGCTGCTACAACCATTTTGCAATCATTAGACTACCTAACTAACACACCAGGTTGCTGGAGGAGAAAGGTGGAAGAGTGATTTCTTGAGGAGTTTGCCCTTTGAGCTACTGACTTAAGCAGCACCGGATCTGACCTTCCTGGGGAATTATAACATGAGCTAGTAAATTCTCTCATAAAATTGGATTTTGTTTTCTACAGCCCAGATAATTTGAACCAGTACCTTATCAGATAAAGAACACAGTCCAAAGCACTTTGGGTTAAGTGTCAGTCAGTAAGAGCATAGCCGCATAGTTAAGGGTGTGAGCTCTGGATTCTAAGGTTGAGCTCGCCACTGCTCTGTGACCTTGGACAAGTTACTTACCTGGTCTTCAGAAAGGAGAGAATAGTTGCACCTGTATTACAGAGCAGTTGGAAAGATAAGTAAAATAATGCATGAAAGTACTCGGGATATGGTAAGCACATGCTAACTGTTGACAATACTGGTATTCGGGAGGAAACCACTTTTGATCTTAGTCTTGAAACAGAGGTCAGTATAGATTTGGGAGAGAGCCTTTATCCTGAGATAAAGGGTCAGTATGAGTACCAGCCTATGCGGCAGATGGAGTCTACTTTGATTGAAGCATGAGAAGTAATGCATAAAATAAAATACTGACAAAGGTTTTTTAAAAACTCCAGCTCACACAGGGCCTGGAATAAGGCATTAGAACTACATTCTGTAGGCAGCGGGGACCCTTTGAAATGGAAATCTTTTGCACTTGCAGTCTGACTCTGGCCTACAAACCGATGCCTGTTCTGTTGGGGATGAACTGTCGAAGCACTGCCCTCTGCTCTGTTCCTTCCTCTTCTCGTTTTCACTACAGCCTAGATGTGGTTGTTCTGTAGAGCTTTGGAAGGGGTGTGGGTGACTCATGTAACTGATCAGCACCTTGGAAAAGAGAGGTCTGTTTGCAGGTACATTATATTCCAACAGTGAGTCAGTACTGCTGAGTTCAGGATCAGTTCAGCAAAAGCTGGCTCATCTGGCGTCAGGTGAGGTAGACTCCTTTCTAATGGACATCAGTGCCGTGGGCACTGTGGATGTCCATCTCGCCCCCTTCCGTAGGTGGGGGTGTAATCTTTTCCCTTCCTCTTTAGTCAGCATTTCTCATTTCTTCTTCACAATTGGCAGAGATTAAATTATATTCCAGTAGTGTTAATGTAAAAGATGTGTCATGTTTGAATTTCTTTCTACAATGGAAGATGATGATGTTACGCCCCAGAGGGTGGAGAGAATGTGTTTTTCCTCGTGCTGGGCAACAGAACTAAGTGCGTTATTGTGTGCTTCTGGAATTTTATCAGATTTATCAATTCCTACATCTAAAATGTATTTTTTTCAAAAGACAGCTCCAGTGTGGTTTTAGGATAGCAGGGCCACTTGAGAAATACGAATTGTTGAAAAGATTGTTAATAACTTAGGGACTTAGGAGGAGAAAGGAGGAAGATTTAATAGGAACGAGCCAACTCAAGTGCATAAGGAAAGGAGGGAAACTCGTGTTGAACTTCGGAAGAATCAAGCTGTTGGAGGAAAAAAGTGTGCTTTTATATTTCTTTCTCTGTTTCATTTATGATTAGAAAGAAATATCATTAATTCCAGTCAAGAGATAAATATAAAGTATAAGAAGAGAAATACTATGAGCACCAAAATATGTATATTCCTGTCACATATTTTCAGCAAATTTATTAAGGTCAAGAACACTTTGTAAGGGAGATTGTGTCTTTAAAGCTCAGAATTCAGTTTTTGGTATTGTTGATACATTATTATTAAAGAGCAAGCAATTTAGAAAAGTAAACAATAATGTTCTTTAAAAACCAAACCACGCTATGCAGAATATTATCTCAATTTTTTTTTTTTTTTTGTGGGTTCCGGGGGGTCGACCTCAGGACCTCATGCACCAGCAGGCGCCCGTGCCGCTGAGTGATATCACTGGTCCTTTTTTCGTATGTGGGTTCCGGGAGTCGAACTCCGGCCCTTGCGCCTGCCAGGCAGGCGCTTATGCCACTGAGCCATCTCACCGGCCCCTATTATCTCAATTTTTGAGGGTTGGAAGCTATCGTTTTTGTTTTTCTAGGTAAAAAATGATCATACCTCTTCATTTGTCAAATAACAAGTAACACAGGCTTGTTTTAAAAGAAAAGAAACCAGACAAAGAAAATATAAAAAAGAGAGAAAGTACCCCATTAATTCTAGCAACTCCACAAACACAAATAATTAATATTAGATTAATTTATTGCAGAATCCTTTTTATGAATGTGTATGTGCATGTGCCATGTGTATTTAGCAACAGGAGACATACAATATGCATGCAGGCCATCTGTTTGTAAACTTAATGCAGTGCAATGGATATCTTTCTATGTCAGTCATATAGACCTACATTACCCATCGTGGATACACTGTAAGTTTCTTATCCCTACTGATTGGTACTCATGCTAATCTAATATTTTGGGGGTTGAAAGCAACACTGTGATGAACATTCTTGTGTAAAGTTATCTTATAAAGAATTCATGCAAATATTTAAGAATACTATAACCAAACTTTAGAAACTAAACTAAGAATACAGATTTAATATAAGAGAAAATATAAGTAGCAAACCAATATATTAAGAAGAATCATAATTATTAGTAACAAGTGAAACCTAAACCTAGATATCACTTTACACCTATTAGGAGAAAAAAAAAATTGATGATTAAACTCAGTATTTATTCAATTTCTGGCAATTTCCCCAAAGGAATTAATTTAGAAGAATGAAAGGTTATATGTATAGAATGGTCTTTCTGGTATTATTTACATTATAAATTAAGTAGTTAGCTAAATGTCCATATTAGAAGAGTGACTAGGTTAATCTGCATAAATTAACTTGACCCAGGATATTATATGGTCATTAAAATAATGGATATGAAGAAAATCTAGTTATCTGGACGTATTTATGAGATAATGTTAAGTGAAAGAGTGCTGAATTCAAACTTTGTATTTAAAACTGTTTTTCAAAATGTACCTCTCTGTGATTGGAGTCTGCTAAGGGAGAAAACCATTTTTGGTCAACAGGAGAGAGAGAGCTTGCAAGTAGAGGTCCAAAAGCAGTGGTGAGAGAGGATAGATGTTAAAAGGGTGAAGAGACAATGGATGGGGACCCTGAAGAAGGAACAAGATGGATGGGGCGGAGTCAAGCCACTAGTGGCAGGGACCACACAGATAGGCTTCTTTTTCAAAGACAGAGCAAAGTAAGAGAAAATGTATGAAAATTAAATATTTAAGACTCTTAGTGTGAGTAATGGAAACTCAGCTCAAACCAGCCGAGGCAAAGCCTGTACTTGATTGCTTCCTTAGCCTGAGTCCAAGGCCGTGAAGTTAGCTTCAGACCTAGCTGCATGTTGTGTTCTCATGATGTCATGAGCTCTCTTTCCTGCTGTCCCTCTTGACTGTTGCACACTTTATTCTGGGCTAGCATCACACTCAGACAGCCTCTTTGTCATGGCAGTGTTGTTTTAAATAGCTTAAGTAGCTATATTCCCAGAAAAATGGAGCCCTCTTTGGGATGACATCACCAACAAAAGTTCTAGGAAAAGTTGTGGTTGATCTGGCTGAGTAGACATCATACCCCCAGGTATAATCATACCCTCTGTGGGGAAGAGGAAACCTTAGGATTCATCATATCACCGGGTAGAGGAGGGCAGTTCTAAAAACAAAAGCATGCTGGGCGAAGAGAAAACAGCAGATGTTCCGACACGGATAAGCAGACATTTGGAGGCAACATGGCCTGTTTTCTGAGTCTTATGTGAGAGCCACCATCTGCTTGATTGGCCTTATCAATAGTGCTGAGAAGGAATCATCAGGCCAGGTCTTCTGGCTCTTTAGTCTCTCATTGGTCCCTGACCAGAACTTGGCCTTTGCATTTTAGATTTCTGACTCTAATGTGGAATGGCTCTGCCAACCTCTGTGTATGGATACCTGTGCCATTTGCCTATATGATCACAGTTCATATATTCCTACTACAGTCATTGTACCTCTAGGCTAACATTCATGTTTGCTTGGTTTTCTGCAGTTGAGAAGGAAATTTTACTGGACATAGTTTACTCTATAATAAACCATCACTTGCTTGAAAATAATAGTCAGCCAAGTGTGGACATATTTGATAAATTAGGGCCACATTGGCATCCTTTCTGGTTGTTTAGAGGAAGGGACAGTGAAATAAATGGTGGCGGGTTAGATGTTAATATGTTTTGAAATAGAATGTTTTATTGTTTTCTTGAAATGCTTGCTTGGAACATTTCTTGGGTACTTAGTTCCTTGTTTCATTTATTTTCCTTTGATAAATGACTAGGAGGAAGAGAAAACTGTCTGTAATGGAGACTGAAATGTATTGACTAAAAAGATAGAGCTGGAAGTGTGCAGGGACAAGCGTTTTTGTAGTCCCTTCAGTGAGCGAATGACTTGATGTACAGCTTTCACGGCCAAATCATTGCTCCACCGGGAAGAGTGGGAGCAGAGTAAGCTGAACCAGGGCCCTTGGGGTGTTTAGGAGCTTTAGATTATTATCTGAAAGAGATGGGATCATTTATACCCTTTCTGGGGTAACAACATCTTTTTCTGCTTTGGCTCCTAAAAGTGTACAAGAAAGATGCGAGTTTTGTGACCTTGGAAATAAGAAGTTTGGTCATTTCTCTATCCTTAATTAGTAACCTGAGGTGACTGTGAATTAAGCTTCTCTTTCCCACTGTAAGAAAGCTTTCTTTGGGATATTTCATTTGCTTCTACTGTTCATTGGGACCCTTGAAGAATGCTTTTAGGAAAAGGAAATCAAAGCTCAGCCTGTTTGTCTTTAGGCAATAGAGTTTAGGGATGAGGTACGTTTCCTGTCATCCAGGGCCGATATATCACATTACAGGTTTTCTATGGTTGAGGACATTCCTTCTTATGGCTCAGGGATTATAGAGGCCACCAGGATTCAAAGAAAATAGAAGCAAATGGGTTTTGCTGTGTCAGGCAAAAGAGTGTATGTATTTGGCATTGGGTGAGAAAGAACAGTGTTGAGGATGTGCGGGGTGGAAGGGCCAATGTAGTTTCTGTCGCTGTGAGTCCAAGCCACTTGGGAGCATTTATGTGAGAGAATTACATGGGAACTCTGGGGAGATGTTAGGGAAAGAGAACAAAGAAACAGAAAGGTAAGTTAAAGAGATCTTTATGAAAAGAACTTTGGGGCCCATTGCCATAGCTGGTCTTAGTAGCTAAAATAGTTCTTAGAAAAGGCTTTGTGGCTTGTTTCCTTTTCTACTGTTGTTTTAGCTCACCTTAAGAAGTTTGAGTTTAGCTGTTAGAGGAAGCTTGAGTGCTAGTGCAGAGAAATTATCACAACTCTGCTTTTTTAAGATGTGCTTTTGCTATGTTACTTAGGCTGGTCTTGAACTCATGGGTTCAAGAAGTCCTCGTGTCTCTGCTTCCCAAGTAGCTGGGGCTATGTGCTTGTGCCACTGTGCCTGGCTTTACTTTTTGCTATGATGTCTTCACTCAGTATTTTTCATTTTTGTGTATGCCTCAGTTTTCTTCTCTGTTTCTCTCTTTACAATATCTGAGTTTCACTTTGAAGTGACAAAATATGGATGCCAGCAAGGAGCTATAGCCTTCATTTTCATTATGTACAGTCACCTCCATTGTATTATGATGCCCTGTGTGTATAACAATACAAACTATTCTGTCACTTGTTCTGCCTTGAATACTGCTGTCATTTGGCTCTCCGAGTGGGCCCCAGCTGCAGTGGGTGCGATATTATGTACAGCTTACACCACACAAATAGAATGACACCTCACCTCTTGGTAACCCAGCTCTCTGGCAGACTCACCTTGTTGGAACATAGCTAAGTAACAGGAACTAACAACAAAAGGACTGGGAAGAGCCAAAATAGATACTACAGAGTCTTTGCCTCGGAGGGCCTGATTGATTTATTCCCCTGGGTTTGCAGAGAGCGGCTCGTGTAGCGCTGGAGAAGAGGTGTAATTGTGGTATCGAGCAGTGGTGGGAGGGAGAGGCTGGTGCGCTCTGCCATTTAGCAGAAAGAGCCGCATGTACAGAGGAGCACTTCTGCCAAAGGATTTGAATCTTGTGTCTTTGTGATGATGTGTATTTGGAAACACTTTAGCATAGACAGGCAGTGAATAAAATATCAAAAATTTCCCAAGTGGAATAGGTTTTCTATCTTAATAAGATAATGTTCTGTTGTCCAGAGTTTGTGGACAGCTGGTATGCATCTGCTTTGGGAAACATTATATGAAGTCAGACCATCTATGGTCGTTCTGCTCCGGCATGAACAGAGAGTTTAAATGCACACATCTGCCATGCAAGCAGATACATGGCAGTGTCCTGCAGGTGTGTATTGAGATGCGTTAACTTTGGGCTCAGAATCATTTTACCACCTAAAATTCCTTTATAGTTACGCAATATTTACTTTTACTTCTAATCTTCCATTTATGTGACAAGACTGTCTTCTTGCTTTTTATCCTTCCTAGTTACGGTACCTTTTAAATCTGTCCCAAGGCACTTGCTGGATTAGATCTTTGCAGACAGACAGAGGTGGGATGCACCTCGCTAAGGTCCATCCTCCCTCCTGTGCTGGAGAAACACAGCCTCTCTATCTGACGCTGGGAGTGGGGATAAATATTGAATTTGTGTACAGCTGCACACATGGGCTTGTTTGGATCTCAGATACCCATGGGAAAGAACTTCAACTCTAAAAACAATTGAATTCAGACATGTGGTGGCAGCTTTATGACAGTGGGAGTGGGGAGGGGAGACTTGGAAATAAGCAAGCCAGGCTGTAAAGGGGTCGGCAAGTTCCCCGAGAGGCGGATGCCTTCAAGGGAAGACACTGGCATGGTGGCCGTCTAGGCCAGCGCCTTCCAATAGGACTTTCTTCAATGGAGAAAAGTGTTCTGGATCTGTGCTGCTAGCCACTCACCACAGTGTGGCTCTTGAGCATGTGAAATATGACTTATATCAAACAGGAACTGGATCGTCAAGTTATTTGATTTTAATTAAATGTAAATAGCATCAGGTGGCAGAACTTCGATGCCCAGAGAAAGCATGATTCTAGCTACTTTCAGTCTACACGTGAACTCCCCCACCCAGCCCCACAGAATAAGTTTGTACCTGGAAAGAAGCCCAGGCCATAAAACTGGCAGAAACACATGACCTAGGGTTCAGATGTCGTGGAAACTGTGCAATAAACCGGTGGGAACCTTCCAATGGGATTTCCCAGCCCCACCATCCTGGGACCGCCACCTACCTGCTCTTAACCGGCCAAGACAGCCCCTGGGAGCCTTAGGGTCAGGAAGGAGCTCTGGGTCTTGGCAGCTGCTTCAGGACTCCTTAGGTCAAGGGTGAGAGGAACAGAACCTCTGGTTACCTTCGTTCCCTTCCCCTTTTCCCTCTACGAGGCCGGATGCTTCAGATGTACTCCTTTCTCATGGCTGTATATGAAAGAGATGAAGCCCTTCTGTATGCTCAAGTGATACATTTTCTTTGGTTTGTCCTAGCTCTGCTTTCCTTTTAGCTCTTTTTTCCTTCATGTTTATTCAGATACCCCCAATAGTTTTGAAAACCATGTAGCTCTTACACATTTAAAATGTTAAATCTGAAGTTTTTTGAAATCAGAAGATACATGAGTTGCAAGATATGTGATTCCTTTTTTTTTTTTTTTGCCTTTTTTTTTTGTTTTGTTTTTTTGTGGGTACCGGGGGGTCGACCTCAGGACCTCGCGCGCCAGCAGGCGCCCGTGCCGCTGAGCGATATCACCGGCCCTTTTTCGTATGTGGGTTCCGGGAGTCGAACTCGGGCCCTCGCACTTGCCGGGCAGGCGCTTAAGCCGCTGAGCCATCTCACCAGCCCTTTTTTGCCTTTTTTGAGGCAGGGTTTCACTATGCAGTTCAGGCTGGCCTTGAACTCACTTTGTAGCCCAGGCTGGCCTCGAACTCACAGCAATCCTCCTGCCTCAGCCTCCGGAGTGCTGGGGTTACAGGTATGTGTCACCATGCCCAATAGATGTGGTTTTTTGCATATGGGAAACATTACTGTTTCACTTCTGTTAGGACCCTCTCCAGTGTATCCAGTAGAATCTGAATGTTAGTGTTTTGATTCCCACTGGCACCCGTAACAAATATACAGTTTTTTTTCTTCTTTCATTTCTCATGTGGTGGGTTTTTTTCACAGAATTTATCTTATTGTAATTTACTTTTATGCTCGAAAGTCCTTTATTGATCACTCTATGATATGTCTCTGCAACAAAATATGTACATAGATTTAAATTTAAAATATTTGTAATACTTCCTGTGAACATAAGGCTCCAAGTGTTAAGTAATTTCTTTTGGATTGAGTTATCATGGTTGAGCAAAACAACATAAACACATTAAAATTTTTGATAAATACTTGTTAGATGTTGGAAAGTACAGTTTTATTGGAAATGCATCTCTTCATGAGATGGATGGGGCTTTTTTTCTTCAATTAGTTCATGCAGGATGCATATTATTTATTGCCAGAGGAGGCAGGATTCGGCATCAATTCTGTTTCTATTTTTCACTTGTCTAGATGTAAACTTTGTGAAATTTGTTCAAATAGTATCTGGGAAAGGAAAGAATTTGTTATAGTTTCTCCAAACTTCTTCTGAGTTATAGGCCAAAAATCAATTGTGATGGATCATTAAAAATTCTCTTTCATGATCAACTGAAAACTTAAATCTCTCTTCAGCTTTACTAAAAGCCACCTGATTTGCAGGAGGATTAATTGCAAGTTATTAATTTGCTTTCGCAGTACCTACTCTGATATTTCAGAATGTCCTGTGTTTGGTCACCCTGAGATTTTAGAACTGAGAACATTATATTGTGTTGAGATTCAGGGTGAGTCAGAAACACATAAAAAATAGGAGATATATAAATAAAAGAACAATATCATCTATCTATCTATCTATCTAGATATCTAGATATCTAGAGCATGTGTGTGGTACTGGGGATTGAACCCAGGGCCTTGCACATGCTAGGCTAGTGCTCTACCACTGAGCTATGTGTCCAGCCTGACACTGTATCTTCAGCACTGTCACCTTTCCTATTGGTGTTGAAAGTTTCCTATTTCTTTATGGATTACACTTACATTTGGGTTAAATCATGATGCAAATATAACCACACATGTCTTTTAATCCTTAAGTTTTCCCCACCTTTTACTGCTTTTTTTGGTTTTGTTTTGTTTTTTGAGACAGGGTCTCACTATGTTGTTCAGGCTGGTGTTGAACTCACTCACTATGTAGTCCAGGCTGGCCTTGAACTTACAGTGATTCTCCTGCCTCAGCCTCGCAAGTGCTGGGATTACAGCTGCGTGCCACCACACCCAGTTATTGCATTATTTTGTTGAAGACACTTGTTCACTTGCCCAGTATGGTTGCCAACATGTGAGATTTTCAGGATTGCATTCCCGTAGTGTCATTTATCTGCTTTTCTGTCCTTCGTATTTTCTGTAAACTGGTAGTCTGAAGCTTCATGAGGATGAAGTTTAATTTGGGGGGTCATGAATTTTGGGGGGCACAAAACTTGATCATGAGGGATGTGGCGTTTTCTCTTTTTAGTGATGTTAAGAGTGATAAGCACGTTCAGGTGTTAACAGTTTGAGACTTACTTTACAAAGTTACCCATCAGCTTTTCACCTAGTAGTGTTAGCACCATCAATGAGCATTACCTGGATCCCTAATTTTATTAGAAGTGGGCAAAATGTTGATATTCCAGTTCTATCATGCTTTCCCTTTCTGCCATCCTCCCCCACCTCCCCATCCCCCCGTCCTCTTCTCTTACTCCTCTTTCTTTTGGCTGTGGTGCTGGGGATGGAACCCAGGCCCTTCATGCTAAACAACATCCCCAGCCCTTTTTTATTTTTAATTTTGAGACAGGATTTTGCTAAGACACTAAGAAGTTGCCCAGGCTGGGCTCAAACTTGTGATCCTCCTGTCTCAGCCTCCCAGAGTACTAGAATTACAGATGTGTACCACTGCACCAGCCTCCTTCATTTTTGAGATTGAATTCATCTAAAAGATAAAACTTGCCCTCATCAGCTATCTGGCTAGCCTAGGGCAATAACTTAATAATTTACATAGGTAAAGTACCATAAATTCTTGGTTGATTTTTTTTTTTTTTTTTCTTTTTTGCTCTGGGGAATGAACTCAGGGTCTCATGCTTGCTAGGTAAGCGCTCTACCACTGAGCTAAACCCCCAACTCATCTTCTTCAATTTTCAAAATAATGATTTGGTTTTCTAGCATTTACCAAAAGTGATCAATGAGGTTTTCTCATTTTACTTTTAAAACAGTACTATGGATTCATGAATGTTAACTATTTGAGGTGTATCAATTCATTTCCATTAATATTTCTTTAGCTACAGTTTGTTCCATGTTTAGATAATGAGAACCTCTTTAGTTTGCTGTGGACGTTTGGACTCTGATAGATTCCTTGATTTCTAGAGTAAAAGCGATTTTATCTTCATCTTGTACATTTCCTGTCCCATTTCTACTCAGCCAGTTTTTCATTGAGCTCTGGCCCTTTTTAGTGGGGCAGGAGATTCAGATACTAAAATCCATGTACTTAAAGCTGAGTATTGTTACTGGATTACTTGTTTCTTGGTCCTTTGAGTGCACAGAAATAGGAATACAAACTTCCTTTTAAAGAAAAGGTAAAACATGAATGTATAATTATATTTCCATTTCAAATTTAGGATGATTTTTGTTTTAATTCTATTTTCTTTCGTTCTGCAAAGCTTATGTCCCAGTGACACTAATACAATTCCATATACAGACTGAGCTATGATGTACATTTGTGATAATTTCAGACGAACATAGCTGATGCTGAATTCATCAATATGATTACTGAAAATATTTGTTTTTAGAATGTCTTCTACCTAATGAGGTAGTCACCTGAATTTGTATGCTTTAATGTCACTTGAAATACTATTTCTGTGATTAAGTACATTGTCAAACTTTTGAATTTGATAAGAAATGGTATCTCAGCGTAGCTGTAACTGGATTTCTCTGGGGGCTCAGGAAACATACCCCCAAGGGTGGCACTTCTTTGAAGAGAAGGACACTAGAAAAACCTCAGAAACAAAGACTCTGATCTCTTCCTCCCCTTCTTCTCACCCTGTTTCTCCTCCAAGGGAAGCCATAAAATCTAGGAATTTCTCTTCCCCAAGGTAGGTCATAGAAACTAGAACCTTTTCTCTCAAAACCGGCTATAAAACCTAGAAATACTCCTCTAACCTTTCCCCTCCCCCTGCCTTTCTGTGTTAAAACTGGCCGTAAAAAATTCTCTGACCTACCTTGTCTGATAGTAGGTCATCAGGCCCTCATTCCAGAAAAGGTCTTGCCCTGTACCCGGAGGAAGGAATGTTACACAGAAATGCCAAGAAGAATCTAGGTAGGCAGGCCCTGCTGGGTTTCTGCCTTCTGTCTCACATCAAATCAGACCCTTTGTGTCCCATTCCATTTCTGTGTGGCCGTCGTTTTTTGTTAACCTAGGCATAAAAATGGACAGCTTTCCTTGCATCTTCGGGTCTCCACTCCGAAGGCTCCTTGCCATGTGACACTTTGATTAAACAGATATGTTACGCTTTTCTCTTGTTCACTTGTCTTTCGATATAGGGGTGTTGGTTGTGACACGGATGGTGGCTGATGAAAAGAATCTCCAACCCATATGTTTAAGGGCCATTTACATTTCCTGTGTGCAAAATTTATTCTCCTTTTTTAGGAAAGTTTCAATCACTTTTACGTGATTGTTTTGTTATTTATAGCTGAACACATCCTGACAAATAAGTTGAAATCAACTTGCAGGCCTAAGAAATCCATAGTAACATTTACAGTTAGTGGCAGTCGGAGAGTGAAGACAGAGCTGGGGGTGGCAGTTTTGATATGGGAGGACTCTTCCCATGTGTCCCCACCCTACCTGCTGCGACTTTTCAATGTGAGGGGGAAGGAGGCGCCCCGGACTGGTCAGGTGAGAACTGTTGATCCTGCTTTGGCGGGGCCTTTGCATTATGCTTGGGTTACCTGTGAATCCTTTATTTTGACTACCTTTAACTGCTTTCTTTTTACAAATTCCAAGTTTAAAATTTTTCTCTGTCTTTGGGATTTAAACTCCAGTCACTTTGACTCCTCGTTTTTGTCTACCCGAAGAACTCATAACTCAACCCTCGCCCATTGTCCAGACTCATTTTAAAGGAGTAGAAATAAATAGGAAAATGGAAGTAGCTCTTCAAACTTGACTTTTTCGAAGTTTATTTGAAATCAGTCATGTTGACAATATGTAATAAATTCGGTGAAGATCGTGACCCTTCAAACTGTGACTCAGAGTCAGTGGACCCTAACGTGGTGCTTTCCTCACTAATTCTGAGTGGTCACAGGCGTGGCAGAGCTTATGGGTCAGAGGACAGCTGAATACTCCAGACCAGTGACGGGGAACCGTTTGGAGGCTGATTGTCAAACTGCAACCCCAAGCCCACTTGTTTTTTGCAAAGTACCAATGCTGCAATTAAAACTGAATACTGAGGATTTAGTTTAGAAAAAAACAATTCTATATTAACATCTTTTGTTTTAAAAGAAAAACAAAACATGCATGCCATCAGTTCACCACCACTACTGTAGACAAACACAAAAGTAGTGCATTTATGACGATGCAAAAAGCATGAGCCTCAGTTTCCAAACTGGAAGAAAGCTGTTTTTTGTGGCGTAGAGAAAATGTTAAACATACTGAACAGTTTCTGACCCTGAATGAAATGGTAATGTAGCAAGTGTCGAACACCTCTGGGCTTTGAGAGCCAGGTGATTGCTCAAGACTACTAACAAGGTAGAAAAGCTTAATTTCAAAATTATACCAAATTCGAAGTTATTTTTCTACTGAAAAAGTTTTCTCCTTACTTTTAGAACGTGACTTACAAATGACCACAACAGTTAGTCAGATCTGGTGAGGTGCAAAATTGGGAACTGGAGATAAAAGAGGGCTTTCTATCTAAACTCTGTCGTTTTTTTAACTCTATCTTCGAGTTTGGCTAGTGAGGTTTCTGAGGCCCCAAGCCATTAACTCGTCTTTGCTTGGGATAACAGAAGCCGTGAATCCACATTCTTCCTAAAGCATGGCTGTGTGTTTTGAAAAGTGATTTTCCCATCCTCTCGAGGAGAACAAATGCCGCAGTTTTTTTCCTTTTTCTAAAATTCAACAACTGAAGAAAGGCGCCCCAGCCCCCTGGTTAATATAAAGGCTTTCATAGCATGGAATGGTCTCACTTGTCCTTTTGTGCATTAATTGAGCGTAATTTTCAAATATAAAACTTCCAAAAGGAGCATAATTCTAGAAATGGCAGGATTATAATTATGTGCAGCATAAAAGATAAATTTGTAGTTTATAAATCACAGATATTAATATTCAGCAGGAGCCCAATTCACAGTAAAATGTGAAAGAACTACATTGTTAAAAAATAATTGAGGGGCCGGTGAGATGGCTCAGCGGCTTAAGCGCCTGCCCGGCAAGCACGAGGGCCCGAGTTTGACTCTCGGAACCCACATACGAAAAAGGGGCCGGTGATATCGCTCAGCGGCACGGGCGCCTGCTGGCGCGCGAGGTCCTGAGGTCGACCCCCCAGTACCCACAAAAAAAAAAAAAAAAAATTGAATTCGAGTTTCAGAAGAAATTTTAGCAGTTAAAGATTATATTTGTGGGGAGTGCTTTTGGCCTTCTGGGGTTTAAATTTGCATGTAGGTGGGGTTGTTTCTTTTTTGAAACAGTGGCATACATTTCAATTAGTTTAGACTAATTTTTCTCATTCTTGTTACTTGTCCCTTCCCCATCTAATTGGTCACGAAAGCTGGGTTCTTTCTTTTATATATTTTTGAATGTCTCTTTCCTGAGACTTACACATTCCCCTATCTGATGCATGCTGCCATTGCTGTTGGCTCTGTTTCTGCAGCGCCTCCAGTGTATGCCCACCCGCCAGTCTTGTGCCCCCCCAAATCCACGTTCCACAGCATTGAGAGAAACGGAGTTCATGGATGACTCTCACATCTCCTCTGCATGGGGATTCACTGTATTCTGAAGGGCCCTGGTTGTTCTAGAGCAGAACGAATGGGCCAAGATGTATTTTATTTTACACTTGAGTCATCCTGAGCTTTTTCAGTGGCCCTAGATTGTTGCTGATTTTCCAAAAGGCATTTCTTTTAAACATTTTTTTGGGGGGGTTTTGCTTTTTGAGACAGGGTCTAGCTGTGTAGCCCATGCTGGACTTGAACTTGTGATGATCCTTCTGCCTCAGACTCCCTGGTGCTGGGATTACAGGTGTGTGCCATCGTGCCCAGCCCTAAACAAATATATTTTTTAAAATAACAAAATGCTTCAATTTTGGGACTCTACAGGTTGGGTGGCAGGGAGGTAAGAACCTCTCCAGCTGTTATTTCTGGAATTTTAGGTTCTTCATATTCCCTCAATGTTTGGGGAGCAAGAAGTGCAGAGGGGTGGAAACAAGGGAATTTGGGGTATACTCGAGTTCAAATCCCACCCCATTGCCTTTTTTGTTTGTTTTTTTGAGACAGGGTCTCACTATGTAGTGCAGGCTGGCCTTGAATTCACTACATAGCTCAGACTGACCTCAAACTCAATGCAATCCTCCTGCCTCAGCCTCCGGTGCTGGGATTACAGGCTTGTGCCATCTCACCTGGCATGCACTGCCTTCTTCATGAAGAAATTTTATACACTGTTTACCCTGTACAAGCCACAGGGTGGGTTGCTGTAGGCTGGGTGACAGTGAGAAGGGGAACGTGGGACGCAGTTGATGCTTGGGGTGGTGCTGTTCCTTGAGCTTTTTAGGGGTCGTGCAGGGAGTGAGTGCCTTATACCTCACAGCAGAGACACACCATATGGAGTAAGCTATTTCCTGAAGCACAGCTTGGCGATGTTGGCCCCACATGCATGGATGGATAGAGTGTGGGTGAAAGATATCCAGAAACTGGAGAGCACCACCTGCAGGTCCGCACACAGCCAGCAGCAGCGTACAAGCTGCAGATGGGAGCGAGGCACTGGGTTCTGAGTGATGGTTTGAGAAGGAGGAAAGCTCAGTAGCTTTGCCTTTCCTCTCTGTGTAGCTGGGTGTCCACAGAGGAGCACAGGAAGGAAGCTATGTCTAACTTTTGTTCAGTTGCCTTTTGCTTGACAGCGCTGGCAGGGAAGTTCTGAGCCCCGGCTGTGCTGCACTCCTGCAGGAGCAGCTTGAAGGAGGGAGCCTTGTGAAGCCAGAATAATTTAACATGCGTTTAGAGGCATTCGAGGTATAACAGCGGCATCCTGAAAGGAAAAGTACAAGTGCTAGCCTAAAACCTAAATGCCTGTGCAGGAGCCATGAAAGATAAACACACAGTTAGGGGAGGGAGTTAACCAGGTTTCCAGAAGCTAAGATAGAAGGTGCTAAGCATAAACTGAAATGAATCTCTGTTTTTACAGCTGCTATGACTAAGGCATGTTGCTTATATTGAAACAGAAAAACAGCATTCACACCCTATGACAACTGATTATATTTAATATCTACTCCTATAAAAACCTTATTAATATTTCAGAAGAACAGAATATTAAATTACTAGGATTAAAATTATTTTTATCTTAGCAAAAATAACAGGTATTTAAAATCTGAACTACCAGATCTGATATATTTGGCCAGATGCTCTCTGACTTTTTATTTTTATTTTTAGAAGGAACCATCTGCTCTAAGTGGAGGTACCTATTAACTTTTGTAGTAGAAAAAGAAATTAGTATCTGAAGACACAAAGCCAGTGAGTTGTGAAAGAACACAGTTATGAAGACAAAATTAAAAACGCTTTGACACCCCGTGGAGCAATTGAAAAGAGTTCTATTTAGAGAAATTCTCTTTGCAAAGCATATATTTTCCGTTATTTCTGTTAGGGTAACTGCAGGCAGCAGTTTGAGAAGTGCGTCTTAATAGATTCGGCATTATGCTGCCCTTAATGAGAGGAGCTCTGGATTGCAGAGCCCACCCCTACCTGCCTCTCCCCGCAAGTCTTGGTGGCTGCAGGACCACAGCAGGCTCCCTGGAAATCACTGAGCAGTTCCAAACGTCACGTCAGTGTGAGAGGGCTAGTGAAGTCAGTCACGGAGAGCCAGGAGTTTTTGTTTCGACTATGAAACTGGAATTATCTTTATGTGGTCTACAGCCTGCATAATTTCCCAAGAACTCTGGGTCACACAGTATCTCTCATGTTGGGGAAAAAGAATAAAAGGTGAGGTCAGTGGAATTTGGATAACTTTCTAAAAATGAAAAAATTGGCAACTGCTTTAATTTAAATATTTGGGTTGTTTGAAGTAGCATGGCTTTAAAAAAATCTTTATGTTTTTGAGTTTCTTGTTTTATTAGTATATGCTTGCAATACATAATCATGACATTTATCTTGGAGAATTGGTACATATATATGTCACATCTTAATCAATTTTGCTTCCTCTTCCCTCCCTGCTCTCCTGTCTCCAACACCCTGCCCCCGTGGCTTTTTCTTGAGGTGAACTGAGTTAAAAGTCATATATGATACTCCTTTCCCTCTCTACATTGTATTAACTATATCTTTAAATCTTTAGGTTAAAAAGTTTTATATTAGAAATTTTCTGACTTTTATCTATAATAGAATCTTAATAATGTGGAATGTTCTAATATATACTATGTCATAGAAATTCCTTTTTTGTGAAAATTTTGCTGAGTTTAGATTTGACTTTGCATTACAATGAAATGTGTAATTATTGCATAGTCAGTGCTTAACTTACTAAAATAGATCATTTTCAAGAACTTTCATGTACTTTCATGTGATTATTTGATTCAGAGGGAAGTACCGTTTGGCAGTACCTTATACTCGGGAACTATGTGATCTAAATTCAGATCCTGGTGCTCATGTTTAGTAACTGTTGGGTGCTAAGCAAGTTGTAGATGCCTATGTCTTGATTTCCTCATCTTTCAAATGAGGGCAATAATGGTACTTAACCATAGGACAGTTGCGAGGAATCAAATAAGCTAATATAATTAGTGTAGTGTTTGGTACAGAATAAGCACTCAAATTATTATTTCATAGCCTTCTTAGAGTTAATATATGGACTATAAAACAAGACTAATCTGAAATTATTCTGTCATTACCATTCACTAATTCTTTTTCAAGACACCATTTAAAATGCTTATCTTGGTTTCTTACTCAACAATGATAAATTACAAATAAAGCCTGAGCAATAAAAGTAGTTATTTGTGTGTGTGTGTGTGTGTGTGTGTGTGTGTGATGCTGAAGACCAGACGCGGAAACACGTGCATACCAAGCAAGTTCTCTACCAACTGAGCTACATTCCCAGCATAAAAAATAGTTACTATTCTTCATATTTTCAAATTAAAAACTTTAATTGTGACAAAATAGTGTTTCTTCAAATCTTATAGTTTTGGAAGAATGCATTGAATAATAGCTTTGGGTAACATTTGCCTTTATTTGAAAAGTTTGTTTTGCATCTGAAATTGGGTATTATTAAATACAAGACTGAAAATGCAGTTGCTAGTTTTTAAAATGCCTACGTGTATCAAAGAGGTCCCTGTAATGCTAATTAGTCTGTATTGGTTATGGTCTATACCTGTTATAAACCATGTAAAATTTACATATATGTTTATGTTAACCGGCTGCTCAAAGCAAATTTAGATGTGAGAAATGGCAGGGGAGAGGCAAAATGTGGCAAATGCCGATTTGTTTTAAAGGCATTTCATCAGTACTTGTGGTGTGTTTTGGTTTAAGGGTCTGGAGACAGAGGGTGTTCTGTACTGGTTGTTTGAGTTTAGGCAAGTGATGATTTCTCTGAGCCTCAGTTTCCTTATTATGAAAGTGGAGTTGGTGAACATACCCACCTCCCAGGAGTGTGAGGAAGCCCACCCAGTACTATCAATAACTATAGCGCCAAGGCCCTGCCCATGCGCGCTGGGTATTGTGCTCAGCGCTTTCCGTGTGTCCTCACATTTCATCTTCTGCAAAGTTTAATGAGGCAGCTACAGTCGCCATTTCCATTTCTGGTAAGACAGGTGTGGGAAAGGGAAGGAACTTTTCCAAGGATTCACTGGAAGTAGCAGTGCCAAAACTTAAAGCTGGTTCTGCCTGACATCAAGGTGCTTTGCCTGTATAATCTTAAAATCTTCAAGTACCTGGGACAGCTTAGTTGCTACAATTTAGCATTTCAAGTTTTAGGTGTAGATAGTTAAAAGAATGTATGAATTTCCATAATAGTTTTTATTGTGTTGTTTCGTTTTCTGTATTTTATTTTCTAGCAAGGGCCAATGCGTCTTTTATTGTTTTCTCCAGAGTGATTTAGCCATTTGCTTATAATCAACAGCACTTTAAAAATAACAGAATTGTAAAGGAACTACAGAGATTTACTACCTAGAAATATCTCAGTTCAGTTGTTGACGATACTTTTAGTCCCATCGAGGACACTGACTTCCTTAAGGGCCACGCATTGGTGACGCATTTTTAGAATTTTCCAGTTGTCATGTGAAACTAATTTTATGACAATCATGTTTGAGATTTGATTTTGTTTTTAGTTAAACATGTCCTAATTTAATCTGTAAAGCCAGAAAGTATGAACCCTTACTTTTGTGTTCAGTGAGAATAATTCAATATAAGATCAATTCAGTCTTCCCATAACTGGCCCCTTCACCAGCAAACACTTTTTAACAGTCATAATCATAAAGCAATACAATATCTGTCTACAGAGAAATACTTAAAAGTTGTCTTATGAATCAAAATGTCTTCATTTTGAATTTTAAAATGTTGAAACTTTCCCAAGAGAAGAAATTCTGTACTCAAGTAGTTAGATCTGGATTGGTTAAATTTTATTCAAACATTGTAGGAAATTCATTCATTTCTCAAAGTAGGAAAAAATATTATTTATAGATGGCCTATGATATGGATAACTTTAAATGTCCATTTTTAATTTGTTTATTTGGAAGTTGGAGTACATTTCCCCACAACGTAGTTCATAAGAGATGGCTGGACATATTTAATGCTTGGTGGAGTCAAGCATTATGTTATATTGGCTCTGATCTTGGGAGCAGAGGATTGTTATGGGATGAATTGCATTCCCCTCAGGTTCATATACAAAGTCCTAACCCCCAGGGCCTCAGAATGTGATTGTGGAGACAGGGCATTTAAGGAAGTAATTAAGAAGAGAAGATTCAGATGCAGATCTACACAGAGGCAATTCCGTGTGAAGACACTGGAAGAAGGTGGTCATCCAGGAGCCAAAGAGAGGCTCTCAGGAGAAACCAACCCTGCTAACATCTTGATCATGGATTTCCTGCCTCCAGAATTGTGAGGAAATGAATTTCTGTAGTTTAAGCCATTCAGTCTGTGGTCCTTTATTTTGGCAGTCCTAGAGGACAAATACAAGGAGCATGTGGTGTGGAAATAGATCTGGATTTATGTTAAAAATACAAAGACGGCAGATATTTGTCTTGAGTCTTCTTTTACCTTTTGTTTTATCTCTCTTCTTTACCCATTGGCTTCTTGCCATTCAGAGTCCCATGGGGGAGGATGGGTCTGGATTATCTCCAGAGTGCCCTCTGCTTTTTATGCTCCAGGTAAAGTTAGGGACCGTGTAATGTCAGTGGCTGTGACCATACATAGTAGGTGGTGAGTGACTGATGATCCCTTAATTCCCTTAATGGGAACTTCATGAATGCATGGACTTTGTTTGGTAACCAACGTGTTCTCAAACCAAGAACAGAGTCTGACACATGGTAATTACTATACTAGTACTGAGTATCCTGGTTTAAAAGCCAGAGTTAAGAGGCCGGTGAGATGGCTCAGCAGCGTAAGTGCCTGCCTGGCAAGCGCGAGGGCCTGAGTTCGACTCCCGGAACCCACATATGAAAAAAGGGCCAGTAATATCGCTCAGCGGCACGGGCGCCTGCTGGTGCGCGAGGTCCTGAGGTCGACCCCCTGTACCCACAAAAAAAAAAAAAATAAATAAAAATAAATAAATAAATAAAAGCCAGAGTTAAATCCAAATGAATGGCATACTGTGGGGATTGGAGACAGCAGAAGCAAGTAGAGTGGGGCACTTCCGGCACTTGGGAACGCGCCCACTTTTGGTGGTTGGTTGTGTGCGTGGGGAGATAACAGTGAGATCCTGAGTCTGCTCCTAGGATCAGACAGATCTCCTTTTTATGACTTCCTTTATTTCCAGTTCTGCATCTGCAATTTAAAATATCCCATTATTTTAGTTTACAAGGGCTCCCTGCATTGGAAACCCAGGGTTCCTCCTTTGGGAAGCCAAGGAGGCTGTGGGAAGAGATAGCTAACCTTTGGGCATTGAGCTCATTTGTGAGTTGAAGGTGACCCCTGTCACTTATTTCTACCCCATCACGTACTTATGCGGTATTTGAAGCGAGTAGTGGGAAATGTGGGAAGGCAAACAACGAAATCTGGAAAACCTCTACAATGGGGCCTCCAGCGGAAAGAATGGTTGTGTTAGGGACGTGTTCCAGCAGAATGACAGCAGGCTTACTCCTCTCATCCCTGCCACCTGGTCCAGCCAACCCTCCAATTGTGGACTCCATTTAAAGATGGGAGTAAAGGAGTGGAGAAAGTGGGGGTTAAAAATTTTTTTTTAATTTATTTATTAAACTTATGTATAGGACTTGTATGTTCCTGGCATAGTTCCAAGTGTATTATCCATATTTGTTCATCCATAACCTTCGCTATAACCCTGTTAAGGAAAACTTTGTTCTGGGTCACACAGCCAGGGCATGGCAGGGTGGCTGTGGAGCCCCAGGGAGTGTGGGGGTAGACTCATTTTTATGGGGGGACTGAAAAAAGGAAATCCTAGGTTTGGGAGAGAGATGTTGAGTATAAACGATCCACGGTTTGTGTAGAAATTGAGGAAAATCGCCTATTCTCATGTTGACGACCTCAGATTCCTCCTGTTTTATAGCTCTCCTGCCTCTTCTGCTGTGGTGACGTTAATGTTATAGTCACCTTAGAGGGAGCTTCTTAGGGACCAGACAAGCAGTGTGTTTGGAATGAAATTTTTCTAGAGGCTGGAGGGGAGAGAGGCAGCCCGGGGAGCAAACAAGTGCAGGGACGGGGAGGACAGCGCTCTTCAGGGACACAGCTCTAGATAAGATGTTGACATTCTACACGCTCTTTAACAAATGAAGGTGATAATATCTATGTTACTTTAAAGTTTGTTGTGAAGCTAGAACAAGAAATAGAGCATGGAACTTCAAATCAAAATGCTGCAAGATCAACACATCCAGTTTTCACATATTTTCATGCGATTCATTTTTTCAAATGAGATTAAGTCGCTCTGTTCCAACTAGGAGTGGCCTTCTGGCCTGTCCCCTGTCTCACCTGCTCTTTCCAGTCTTTGGGGGCACTCCAGGGATTTGTCAGGACCATAGTTAGAAAACCAGTTCTCTGTTATAAGTGTGAGGAAGTTGAGACCAAGGGACATTCCGTGGCTTTCCTGCAGTGGCTCAGTGATGCTTCCACTTTCTGAGGCTTGTGTCTCTACTAGAAAAACCACCTGTCCCTCTAAAGCCCTCTGAAAATTTGACAGTTCCTATCGAAGTGGGCCCCATTGCTTTAATGACACCCATCTTCTGCTGAATGTGTCTAACGCTCCCAGGCAGGGAGACTTCCCAGCTGTGACCACTGCAGGTGCCCAGACCTGGCATTCAGAATGGCCCTGCTCTGGGATTTAGGCTCTGCTGTTTTTATGCTGAAATTTTTAGCTGCTTTTGAGCAAGGCTCCCTGAGCTTTCATTTTTTAATGGATCTTATAAATTAAGTAGCTGATCCTAGCTTCTGCTGGTGGTGGTGGTGGTGATGGTTGTGGTGGTGATGGTTGTGATGGTGGTGGTATGTGTGTGTGTAACCAGTCAACTAATTTAAAACATGTATAAAAGTATATATACAGTACATATAGTAATTATATATTTAACACAACTGTCTTCGAGGGGTAGATATTATTATCCCTGTTACACAGTGAAGAACAACAAGGCTAAGACGATCTCCTGAAGATCCCACATGTTGTGAGGGGCAGAGTGGGAACCCTAGATGAAGGTGTTGCCTCTGAGCCCACGGCCTCCCTCCTCGGGCCCGTGCTGGTCTACAGTGAGACTGTGCTGGGAGGGGAAAGGAGCTGGTTGTAGTCTTTGTTTTGTGGGTAGGGAATTTAAGAGCTGAAGTGCTTAACCTGGCTACTGGCAGCCATTTAATATGTCATAGACACCCCTTAATTTTTAAAGATGGTTAACTTGATCTTTGTGTGTATGTGTGTGGTTTTGGGGATTGAACCCAGGTCCTTGTGTATGCTATGCAAGTACTGTGCCTCCAGCACCTTGGTCTTTTTTTTGTGCTTTTGAGACAGGGTCTCACTGTGTAGCCCAGGCTGGCCTTGAATTTGCTATTAGGCTAGGCTGGCCTCAAACTGTGATCCCCCTGCAGCAGCCTTTGAGTGCTAGGATTACAGTTGTGCACCAGCACACCTGGCAAACTGTGGTCCTTTTCTAAAAGGTAGTTTGGCATAAGACTGACTTATGTAGGGCCTTTACTCCATAGACCTGGCGACTGACTCAACGAATGTGATTTTGTTTACTTTATACAAGGAGAAGCTAAGAAACATTTGCCAAAGAACATGTTTGAGATTGGGCTGTGAATTGGAGGCAAGTTTATGATTAGAACTGCCTTATGCTTGCTTTTGCTTCAACATGCATTTTGTGCTTTTCCTTATTTTTTCACATTTGGACATAAAGACATAATGGTTTTGAAATTGTTTTGATGATGAAAGTTGGAGAAGATTCAATTACCCGTGTTTCTGTGTTCATACCAATAAGAACCCAAAACTTTATGCTTGAGTCCCCCTTCCATTTTCCTAGCCTTTTCAATCAGAGTTTAATTTTTAACATTTTTTCATCCAAGTGTTCCTTAGTGAATTCTTTTTGTGGTTGCTGGGCATAGAAAATAGAAATTTCCTATTTAGAGAAAATTCTTCAAAAATGAGAATTTCTGATCCTGATATTCTTAAACAATATAGTGGTCCAAGTTCTAATAATACTTTATGTGTGGATAGAGCTTTTAGTCTGTAATATAATTGGGTATTTGTCATAGGAAGAAGCGTAAGACAATGGTGTATTGGGCAAAGAGAATGTTGGTCTGAGATTCTGAAGGAGCATGAAGAACATGAATGAAAATTCTGTAACAAGAAACAAAGCGAGTATGTAGGGGCAGGGTGCTGCACAGAATTCAGGAGTGAAATTTCTCATTCTGTTCACTTTATACATTTATCAAATATTCATTGAGGCTCTCAAAATACCAAACAAAATGGACTCTTCCCTTAATTCCCAAAGTTAGAGTGTAGTAGCTCCATCAAGACCTAAAATTGCAGATTTATATGAGTACAATATTGTAATTTGAATGACACATTTACAAGATATCATAATCAATTGGACTTTCTTAATCAAGGTTGAATATGCTGAGTTTTTTTTTCAGAAGAAGAAGGGAAAAAAGGGCAAAAAATGTGGAACAGCTTTCTTTTGTAACTAAATTGTTGAATATACTTCCTTAGGGAATTGTCAGGAAAGTGGCCTTTTCCAAAGGACCACCAGAAACACTGAGAGGAAGCAAGAGCACAGAAAGCGGCCCCCTTTCCACTCCTCACCTCCGTCCTTGAAAACTCAATTAGCGAAGTTCATGCCCAGAATCTGTCAGATAGGTTGTAACCAGAGAGTGCTAATAGCTCAATTCTTTAGTTATCAAAATGTCACTTCATATTAAATGAATGAACTCTTAAGTACCCATATGCTAATTGGATTTATTCCTTACATGTTGGCTGTGATCATTATTACACTGAGTATGAACTTTACCAAATGACTTTACAAATTCCCCTTAATTCTCCAAGTTAGGATGGCATTGGGACCACTTTTCACAGGAATATTTTAACTTCTAACTAAATAGTGTAAAGTAAAAACTGAAAGTTGAGGAAAGCTGAAAGTTGAAGAATTTGTGCAAGGCAAATCTACAAATTAGTGAGGGCTACTCTAAAGATTTTATTACTTTGAGATTGAAGTTACTATATTACTAGAACTTTTCCTCCATCAGACAGATCTAAATTTCTTGCATTATAAATGAGTGCTCTGACGGGCTTCAGATCTGAGGGAAGAAGAACAAAGGGTAAAATAGCTTGGTCTAGGGTAGAAATTTAAGGACACTGTCCTTTAAATCAAGTGAAAACATAAACAGATTTGCAACCCATTCCTAGAATTCCAGGACACTTTTGGACATGGTATGGGGTATGTGTGGGTTCACATCCACCTCCACTATTTTGGAACAAAGCGAGGCAGAAGCAGCAGCTCTTTGATTCCTGGTGACCTGTGTTTCTTGCTTTTCCCTTTAAGCACCCTTTAAGGCGAGGACCTTGGCTTGTGGAAGTGGCTTTAGGGGAGTTCTAAGGAAAACTGCTGAATCCAGCCTCTACACCATTATGGGGCTGCGTTTAGACTTCTGATATTATCTCCAGTAGCTACCGACTAGCGGATGCACTGATGGTATTGGAAGAAGACATTTACCAAACAAATTTTTTTTTTTATGTGGGTACCGGGGGTCGAACTCAGGACCTTGCGCTTGCCAGGCAGGCACTTACGCCACTGAGCCATCTCACCGGCCCTACCAAACAATTTTAATTGTTAAAACATTTTGTGTTCTTAGTAATTTTCCCCCAATTTTTGAATATACCTAGAGTCCTGAAGATGACGTGGATCCGTTTTCTCTAGCCTTCAGAGAGGTCACCCCGATGGGTATCTTCCTAGGCCTTCATGTGTGTGTTACAACCATTCCCCAGAGGTATTTCCTTCCCTTCTTGGAGATGGGAGTGTGGTAGAGGTGGGGACCTGAGGGAAGGATAAAAGATGGGCCTAGTGATGGATGGGTATTTGTGAAGGGAAAGTGTTGCAGTTTGCTATGGTCTCAATGTTCGTGACCACCCCAGCTTTGTATGTTGAAATCCTGACACCAGGGTGATAGTAGTAGAAGGTGAGACCTTTGGGAGGTGGTTAGATCATGAGGGAAGAACCCTCGTGAGTGGGATTAGTTTCCTTAGAGGCTACAGAGGACTAGCCAACTCCTTCCGTTTTGTGTGGACACAGCGAGAAAGGACCACCTATAAGAGAACAGGCCCTCACCAGACGCTGCATCGGCTGGTACTCTGATCTTGGCCTAGCCAACCTCCAGAACTGCGAGGAATACATTTTGGTTGTTTATAAGCCATTGAGTCTAAGGGCCTTTATGATAGCAGCTCAAATGGACGAAGATGCAGTTCCTCACCTTAGTTCTGCAGGTCAGTGGTGCTGCTGGACCTAAGCTCTAGGCAGTGGGCCATAGAGCAGCATCTTCCTGTACCCCACATAACGGGACCAGCTAGAAGGGAACACCTACGTGTAGAATGTGGCCTCCTACGAGCCTAAAGCTCTTTTAGCTGAATGCTTCCCTTCTCCTGCCTCAGTAAGGAAACATGCCTGTGTTTTATTTGATATTTTACTACAACTTCTAGGAGTTTTTGTGGCAACCTTGACATTATGCAGAAGGCAAAAATGGGATGTTTAGGAAATAAATCTGGAACCCCTTGAGGTGCTGCTGCTAATTTCACATGAGCTAAGTTACCTCCAGACACCCTACTGTTCCCTTGGCAATTATACTTTCAATGTGTTTCCTCCATAATGTACAAATAATTTTAAGAATATTTAGTATAAATCTACCAACAGGCTGAAGACAGTGAGGAGTCGGGAAACAGCCTTGACAGATGTATAAGAAGAGGGAGGTCTCCCACTGCCCCCGAGACTTTTCTCCCTTTGAACTCCTAGGTACAGACGTGGTTGATCTTATCTGTATGGCTCACATCATTGTTTTTATTCCTCTAAACAAATAGGTCTAATCTTGCTAGCAAGATTAAATGATCCACCAAATACATTGTTTGGCTTGCTTTCATGTTGCTTGTTAATTAATTCATTCTACTGTGCATTCTTTCAGAAAAAGAGAAATGTAGCTATAAGGTTGTTCATTTATTCAGTCAGTTCAGCAGAAATTCACTGTACAGCTGGTGGGTTTACCAGGCTGGGTGCTGGGGAGATAGAGATAAAAGGCCAAATGCTTGTCTCAAGGAACGCAGTTACATGGAGGACCTTCTGACTTAATGGGGAAAAAGCATATACTTAATAATACATTAAAATGATAGCCTTCTTTTAAAATTGTATCTTTATTTTATATTTTAAGTCCTGTAGTTCTTTTTTCACTAAGATTATGGAATATTTTTAAATTGGGCATGGCGGTACCCACTTGTAATCCCACTACTCTGGGAGGCCAAGTCAACATTGCAAGTTTGAGCCCAGCCTGGGCAATATAGCAACTTAGCAAGACCCTGTCTCAAAATGAAAAACAAGGGCTGGGATGTAGCTCAGTGAAAAGGCCCCAAGGCTCAATCTTCGGTACCACCACTGCCAAAAAAAAAGATTATGGAATGTTTTATATTGCCACAGCTTTGTAATAAAAGCAAAATACTTCTGACTCCTCAACAAGGTGTACAGTCTAACCTTGCTTCGTATGGCTTTCCTCCATTAATTGTGTTCTTGATTTAAATTGATCATATTCATTTGTTTTCTCAGAAGGGGTTTGGTTTCCTTTATTTTACATCTAATTATTTAGAAAGCCTGCTGTTCTACCAGTTACTGCTCCTGGAATCATGTGGATTCCTGTGGATAGCTCCCAACAGTATGAAGGAGTCCGAAGCCTGAATCTCAGCTTGGCTTGGCAGAGTCCTCTGAGGACTAAATGTTTAATAGAAATACTTGCCTTCCTTACTAGTGCTGGACTATTGTTTTAACCTGACATGATATATTTTATAGGGTAACATAACATTCACTCATAATTCTCATTTTGGAGGAGGCAAGAGGGCTGGGGTGGTTGACAGGCATCATGAAGTTCTAGTTGGATATTTGAAACATCCTAGGTGTGCTTTTCTGTTGCTTTTTGCAATGTATCCAAAGGCCCAGTGAAAGAAGAGATACTGATGTCTTAAACCATGAACTCTTTTGTTGCCCCCCTCAGCGGGCTAGAGAAGAAATGAGGAAAGATAACGGGAATAAGAAGACTTATACAAATTCGCCTTTTTGTGTATGTTTGGCCTAAAATCGTGGGGGAGACATATGCACCTTGACATGGCTTTGAATATATTGGTCTTAAGATCCCAGGAGTGGAAAATGCAACTTTTGCAAATTGGATAAAATAGGAAACATGATACAGTACATAAATCAGTAAATAAATTGTGAAGCGTGAGAAGAGGTAGTGTCTGTTTTGCAGTAAAGATCATGAATAGTTCATTGAGACAGAAACTAAGCACACGGAGAAACTAAGAGAAAAGACTGGGGACGGGCAGGCTTACAACTGCCACATTTTCATCTCTGGGTGGCTTTGCTCCTGAGTGATAGGCAGGGATCCTGATTCAAAACAACTTTTAAGAATATATACTTTAAAAAACAGAACACAAAATTTTGGAATGTTGGACATACCAGTTTTGTACTATATTAGCAGTTTCTCTGATAATCTTCTTTAGTTTATAACTTTATTTCCTGCTATGGTTTGGCTCTCAAGTGTGAAATGCTTGGTCACCAGCCTGTGGTGCTTTTGGCAGTGGTGGGATCTTCAGGAGGTGGGGCCTAGTGGAAGGAAAAGAAGTCATTGGTGGCAACCCTTGAAGGGGATATTGGGATGCCTGCCCCTTGATGTCTCTCTCTGCTTCCTGACCCCATGAGGTGAATAGTTTTCCTCTGCTATCTGGTCCTGTTACTATGATGTACTGTGTTGCCACACACCCAAAGACACCAGGCCAAGAGACTGACCATAGACTGAAACCTCTGAAACCATGAGCCAAAATAAATCTTCTCTCCTTTTGAGTTGTTTATCTTGGGTATTTGTCACAATAACAGATAACCCGCTAACATCACACCTTCTTTCTATGTTTTTCACATTATGAATGCAAGTTTTAGTTGAATTAAGCATTCTCCGAAGCAGGATGAGAAAATGTCTAGTTGCATGTGATCAGCATATTTTTATGCGTGATAAAAACTATAATAAAAACGCAGGGGTGGTGGTGCATGCCTATAGTTACAGCACTCTAGGAGACTGAGACAGAAGAACCACAAGTTTGAGCCCTGTCTGGGCAATTTAGTGTGACCAAAAAAAAAAAAAAATTAAATAAATAAAATAAAATATAAAAGGGCTGAGGATATAGTTCAGTGTGAAGGCCTTGGTGCTTGCTTTGGCAGCACATATACTAAAAGAATGTGAAGGCCTTGGGTTCAATCCCCAGTGGGAAAAAAAAGAAGCTAACAAGCATAAAAAAAAAAAGTATAATAAAAATGTCTTTTTTCATTTTTTCTTGCTATTACAAAATACCCGAGGCTGGGTATTCTTTAAAGGAAAGAGGCTTATTTAGCTCATAGTTCTGGAGATGCAACAGTGTGGTGCCAGCATCTGCTCAGCTTTGGCAAGGGCCCTCTGGCTGCATCAGAACATGGCAGATGTCCTCCTGGTATGAGTACATGCAAGAGGGAGAGATCACATGGTGAGACAGGAAGCCAGAGGGATTCAGGGATGAGGCCTGCTCTTTTTATAACAACCTGGTCCTGTAGGAACTAACTGGGGGCCTGCAAGGCCACATGAATTCCTTCTGAGGGCAGCCCCCAAATGACCTAACCATCTTTTCCTGGATCCCTCCTGTTAGAGCTTCCCCACCTTGTACCATTATCATGGTGAGGACCAAGTTCCCAGCACATGTCCCTAGGGACCCACTCACACCATCTCCAAACCCCAGCAAATACCACCCTTTAATAAGGTGTAGAAAAGAAGCTGCTTTTTTTTTTTTCTTGTGGGTACCGGAGGTGGACCTCAGGACCTCGTGCACCAGCAGGCGCCCGTGCCGCTGAGCGATATCACCGGCCCTTTTTTTGTGTGTGGGTTCCGGGAGTCGAACTCAGGACCTCGCGCTTGCCAGGCAGGTGCTTACGCCGCTGAGCAATCTCACCGGCCTGAAGCTATATATTAAGTATCTGTCTTTCAATATTGTTTTTAAAGGAACCACACTCATTTCATACCCATATTTACCTTTAGACTTACCATCTGTGATCCGTAGATTGGGAGATCATTCATCTACAATTCATTTTATTATATTTTATACCTTCACAATGCGCGATGCAGCACTTCTGAGTCTGGATGTTAGAACAGCAAAGCAGTTCCTAGGCTTCTCTGAGGTAGTCCCAACTGACTTAAAATCTTGCTACAAGTTGCGCTGGGAGTCTGGTTTGGGGACCAGATCTGGTGTTGTGGTATAGACGAGATTGGTGGGGTGATGGTGCTTTTGGTGTTGGCTTGATGGCTTTTGCTACTTTGTGGGAAATTGAACTGCATCTTCTTAAACCCAACACAAATCCAAGAAAAGATCGAGGTGGACAGCGAGGACTCCTGAGATGGTGCGGCCCTTGCGGGCGTCAGCACCTTCCCTTCTGGCCGCTTGGTCTTTCAGAAAGGAGTGGCAGTTCAGCAATGTGTCTGCCAGCGTGACCTCGGATTGGCTTTCTCTGGAATCTCACTAAGCCAGTGGTGAGCTTAATGGAACCTTTTTCTTTGGAGCAATATGCCATGTACACAACTTTCTGTATAATTATTTTTTAAGGAAGGAAAAGGTCTGGTTAAGATTCTTGCTCAATCAGATGGGCTAAAGAAAAAGAAATTCCTTTGAACAATTTGGTCCAGTGCCTTATTAATTGTAGACAGTGAATCCTGCCTGGCTTAAATTTCTTGAAACAAGCCACTCTCAGCCCCCATCTTGGGAGCATTCTTTGGTAGCAAGAGGACCCCTAGTTGAGTGGGAACCCTGATTAGGGTAAGGGGCTTTGGCACAGCGCTGGCCTGCATTCCTTCCTTTGAGGAGCCCGCAGTGCCCTGATCAATGAGTCATGTAATCGGGCATCCTCTGCTTTCCGTGCCCCTCAGCACACCCTGGGAAAACACTTAAGACAGAGCAGGAATTGGCCAGCCCCGCCTGTGAGATTTATCTCCTTGCTGGGTAGAAGGCGAGGGGTGTTTTATCAGATTCTTTCCACTCTTCAGATTTATTATACAAACAAAGACTTCTTTGGTTGTGCTTGAGCTGTGTGTCAGATTGGACGGTGTGTTTCACAATGGAGCAGGTGCGTTGTGCCTGTTTAAAGTGCACAGATGCCTTGGCTGTTTCCTTTTCTGTCATAGCACACATGGTGGATGTTATTCGGAATAGTCACCTATTGGTCCTTGGCATATGAACAGCTCTTAGACAATAAAACTGGGAGTGCAAAAGGTAAAGAGGTTGATATGGCCTGGCCTGTTGTTTATCTTAGATGCTGCACTCTAGATCCTTAAAGGACAGGAACTGTATCCATTCACGTCAGCTGCCTCAGAAGCACCATAGGTGTGTGTATGATATGGGAAATCCTTGATTTTCCTTGCACTGAAAGTTCTTGGTTTTGTCTATCTGTGCTATACCAGCACGCTTTCCCTTCCTCAGATCTCATTCGAATGCTTTGCTTTATTTTGGAATCCAGCAGATTGTATAATTTCAGTACTAGTTTATATTTTAAATCATATCACATATCACATATAAGCATAGATCATGAAACAGTGAATTAGTAAGACAGAAAAGTATTGACACAGAATACCATTCACCAGGCTGTGAGATGGCTCAGCGGCAGAAGCCCGAGTTTGACTCCCGGAACCCACATACCAAAAAGGGGCCGGTGATATCGCTCAGCGGCATGGGCGCCTGCTGGTGCGCGAGGTCCTGAGGTCGACCCCCGGTACCCACAAAAAAAAAAGAATAGCATTCACAAACTTTGTGTACGTGTGTATGCCTCTAGAATATGTTTTGTCTTAGTTAAAGCTTTGTTCCAATTATAAGCACATTAATGGAACCTTGAAGTTATAGCCTGAGGATAATTAAAAGTCACTCGGAGAGAACTCTAACCATTCATTCGTTAACTCAGAAATAATTCATGTGCCCAGTGTTGTACTCGGCACCAGGATACAATGAATCATACTTATGCAGTTTTGTGTTCCTGGGACCTAGGGTCTTTATGATAGGATCTGACTAAAAAACAATTATTAAAGAGAATGGGGGGCCAGTGAGATAGCTCAGCGGCATAAGCGCCTGCCTGGCAAGTGCGAGGTCCTGAGTTCGACTCCCGGTACCCACATACGATAAAAGGGCCAGTGATATCGCTCAGCGGTATGGGCGCCTGCTGGCGCGGGAGGTTCTGAGGTCGACCCCCGGTATCCACACACACACACAAAATAATAATAAAGGGAATGGGTAAGGGATGGACTAGAGTTTCTGGCACAGAGTGCAACATCCTGGAAGGCTTTGGAGGTGGGAGGAGAACAGAATGAACAGCATATTGAAGGAACTAGAAAGACATCAGAATAGCCCGCATGTGAGATGGGAGGAGAGGGATGGTGAGAGGTGAGCCTGGTGAAGAGTTGGAACTCCTTTTAAGGGCTTTGGACTTTATCTTAAACAATAGGAATTATTGTAGGATTTTGATCTGGAGAGATGTGACCAGATTTGTAGTTTTAGAAAGATGTCAGTATTGTGGCCATGGCCTGGAGAGCAGATTGAATGGGGTGGAAGGAAATGATGGTGGTGTTAACCAGGATGATAGCACTGGGGTAGAGAGGAGTAGAGATTTGAGAGATATTTGGGAAGTAACGGCCTAAGATTTGCTAAGTGAAGAGTAATCAAGGATGACTTCTGGGTATACAGGAACAATCAAGCGAAACTTTATGTATTTATGGACTTAAAACCACCCATTACTAACTCCGTGCTGCATACTTGTTGGTAGCAATAGTGATATATTTATCAGTCAAATCAGTATCTACACACTTTCGGCTCCAGTGTCTCCAGAACTTTTTGTTTTTGGTGAGTGTGGTGCTGGGGATTGAACCCAGGGCATTGCCTGTGCTAGACCAGCACTCTAGCACTGAGCTACACCCCCAGCTGTCCAGAATCATTTTGATTCAGATCTTACCTTTACTTCTATGTTTTCTGGTCTCAAAACATTGAAATTGTGAGAATCGTAACCAAGCATTCATGAGCCCCGTTCTGATAATCCGACAGTTGCTGGATGTCTTCCGTGGTCCAGGTTTTAGGGATGCAGACATAGCCTTGGCCCATCCTTGGGAGTCTCGCATTGTCCAGACTTTGCTGGAGCCTTAGGGGATAATAGCCGTCACTTCCACCAGCCATCAAACTCCAATACCAAGTGAAGTTCTTGGTTCTGATACTTTCTGACTTCTTCCAGGTATTACTAACATATGAACAAAAATTATATTTTTCCTTAAAATACACAGAATTTTAAAGATTTGCTGCATTCTCATGCACTTTTTTTATGCCTTAGGTGAAAATTTTTTCCTCCAGAAGAATATTTTTTTCTGTCATTAAAATTCTGATTCTTATATATACATACCTATATCAGAATAAGGTTGGATAGGTCTAAATTTGTTGGAAATTTCTTGTCTAGATCTGTTTGCTCGAGTAGGCACAGCTACCTTAGATTTTCCTTTTAGCACATCTCTCCTTGAGATTCTTCTACCCTATCCAGACTCTTAGTTCTGTTTTATTCTCTCACCCCATTTCTGCTCCTTCCTATAGAGTTACGTTATTTCTTTTGAAAAAAAAGTGAGGAGCATGTTTGCGACTTCATGATTATAGAGAAATTATGTAGTCTGCTAGAAGTGACTATTGTGTTAGAAACATCTGTGCGGTCTTCAGAAGAAAAGCAGCGTAGGCAGAAGCCAAAACTGCTCAACGTTCCTGAAGCCTCCTTTGAGCCACGTGGTGGAGAGGATGATGTGTTCATGTCCGGAACGTGGACTTGTCTCTGAGCTGCTTGGAGGGCTGCAGTCTACTGTGGTGCGAGGAATGCTGGAGCCTTGGAAGCATCCTGCCAGGTGACAGTGGCATGACCAGTATCATAGACTTAAATGGGAAGAAAAAAAAAATCGGTTATTAATTACTCGTTCAGGCATTTATCTTCCCAGAATGGGAAAATCTGAAATTATTTTATCAGTATTAACTAGAGTTTTAAATCGAAGACTATGGAAGAACTTCTGAGTGGACTTAAGTAGTTGGAAATAAATAGGTACTTGGGACCATCTCCATGGGGATCGTTTGTTTTACTAAATGAACTCACGAAATGGGCTGTTAAAATCCTGCCTTATTTTAGTGTGATGCCCCTTGGCCTGTAAATGTTAAAATGCCTTTGCTCTCTCTTGCTGTGTTGGACTCAGGTCTGTGAGGCTGGTGTCCTGCTGGTTTGTGTTTTTCCATGGTTTTCCCCAGGTGTCCCACTGTTAAGTATTCTTGGATCCCCCTGAGAATGTAGCATCCAGGAGAGGCAGCCAGTAACTGTTGACTTTTGCTTTAGATTTGGTTGAGAAAACAACCCCATCCCTATTTCAACTGAGAATTAGTTTAATGTTTATATAAGAAATCAGGTCTTTGTTTGCTGGTCCATTCTATGCCCTTTGTTAAAGCAAAAAACAGAGCTTCTCTGCCTCTTGAACCTCAGTTCTGCTTCCTGACAGCTCTTGTGTTTTCACACTCAGCAGTTCGGCAAATGTTTTCTTGATAAGAAACCTCTGACAGGACCCAGCCCTCAAAACCTTCCCTTCTCTCTCAACTTTGAACATGCAGCCCCTGCTCATTTACCTTGTGGATTAGACTCAGACAAAGGGAGTAGAACAAGAACAAAGGAAAGGGTTAGTGACCTGGCCATTGTGGGAAGCTCTGCGGCATGACACCTGGGTGAAGAGGACAAGGGTATTGGCAGGAATATCACTGAAGTAACATTCCAGGAGGTCCACAGCTGGTGTGGAGAGCTGCCAGCAGCAGAGACACTGGTGGAGAGCAGAGGAGGCATGAGATGACCAGGACCCCTGTAAGGCCCATGACAGACAGAAAGCAGAACCGGGATTCTTAGACCCAATTTTATGTTTGTGTAGTCTACACTTACATCGATTCTCAACTTTCTTAGCTTTTTTAAGACTGCCAGGTATGCACTGGGGATCCCAGTCATGTCAGAAGTTTGGTTTAGATGACTGAAAAGATCCTTTCAAGCCCATGATTCCATTATGCTGTCTAAAGGGAGAAAGAAAAAGCAAAATTAACTGGCTTGCCTGATGAATGGTAACAGAAGCACCACAGGTCGTCAGACTGTTAGCTGTCTGTTGGCCTCTCATCTGTTTTTTTCGTTTTGTTTTGTTGTTTACCTTGCTAATCTTGTGTGTGCGCTTTTTAGCGTTTGGCGTGGAGAATTCCTGAACTGTATCTCTGGGAAGGTCTAGTTGGCCACGCTGATGCACGTATTTAGATTTCTTCTTCTTTTTTTTTTTTTTTTTGTGGGTACCGGGGGGTCGACCTCAGGACCTCGCGCGCCCGCAGGCGCCTGTGCCGCTGAGCGATATCACCGGCCCCTTTTTCGTATGTGGGATCCGGGAGTCGAACTCGGGCCCTCGTGCTTGCCAGGCAGGCGCTTATGCCGCTGAGCCATCTCACCGGCCCATAGATTTCTTCTTTTCCTTTTTAATGAAGTCTTTTATGATTCTTTTCTCAGGAATAATTAGCTCCAAGTCAAGATTCCATTACAGGAATTCATACAGTGAGGGGTCCTTGACAGGTTCCTGTAGAGCATGACCAGCAAAACTGTCTTTCAATTGTTCCATTAGGCAGGTGCTGTGCGGTGCATTCCTTGGAGTACCACCCCTGTGGAAGCCTCCAACTTCTTTATCTCCCCACCCCTTACTACTCATGGTGGAGACTTTGGCCTTAGAAATATTCCCTTCATCTGCTGCCCATTCACTCAAGTTTACTTCCCTGTCATTTGTCCTTCCTTCTCTTGTCAAAGGGATATCACTGTGGCTTCTAAGTGCTGGGCCTGTAATCATGTCATTTTTACTTATAGGATTAGTTTTGGGCTCTGGGAAGTCATTGATCCATTACTTGGCAGTGAGAGAAGAAAAGTGGAGAGCCTGAGAAACTCACAAGAAAATTGCTCTTCTATTTTCTTCCTCCTGCCTGAATCATTCCTTTCACAAGAGATAACTCCAAAGGTGTTTTTGTGAGATTCCGTTCATGCACCAGCTTTAGCTACCAATTTGAAGTCCTTAAATCTGTGTGTGATTTACCAATTATGATAATGTATTCATAACATTTCAAACATCCTAGGTAGGATAATAGGCATTTTATTTGCATTATATCATTTAATTGGGGAAGGGTGCTGGGGATTGAACCCGGCCCTTCCTCGTGCTGATGAGCACGTGCTCTGTTACTGGGCCCCTCATTTAATTTTTTGAGACAGCCCTGTGCAGGAAGTGCTGTTATTATCTCCACTTTACAAATGAGGAACCTGAGGTTTAAAAGTTAAACCACTTACTGGCAGTCATGTAGCTAAGTGGTGCGGGTGAGATTTGAATCTTTGTGTCTGAGTTCAGAGTCTAAGAATAATGCACTTTTTTAATCCTAGTCTTGACAGCCTCAAAGGTCGATTGCATATTGGTAGAGCTCATTATCTGGAATCGTTGTATTGTCAGGGATGAGATTGGGCTGACTGCGTTGGCGACATATGTACAGCAACACACCACATTGTAAAAGAAAACAAAAGCTAAAAACTTCTCCCCACTTGCAAATTTAAATAAGTCTTGATTGACCTTGCAGATGCCTTTCTGATAGGGCATTTATTTCTGAAACTTGCTGTTCTGGTTAATCCTTCTTTTTCATTCTTGCCTTTTTCCTTTTAGTTTTCCCTTTTACCTGCTCATGTGTTCCCTCTCCTTTCAAAAAATCTTCCTGATAGGAGTTTCAGGTGCATGCTTGAATTATTTATTGTGACTGGCCTGTGTTTTGGCAGTGGATTTGTAGAGAACTTTCTCATGGGGACACTGTCTACAATTATTAATGATGGTTACCAGCTGATCTGAGGAGGAAGCTTAAAAACACTTGTGCTGTTTCTTGCAAACTTCAGGATAGCCCTGTAAACATAAGAGAGATGAAGGAGAGGTTTTCCTGAAGACATCCTGGTTCCCAGCAGGCTGCAGCCCAGGTCAGAAGCCAGGTCACAGGCAGTAATTTCATTATGAGCCCTAGCAGTGGTTTTTTTGTTTTTTTAAAATTTGGGGTATGCTAGAAATAGAATTCACAGCCAGTGACAGTGCTGCGTGCCCGAATGAAGTATACCTAATGTGCTTACTTTCTCCAAAGCCAGATCATAGCCTTTTGTACTCAGGGACACCATGTACCACTTAGCACCATGCATGGGGGCCATGAGAATCAGTAAAATCACCAACAAAAAGCACAATGCACCTTGAGACCAGAATGTTAAGCGAAATAAAGCAGATGCAGAAGCTTAAATTTTGCATGGTTTCTCTTATCTGAGAAACTCAAATTATAAATAAAGAGCAAAATAAAAGGTAGTTAATAGGAAGTAGGAAGATAGATTTTTCTCCAATGGGAAGGGCATCAAGAGATGGAGGGAGGAGGCAGGGAGAAGAAGGAGAGGGGATGAGATAAAGAATTACGATGTGTCATGTACACATACCAGTGCCATCCAAGGAACGTAAACATGATGCACTGCAAATATGCACCAAAAAAAGCACAAAAATGTAAAAACCATGGTGGCACTAAGTAGACTGCTGGAAGGTCCCTTGTGTACAGTATGAGAGCAGAAACAAGAAAGCAGACTGTTGTCCCGTTTGACCTCAGCTGGGAATGTGTGCTCTGGGTGACTCAGAGTTGTCCTTGCTCTGTGCGCGCCCACCAGTGCTTGCCGAATTACTGCAAGTATTGGCCTGAGAGTGAGAAGTGAGCTTCAGACAGTAGGCAAACTTCCAAATATGGAAGCCACAAGTAACCTAGGCTTTTTAAATTAAGAACGGGGGAACATGAAAGAGGTGTTTGACTAAAACTGATCTTAAGGGAAGGGGGATTGTAGCACTTCACAGTTGGAAGCGATTTAAAACACCACCCAGTCTCACCTCTTGAGTTCTCAAGTGAGAAGAGGTTCAAAGAGATTGTGTGATTTGTTGAAGGCCACAGTCAGTGGGAGACCAGACGTTTGAGCTGGAGAAGTAGTTCATGAGAACCCAAGTCTGAACCCCACACGCTGATGCCCTGTCACTTCTGTGGCCTCCAGGTGAGTCACCACAGGACTTGCTGGAGCTGCTGTGCTGAGAGGGAAGCACGTGGAATGTGCTTCATGCCCCGCCTGTCCAACCTCTCATCCAAGAACTGCTTTGTGCTTGCCAATGGCGTGCCAGCCCCTTCTTGACACTGGAGTGTGGGGGTGAATGAGACAATGAGGGGCCTTCACAGCGGTGTGGTCACAGCACACACAGGGCCTGAGGCCCCCGGCACTGTGCCATCTGGAAGTCCAGTCCCTGGAAGCAAAGCTCTCCCAAGGAGCTAGACTTTGGTCACTTCTCAGAATCCTGCCCTGAGAAGCGTCTCGTGTCAGCCACCTGCCTGTGTCTGTGTTTGTTCTGAACCTAAAGAGGGTAAGTCCTTTGATTCACTGATTCCCCTGAGGTAAAGAAAAGATGTCAAACTTACATGACAGCCCAAGGCCACCTCCTGCATGGCCAGGGTAAAATGGCCAGAAGCCCTTTATAGGCTGTGCTTGTGTCAGGGAATTATGTGAATCAATAATTCTTATTGTTAAGTGTTCAGTAGACAGACTTCTTTATATAAGTGTACCTGTGTGTTTGTGTGTGCATCTGGATACACACGTATTTCTCTCAAGCATAAAGAATGGAAGAAAGAATGTTTGTGTAGTTTTTCTTGTGGAAGATAACAGATTTTTTATTTTATAATTTTTGTAATTAACATTTTAATTACTGATTATGCTTTTGCTCCAGAGAGATGTAAGATTTCTGTCTAAGGTGATTTATCCACAAGTGATAACAGTATCCTCAGAAGTGGAAGTGGCTGACAAGGGAAACTTCAAGTACTGGCTGGTGGGGTTGGATTGTGCCCCTAGGGACAATGCCCCTCGTGTGTGTCATGTTGATATTGATGGGTGTCTCTTCACTCCATTAATGGCCTTAAACATCTGGATTGTGGGGTGGCTATATGGCAATGTGTATAACAGTTAACAGCATGTGCTTTGTAATTAGGGTGAAGAACTGGGTTCTAAGCCACTTTCTGTGTTATCAAGGCTCTGGATGTTTCTGATTTCTTATCTGTTAAACAGGAATTGTAACATGACCTTACCTTAGTGTTTGGAGAGTTAATAGAATAAAGTACTTAGTGTTCCAATTGTGGTTATGCACACCTGTAATCTCAGCACTCTGGGAGATGGAGGCATGAGGATCGCAAGTTTGAGCCCAGCCTGGGCTACTTAGCAAGGACCCATCTCAAAATTAAAAAAAAAAAAAAAAATTAAAAGGTGGGGATGCAGCTCAGTGTGAATGTCCTGGGTTCAATTCCAAGCACTGCAGTCAATCAATCAGCCAATCAAAGTGCTTCATGCAATGCCCGACACATACAGAAGGACTCAAGAAGGTATTTATTGATAGCTGTAAGTGAGCAGTAGTTTCTGGGTTTTGGTGGTTGTGTGTGCTTGGTGTGTGCTGGTTCAGGGGAAGGGAAGAGTTTCTAGCCCTGGCCTCCCCACCTGAAACTTGTCTTCATCCTGAGGTGGTCTCAGGCTAGTGGGTGGCTCTACTTCTGGTCCTTTATCTGTGGATAGCTTCCCTTCTAATCACTGGAGGTTCTGGTGTTATACTGTCACCTAGCCTCATCCCGGCTCTCATTCTTATAGTAGTAATGGTGATGATCACATCCAATGAATAGCACTCCAGACCACATTTTAATTTTACCCAAATGTGGGGCCGAGGTAAGAAAAGGAAGGATGACCATTGAGAGCAGTTCAGGGCCAAGACCAAGATCCTAGTTATTTCTGGAGGGCCTCATGCCAATATATGGTGAACATGTGGTCAGAAGATCAGGGAAAATAACCCAAGGTTTAGCAACAGTACAGATAAGCCTGTACTTCCATCCAGGACCTGTGTGGAGGAATATATCTGGAGGGTGATTCAGTTTCTTTCAAGCAGCCTTGTAGCCTATTTTCATAACTGGGATTGAGTTTTCAGCCATGATAAAATGATCTATATAACAATTTCCTACAACCTGCCACTGAGTGTCCCCGGACAAGTGGCTTAATCCTTCTAGCTTTGTTCCTAGAAAGGGGGATTACTTTTGGTACCTCTTCCCTAACGTTCTGCAAATTAAATGAGACAAATATGTATGTGTTAGTTTTTTGTCACTGGGACCAAATACAATACCTGAGAAAAACAACTTAAGGGAATGGTTTAATTTGGATCATGGTTGCAGGGATTTCAGTCCATGGGTGGCTGGATCCTAGGCTGAAATGTCATGGCAGAAGGACATGTGGAGGAAAGCTGCCAGGAAGCAGAGAGAAAGAGAAGGAGTCATCGTGATCTGGTCACCCTCCAACAGCTCCAACACATGACCAAGCCGTCATCACATGAACCTTTGGGACACATTCGAAGTTTGGACCATAGCGCTCAGTCTTAAGTAAGCACTGGATACTGAGGATCTGTTGAACTTCTGGCATTTGTAAGCAACTACCGTGTGTCTCTGTGTGTGCGCGCATGCGTGAGTGTGTTTAGGTCTCTACATCTGTGTATTTAGAATAATCTAGCTCACTAAGAGTTCACAACTTTGGGCTCACAGACTCGCCTAGTTTGAGAAAGCCGTACAGTGTGTTTTGGAGGTAAGTGGCCATCCCCCTTCAAAATAATGTGCTGCCTTCTACAATAGTCACAGTGGCAACCCCAGGCAGACATTGGCCCACCAGCTGGGAGCAGGCCCTTGGGGTGTAATAGAATAACGAGCAAAGATATAGGGGAAGAAAGGAAGAATTTGGGCCATCACCAAAAGTGAAGACTTAGTAGACTATTGATTGAAGAGGGAATATTTGATGGAGTGTATGTAAAATCACTTTCCTAAGTTTTCTTCCTATTTTATATTTGCACTTTGCTTTTCATAGGTTATGACTTTCTCGGTATAATGAGGTATATAAAAAACAATCTTAGGAGACCTAAGACATTAATTTGTTTTCACCTTTTTACCTGATACTGCTTCCACCAGTTTGCCCTTTTCTCTCTACTAACATTTCCTTAGATTCTGAAATACAGCATAGTCAATATTCCACAGTGGGGCGCATTGTTAGTAGGGAAGAGTCTGGGTTATAGAATATTAAAAAGCTAAGCACTGAATGTTGCATTCCATAAACAAAATAATTTCTTGCAGATTTTAAGAAAGTTTCTGTGAACAACATCACTGGTATTTGTGTAGTGGAATGTAAAACAAAAAAGGTTTAATTATGCTAAATAATGTGTCATCTTCCTGCTTCTTGGTGAAAGTGTGTAGTTGACAGTTACTTTTTAAAGCATTTGGGCCAGTGGCTGAGATGTCTTAGCTGTAGATATTTGTTGACCTATGCTTTTATAACTGGATTTGACTTCCAGCCACCTTTAATTCACTGATTTGGTAACTTTGTCTTACTAGGGGAAAAAAAAAAGAAACATAAATGAGTTTAACTTCTTGTGCATTACATTTCCATTTTTTATTTTATTTTTGCTTTTTATTATGGAGAGTCTCAAACAAATACAAAAAGAGTGGTGCAGTGTCCCCCCCTCCCATATTATCACCAGCTCTAAATTTACAGGTAGCTTATTTCATCTCTCCACCCACTGACTTCTCATCTTGTATTCTAGTATTTTAAGTAAATTCTAACCATATCACTTCATCAGTAAATATTTTAGTATATGTGTGTAAATGGTAATGGGTTTATTAAAAATATAGCCAAGATAACATTATCACACTTAACAAATAATTAATTGTTCTAGAACAGCCTCAGCTATTCACTCACGTTCAAATTTCTAATTGTCTGTATTTTTTTCATGTATTTTCAAGGATCCATACCAGGTCCTGAGATTGTGACTGGTTATTTCCATGTTACTTACTCATTCATAAAATTCTTTCTGAAGTAGATATTAGTTGTTTCATCAAACATCTACTCAGTGTATTCTGGGTTAATTTCCTAGCTCTTTCAGGAACCTGTTGTAAGGCCACATGAAAATTAATTCACCTCTCTGAGCCCCAGTTCCCTAATTTGTACAATGATAATGTTGAACTAGAAGACATTTAAAGTCATCAGTAGTTCTCAGATTCTGAAATGACACACATTACTAGCAAGCATGAAAAAATATTTTGATCCCTCCATCTCTGTCTCTTGTCTCTCTCCTCTCTTCTCTCTCGTGTCTCCTCTCTCCTCTCTCTGACTCTTTCAGTGGTTTTTAGAATGGTCAAAAATTACAACCAGGGCCGGTGAGATGGCTCAGCGGTTTAAGCGCCTGCCTTGCAAGCGCGAGGGCCCGAGTTCGACTCCCGGAACCCACATACAAAAAAGGGGCCGGTGATATCGCTCAGCGGCACGGGTGCCTGCTGGCGCGTGAGGTCCTGAGGTCGACCCCCTGGTACCCACAAAAAAAAAAAAAAAAAAAAAAAAAATTACAACCAAAGGGTAAAAAGTTGGATGATGATCTGGGAGATTTCTGGTTTTTTTGAGAAATTCTACTCTTCATAGAAGTTTAAATTTGGCTTATTACCTGTAGGATACACAAATTATCCTTGTCACCCTTATTTTAACCAAACGTGGTCCAGGACTGAAAAAAATAAATTATGAAAAAAAATGTTTGTTTGGGATTTCATCTAAAAAACTTATTAGGTGGGGAGTTTATTTTTGGCAAAGATAAACTATATTATTATGAAAAAATTCTCCCATTAAAAACAACTCAAAAATAAAGAAATATGAAAAACCTTCTACTTAAAGGCATAGATGAGCTATTAAGACAGTAAAGAATTGCAGTACCAAGATCCAGGAGAAGGGTCCAAAAACAGTGTCGAGAGGCTCAGAAACTGAGCCCAGCTTTCAACACTGAACTTTGGCTCCACATGGGACCAATGGAGGACCAAAATGGGGCCAGGACCTACCTGGGAGGGGGCTGGTGTATTCCCCAAACTTTCATTTAAGAACTTGGAGGGCTGCACGGTAGAAGTAAAAGCGAGCAGGAAATAGGCCAGCTGCACAAAAACTGGACTTGAGCTGGCAATCAGATCCATCCAGTCGCAGGAAGGTGGTTTGGAATCACTGGTGCCCTTAGATCAGCTCTCTGCCACCAGCAAAACAGGGAGAGAGCATCATCCAGAGCCCCCAGGTATCTACTGCTTTGTCATGTAAAGTCTTTTGTGCTTAAGTAGAAATAGCCAGGCAAATGAGAAGAAATACATGTATCTGAACACCAAAAGGAAAAAATAGATGATAGAAAATGAACCACCAGGGTCACAGGTGATGGAGTTATCAAACGTAGTCTTTAAAATAATTAAGAATTATAAATTCAGGAAATTAAAAGAGAAGACCTAGAATTATAATAGATAATTGAAAACTAAGAAAATAAAGTGTAATACAACTAAAATTAAAATCTTTTGAATGACTTTATGGTTGATTTGACACAGGTGAAAAGAGAAGTAGTGAACTAACGGCAGAAAAAGTATTCAGTCTGAAAATAGAGAACATAAAGAAAGGAAAATACAGAAAACAATGTAAGAGACAAATGTAAGATCTGGTGTAAAGTTTAGCATTTGTGTAATTAGTATCCCAAAGGAAAGGAGAGGTGGATGGGAAAGCAACACTTGAAGGGGAATGGAATTCATCAAATACACACTTTGACCCCTAAGCAGGATAAAGGACAGAAGGAAATCTTAGTATAAATACTGAGAACCCAGACAAAGAAAAATATCATAAAATTAGCCAGTGAATAAAGACATATTATTTTGACAGAAGAAACAATAATACTAAGATGATTTTCCAATAGAAACAATGAAAACCAGACAACAGTGGAAAGATACCGTCGAAGTGATGAAGGAAAACAACTGCCAGTGTAGATCACCTAATGGTGAAAAAAGATCTAAACGGAAATAAAAAGGATAAGATTTATTGTCAGTAGGCCAGTAATAAGTGAAATACTAAAGGGTTTTCTTTAGGCAGTAGGAAAATTATCCTAGATGGAGGCTTAGAGATACAGTAAGGGATGAAGAACAATTTTTTTTTAGTTTTTATTAGTACATGTTTACATTATGTAATGATTACATTCATTGTAGGGGGTTGGTACATGTCCAAGAGCAATTTAAGAAGTGAATATGTAGGTTAACCTAAATAATTTTTGCTTATCCAAAAAATAACTTAAAATATATACAAAATTAAACAACAAAAGGGTCCACAGTTTGAGAGAAGGTTAAATAAAGAAGTGTTCTATGGCTTTTGTATTATCCAGAAAGTAGAAAAAATAAAATTTAGATTGTGTTTTAATAGATTGAATATGCATGCTATAATCTTTAAAAGTAACAACTAAAATAAGAGTTAAGGAATGTGTAACAAGCAAATGGGAGGAAAACAGAAGAATAAAAATTCTGTATAAATCCAAAATAAGGCAAAAAGGAAATAAAAAGAAAAAAATGAAGCACATAATGAAGTGGAAGATTTAAGCATAAATAAATCATTAATTCTATTAGACATGAAATATTAAAGGCTCTTCTCAAAAGACAGAGGCCATCAGATTGGAAAAACAAAACTCAACTATCTAATGCTTATAAGAAACACATATTAGAGTAATCACAGCAATCAGGAGGCTGAGGCAGGAGGATCATGTGAACCCAAAGTTTGAGATCAGCCTGGGTAACATTGTAAGAACCTTTCTGAAGAAAGACCACATTTTGAGTGTAAAAATTTAGAAACATAGAAAATAAAAGTCTTGCAGATACCATGTAAACACTAACTAAAGGAAAGCCAATTATGCTGTAATATCTTAATGCCAGAAGAATCACTAAGAGTGAAATTTCATGATGGTGAAAGGCTCAGTCCAGCAGGAAGATGTATTAGTTTTACATTTGTATATACCTAATAATAAACCATATATACCTTCAAAATATGAAACAGAACCACAAGAAAAAGTGGACAAATCTACAACCGTAACAGGATATTTCAGCATAGCTTTTTCAGCAATTGATAGGTAAAAGGACAAAAATTTTAGAGGCTGTAGAACATTTAAAACAATCAACTTGACCTCATTGACATACCGTGTATAGAACCATGCACCCAAAAACTGCAAACCACACATCTAAGGATGTACTGTATTTTGCCAAAAATGAACATATGTCAGACATAAAGCAAGTATTTATTTCCAAAGAACTAAGATCTAAGGACTATACCTCTGAGCACTGAGAAATTGAGTTAGAAATCCATAACAAAAAGTTCTTAAAAATCCCCAAATATTTTGGGAAAAAGTTGGGATTTTTCTAAATAATAGGTCTAAGAAGAAATCCAAAGGGAAATTAGAAAACATCTTAAACACAATGATAAAAATACTGTAAATCACACCTAAAGCATTGAATGGGGGGAATTTTATTAAAATACACATGTAAATAGAGAAATACACATATAAATAGAATTAAAAAGACTGAACAATCTCAAGAATTAGGGAAAAAATAATAAATGAAACTCAAAGAAACTAAAGGAAGAAAATAATAAATATAGGAACATATCTTAATGAAGTAGAAACAAATATTCAACAATTGCATGATGGTTAATTTTGATTGTCAACTTGATTGGATTGAGATATACCTAGGAAATTAGTAAAGTACACTTCTGAGTGTGTCTGCCAGGGTGTTTCCAGAGAGATTTGCATGTGGGTCATCAAACTGAAGGAAAACCACCCTGAATGTGGGTGAAACCATCCAGTAGGGTGGGAGCCCAGATGGAACAAAAGTGGAAGAAGGAAGAATCCCACTAGCACAAAGTCCTCACTTGGTGAGCAGCTTTCTTCCACTACCCCTTTCACCATGATGCTTCAGCCTTTCCATGGGCCTAAAAGCAATGGAGCCAGCCCACCATGGACTGAAACCTCTGAAACCATGAGCCAAAATAAGCTTTTCCTCTTTAAGTTTATTTTTTTCAGATATTTTGTCACAGTGGTGGAAAGCTAACACAAAAAGTCTTTTGGAAAGACTAGAAAGATTGATACACTTCTAATGAGATTATTTTCTGTGACTTGGACAAGTTGTTTGATTAAAAAAATTCCAAAATCAACAGCATTGTTTAATCATCTTCCTCTCCTTCTTGCTATTTTAAAATATTAGTGTATATATCTTGTAAAAAGATGCTGATAGTTTTGTAGCTCTTGTACTCATTCTTAATCATTTTAAAAAGAAGTAACTTCTACACTTTGATTGTAAAGTAATATATGTTTATTGAAGAAAATATAAGTATGCAAAAAGAAGAAAATAAGATTCACTGGAGAGATTTAAATCCCAGGTAACAACTGTTATTAATATAGAGTCAGCCTTTGATAGCCATGGGTTCTACTCCTCAGTATTCAGCCAATTTTAGATCAAAATTATTTTAAAAAAGAATTGCATTTGTACTGAATATGCACAGACTTTTTTGTTGTCACAATTCCCTAAATAATAAAATATAACACCTATTTATATAATACTTATATTTTATTAGGCGTGGTGAGTGTCTTGTTAATCTTGATTATCGACCTGATTGGGTTAAGAGGCCCCTGGAGAAATGACTGGATTGTGTGGCAGTAACCTCATCAGTGTGCTAACCCTTTGATGAGTTCATAGCTGGTCCATTAGGAGATGAGGATTGTGGGAGGAAGTAGGTCATGGGGGCGTGACCTTCGGGACTCCCTCTGGCCCCTGGTCCCTTCCTCTCTAGCTCTTCCCTTGTTCTTTGCTTCCTGGATGCCATGAGTTAAGCAGTTTTTCTCTGGTGTGCTCAACAGACCAGCCAACAGACTGTAGACTGAAATCTCTGAAAGTGTGAGCCAAGAATAAACCTCTCCATTTTTAAATTGCAGGCATCAGGTGTTGTGTCTCAGCGACACAAAAGCTGACCGATAAAATAAGTAACATATAAAGGTTACATTGACCATCCTGGGTTTTGGTATCCTTGGGGAAATCCTAGAATGAATTCCTCCCAGATACTGAGAGATGACTATATATATATATATATATATATATATATATATATATATATATATATATTTTTTTTTTTTTTAGACTCTTTCTGTGTTTACAGATTTATATTCTAAAAATATAATTACTGTGTAGTGTAGTCTGTTCTATTTTTCACTTAGGCCTCTATGATGAGTATTTTCCATGTCATTAAATGTCTTTGCACAACATTATTTTAGTGATTACAGTTTTTATTGTACACATCTTCTATAATTTATTTGACTGTACCAATAACTTGTGATTGGACATTTAGATTTTCTGTAACTTTTTTTTTTTTTTTGCGATTATAAACTAAACATTCTTGTAACTGTCTGTGCAAATCACTGATTATTTCCTTAGGATTAATAACTGGATATGAAATTGCTGGGAGGAAAAAATACCCATTTTTTTCAGGCTTCCTATATTATTGTTGAATTGTCCTTAGAAGAATTGTGCCATATTATAATCTTATCCTCAAGAACAGTGTGAGAATTTCCATTTCCAGTACAGTACTGTTTCCAACATGAGGCATAACCTTTTAAAATGGATGTGCGAGTCAGCTTTCTGTCACTCGAACAAATACCTAGGATGATAAACTTATAAAGAGAAAAGGCTTATTTTGGCTCATGATTTTAGAGGGTTCAGTGTAGGAATGGTGAGGCAGATGACAGATGATGGGAGCAGATGACAGAGCAAAAGCACTCACCTCATAGTGACAGAAGTAGAGAGAGGAAGCAGAGGCAAGTCCCACTGTTTCTTCAGAGGCACGTGCCCAGGCACTTCCCAGTAGGTCCCCCCAACCTGAACGTTTCTACCCTCTTGAGGCGAAGGCCAAGCCTTTAACACACGTATGTGCTGGGGACACTTACCTAAACGTTGGCAATAGGCTTCACCTAGTCATTTTAACGTGTTCTGAAACTGTTGCGTCAGGGCTTTGAAAGGATAGTAGTTGTGGGCATTGAAGCGAGGGAACTTCAATTATATCCTTTAATGAATAGCTCTTGGAAGGGGCGAGATTGGGCTAACAGCTTAGCTCGTGTTCAGTGACTTCTACAGTTAATTTCTAAGAGCCCTTCAGGGGCCAGGAATCATACATAAGCCAAGAGAGGTGAGAAGGTAGTTATTTTCTATTTGTCACTTTCCTTATTTCTAAGATTTAATCATTATTAGTATTTTCCTTTTTAAATAAATGTTCACGTAGTTACCTCGAACTTACTCACCTGGGAGACAGCGCTGAGGGAGGTGCTCCGTGAGGAAGGAGAGCCCAGCAAACCCAAATGAGCTGTGCGAGGCCGAGAATTCACACTGCGGCTGCGTGAGTCTCTTCGGGAAGTCAGCAGCTTCAACGAGCTCAGCAACCGCAATGTACAAAGTAGCTTAGAGTTTGCAAAGATTTTTATATTTTTCTTAGTGAAAACCTATGAAAGAACTACATTAGAAGAGATTTTTAAAAGCACTCAGACCCCCCAAACTGTAGCACAACTCATATTTAATGGCTGTGTTCTTTTTTTTAATCAAAGGAATAATGTACGTCTTAAAATGAAAAATCTCGACTGGGTGCAATGGTGCACAGCTATAATCCCAGCTGCTTGATAGACTAAGGCAGGAGGATCATGAATTTGGGGCCAGCCGGGACAACTTAGCAAGATCCTGTCTCATAATAAGATAAGAAGGGTTGAGAATGTAGCTCAGGGGTAGAGCATGCACAGTGCCTCGAGTTCAATCCCCAGTACTGAAAATAAAATCAAATAGTGAAGCAAGACTTAGAGTGTAAACCAGCAATCCCCTAGACAAGTACTCCCATTTTCCAGAAGCATCTGCTTTGAGTGCTTTTAGCTGTTTCTTTTGGGCATTTTTTTTTCCCACATTGCAAAATAACATGCTTATTTATACTGCTTTTTAAAAAATATATGCGTTTAACACAGTTCTCTTTTGTGCACACATACTCCATGCCTGCTTTTCCTTTTCTTCCTTCAGATTCCATGACACCTTCTCTTCTTTCCCATTGTCCTACTATAATTTTTCAAAGAATTTTTAATTATGGAAAATTATACACAAAAATGTAGTGAGGACACTATGCTGAATTTCAATGTTCTAGTTATGTAGCTTCAGCAATTATTAAGTCATGGTTAAACTTACTTTATCCATATCTGCTACTTTCCTGGTTTTTCACATTCCCTGACGCTGAATATTTTAAAGCAGTCCTTACACATCATATCATTTCATCTATAAATTATTCTGTGTGTATCTTCTTAACACTGTTATATCACAATTTTTTGTTAAATCAATTTTTAGTGTTGACTGTATGATGACCACATGGCTATTGATCACAGGTTTATTGTTTTTTTGTGTGACTTTTGGGGGTTTTTTGGAATTGATCACTGTGTCTTATTTGCTTGTTTAATTTTTTAAGTGTCTATTATAATTTATTCCTAACACTCTGACCAAACTCTACTGTGTGGTAAAAAATATCAGGTCATCTGCTGATTCTGTCCCCCACCTCCCTGGGAGACACTTATCCAACAGTTATCTAAAATCCTACCCCAATCTTTCTGCGATGTTCCCTAGGCTTACGTGGCAGCTGTTGTTAACATAAAGGGTTTATAACCTTGTAACCAGCTAATCCCCATTTTAAGGAAAGAAAAGTGTTATGAATCGTCATTTTGCATGGGTGAGGAATGAATAGTTACAGAGCTGAACTCGAGTTCAAATTATTTTGTTAGTATCTAATGGTATATCAAGTGGGCTTTGAAGTCAGGTAAACTTGGCTTTAATTCTACCTTTGTCATTACTAGTTTCTGAGGGGAAGTCATGTATCCTCTGAGTCTCAGTTTCCCTGCCTAGAAAATGAATACAGTAATAATTAGTACACATTACATGCTAGTTTAAATGTGGTAACAACGTGAAGGCTTTAGTTTTAGACCTGGCTCTGAGGATAAGATCAAGTCAGGAGAGTTACTGATGACCATCAAGGGTTTTGACCTCATTTTCCACTTCTGCTGTTTTCCATCTATGTGATGTTGGAGAGGATTCTGTCTCTCAAATTCAGTTTCCCTGTGTTTAAAGCTGAGCTATTACGTCTACCTTATGCAGTTGTTATGAAAATGTGTGAAATGGGATAATGTGAGCAACCGCTGTCCCTGTTTCGGTGCTTTGCGTAAGTGTTATGAAGATGTTAGGGAACTACTGGGTCACTGGACTGCAGGGTGTGCGTGTGTCCAAGGGAAGCTGAGCGTTGGTGGAAGCATTGTGCTCAGTGACCTGATCTTTGTCGTGCTTTCTGGGGCTGGGGTTTTCTTGAAAACTTAATTTAAATCTAAATACTCATGGAGAAAATTTTCTGAAATGTGGAGACAGTATAATCTGAAGGTGACCTTGGAAAAATTCAAAATTAAAAGCAGATACATTATTTGGAACTGTATGTGATGAAAATGTCTTTTCTGCATTTTAAATCGCAAGACTTTCTCTTCTAGTACACATGAGAACAGCTTCTAGAAATTGTTATTTGGGATTTTTGTTTTGTTTCTTTAGAAGAGCCCAGAAATGATCTCTTTTTTCATTGGTGAGTAATATGCTAATGGAGACTCATAGAATCATTTATTTTTGGAACTGAAAAGTAGCTAAGGGACCATCTGATTAAAATTTTTAATTTTACTGATGAAATTAAGCTTGAGAAAAGTTGTCACTTGTCCAATGCACAGAGCTATTCACTACTGAAACCTGAGAAAATAGCCAGATTTCTACTTAAATTTCAGCAGAAATAACATTGTGTAATAAAAGAGCTCAATATATTATAACTGAATGCTTTGAATGCATTTTAGTCAGTGACAACCTAGAATAGAAAAGATGAAATCCAAAGGGTTTTCCAAACAAGTTTGTTGAAATTATGCAAGAAAATAAGAAAATTAAATTCATCAGTGAATTGGGATTTAGTAAGCATTCTCAGCTTTCTAAATTAACATTCTCATTTTCATATGTCTCAGAACTATTAATTATGTATCTGTTCTTAATTATTTATTTCAAAATGTATCTAAAGCATCAAGTTCCCCCGTTTTAAGAATTCTGGTGATCACAGATGCTTATGTGTGGATGACATTCGCAGATACTGGACAGCCTCTTTTGGTGGGTACCATCTTCAATGGGACGCACCCTTCTATTCTCAGTAGCATTGATTGTTATGAATCATAATAACTGTGAACACACAAGGTTTTGGAAAGTTGCTGTGAAGTTGTAGGAAGGCGTGCACCACTGAGACGAGGCTTTGTCCTGATTGGCAGCAGAGGGGCCCCCGAGTCTCCTGTGCATGATGCTTTCTTAGAAATACGGGTTTGAGAAATGGTCTTCTTTAAAAAATACTCTCAAAGAAAGTAATTCATATGCTTTGTTTGGGGGAGAGCTACTTCAGTATGGCTGTTTCTTTATGTGCTGAGTGCAGCTCCAGATTTGGAATTCTATTGCTCTTTTGTACCGTGGCCTGATGCTGGCATGATCCTGAAACTGGCAGAATGGGGGCAGTGCCCATAGAAGGCAGGGCCCTCAGTGGGGGCTGCGCTTTGGTGAACTGACCCCCAGGGCCTGCCCATCCTTGGCAGTAACTGTGCAATTGGGTTTTGTGTATATTGCCTCCTTCTTCATCTGAAGTTCTGTTTTTGAGGGGTTTGCTTTTTTTCAATCTGCTCTATCTTTTGGTTATATTAAAAATTTTTTTAAGGCTAATGCATACTCAGTTAAAATTTCTAACAGAACGCAAAGGTTAAACAGTGGCCTTGGGACTGCTCCTTCTGTTCTCTTCAATCTCATTCTTACAGGAAACATCACTGGTTGGTGCTTGGGTCTCCACGTAGACACTTTCTGTGCAGACACACCCATGCATTTATACACAGACTTCTTTTCTTAGATGGGAATATAGTGTACATATACTTGCATTTTCACTTAACCATATATTGTGGAGATCTTTTTTGCATCACCACCCACGGCCAACTCATTTTTTAAAATGGCCAGGTAGTGTTGTGTCTTAGGGATGTTCTATTATTTATTGATTTTCTCACGTACTTTCCTCTTCCTCTGACAGCATTCCTCCCAACAGGCATTTAGCTAGACTCATACCCAAAGCTTGTGTGGCCTAGAGGGCTCTGGTTTACAACCCCCAAAAAGCAATCTGGTGAGAGCCTGGGAATACAGCTGGCTGTCACCATCTGCACCTCCCTTGAGCCTCCTGTTGTAGGAGGGGTGGTATATGTTTGTGAGTTTGCCAAAGTCAGAGCTCCGTGTGTGGCTCCAAGAGGCAGTGGAGTGTGGACAAGTGAGTGGGTGGTTGGGTGCATCAGTGGCGAATCCTGAGATTGGACATAATGAAGCAGAAAATCAAGGTTCGATGCTGTCAGAATTCTCAAGGTCAACACTGCTGCTCACTCTCTTTTCACGTCAGGTTAGCAAGGGGCTGATTTCAGCATCTTCGCCTGTTTTCCTCGACAGGAGGACGGTCTCAGAGCTTGTAAAGCCCATCTCAGGAAGTGCTCGCACATTCCTAGAGGAAATTGAAACGTCAGTTTTAGCCTGCATTCATGCAAGAGTGCTAAACTTTGGACATCTAAGTAGTTTTCAAACTTCTTGTTGAAGGGGAGCCTATTTTCAAACAAACCCTCCTTTACTATCTCCTGTATAGAAAAAGGATGAAAATGGAGCTGCGTGGTGTGGATTGGGTTGGAGATCTGGCTGTCTGCCCCCAACAATTCCAATAGCTTGGCCTCTGCCCAGAACACGGATTCAAAGACAGTAGACTACATAGCATTCCAATGGAGGTGTCAGGATTTTACCTTTCTTTGACTTTAAGTAGAATTTAAACACTATGAAGGGTGCCCGTTTTGCATATACGTGCATATATATATATATATTTTTGTGTGTGTGTGTGTAACCATAGGGATTGAATGCAGGGCCTGTACATGCCAATTAAGTGGAATACCATTGAGCTGCATGCCCAGCCTTGCATATAATGTTGAAGAGGAAATACCTTTCTCCTTGTCTTTTTCAAAAGGGTCTGTTTTTAATCAAAGGGCAGCCTGTTGGTTAAAGATAGGAATTATCACTTTGGTTAACTTTTAGCTACTAAAGGAAAAGTTAAAAACACTTGAACTGTAGAAACCAGCTCGTAAGGGCAGCAAGTCTTCCTACAAATTCCGAAGCCTGTGAGATTGATTGCTTTGAGTGTTTGCTACAGCCAAATGATTAACTAGGACCCTGAAACCAAGCCCTCTGAGAAGTGATTTGAGTGTAGAAAGAATGTTTGCATATAACCACCGGATTTCTTATTGCTGCCTTTTAAACGTTGTTTATCTTGGGGACACCCACTGCTTACAGCATTTTTATTTCTTTCTGTATTTTATTGTCTTACACCAGAGGCCAAGGCCAGCCTTATAGTAATTACTGAGTCTGTTTGATCAGGGGTTTCTAGGTCTAGGTGCCACTGAGTCATGGGACAGAAACATGCTTCAAGCCTAAAAATTTCACCGTCACCAGTGGGCTTTAAGATTAACCAGTTTTTCTAATGAAAGAAGCACAGTGCTCACAAACATTGACTCATACTATAATTATTTGGGATTTTAAAAACAAAATGTATATTTATTAAAGCCAGGGCTGGCTTTCATGGAACTTTCTTGCTACCATCTCTCTCATACCTTAGGGTATTGTTATGCATGGACACCCCCACTTCCCACATTGAAATAGGATTTAAAAATGTCTACTGAACTCCTATGATGTGCCAGTCAGGGTTCTAGGTCATTGTGCTACAAAAGTGAACATAGCAGACACAAGTCCCACCCTGTCAGGGAACTGTTGTTCTTGTCCTTAGTAGCTGATTGTTAAAAAATCTGGTGAGAAATCATCTATCCTGCCCTCCTCCAAAGGTGTTTTTGAGGGGGACAGTGTACTTCAGCTGGTGAAATGTGTCATTTTGGTAGGAAATTTGATTTTCTGTGCATGCAGGGAAGGGTAATGGAAGATGAAGACCATAGGGTGGTTCTGAAAACAATGGCAAAAAGACACAGGCTCTCCAAATGTGCTATTACTTACCCGTAGGTGGAAGAGTAAAACATTTCCTTAAAAACATATTCCTTTAGGTGTAATGCAGACTTAAAAAGCATTCAGTGGTGATTCTCTTGTAATAGTGAACACCAAGAAAAGAGACCTGAAGCCTACCTGATAGGGAGATGCTTTCTTTGGCTCCCCAGGGCTCAAGATTTCTAAAGTTTTCGTCTTCCTATTACTATAATTTGCAGGAGGATGAAGGTTTAACAGCTGACCAGAACCTTCAAGAATTCTTATTCTTTTTGGGGAAAGATAGTTTATTTTTAAGGTACTCAGTGTCTTTGTTTTCTTTTGTACTAATCATCTTAGTCTCTACATGGATGGACTCTTACTTGATCAACTGCTGTACTAAAAAGAGCTAATGCTAAGCAACAGCTCAGGCGGTGCATCTTTATGTGCGCTGTTCTGTCCGTCCTGTGTCACATCACACTATTATTTGTTGTACTGTTACACTGTATGTTCGAGAAATGAATGTCAGTGTTACCATTAGGAAAGTTTGAATCTATTGTATGAATTTGAGTCCGGGTCTTTCCTTGTGAACTCATGGTGTTTGCAGCACCGTCCTTTGGGTGTCTTCTGGGAACACAGGGTGCACCTGAAGGCACCTTTCCTGCTTTGTTCACAGGAAAGATTTAGATGTAGGTAAGAGATAGGATGAGTTAGGCGACAGAGTACGTGGGGGTCAGTTTCTTGCTAGTGTGCCCTGGTGTGGGGCTCTGGGTTGCTTATTCCAGGCTCCCAGGGAGAATAAAGTGTTAGTCAGTTTTAAATTAGGTAAGTATTTTAATTCAGGAGTAATCATTTTCCCCATTTATGCACCTGTATTTCTTCCCCAACTAGAGGCACACATTTTGAGTTCCTATGAGCACTCTTTCTCATGTATCCCTTGTCCTATGTGGATTAGTTGTTTTGTACATAAATAAACCTTTTATAAATATTTGCTGTTTGGTTGAGAGTGGCCCAGAGCCAGTAGCTCACAGATAATGATAGGTTCTGTTTTGGAGAATTCATTGATTTGTTCCTCAGACATTTGTGAGGGTTTTACTGTGTGCTGCAGAACCAGCAGGAATAAATAACTTGCTCCTCTGGTTGGATATAAATCTGGTTCCTGATGTTAACACACTGTATATGATATGACTATCAACTGATGAGCATTTCTCTGGGAAATTGATCTCATTGCTTTTAGTCATGTTCCATCAGCCCTCGAATTCTGATCACTTTTCTGAAGTGTAACACAGAGCTCTCCCTTCCTTTCTATTTCCAGTGTCCTGCTATAAGCTTCAGCTTTCATTATCCTCACCTGGATTGCTGCTATAACTTAACAGCTCTCCGCACTTCTGGTTATGTTGCTGTCCCACCTGTACCCATCTTCTAGGCTCCTCCACATGGACGCTACAATGATCTTTCTGGCTTCAGACTGGTTGTATCCCTGAGGGTTTTGTTTGTGGCACCTGGGACCTCCGATTACATTCTAGCTTTAACTCTATCCTTTGTGTTCCAGGGATGACATTGCAGTATCTGTAAGACTGTGAGCTCTGGGGGACAGGTATACATGTACCTCTGTGACTTTCTGAGATCCAGAATGGTGCGCAAAATATAGCGGGGTTCCATAAGCTTTAGTGGAATTGGACTGCATTATGTTCACCCACTGAAATGAACCAGATTCCAGCTTGTTAGCAAACTGAAGTACGCTATCTTCTATCTAATCCCTTATATTCTTATTTGATAGATTCAGCATTGTTTGTTAAAGTTCTTTGTGAAATGGAAAATAGGTGGTTCTTTCCTCATACTGCTCGACAAAACTCCAGAAATGTATTTAGAACATTTAGCACTTGAAGAGTGTTAAAGACTGTGTATTTCATAAGCGTATCCTCCTCCTCATCTGGTGTGAGGAGGTGATGTTAATTTCTAATAACAGAAAGGGGGAATACAGTGAGCTGAGAGATTCTTCCACACTTCAATGTGTTCCTCAGAGTGTCTTTTGCCTTTTAGTTATCTTGAGAACAGAACATGTAAATCTACTTTCTTCAGAACATTTATTCTAGCATTTACCCATGGATATTTACCCAAAGTTTACGGACCCAGTGTTATTTCAAGATCTCTCTTGCCCAACTAGAGCAAATACTTTATTTTAGAAATCTCTGCAAATCCTTAAGAGTCTTTTGTTGAGTAAAAATGTGTATATCCTAGCAAAATTTGGACCGCAGATAATTCACTGTGATTCGCCTTCTTCACAGACACTTTTAATATATGGAGTTTTTTTCCTTATCATTATTTCCTGAAGGTAAGAGACTGCACAAATATGTGTGCAACTGATATGGGGCATGTCCTTCCTATTCGGGAGGACAACCTTTCTGTTCCGAATGATACAACCATCAGCACTGTATCATTGGTAGCTGTGCTGCATTTCGTGGAAACAACTAAACAACACCTTGCTCATGGCTCTGTTGACTTCCTCATTCTCCTGCAATGAAGTGAACTCCTTAGAAGTAATTGTGTTATCTCTGTGTAGATAAGAGGCAATTGAGGATTAGTGGACTTAAGTAATATGCTTCTCGTCCCTTTGTCTACAACCCACTTAAAATATTGTTTTTTATTGCGGGACTTTACAAAAGGTCTTAAAAAGAAAAATAACATTATAAGTAACTATCATGTACCTAGCACTGACCTTTAAATACTATCAACATTTGCCTGTTTTAAGGCCTATTCTTCAGTATTATACTCACTTTATACCTAATGAGTTCCAAAGAAATTCATTTAACATTGGGGACATCAGAAAGAACTACATTTCTTTTTTAGCCCATTTTAATTGCATTCATGTAATTATTCTCATAAACATTATAAATCATTCTTCTTGGTATTATTTTAAAAACGCACTAATCTAAGAAAATCCGTTTTTAATCCCTAGAGGGGAAAAAAGTTTAAAAAAAAGCAAAAATAAGCAAACTGGAAATCTTAGCACATGGGTAATTAAAAACAAACAAAGCAATGTTATCTGAGAGTAGTATGCATACTTCCACGTACTGAGAATGGGTATTTTATTTGGGAGCTTAAATATACGCAGTTCTTGACTATCTAGCAGTAGGTAATTGACTTTATCTCTGGATCTTCTCCACTCTGGTCTGATGTGGTTTCTTTTACCATTTTCCCCGGCCCAGCACCAGATAGAGGTAATGGAGTAGCACAACAATTTATTGGCCGTCTCCTTCAGTGATTTGCATTTTTTTGGATTTGACATTAGCATGTTTCGATTAGTCATACTACTTCTCTATTATCTTCACACCGGTAATAAAACATTGGCTCATGCAGTTTCTTTAAACTGTAAGATCCCCGAGGCCATGGCCTGGCCATCTCTGTCTCCCTAGCACCTAGGACAGAGCCTGACTTCCAGAAGGTTCCCTGTGTAAGTTTGGTGGCTGGAGCAGAACCCCCCTGGAGTAATGAGCCCTTGGTTAAGAACCTCCATGTAGACTTAATTTTAAACTGGATTAATATAATCTGAATAAAGACTTTTGGCACTAATTTAATATAAGAAAAGATGATTGTTTTGAAAACAAACTGAAAAATGAAAAAATTAAACTGATGTAATTTTACTTGGAGCATGTTGCCAAGAATAAAGCAAATAGTGTAATTTGTAATGAAGTTAAAAAGAAAGCAAACAAAATCTAGAGGTGGGAGAGATTATAGCTAGAAAGCAAGGTTATTTTTCAAAACGATTATTTCTGTTGTAACCTTTTCTTCAAGTTAACTGATGATACAACCACTTACTTTTTCTCACATAGAAGCACATAGCATTCTAGGAGCTTATTTATAACCCCCTGCAAAGAGCTTGCAGCGAAGAAGAAAGCTTCATTATGCATTTTAAACACTATGCTTCGTGGTAAGGACGAAAGGTTATTCTGCTTGTACTATGGTATCTTTTACATCTGAGCAAACATACCTGGCTTACTTTCCCCAATTTCCCTCTGTCTTTTCTCTGTACAGGAAGTCAGTTTGGTTGAGTTTCTTGTGTAGGGTGAAACCCATACTTGCACAGAGCTGGAGAGTGGGCCGTCAATGGGGTCTCTGTTAGCTCATTTTTCATCAGGGAGATACATTTCTTTTCCTAAGCTGTGATCTAGGAGAGTTGCCAAGCAGCTAGGGTTTTAAAAAAATACACAAAACCCAGCAAACAACGTAATTCTTTCATGTGCTGATCTTTTTCTTTGTGCTCATTTTGCCTGTTGCTGGCTGGCCAGTTCTAAAATAGTGTCCACTGGTTCCTTTGCCTTTGGCTATTTCTGGGCTCTTGCAATCTTAGTCAAAACTTGATTCCAAATAATCATCCACTGACAGCGTCCAAAGGGTGGAAGTGCAAGACTGTCTTTGTAGGTTGCAGCTAGTATTGAAAAAGTGTAGTAGCTCATGGGAGATTTCTCAGGTCTATTTTGATGCGCTTAGCCATGTAAAACACTTACAAAGCCTTTATTTCCATATCTGAATTTTAGGGCCATACAATGTCCTCATATTTTTGATAGCGTTGCCCACCTCTTTAACAAGATCTATAGCAGAAGCTTAAAATTCTAACCACAGATTCTCATTTAATGACCTATCCGTTTAACGATTGTTCGGACTTAAGACAGAGGTGCACAGTTTGGACTTATCACCCGTTGCTTATGACCTGCCCTTTTCTTTTTTGTACAGGTGTATATATCTTGTTTATAGAGCCTCAATGTACAGTACTGTAGTTTTATGTTACAAATTATAGTACCGCATATAAGAGTTATGCAAATAAAAGCAAAGTCATCAAGTTGGAGTTTCCCTTGACCATTTCTTTGTTCTAAATACTGTAATGTACATACTATACATAATTCGTCATTTAGTGACCAATTCAATTAATGGGCTAGTCAAAGGGATGGAACTTGGTCGTTAAACGAGGAACATCTATCTGTATGCAGGGGTGGAGTAGAACAAGCCAATTAATGTAATTTGGTTTCCATCTGCTTAGTTTTGTGAATATCTCTTTTGTAGTCAGAGCCAGCTCTCCTGAACAGAGAAACAGCATTGCCCACCCAGGCAGTAGGGCTATTTATTATTGTCCCAAGCACTTGAGTTTGGCTTGTGTAAGATTCCCCAAAGATGCAGTTGTTTTCTATTATCTAAATAAGGCACCATCCCTAGTAGCTTTGGCAGTCTAAAAAATGACCTCTGCTTCATGGAGGCCTTTCAGATGACCAAACTGAATTGACTGATTCTAAATGTCACACCATTAGTGAAAAATTCTAGCAGTCTGTTTGGGACCTGGGACAAATTTGGTCTCAGCTCAACTGTTTTCCCCATTAGAGTGCAAAGTGCCACCATGATTGTCTCACTGGGTCAGTTTCTGGAAGTCCCACTGCTGGATCCATCTCCTTCCTAGCGCATCATCCCCTCTGCTGTTCTGCCAAGGTGGCGATGGCTGCATGCTCATCTGCCTGACCTCCGGATCCTGGCAGCCCCTGCAAGGCTGGCCTTTGCAGCTGCTCTCTCTGCTCCTGTTGCTGTGGGGAAGTTGCTTCTTTAAGCCCTGAAGACTGCAAAGAGCAATTGCCAGCTGTGGTGCTCAGGAAGGAGGTGAAGAATTAAATTCCTATGACCATGTAGTAATCAATAAGCATACTATTTCTTTTTCACCTTGGGATTATATGGTGTGTTGTGTTTTTAGACTTACTGTGATAAATATGCTCAAGACAAATGGCACTTGATTGCAGTTCTTTGTAGCAAAACTAAATTTTTGTTTACTTTTTCAAACCTTGTATGACCTTTTTTCCCCCCAGAGTAGCCCTGTCATTGTGCTCTCTTGTCGATTTAACTATGGCACTACTGTTTCACTCTTTAAATTCTTTATTGGAGAATGACTGTTGTGTTGTTCTGGTGTTAAAACTATGATCAGTGCGTTTTGGCCTTATGCCTCCAACAGTGATGAAGAGCAGCTGTGCACAGGGATTGGCGACCTTAGATGTTGTCTGGGATAGTTTAACCAGACCCCTTACTGAGACGGCAGCGGGAGGTCTGTGACATCAGGGTAGCCTTTTCAGTCATTTATCACAGCACAGCAGTGTTGTGGGTGCCCCTGATTTGAAGATAATGTGATGGGGCAAAACCAATCAGGATGGGGGTATCCACGGGCTTGCCAGCCCCTGATTCTGTGAAGAAAGAACATATGAAAGCTCAAGGGCTTTGTTCAGGGGAGAAAAGCCATTGAGTTGGAATACAAAGTACTGTAATGTATTCCCTTTGGTGCTTTGCTGGAGGGGAACAGGAAGGATGGGCTTGGGAAGTACAGTAGAGGGATGGGACCAAGGAAAGCAGGCAGAAGTGTGACAGATGGATGAGGCCTAGAGTTGTTCTGTATAGAGAGCCCTTCCTGGTCCTCGTCACGGTCCAGGAAGTTAGATTTGTAAACCCAAAAGGAAGTTATTGGAATTCTACTGAGTTAATTCCAATCTACCACATCCAATGCAACCCACGGCGAGAATAAAGACACTAAGGCATATCTATAGTTGTGGGAAGCCAAGGGGTCCTAAGTCCCGCCAAGATGGTGGCTACTGGGACAAAGGTCACGACCCAGGGCCAAACCTGGGTTTTATTAATTCTGAAGGAGGGGAGTGGCTCGGGGATGAGTGACTGTGAGAGTGGCGGGAAGTACGTGAGTCTCGTGAGCTGGGCTAGGCCTGAAAATCACCTTTGCAAATGCAGAGGGAAGTATATGCAGAAGGAGTAATCTGCATAACACATTTCAAGATAGTATCTAATGTTTTGGGGTCGGTGCTTCAGCTCTGATGTATAATCTTTTATGCCCTGGGAAGTCATAGCCTCTTTCTCAAGGCTCGATCCCAGCCGACAGCGTGGAGCACGGCTCTCCATCCCGCCAGGCTCAACCATGTATTGGGAGCAAAGGGCGGGGAAACACAGGCCTGTCGCTTTGCTCCAAAGACTACACATCAGGACCTCGGCTGGACCTACTTGCATTGCCTAAAGCCAATTAAAGAGATAAGGAAGAGTCCTAGCCAGCTCTGTACATGTCAATAGGTGGAATTAGGGCCAGGTTCAGCCAAGATGGAGATAGTTGCTCTTCTCTCAAGGACAGCCATCCAGGTGGTCCCCCACAGTTCTGGAGCAGGATGTGAGTGGCTTTGTGAGGTTTGATGTGATATGGTATAAAGTTTAGGTTATACAACTGTAATTCTGATGTGTGAGGCTGGGTTACAAAATGGCTGCTATCGTCACAATATGTTAGCTCAAGTTTCTAAGTTTCCGTTTTAAAGAGATAAGTTTCTTAAGTTTCTGTTTCCCCACATCAGGGTAAATTCCTGGAAATCATGTGATTTGGTCAGTGACCCAAGCCAGCGCGCGGGCTGCATTCCCGCGCCCGGGCTCCTTTGTTAGCCTTTCTCAAACTGATTGGTTGCCTGTTTGCTGAACTCCCCTGCCCATAGGTTCCCCTAAGTAACCAATAAATGTACTAGATACCCTTTAACTCCCTGCGATTGGCTTCTGTAAACTTTGCTTGCCTATCCCTCATTACCATACCCGACCCTATAACAACCCCTCGCTTCTGCCCTTCAGGGTCGCCTCAGCACATTCGCTGGGTGACCCTACGCCGGTGTAGCCTTTCAATAAACCCCGTGCCTTTTACATAAGAGCCTGTGTGGTTCTTGGAGCGTCTGCCTTCTTAGACCCCTCTTCTATGGACTTTACAGCTTCTGGGAGGTGGGTGTTGTTTGAAATTAACCTGACAGGGCTTTGTGTCACCTGTGACTCTCTTCTGAAACTCCTTTGTGTGGTTGTGGGAGACACCAGAGAAAAATGGAAATTCTTGTTTGAGCTAAAAGTTTTAACTTTGACTTTGTTCTGGACCATGTGGGCCATGACTTTATAAGTTTGCAGTAATATTTAATGTTCTAAAAACTTTGATATGATTTACCTTTAAAAATAGCTTAGAGCGAGTTTCATGATTATTCTCATAATATTACTCTCATTCATAATTATTTAGAATGCTTTCTTGCATGGGAGAGAAAGGGTGCTCTAGGGATTGTACATAATTTTCAATCTATCTTATCTATCTGACAACTCAGGGTAGGTATCTATTACTATTAACCAGTGCGGCAATTACCATTCATTTATAGTGCTTGTGATTTGTGATTTTATAGTTTTTAATTTACCCGTGACTAAATTTTTAATAAGGAAGAAGGCGAGGATAGATGAAGAAAACCTAACTAATGTGACTGTATCTCCACAGAACATAAAAAGGAAGTGCGTTTCTCTTAGTGAGAACACAGCATTTCATGGGCCACAAGCTAGGGGACCTCAGGTCATATATGTCAAATACAGAGTCCAGACAAGTTTCACTTGACCGTCCTACTGTTTTAAAAAATTCGAGTCTATTGCCATTATATCAAATTTGGAGATTTCACAAGAAAATCTGATTTTGTGGTTTCTCTTGAGTAGTTGGAAGGTCTAGGAATGTCAGGCCTGTATTCTCACGACATGGGTCATCAGAATGTTTTCTTTAGTTTTGCTCATTAGATGGGGCGTGCTTGCTGTTCCTCTACAAGGCTGTTTTTATAGGCATGGGCTGCTTTGTTCATGTAGGTGTTGGAATTTGCTAGTCTTAACTAATCATTAAGTCAAAGGTGGACAAAGTGTTGAATTCTGGTATTATTAATAATGAGAGACACCTGTACATTCTGTATATTATATTGTAAAACAATAAAGTAGAATGTGTCTCCCTTAGTTAGAACCTTATCTTCTCTTTTCTTATAAAAACCCCATTTCTGAGGTTTTTCAGTGGCTTCTTTTGTTACCCAGATGCAAGGATAAGTCATTTAAAAATCTAAAAGTAGATGTCTTAGGGCTGGGAGTGGGGTATAGCTCAGTGGTCATGAGTTTGGGGTTTAATCCCCTGGACCAAAAGTGAAAAAGAAAAGTAAAGAAAAGATATAACAAAAGGAAAGAAATTTTAATTTTAATGATAATTTAAATACTTTTAGTTAAAAGAATAATATTTTTTATTAAGTGCATTGGTACATTTTAAATATACATAATGATCACTTTCATCATAGGGACTTTGTACCTGTATACGTCTTATCTCAGTTCCTCCTTTTTTTCCCATTCCCTTATCCTCCTTTCAACTCCTCTTCCCCCTCCTTATTTACAAAAGCTTTGTTTCTATTTTTTCCTTCTTTTCTTGTGTTTTTCTTTTCCCTTCCTTCCTTTCCCCTTCCCCCTCATTCCCCTACCCAACTGGGCATTTTCTTCCTATTTCATAATATCTAGTATACAAAAAGAATAATACTTTTGATGAGCAGTTATCTTTCTAGATCTCTAATCCACAGGTTGTATTAGAAAGTGAACTGATATATAAACTCCGCTTTGTTTTAAATTACAATATATAGAGAGAGGCTCTTGGTTCAGAATATAGACTCTGCCACATTGAAACTAGAGGACCTGGACTGGTGGTGTCTTTGTGTCTTGATTTTCTCACCTTTGATATGGGAATTGTTACAGCACTTGCTGTGGAGGATCGTTTTGATGATTAAGTGGAATAAACTAGACAGGGCAGTAGGCTTAAAATAAGGAATCAGGTCATTTGCAAAAGGGAAGAGGACCAAGAGATGCAGGGAGGGGAGAAGGGAAGGAATAGAAAGGGACAAAAAATAGAAATAAGGTGTGTTATGTACATGTACCAATTCCCCATGAGGAATGTAATTATATACTGCTAACATGTCCCAATGGAAAAGAAATCAATCAATCAATCAATATTAACTATTCTAATTTCTAGATAAAGACTCTAACATGTTATCTCACTTATTCCAACCTGTTTTTTAAATTTGGCTAAAATCTTGGTGCAATCTGGCGAGTAGGTTGAGTATGTCCGCCTCTCCTGTCAGCCGCAAGTTTGCAAAACTCCCTCCTAAGAAGCGCTGTCTCAGTAAATCCTGACCCTTGAAGCTTCACGTAGTCCCTTAGGCCTTCCTTTGAAAAACAGGGAGATTGTGTTTTACTGTCCACCTTGTAGCGGAAAGCAAAGTAGAAACTTGCAGTGATAACTGAAGTTGTTAGCGAAAGTTGTCACAGAGACTGTCTTTCCTCAGTGAGTTTGGTAAAGGCGTCATGCATTTTCTAATTCCCACTCCATGCCTTTTCTAGCCTCGGTAATCAAATGTAGAAAAGCACATGTATAAAGTTTTGGCCAAAAGACGTGCAAAGTACTAACTTATTGGTATAGGAATATACTTTGTCTTTGATATATGTCTTATTTTGTAATTTTAATATTTTTCTTTGTCTTCTTTTTAACATTATGTTTCTTGATGTTGACTTTAATTTTTTTTTTTTTTTTTTTTTTATGGTTTTTTGAGACAGGGCCTTGCTATGTAGTTCAGGCTGGCCTCAAACTTGTGGCAATCCTTGCGCCTCAGCCTCCCGAGTGCTGGGATTACAGGCGTGCACCACCACACCTGACTTTGACTTTGAGTTCTTGCTGGAAGGAGGAAAAGCAGATTTTACTCCTATGCCTGAAAAGGATCCACAAGAAAAATATTGTTCAATCAGCTTACTGGGGTATAGCACTAACTTAGGGAAGATGCTCTTCAAGAGAAATTTATGATTATGTCCTTCCGTTTTGTTTTTTGTTCACTTGGAAAAATCGGGTTTTAAGTGGGAAGAGATAGAAATGGTAGCACAAGTACTCTTTCATGGGTGGGATATGGCTGTTTTCTTGCACTGCAGGAATCTCACATTGCTCAGCTACCACGGTCCTCCGTGAGGACACAAAAAGCAGTGGTTCACTGTTGTAAATGAAGATTGAATGTGATGGGTACATTTGAGGAAAATGTCCTTTTAAATGATTGCAAAACACACAACTCCATCTCAGCTGTAGGGGCTTCAGCGTGGAATCTTGTAAATGGCGCTGGCTGCCATTGTCGCTGCTGTTACGCTCATCCCATTTCTGTCACTGCCTGTTAGGAGGATGTTTTGCTTGTATCTGATAACTTTGGAAACCCAGGTTATTTCTCCTGAGGTGAGAAGGCGGGAGAGGCTTTGAGGAGCTGGTTCATTCTGAAGCAGGAAGCTGCTTTTCTTGCAGGAGAGGTATGCTGTTAGGACTGGTTCCTTCTCCCGCGGTCTCCATATAAACCCTCACGTACTGCGGAAAACAATGAGGTAGAATTATCTACAGAAAGAGAAGTTGAGAGCAGCATTCCAGTTGTTTTTATTGTAAACTGGTAGGAAAGAGTTTGTGGGACTGGCCTCTTTCCTGCTCTCTAAGCTGTTCCAGGACTAAGAGTGCAAGGCGAAGAGGTTCTGAGCCACTGTTAAATAAGAAGTAGCCAGTGGGTGACATAGTAATTACCATGTCCTATACTATGTGTGTCTCTAGAAAAATATTCCCAAACCTCACGAAAGAAAGACAGTAAAGACCATGCTTTTTTAGTGGAAACTGTTGGAATATTGCCACACTCATAAAAAGTGTTTTGTTCCATGTTTTCTCATTCCATTTTTATTTACATTTTTATGAGCAAATTTATGCGCACAGACTGTAGGTATGCACCTTTGCTTAATTTATTATTCTTTAAAGCGCTGTCTTTCTCCCTATTATTAGAGAACTCTGTACAACATTTTTCATTATTTTTTTAAAACTTGTTTTAATTAAATTTTAAGGTCAAGGATTTTATGCATTCGCGGGACCTGTTAATTGAGTTAGCTAATGATTCCATGGGTGGTCAGTATTTATAGTGGTTTTATTAGCAGAGATCCTAACTCAGGGACTGGTTTCTTTCTAGCTTGGGACACTTTCTACAAGACATTTAGTACCCAGAATACAACCCCCGCCCTACCCCACAATGGGAACAGTATTTTAAATGAGGTAAATGAAAGTTAGGTTCCCTCTCTAACCCATGAATCTTGTAACCCACACTGGGAGAATCTGTAACGCTGTCGTTTCTTATTGCTTCCTTGGAAAAATTAGTCCCAAGTCACAGTGGGACATATAACTTCTCCATAGCTCCAAAATTTACAAAAATGACATTTTTCTTTTTCTTTTGCACTTAGACTGTTAGAAGAAATTTTTCTCCTCTTCCCCTCCACCTGAGTGGTGTGAGGAGTTCAAATTCATCTTCTGTCCAGTGCAGGGGCCTGAGAGGAGTCATGCAGGGCCACATCGGACCAGCATGGCAGCGCTTGCTCTGCTAGTTCTGCTCCCCACTTCACCTGGATGGTGGCTGCATCGGCCTCCCGGCTGGGATGACAGTTGGGTTCTCGTAGCTTCCTTCCTAGAGGGGCAAGTTGAGTCAGTCCTTCAGGACAAACACTAAGCCAAATGGTCTGCAGAAGGATGTTGTAGGACACATAGCTTAGTATTAGGCAGAGATGGGGTCTGAGGTGGACAGGTAGGAACACCTACGTGTCTCCATTTTCCATTGGAGAGGATGGGGTGATACGGTGTGCTTGAGCCTATGTGAAAGGTATCATATTTTTAAATTTTATTTTAATTTTTTCTTAAATTTACTTTTTAAACTTGCACATAAAATTTACACCTTTTTGTGGGATACCATGTGATGTTTTGATACATGAATGCATCATCTAATGGTCAAGTCAGGGTTTCCTCAAACATTTATTATTTGTATGTGGGGAAAACTTTCAAAATCCTTCTAGATTTTTTTTTTTTAGATACACAGTGCATTATTACTATCTATATAAGTCTATCGTGGAATAGAATATCAGAATTTATTTATTTTTCTTACCTAAGTACTCTTTGACTAACCTTTCTCTATCCTTCCCTCCCCTCAATTCTCTCTAGACTCTGGTAACCACTATTTTACCCTGAACTTCTATGATATCTATTGTTTTAGATTCTACATATGAGTGAAATCATGCAGCATTTATCTTTTTCTGCCTAGTTTATTTTAGTTAATATAATGATGTCTAGTTTCTGCCTTGCTTTTGCAAATGACAGGATATTATGCTTTTTAATGGCTGAATAGTATTCCACAGTCACACATCCCACCCCCCCATACACACACACAAACACACATTTGCTCTTGTGAATTGTGTTGCAGTGAACATGGGAGTGTGGGTGTCTTTGACACTTATTTAATTTCCTTTGGATTTATACCTAGCGGTGAGATTCCTAGGTCATTTTTAAGCTGCTAGTTCTATTTTTAAGTTTTGAGGAATCGTTATGCTATTTCCTATGATGGCTGTACTAATTTTCATTCCCACCAACAGTGAGTAAGAGTTTGGTTTTCTCCACAGCCTTACCAGAATTTGTTATCTTTTGTCTTTTTGATAATAGCCACTCTTACTGGAATGAGGTGGTATCTTATTGTGGACACAATCTATGTTACCCTGATAAATAGTGATCTTGAGCATTTTTTCATATACTGGTTGGTCATCTGTATCTTTTTTTTTTTTTTTTCACAAATGTCTATTTAGGTTTATTGCTATTTTTTTTTTTTTTTGTGGGTACCGGGGGGTCGACCTCAGGACCTCGCGCGCCAGCAGGCGCCCGTGCCGCTGAGCGATATCACCGGCCCCTTTTTCGTATGTGGGTTCCGGGAGTCGAACTCGGGCCCTCGCGCTTGCCGGGCAGGCGCTTAAGCCGCTGAGCCATCTCACCGGCCCGGTTTATTGCTATTTTAAAATCAGATTGTTATTGTTTGAGTTCCTTATATATTCTAGATTTCAACCCCCTTTTTTTTTTTTGTGGGTACCGGGGGGTCGACCTCAGGACCTCGCGTGCCAACAGGCACCCGTGCCGCTGAGCGATATCACCGGCCCCTTTTTCGTATGTGGGATCCGGGAGTCGAACTAGGGCCGTCGCGCTTGCAAGGCAGGCGCTTATGCCGCTGAGCCATCTCACCGGCCCTCAACCCCCTTTAAGATGTATAGTTCGCAAGTATTTTCTCCTATTCTGTAGGTTGTATCTTCATTTTGTTGATTGTTTGCTTGCTTTAGAGTACAGAAGCTTTTAAATTTGATTTATTTCCATTTTTGCTTTTGGTTCCTGTACAGTTTTGGAGTTGTACCCAAAAGATCTTTACCCTTTTCAATGTCCTGTAGCATTTCCCCTGTGTTTTAATTTTTCTAGTAATTTCATAGTTTCAGGTCTTACATGTAAGCCTTTGATTCACTTTGAGTTTATTTGTGTATATGGTATGAGATAAGGGTCTGCTTTCGCTTTTTTGTATGTGAGTATCTAGTGTTCCTAGCACCATATTGAAGAGCCTGTCCTTTCTCCAGTGTGTGTTCTTAGCAGTTTTGGAAAACATCAGTTGTCTGTAGATGTGTAAGTTTCCCTCCAAGCTCTTTATTCTGTTCTATGTGTCTGTTTTTGTGCCATTACCATCCTACTTTGATTATGATAGTTTTGTGGTACATTTTAAAGTTAGATGGTGTAATGCCACTTGCTTTGTTCTTTTTGCTCAAGATTGCTTTGCCTAATCGAGGTATTTTTTGTGCTTCTGTACAAATTTAACGGCTATTTTCTAGTTCTGTTAAGAATAACATTGATATTTCGGTAAGAGTTGCATTGAATCTATACAGTGCTCTGGGAGGATGGATATTTTAATAATATTGATTCTTCCTATCCATAAACAAGGTCTGTCTTCCCATTGTTTGATGTCCTCTAAAATTTCTTTCATCTGTTTTGTAGTTTTTGCTGCACAGATCTTTTTGGTTAAATTTATTCCATCTATCTATCTATCATCTATCTTTATTTTTTTTTGTAGTTTGTTATACAGTATAGTAATTGTAAGTCAGAGTTCTTTCTTGAGTTCTTTTTCAGATGTTTGGCTATTGATATACAGAAAAACTTGATTTTTCTGTGTTAATTTTGTGTCCTCTCATTTGTTGAATTTCTTACTTCAGAATTTTTTTGTGAAGTTTTTGGGGTTTTCTACATACATCACTATAAACAGTGATGATTTTACTTTCTTTTCTCCAATTTGGATGTCTTTTATTATTTTCTCCGGCTTGACTGCGCTGACCAGGACTTCCAGTGCTACCCTGCATGAAGCAGGAACAGTGGGCGCACTGGTCCTGTTCTGGATTTTGAAGAGAAAAACTTCAGCTTCCCTCCATTCAATCTGATGTCAGCCATGGGCTGGTTGGTATTAGCTGCAGGCTAGTGTAGATGGCTTGCCTAGATGGCTTGTCCTGTGTTGAGGTATGTTTCCTCTATACCTAATTTGTTCAGAGTTTTTCTTATCACGAAGGAATGTTGGTTATAAAGATAAGAGCAGAAACAAAAAAGGAAAAAAGAAACACTAACTAGAAACTGCACATGCACTCTTTATCTCCCCACATTTGGAATTTTTGATGTCCCATTTTATATTTTTTATATTGCATATGCCTTAACATATTAATTTAATTATTATTTTTAATTGCTTTTTTTTAAAGTGGGTACCGGGAGTCGCACTCAGGACCTCATGCTTGCCAGCAGGTGCTTGTGCCACTGAACGGTATCACTGGCCCTTTTTTTTCCTTTATGTGGGTACGAGGAGTCGAACTCAGAACCTCATGCTTGCCAGGCAGGAGCTTATGCTGCTGAGCTATCTCACTGGCCCTTAATTGCTTTTTAAAATCATCATTCTAAGCATATAGTTTGTACACCTTGTTCATCATATTCTGTGTTTATTTGTGTACCCTCACAAGTGAATTTTATGTGTTCCAGCACTTTCTACTTACTCACTAGTGCTTCATTTTTGTAGTTTAAAGAACTTCACAAAGGGGATATTTTTGAAATGGTTTGTTTGTAACTCCTGAGCCACCTGTAATGCTTTGGGTTAATAAACATTTTGAATTAGTAGATTAAGGAATATAAGGAATAGAAACTATTTTTATGACCAATTAATAAAATTAACCCTTTAAAATTTTCATGAAATGCTAAGAAAAATGTAAGAAGAGATTTAGAAAAGCAACACTTTATAAATCATAAATTTTCTAAATCTCTTCTTACATTTTTCTTAAGTGTCGCTTTAAGTTTACTACTTTGTAAAACACTCAAATTGTTCTAAAGAGAGAAAATTGTTACCTGAAATAATGCCTTATATAAATGCAATTTCTTACTGTATAACAACTTTACTACAGAAGGAACATCAAGGCTAAAGGCTATTTTAAAATGGCTTTTGAGTTAGTAGAGTATTTTAATGGAGTTAAACATAGGCACAAGATAATTAATATCTTTGTTTTTTAAAATGCTGTATTTTTCTTACCCTTTCATCCTCTTTTTCATGTAGGTTTTAAAAGCATAACATCTTCTTTTCTGTTTTCATCTGCCTAAAACCAGTCCAGAATTCTTTCTCAAAACTTGTATCTTCCTAAATCTATTCCTAAAGTTTTCCTGAAGATTAGATTCTGCTTGGAACTCAGTGAGCTGATCGTTCAGGTCCAATTCTAGGCATTTGCAATACAGTGATTAAAAATAAAAGTCACGGTTTCTGCCCTTTTAGCTTTCAACCCTGTAAGTCAGAATATAAATTAAAAAGTCACATTCTAGAGTAATTCTCTTGATGCCCTAAAAATTAATGAGCATTAATCATGTTAGAACACAGCCCTTCCTTTTGAAGACTTAGTTAATATCCAGGTAAAAATCAGAGCTCTCTGAGCTAAACGTGTGATAAAGCTGACAGTGACCTTCCTTTAACAATGTAAATGTTTATAACTTTCATCATTGTCTCTGGTGTGTGGTAGAACATCTTGCCTTTTTATAGTACTTTACACTTTACAGTGTGTTCCAAACAATCTCATTTTGTGCGAAGGTCTAACATTCCCATGAATGACGTTGCTCAGTGGCCAGCTTGAACTGAACCTTTGTGTTTATGTTGACTCGAGAAACCCCCAAGATCTTACAAATGAAGTAAAATGATTTAACGGCTTGCACCTCAAACTGGTAAGTTAGGAAACCTGAGTTCTAATCCTGCTTTTATTAGTATTTGGTTGTATCATTTTATTGCACAAGCCTTCTGTTTACCCATCTGCAAAATGAAGGGCAGGTGTAGATAGTAGTTCAAGCTTGGTATTAGGTAGTTAATTGTTGTGTAAAAGATAACAAGTATTATTGTTATAATTATGAGGTAGTTATTGTGTTATAGACCACCCCAAAAGATGAGTGTCTAAAAGCAATAAGCGTTTATTATTCCCCTGGGTCATCCATGGGCCATCTGGGCAGTCCTGCTACTACAGGACAGGCCTGCCCAGGCTGGATCAGGCTCGCTCCAACTGCCATCAGCCAGCAGGTTGGCGCGAGGCTGCCCCTCTGCATAAACTTGCACACATGTCTAGGTGTCTGGCTGTGAGTGTGGTACGTATTTCTCATTACCTAGTAGGCTCACCGGGGCTTATTCTCATGACCAAAGCATGTGTCCCCAAAGAGTGAGCAGGCATATACGAATGAGGCCTCTTGGAACTTGTCAGTTCCAGCACATCCTGGTGGCTGAAATCTCAAGGCCAGGTCAGATTTAGATGACGCAGAATTAGATTCCAAAATCTCATGGCGAAGGCATGAAAACAGGGCTGGGTGGGGAATTACAGCTCAGTTTGCAGTTAATTTAGTATAGGCTACTTTAACTTTAACTTTTTTTTTTAAACCGGCGAGTGATCTAATTTGTTATTTGAATACCTACTGCTGTATTCTGGCACTGAAAGTAATGCAGAAGAGAAAAATAACCTTGATTATATCGTAGGCACTTTGTATTTTATAAAACCAGTTTTACTTTCCACAGAAATACAAAATAACAGATACCCTTGAGGACCTGGCAGTGTGGTTAAGCAAATAAGGCTCATCTATTAAAAAAATAGAAAACATTTCGTGGCCATCCTTTTTCAGTGCTGGAAATTTATAGGAGCTACGTGATGCCGAAAAGAAAGAGGTGAATATGGGCTGAACTCTCTGTTAAGTCTGGAAGGGTGAGGTGTCAGAGGTTAGATCTACACTAATCAGACTCTTTTTGATCACTTCTAATTTTTATATGTACAAAGAGGACAAAATTTATTTTAATTACGCTAAAGAAATAAACAATTTGCTGATGAATTATTAATCTCAAAATATTCCACTTGTTTAAGGAAGAAGCTATATTGTGGATACTGACTTTCAATAAACAAAAACTATTCTCACAATAATCTTTTATTATCTCGAAAGTCACCAACTAGTTTTAGGCAAAGGTTCCCTGGAATATAGCCGACAGGATTATTTTTCACCACTAGCAGGGATTGCTAGCCGTTCACCCAAATCCATTTCCTCTTGCTGCAGCTCCCAGACTCCCTTTCAGGTCAGTGTGTTACCTGAGTTCCAGCTCATGAAACGTGAGTGGGAAGTTGCGCTCTGCTTCCTCCCCCACACGCTGTTGCACTCTCCTCGGCCTTTCTGGTTGACTGGCTGGCCATGCCTAGGGTGACTCTGGAAGCCAGAGATTGACAGTGGAAGATTGATAGCTTGCTGTCAACCTGTGTTCCTAAATGACCGCCTGGGGCAGAACCTTCTTCCATACAATGATTCTGCCCTGGGTTAGACATGACTTCTATTGTGCTTAACCTCTCCCCTATTGGATCTGTTTGTTTTATCAGGATAATCTGATCTAATACAGCAAATATTACAGTTACTTGATAAATTACGGGCAGAAAAGCGTAATTGAAGAGCTTTCTAGGTTATCATCTCTACCAACAGCCATAGGAAGTTCAGCAAATGCCTAGTATCTTCCATGCACAAAAGGCTGGATTTGTGGTTGATGTTTCCATTTCAGGGGACTCACAGCCTGTCAGGATGAGCAGATACGTAAACAGAGGATTATTATACAGTGTGGGAAAGCCTTTTGGGGGCACAAGCTAAATTAGTATATTGTAGAGTCCCCAGTATTCAATGATTCAAGCAAGATAGAGAATTATTTTTCTGTAGCAATTCAAGGTAGATGGACAGCTCTGTTTTAGAGGGTTATGATAAAAATAATACTGATAGGAGTGATTGGTATTGATAATAATTATTATTATCAATATCAACTGGCATTTGCCATATGGTAAGTTCAGTTTCCAGTCCATAGGTGTAATAACTCCTTTAATTGTTATGAAAATTGTTAGGTGCTGACTCCCTATTTTACAGATGAGGAAACTGAGGCATAGATTTTAAGTAATTTATCAGTTCACATAGCTAAGTAGTTGCTCAACTGGGCTTTGAAGCCAGGCAGTGTGAGCCTAGGCTGTTAGCCACCATGCTGTACTTACAGAAGCCAAGATAGTGGAGTGCGCCGTCATGGTAGGCATGGGAATATCCACTGAGTTGCGATCTTGGTGGACATTTGGTGCCTTCAGGCTATTTTCTTTTAGCTCATGAGCTCAGGTTGTAATGATGTACTTAGTGCTTTAGTGAATGCTGCATTTCGCATTTTTAATGTCGCTTTGTGTTCTAGATGTGTCAGAATTCAGTGAAACAATTCTCCTAATTTTTGTGCATCTCTGGGCTTTAAAAATCTCACCAATAAAGGGAGTACCCATTTTTAAAAGTCGGTGGTAAATATTTGTGTGTGTCATCTTCCCAAGCTGACTTTTTATGGGTCTCCATGTTAGGTATTAAGTGCTTGATGGGGCATCTCGATGAGCAAATACAGAACAGTACTCTGTAACATTCATGCCCCTTGAACTTCTTCCGTAGGAAGTGCCCTGTACAGGACTTCCTGTCCCCTGCACCTGCCCTGCAGCACCTACTCAGATGACAATGTCTTAAACCCATTGGGCTAGGGATTTGGCTCAGGGGCACAGACCTGACTGGCAAGCAGGAGGTTGTGAGTTCAATTCCTGGCACCCAAAAACAGAAACAAAAAACCCTATTTACCCTGTCACTCCTTAAAGGAGGCTTGGCGTCCCAAAATGGATGAAAATATTTTTCATGGTATTTTTGTCTTTTTCTCCTGTAACATTTGCAAAGAATGGTTTGGCAAATACCTGTCTAAGCAAACATCTTGAACTCTCTTTTTCTTGTGTAGCCACAGTCAGAATGTGGGAAATACCATTTATTGTTACTACCCACGTTGATTTTTACATTTTATCAGGGTTGGATCTCTTGTGTGAGGCTTTCACCATATTGGTTTTCCAGTGGAGATAATTTAGTTTTCCTTGAAATATTGTGACTGCTGTCCCTTTTCCCTTCATCTGTGGTAATTTTTCTCCTCCAGGGTGGTGGATGTGTGAACAGCTTATTGGCTGCATGCTGAATGCCTCCAGCTTTGATAAGGAGGCTGGACAGGTGCTAAGACAGTCCTGGATACCCTTCTTCCCTGGGCCTTTGTGCCTGCCTGATTCCGAATGGTACTGGGTTCTGAGAGGGCACTCTGTGTGCAGGACGTCTGGCAAGAAGGAATAAAAGAAGGGTCCAGGCAGTGTAAGGTTACTCAGTTTGGCAGCTCTTCACTGGAAACTTAGATGTAAATTATGATCCAGGTTGGGACTGCTGCATGTACTACAAGAAGGGTTTTGAGTGTCCAACAGGCCTGGCGAATGGGAATTGTAAGCCGTAGTCTGCCCTTTTGTTCCCTGCGTACAATCGACTTGAGCCTTCAGGAATGAGTGAAGTAATTTTTTTCAATCATCATGCATTCATCATATTTGGCCCAATAGTGTTCTTGAGGTAGGCTGTGAATGGGGAGCCAGGAGCTCCAGTTTCCCTGGCTGAGCCTGCTTTTCACTAACCGTGTTACCTTGGGCAAATTATTTTACCTGTGTTCTCTCTCCCTACAGCAAAACTAGTTATGGCCTACGGATTCATGGGCAGCGCAGGGCTGGCACTCTCAACGTGCCGTAATAGAGTTTGGATGCCGACTGCCACTTACCTAGTGTGACATTTGTCAAGCTGCTTAACCTTTTGGCTTCACATGCCACTTCTCAAATGCAGAGTGCCGCGCATGTCTCAAGGTTGTGTAAATAAGGCAGTGTGTGGATACCACCAGGGACAATGTCCAGCACATAGCAGTTCCTTATTAAATTCTAGTTATTATGTTTAATTACTGTTATTATTAGCTGTTATCAGGTTCTTGGGCTGGATGAGATGCTGGCAAAATACCAAAGGAGATGCAAAGAATGTTGCTTCCTGAAAAGTTCAATCCTATTGCTACTTAATGGTACTACTTCTCAATTCAGTAGAATTACTATACTAGCATTAACAAGTTATTCTTCAAAGGATTATTTTCGGGGCCGGGGATACAGCTCAGCGGCACAGCGCCTGCCTGGCAAGCGCAAGGTCGTGAGTTTGATTCTCAGTACCAAAAAAAAAAAAAAGAAAAAAACACCAAAGTATTATTTTCATGAATAAAGAGAAGAACTTTGGATCCCGTCTCAGTTGACGGGCCATGTCCCGGCATAGAAAGCATGAGATTCAGGAGTCGCACACATTCAGCTTTGAGTTCTGGAGCTGCCATCGTACAGTTGTGACCTTGGAAAAGTTAATGAGCTTCTCTAAGCCTCAGTTTACTACAGTGGAGGTGAGACGATAATGTTGACTTAAAACTCATTTTGAGGATTAAAACTAATACATGAAGTTGGTAAAATCTTGCATGTAATATGTGTAATTTATTAACAGAACCTGACAAAAGGTTGCTGTGTGCTTTCTGAAGGTGTTTAAAAATATCATCCCGAGCTTCCGAGATGCCCCAATGGGTCCCATGTTGTTTTGCCTTTAAAGCATCCTATTCTTTTCCTTCATGGCACTTAGGAAAATTTGTATTCATACAAATTCTAAGCTGAGGGCTGGTTCTGTGTTTTATTCACCGTTCTCCTGGCATACAGTTGGTGTTCAATAAATCTTGGCTAAATGATGGGATGAAAGGATAGTAGGGTAGCAGGAAGGATTACAAGCAGCAGTGATGTCGCTCCTCAGCACGTGCGTATCATTTATTTGTCACTTCATTTCACATTGCCTTTTAGCATCACCTGTTGTCTTGTTAATTAGGTCTTGTAAAACGGCTAATGATTTTCATATCCCCTCTGATGGGTTTAAGCCCTGGCAGTGGGAGAGCTACGGACCCGATCTGCAGTGCTCTCGTGGACTGCATGGTGCTTCGCGTGGTAATGATCTGTGGAATAAATGTACCAGAAAAGGAAAGAAAAATTTTCACTCTGAGGGATTTCACCCAAAATTAAACTTTTGGGAAATGTCATGAGGTCAGAACTCTCTCTCTGTTGTTTCCATCTATTATGTTGTAATAGTGATAAATGATGTTCAGGGCGATGAGAAGAAAGGTCAAAATGATAACCTCCGACCCTGTCCTCGTCAGTCTTTCCATGCCCCTCCTGGTGGCTCTAGCTTTTGCCCCACTGGTGGCCCACTCCTTGGCCACACTGCACCCTGGTGGGAAATTGCTGAGCATTTGAGCTCCTCTCTCAGGTCACCTCCTTCCCTCTCTCAGGAGGAACTGCTCTTTGTCTTTCTTTTTTGGCTGTCGGTATCCCAGTGCACATTCTCTCTCTTGGTTCTCTTCTCTTTAACTGGTCTAGCAGCCTTGGCCACATTCAGATGCAGAGTGAACCGGCCACTGTCGGGACCGGGCATCTTCTATGGCAAGCTTGAACTGCTTGGTGCTCTTTCTGCTCTGCCATGGTATCTTGAAAACCACAGACGACTGAGCTGGACCCTCATGGCTGGTAAATAGTATTTGTTAATTTTTGAAAAGCCTCTACACAACTGCGATTCCACATCCCGTCTGTGTTACTCAAGCTCCCCTGCCTGCCTCTGGCAGGGAGGTTGAGGAAATTGCCAAAGGCCACAGAGCTGGCAATTGCCGGAGTAGAACTTGGGCACTCTGGCTGCACCTCTCCTGCCCACACAGAATATATGGTGTGGTGTTTTAATGATTTTCTTTTACATACGTATAGTATACTGTGCTTAGAATCCATCAGCTTGCTCTTTTTCACTCAACAAAGTGTTTTGGAGTTGAAATTATTATTCTCAAGTGTTCCTCTGCCCTTCTTGGCCACATTTCATTGCTTTATCAACTGTCACTGGGTCTTTTCGTACCTGGGGACACAGCAGTGTCAACTCCTAGCAGCGGGGAAGTGAGCACACTGCCGTGATGACCACCTCCTGCTCTAGCACAGCATTGCGGCCTTCTCCAACATCAACCACGTTCCTTCCTCCTTCACATACTTCTATGTCTCTCTGTTTTCTACCAAATTAAATACAGACTCCTTGACTTAAGAACTCTACAATGGTGACTGCCCCATCTTTCTAGTTGTGTCTACACTTACCCTGTCCTCCGTGCTTTCTATGGCCATTTCTTTCCTCTTGTCATTTCCTGAATCAAAAGTAGCCTCCCTCCATCTTTACCTGCTAAAACCCTGTTCACCTTTCACCCATCTTACACACTGCCTTCTCCTGGATGATTTACAACAGGCCTGACTTACTGGCTTCTCGGCAGGGTGGCTCCCCTCCCCTGCCCTTCCCCACCATGGACCCACTGCCTGTCCCCACAGTCTCTGCCTGCCCCTTCCCCTCATAGTTAACTTCCATTGCCTGGATTAGTGCATCAGCAACAAAGTCCATGTAGTTGTTTCGATGAGAGAGAATCATGCAAGAAAATTATTACATTTAGCATTTATTATTTAGCAAGTTAGGGAAAATTACAGTTGCCTTTTAAAAACATTTTCAGTAAGATCTGGCATGAACAGTACTCTTGTTTAACTAAAAACATTTGATTTAATGAAACAACATGGCTGTTGTGATTTCTGGTGGTTAACTGATAAATGTTCTTTTAATAGGAATTAAATGTAAAACATGTCAAAAGGAAAACAATTGTAAAACACATTGGAAATTTTTATTTAGGTGCTGCTCAATCTTGTTCAATAAGCTGCATATTGAGGACAAAATAATTGTTAAAATATAACGATATCAAAAAAAAAGTGAAGGTGTCAGAACCCGAAGATGGATTTTCTTATTCCAGTCTGACATTGAACAGGCAATTAAAAAAATAGCAGTTCTTTTTTAGTAAAATGATACATTTAGTTTTCTTTCAGTCAGTTTTACTTTTTAACTCTATTGTTATGATAATACTAAGCTTATCAATTTTTTTTAAATCACCATATAAAAATCTCTTCCCATTTCTTTTATTGGCCTTGAATATTAGTCTATGGAGATTCTTCTGTAAAGTTTCTTGACTGAAGAGCTCTTCGGGGGCCCCTTTATATTTTAAAACTTTACTTTTCCTCAAAGTGTCATTACTTCGGATGAATTTAGAGGTGAGCTTCTCATAGCGATAATGTCCTTGTGGTCACTGTGTTGGCAGTAGTTTATTCATGACATCCAACACAGCGAAGCACCCGGTGACATGTTGTTAGAAACTGGGGTGAATCTTGGACCACAGCTCAGGCGTGCTGGGAATATCGTCTGCGCTCTTAACTCCATGCAGTTTCTGATGGAGTCTCCATGCTGTCAGGTGGGCAGAACGATACCATCCTTAACCCTCCTGATGTACCCCTTTATCTTCCTGGGGTTTTGTTACATCTGACAGATGACAAGTCTGGCCAGATTTTCCAAGTCTTCAAGGAGTGGCTCAATTCTGTCCTTAGTCCAGACCTGGTACCTGGAGGTGCATTCTGAGGCACCCTTGGGCCCCTTGCCTTGCTCCACCCTTGAAGAATGGGCACCTAACCTGAGCCTGCCTGCCTCCCCTAGGGCACTGCAACACATTTGGAACTGTCCCTCTCTGGAGGAGGCTGGTTACCTAGAGAGGCTGAGGGAAGCAGGCTTCTCCCAGGACCCTTCTCTAGCCATCTCCTTGAGCTTTATGATTCCCGGGACTCCCCAACCCTCCTCCATGCCCACTCCCTTCCATAGGAGATAGCATGTCTTTTTTTTTTTTTTTTAAGTATTTGAGATTAAACCTAGAGCCTTCTTACTGAGCTAGATTTTAATTTTTTATTTTTTGGAGACAGGGTCTTGTTAAATAACTAACTTGTGATCCTTCTGCCTCAGCCTCCCAGAGTGCCGGAATTACAGGCATATGTCACCACGCCTGGCTGGTATCATGTTCTTTGAACACAAGAGGCATATTGGAATTAAAACTGAAAAGTAAAATGTGTCTCGTAGTGATTTAGTAGGGACATTTTGCCTTTAGTTGTGTACTTCATTACTGCTCATTCTTTTTCAAGCCACATCTTTATGTAAGGTGTATGAAGTTAGAACTGAGTTTACTGATTAGTGATGAGCACTAGCAAATCTTAAAGGGGAAAATTACTGTATTTTTTTAAGTCATTCTCATATCTTACGGAGACGTAATGGCAAAAGTGCTCTTATTGAAAACATTGGTTTGGAAAGCCATGGTAGACAGAAACGGCAGGTTGGCTAAAATCATGAAAATATTTCTATTTCATTATACTGTTCCTCTCAATGCACTTAATAATTCTTACCAGTGCTTATTGTTCGTTAACTGTGAGCATCCAGCTCCTCCGTACAGATGGCGTGCCTGAGCGTGACGTGCCTCACTTCTGATTACCATGTCCCTGGTGTCTCTGGTGTCTCCCGTGTTTCAGCTAAATGCACAACTGCATCTGTGAGTTCAGAATAGCAGCTCCTTTTTATTTTTAGGACCAATCTCCAAAGCTTGGCCTCTCCAAGTGAGCCTGCTATTTCCCAGGAGCTCTCTGTCAATTAAATTTGCTGTGTTCACTGCTTCAACTTGGAAATGTGTTGCCTCATGTTCTCGACTACAAGAAATCACTGCCCACTTAGGTCACATAAAATACCTAATTGTGTCAATGCCTGTCTCCCATATTTGGCATGATTATGGAAAGTGCTTAACGAAGACTGGAGTGTCATTTGAATATACAGGAGGGTTATGTGTCCGAGCACGAGCTGATGAGGAGACATCCTGATGGGCAGTAATGCTTCCTGCCAGCCACTGCCGCAGAAGCACAAACCCCACTGCATGAGATCCTCTGCTTCCCTATTCCAGAAGTGATGGTCTGCCTTGGATATAACCAATGCAGAAGGGAGGGAAAGGATGGAAGAGGACAGTTCACCCAGCTGTCTCAAAAATGCTGAGCATACCAGTTGTCAAGCAGTTAAGCCAAGTATTCGGCTGACTAGTACTGGTCGTCTTCATGCATTAAATAAAACGGCCTGGAATATAATTTGTCTTGGGGATAAGATGACAGGATTATAAATCTTTAAGCAGGCTCTTTTAAATCCAGTAAGATGGAAAGCTGAGTTAGGTCAGAAGTCTCAGGCAAGAGAACAGTCTAGATCTTGAGCTATTTACCTGAAATAGGAATGTCTGTGTAGGAATTGTTGTTGGATAGATGTTTTCAATTGGAAACAAAACATAAACCCTAAATGTAAATCAGTGAATTTTCTCCTAGAAGCATCAGGATAATGCATTACATTCATGCACAGGCTGCAGTATTATTGAGGCAGAAAGCCATTACTGTATTCAGTAATGTGCTTTGAAGATTTTCATTATTGCATCTCAGCAGGCTTGGTTTTAGGCAGAAAGATGAAGTAGGTGAAATCATCCTTTGCCACCCAGTACTTCACAGGCAAATGAAGCCCTTCTCTCCATGGGCCCCATCTCCACGCTTACTGCCTGAGAGCTACTTTTTGCGGGAGGGCAGGATCCCCCCAGGGCTTTCTTAGTCTAACACTCTTGGCTCCTGTTAGGCCTTCCCACCTCCCTTCCCCTGGCTGGGGTGCTCCTCTTTGTGCATGTGCATTCTCTTGTGTTTGTACCCCTGGGGGGCAGCGCTTACCTCTCATTGTTCTGCCCTGAGTTCTGCTCTCCCCTGTCCTTCCCTCCTGGGAATCACATTATTTCCTTCTCTCTTTTGACATCTACACCAGGACAAATTCTCTACTCCTGTACCACAATTCCATGATTTAAAGCTCTTAGAATCGTTGAGGGGACAACCTGGTCCATACTGATCTTTAGCACTCACTACACCAGAAGTGTGTGCCAGACCTCTGCTAAGTATCATGTTTAATCTTTACAACACCCTCTTAAGGTAAGAATAATTATCTCTATTTTGCAGATGAAGAAAGTGAGGCTAGGGAGGCTAAGTCAAGTCATTGGGTTGCTAATGCAAGAACTAGGACTTGAGCTTGAGATTGGCTGCTCTCTGAGCCACTGTGCAGTTCTAGCAAAGCAGTGATGCAGAGGAGAAGAGCGGAAGGAGAGGGCTGGGGTACAGAGGGCAGAGTCTTTTTTCCATCTTAGGTTCCTTTCAGCTAACTTCTCCATTGTAATAGTGACTTTCTAGAAGGCATACTAATCTTAACTCCTTATCATAAAGAAATTTGAGGCAAAAAGAAGAAATGGCATATTGGATGTTGGGCATAACAAACCAGGAAGGTAGTTCCCTGAACTTAAATCATGCAATCAAAAAGAGAAAGAAATGTTTCTAGCATCAATCAGAAAATAATGCCATTACCACGTCCTTCTTTTCATAGCACATAGCTTCTTGTTCAAATTTCATCAGATGGAAAGGAGACTATGTTTTTCCTTAAATTAAAAACAGGGTTCTGTCTCTCAGTCTGTATTTAATTTTCTTCTTCTTTTTTTTTTTTTTTTTTGGAACTAAGAATCGAACTCAGGCCCTCACACTTGCCAGGCAGGCGCCATGCCGCTGAGCTATATCCCTGGCCCCATATTTAATTTTCTAATGAAGTAACTGTAATCTCCCACTACTGTCTTGTCATCTTGGATGTTCTTTCCCTTGTGAGAGGAGCGCTGGCAGAGGGACTCCCCAGAGACCCTGGTGGCAGCATCTCCCATAGGGATGCCTTGGCAAGGAAGGACCCACTTAGTGTGCCAGTAGACATACATTTCAGCACGTGGTCTTGATGGGTATCTGGCTGTGTCCGGGCTCCAGCAGGAAAGACACTGCACATGCAAATTGGGCAATTTGAGGAGAGTTTCATAAAGGCACTACTTTCAAAGGTGAAGGCAGGTTAGTGTGTAGGGAAACCACAGGAATAATGTGGTACCCCAGGCCTAGCTATTGCAGAGAACCAATATTAATCTTTTGTCTAAAAGCCAAGGGGAGGGAGCATTTATGGGAACCTGGGGGCAGAGCCAGCTTGTGGAGAGGGCTGGCTCACAGGGGGACAGACTCAACTAAATCTTGGTACACAGCAGGGAGGGATGAAAGGAAATAAACAGCCTCCCCCATCCTTTGCCCGTTTTCCCCTTTGGCCAGATCCTCTTGGAAGCCTGCTGCAATGGTCCACACAGGCCAGCCTGCCTTGGCACAGAGCAAGGTTAAATGAGGGACATCTAGTGAAAGGACTCTCAAGCGTGTGACATAACCATACCCCTCAGAGATGCTAGGTTGCTGTCTCTTCATGGTGTCATTTTCCAAATCAGTAGGATTAAAATCTCAGCCACTCAGATATTAGTGAATTGAATGTCAAATGCTGCATTAACTCTCAGGGGAATTTTTATGTTAACTTCAACCGAGTAACAGCAATAGTGCCCTAGTTCAAAAATAAAGCAATGTTTTTAGGCATCTTAGCGGTATACGTGAAATATCATTACTTCATGTATCAACATTTATAAAAATTGGCAACTTAAGAAAAAAGGACAGAAAACTATGAAGTCTAGAATGTCAGTGGATCCTGGACTTTGAAGACAGCATCCCTTTTATTCCCCCTCTCAGACTAAGAGTCCTTCCCAAAACACCTGTAGAAATAGGAGGACCCGCCATTGGCCCATTGTCTTTGCCATCAGGAGAAGTTGTTAGAAAGGGCTTCTTTATACTGGTAGAAATCAACTCATTGTTCCTCTATCCAGTTATTATAATTTCTCCCTCAAGAGCTGCACAGTTTAAATTTCATCATCTATCAAGTATGTGAAGACAGCCGTCATTTCCTCTGATACCTCCTTATTTCCAAGTGGAACGTTCCCAGTTTCTACAGCCTGTTCTTATACGGTACAGTTAAGTCCAACAACTGTTTCTTGAGGCCTGAGCCATAGGCAAGGCACCTGGTCGAGGTTTCAAGAAGGTACACATATGAAATGCAGTCTATGGGGGAGAGAAATATAAACACCGTAGTACAAGCAGAATGGAATATGTTGAGTAGAAGTTTAGCTCACACACTTCAGTCTTCATTCAAGTCACGCGTAAAAATCTTAAACAGAGAGGAACACAGAAAGAGCTGTGTAGCATGCACTAAAGAGCCTTCTCCAGATGGAGACAAATTAATCAGTTCACTCAGGTCGATGGGTAGTGTCATTCAACCTGCTCATAGTTCTGTCCATCCCTTGCACCATCAAGATATCATGAGGACCTTTGTCATGCTTTGCTGAAAGAAGCATTCCTAATGCCTATTACAACAGTTGCCAATCAAGGCTACACACCTGCAGGTGAAGTTATGTTAGAAACTCAAAGACAGGGAGAAACAGAGTGATGTAAAATTTTTTCTATTCGTCAGAACAGGGCAGGGCTGGTGAGATGGCTCAGCGGCATAAGCACCTGCCCGGCAAGCGCGAAGTCCTGAGTTTGACTCCCAGTACCCACATTAAAAAAAAAAAAAAAAAGGGAACAGGGCAAATGGTTTAAAATAAATTCAGGTAACAGAAATAAATGTACCTAAATGTTATTGAAGCTAAATGGCGGGACATGGGAAATTCTTTTTATTACTCTCTACAATATGTTTGAAATACTTTTATAAAAGGAAGCAATAAACACTTCCTGGCCCATAGCGATACCAGTGGCCATAGCCAAGTCATGAGCCGCTGGGACAAGTGGTTGGGGACAGTGGTCTCTCATTAGCCTTCTCTCGTTGTACCTGTTTAGTGGCACCATTAAAATGGCTCTTTGATAGAATTAAAGAAAAATACACAACCGTCTCTCGGCAAGGTACTATGGGGGCTTCCGGGTCCTCAGTTGCCGCTTGTGTGCCTTGTGCTGCAGAAGTGGCCCTGGGTGAAGGAGGATCTGCCGCCAACACGTGAGATCATATTCCTAGCACCTGCGACTCCTGGTCTTTATCGTTAAAGCTGAGGAAGGCAGCCTTCTCTCCATCCTTTCTGCCTTCCTCCTTTGGGGTGCCTCCCCCACCTTCCAGTATTTCCCCATATAGATGGGTACTGAATTGAGTGTGGTGTGTTCCTCCTGTGTGGACGTTATCCCAGGTTGATTCTCAGTTTCTGCGTTAGTACAGTGGCAATAATGACACCTATGTCTTAGGATTTGTAATAGTTTCTTAGAGCTGCCAAAAAAATTTCCACAAAATGAGTGGCTTAAAGCAACAATCACAATTCCGGAGATCAGGCTGAAGTCAGGGCGGTGGCTGAGCTGTGCTCCCTCTGAAGAGTCAAAGGAAAAATCCTCCTGGCCTCTTCTAGCTTCTGGTGATTCCTGACACTCCTTGGCCCGTGGCAGCAAGACTTCGGTCTCTGCCTCAGTTTCACATGGCTGTCTTTGTGTGTGTATCTCTTCTCCTCTTTGTTTGTAAGAATACCTATCTGTGAACATAGGGCCGTCCTAATCCACGATGTTTTCACCTTCATGTGACTAATTACATCAGTGAAGACCCTAATTTCAAGGGAAGCCGCACTTTGAGGTTCCATACACACACGAATGTTGGGAGATACTATCTGACCGTTTGAGGAGATGGGGCGGGGTCTTTACTATGCAGGCTCCCATGGTTTGATCTGCACTGCAGTGTGCAGTCCCTCGCTATTCCCATCTATCAAACACCAGGGCCAATCACTTATCTGTCAGACACAGAGCAATGTAGAGGAGGTGAGGTGTTTTTTTTTATTCCTGTTCTGATGTCCTGGGTATGGACACAGCAATGGAAAACTTCTTGAGTGTGTGCCTTAGAATCAGGAAACAGAGCAAAGCTGGGAAGACGCAGAGGTCCTCATCCCTGTGCTGCTCCGGCCCCTTTGAGTTGTTTGCTGCTTCTCATCCTTTCAGCCTCGGGCCTGTGCTTGCCATCCGGCTCCCACCGAAGTCACCTGCGGTGGCTTTTTCTTTTCAATACCAGGTGCCAGCAGGCGGAGAAGCAAGTTATGTTCACAACTCCTCAGGCTTTGGATGAAAGAAAGTGGAATTCTCCTGCATGAGTGGGAAACGTTTCATTAAAATTCTTGGTTGCATAAAACTAAGGCAGCATAAATGTGGAGCCTTGGAAAGCCATTCTCCCCTTGCTCCAAAAAATATATTTAAAATGACATCTCTATAAACTTTGAAGGTGTTGTGTACACAGAAATCCAAAGGAGGTAAATAAAGGAGAGATTCCAGATACTCGTTTCATCCAAGTAGCTTATCGCAGGGAATTTACTTTCATCAGAAGGTGGAATTAGATATTTGTTGTATGCCTCTGGGCAATGAAGGTGCAAACTGGCAGCCACTGCGAGACAAGTGGACATGGCTGTCATCACGGACAGGCCCTGTGAGAGGTCACCACCTCAGCAAAGCACAGGGAGTCGGGTGGCTGATGCCGGCATGCGCTGGCCTTTTTGGGGGATCCATGGGTAGATGTAGCTGAAAAGACGGAATTAGCAGGCACTTGTACATGTGTGAAGCTTGTCCTTTGTCAACTGGTGATACTCTTATAGGTAGAGTTTAGGGAAACAGACGCTAAACTAGCCTTAGAGTTACGTGTATAAGAGATGCTGCACAGTAGAGACTGTGAGAATATAATAGCTACGTTGTTGTCGTTTCCCAAAGACAGTGCTCTGTGACAGGTGCCACCATGGGAATGCACAGAGGGAGCATGCTGGGATGGGTGAGGGGGACTTTGCCTGGCTGAAGTGGGTTCAGGAGGGCTTCCTGGAAGAAGCAGCATTGGATCTTGGAAGGTGGGTAAGAGGTAACGGGGTGATAAAGATGGGCTCCTAGGTTTCCAGCTTTCCTCCCAGGAGGGTGGATAACGATGCTGCTCAGGAAAGGGCAAGGCAGGAGAACGTAGGTTTAGGGAGCGTGACAGTGAACTTCGTTGGGGTCACTGAGTCTGAGATACTTGAGGATGGCTAAGTGAAGGCACCCAGGAGGAGGGCCATATGGGGCTGGAGCACAGCTTGAAGGTGACCCAGGAGTCACCAGCAGCCCTTAAAGACTTAGGAACAGATGGGGAGGGAGAAAAACAGGAACCAGCTAAGAAGAGAAAGATCTGGAAAAGAAGAGTTGGAAGGAGCAGCTAGGGACTTAGGTGAGACCCGGGAGTGAGTGGTGTCGCAGAAGTCTGCGCAGTGAAATGGCCACAGTGTCCAGCATTGTAGAAGGGTCCAGCCCAATGGGGACTCATGGTTGCTGGGCTTGGCTGAGGGCGGTGGCGAGCATCCCTGGAAGGGGCAGTTTCATGTGCCGATGGGGGCAGTAAGCTGTGTGCTGAGTGTAGAGGTGGGAACAGTGTCCCAGTTCCGGAAGGTCATGGCTCGGGGAGATATATTCATTCCCAAGAAAGAGCCTCAAGCCCCAAGAACAAGGCTGCCACCCTAGACTGTGAATGGTCAGCAGGTGAGGCAGATTGGGGAGTGTGGGGCTTTGCACAGGTGCATTTTTCTCCCCAGAAACCACACCACTCATCCTGATCGGTGGTTCGTGTTCCAGCAGCCCTGCTCAGGAATGTGCTTACTGTGCTTGGAAAGCACTGCGTTGTTTCGCTGTTCACATTTCACTGTATTCTGTATTGGGCTTGACACAGAGACCCCCCTTAACTCTACTGTCTGTAAATGATCTCTTTGGTCGTTGGTGTGAAATGCCTTCTACCACCAGAGGGAGAGCAGCAGTTAACTGTGGAGTCTCACTGGCCAGGAAGAGCCCACTTCCTTTTAAGGGCTCACTTGGTGAGGATAGGCCCAGGAGGATGATGTTTCTGGCTTCAAGTCACCCAATTAGGGGCTTTAATCATATCTGCAAAATCCCATCTTGGCAGCACCTAGATTAGTGTTTGATTGAGTACCTGGGGGAAAGGCTATGTATGCTGCAGATGGCTGTGCCCTCCCCTCCATCCTCAGAGTTTAGCCTAGTCAAGCCGGCATTTAAAAAAAAAAAAATCTCATCTTCATTTTCTCAGCAAACACAGGTTATATAATTGATCTTGGTTCAGATAGCTGATGGATGGTGCTCTGGGTTCATTCAGTCCCAGGACTGCCTACCATGCTGCTTCTGAAAGTATTCCCTTTTTCAGAATGCCTCGATGAGACCAGTGCTCGTAGGGTTAACACTGCGGGTCATCTGGTTGACAAGTAGGTGCAGAGGTCTTGCTGAATCTGGTGGAGGAGCCCGTGGGAGGTGCCATGTCCATGAGAGCCATCCAGTAGAGCGCAAGCAGAGTGAAATACAAGTCGAGGGACTGAAGTGCTTTACAGCGTGTAGCTGTTTTATTGGCTTAAGCTTTGTTAAAGTGGACTTGATTTATCAAGATTATTGCCTTGCAAAATCTAGATGGAATGTATTTGTGCCAGGGTTTATAGATTGTGAGTTAGTTGCTAGTCTTTTTGAATCAAATTGCAGATGGTGTTTGAATCCCTGTATTCACGTTTCTTTTTTCTTTTTTCCACTTTAGAGGTCTTTTTAAACCTCAGGGTGTGAGCTTTTGAGGAGGCTTGGGAGTGTCTGTTTTTTTAATGTGATAAAGTTACTTGCTTTTCTTGACATTTAGAAAATATTCTCTAACAAGTTGTAACCAGAACCTTTCTATTGCTGACTGGTTGATTGTCATACAGCTTTAAATTTAGGACATACACTGTTTGAGCTAGCATGTAAAAATATCTATACTTGACACAGACCAGGATAGGCAAAGTCTTTGCAGCACAAGTCTGCAAATAAGTGTAATTTGCCCACTTCTTGAACATTGTCACCACTTGGCTTTGACTCTTGTCAGCTTTATGGTTTCCGTGTTTTCATTTCCAGACTCCCTTGTTCGGTTCCAATGACCCACATTTCATTCAAGGCTTGATTTGGCATTTTCTCCTCCAGATGTTTTTGTGGTTCCTTTTTTCTTCTTCACTTACTCTTTCTTAAAAGCTTACTGGTCCTTGTCACTTTCTTGGCTCCAAAAAGGACTTAACCCTGAAGCTGAGTCTTGCATGCACTTCAAAAAGGACTCCAAAAAGTTGAATATTGCATGGCACCCAGGGGAAAAGGTAATGTGTACAAGTCATGTGGTTCTTTGGTATATCAGAGTGTTAGGCTTTGCAAAATAAATTGGCAGGGAAATTGGTAAAGTATAGCTCCCCTTGCAGAAGATTCATATTTATACTTGATTTTACCTTTCTCCAAAACAGCTTTGATGGATGACCAATTTTTTTAGAGAGATGAGAAACAGCTGTTAAACAGACTGCTTAGGAAATTAAGACCTTGCTCATGCCTTCTTTTTTTTTTCTCCTAGAATAGTGAAACCTTGATAGGTGCCTGGGCCAGAGAATACTAAATGGTGATCAGTTATCGGGGATGTCTATTATAAATGCTGTCTGTTCCAGGCTTCACATATATTTAATGGCATTTTTACTGAAGTACTCTATCATAAAGCCTGTCACTTGTGAACTATGTGGAAGTCTATATTAATTGAGAGCCGTGTACTAAGTTTGAATCACACAGGCTTATTAGCATTTGCCAGATCAGGATTTGCTTGGGCTCTTTGTATGAATGTAGTTTTTTTTTTTTTTAATTGGGTACCAGGAGTCGCCCTCAGGACCTTGTGCTTGCCAGGCAGGTGCTTGTGCCGCTGAGCCATCTCACCGGGCCTGAACGTAGTTTTTTAAGACACAATTATTGCTGTTTCCATCCAAAACTTGTCAGCCAGACCATAGTAGCAATATGCAAAGTGACCCAAATCACTGTACAAATCACATTGCAGTCCTGTTCTTTGGTGATTTCCCTATAGATAATATCAAAATTGTGTTGCAATTAATTACTTTTCTACTGCCAACTAAATATATAAATAGCAAGAAGACCTTAGTGGGATGGTAGTTTCCCAGGGCTAAAGACCCTCTGTGTATCATGCCATTACTTTTCTGTTTTTCCCCTTCTTTTCATTCTCTCACCCCACTATGTAAACTTTGTCTAAAATCCTGTAGAATTTTACTTGTATATTTTATGCCAACTTGTATTATCATAATATATGTAATTAGTTTCTCTCCAAATCTGAGTCTTATATCTGGTCTGATTTATTTTAGTTTCTTCCAAAGCCTTCAGTAAATATTTTCTGAGTGAATGAGTTTACAAATGAAAATGTCGCTGTGTTAAGGAGAAACTCATCAATTCTCTATGGAGAGGTGAGAGGAGATCTGGAAGGGGCACATCCTTGCTGCCACCTTCCCTTCTCGGTGTTTGGAGGTCCAAACAGAGATGCAGATACCTGTGTATTTTTCACTTTCCCTCTACTGGAAAACTGAGCCCTTTACCTGAGTGTGATGATTCAGAAGGGACACACGTGGAGTATGAGAGGGAAAGGGCCCCCACCCTGTTGTTTTGATCACCTGGGCAAGCAGAAGAATGGAGTGACCCTCATAAATACTACCCTTTCCAATTGCAAGGACAATGATTCTTAGACCTCATTTACAAAGGTGAGGAGAGGTAATAGGCAGAAAACTAAGCTAGCTGATTTTTTCTCTTAGTAGAAAGAATTAATCAATTTGCAGCCCCAGATGTTCCACCTTCTGCCTGGGCATTTCTGGAGGAGAGTTCAGAGTACTAAACCCGTCGAACTACAGCTAAAGCTTAAAGGCAACATCAGCATTAGATTTTTTTTTTTTTTTTGCCTCTGGTTCTGTAGGTCAGATTTAACAGAGAGGTGCTATTTGTCGTACAATTAAACAAGACGTTAAGAACCTGGTACTAAAGTTTAGATTTGTTGAGAGTATGGAACGTGTGACCAGTGAGAGGTAGAATTTATCTCACTGCGGTCTTGATCACCTGTCATCTACCCTTGGTCTCTCAGGTGAGAGGGGAGTAGCTTTTTCTGCCTCTTTTCTAAGTGCTGTAGTAGTATTTACGCATTTACAGAAATTTCATCTCTTCCTCTGCCAAGAAGAGACAGGTGGATCATCCAGGGTCCCACCAGAGAAATAGAACAGTAGGAGAGTCAATGTCTGTGCACACGCGCGCGCGCACACATACACACGCACACGCACGCACACACGCACACATACACACACGCTCACACACGCGCGCACACACACGTGTGCACACGCACACACATACACACGTGCACACATATATACACACATGCACGCACACACACACGTACGCACACTCACTTGGTGAGGGGGCAGGTAAGAAATTGGCTTATACTATTTTCGGGGCTGACAGGGTCACGGACCCTGCACTCCACAGGTATAATTTCTTCCAACTTAGGGAAACTTTAGCTCCCCTCTTAAGGCCTTTTAGCTGTTTGGATCAGGCCCACCCAGATTATTAAGGAGTTTGCCTGTACTTAAAATGGGCTGATTTTGGGTTTCATTGATCATGTCCATAAAATACCTCTTTGGTAACACCTAGGTTAGTGTTTGACTGAATGGCTCGTCGTGGCCTCGCCAAAGTGGCACGTAAAACTGACCGTCACAGAAGGCTTTTTGTGCATTGGGCTTCTAGCACACACACGGATTCTGTCACGTGGAACTTTCTGCATGACACCAGTGATACCGTGGTCGCCGGTTTAGTCCTTGCACATTTGACATTACTCTGTCTCCTGTCCTCCCATGATCAGTGGCCATAAAAAGGCAGCAGCATTGATGGACAGTCCTAAAAGCACCACTGCAGGTGGAAAGCAGCTCTCAGGATGTGCCCTACAGATGTGGTTTTATTTCTAGCTATTAGTTAATTTGTCCTAGGTGACGAGCCATTGTAGCATTACTGCTGAGTTGCAGGTGAGACACAAAGATGGATAAAGGGCTTCCCTGTAGTAAAGCGTACTGTGGCAGTTGCCTTGGAAAATCCATCTACAGTTCTGGCCTATTTAGCTGTAAGCCTTGCTTATCCTGACTTTTCTGATCATTTGCATGATTATATCACAACTCGTTAAAATGTACAATTGTGGACAATATTTTCATTGAACTTAAATTTTTTGTTTTTCGGGGTGGGTACTGGGAATTGAACTCAGGACCTTGTGCTTGCCAGGCAGGTGCTGTGCTGCTGAGCTATATCCCTGGCCCTGAACTTAGTTTTGACCCTTTAAAACTACGGGATGAAAGGACACTACCTGCTCACATGTATTGAGAATTAGTGGGCCGGTCACTGCATCTCTCTTGATTTCCTTCAGTTCAGATTGGCCCCTCTCACTCATTCCCTTCAATCTTCCTGTAAATATTCCTGTGAACATTTCGCTCTCAATCATTTCTGTTGAAATTTTATGAACCTTCTTGCGTTATTCTTGGAGTATACAGGTTGGAAATACATGCTCGATTCTCTAGTTTCCAAACATCATTTGAAGGGAAAGCAAGGATGTGGCCTTTCTCATCCTGAGGTCGTTTTTGCTAGCCCCCTCTGTAGTGCTGGTGAGCCTTGGATGCTGTCCTAGGCCTTCTTTTCTAGCTACAGGCTTCAACTCGTGTTCTTATTTAGCTTTGTGGTTCAGTAGGCTATCTCAGAGCTGACCAGTACATTTTCCTCTCTAGTTTCCACCTCTCCCGGGGCATTCACAGATGGCAGATCTCTATTTTACTTTTCCATTTGCATGTCCAGTGAAACCTCAGACGTCACAGATTCAAATAGAACTTTTCATTCCACACTCTTTTTCCAATCAATTTCTCTTCCTCTCATAGAATTTTTGCCTTAAACCTAATATCTCATAGTCATTTATAGTTCTGCCCTCCACATCCAGTGGTTGACCATGTCCTATGGCTTCTACCTCCCCAGACAGACCCTGAGTTCTGTCTACCTCCATTGCATCAGCCTTATTCCAGAAATCCATCATCTTCTCGCTAAACTGATGCATTAGCCTCCTGCCCTGGCTTTGCTGTTTCTCCTGTTGCCTGGCTACACCCTTTCCTGGCCACAGAAAATCCCAACTCAATGAAATGTATTCAGGCCATGTCCCTTCCCTGTTTGGTTCCCTTGGATGATTCCTAGTGCAGTGAATTGGAAGTGCAAACTCTTCCCATGGTCTGCCTCTTCCTGCCTCCTTCTCAGACCATGGCTTGTTCTTATGCCTGACTCACTGCATCCAGCCACTCGGACTTCATCTCGCGTGGGTCAAGCTTGTTACTAGCCTGAGCTTTTGCACTGGTCAGTCTTTTTCCCTGGAATATTCTCCTCAGAGGACTGGTTCCCTCTCTTCCTCCCAGTCTCACAGAGGACTTCTATGTCCATGGTGTCTATGTGGATCAAGTCTCCCAATTCCCCTCCCCATCCTTCCACTGCCTGCTGGTTTTTCTTTATTTAGTATTTATCATCATTTACTAGAATGTACTCTGGTAAAGGCAAGATCTTTAGCCCTTCCTTCTTTCCTTCCTTTCTTCCTTCCTTTTCTTCCTTCTTTCCTTCCTTCCTTCTTTCCCTCCTTCCCTCCTTCCCTTCCTCTCTTCATTCCTTCCTTCTTTCTCATAGCACAAGACAGTGCCTGACACAGGCACTTAATAAATACTTAATAAATGCATAATTGGATAGTTATCATTTTATTGTGCATTTGGTCTATAGCAATGAACTAGGCTAACAGCTTTAGGGGGTGATATGGACTAAATTGTGCACCCCCAACATTCATATGTTGAAAGCCTAGCTCTTTTTTTTTTGTGGGTACCGGGGGTCGACCTCAGGGCCTGGCGCGCCAGCCGGCGCCCGTGCTGCTGAGCGATATCACCGGCCCCTTTTTTCGTATGTGGGATCCGGGAGTCAAACTCGGGCCCTCGCGCTTGCCAGGCAGGCGCGTAGAAAGCCTAGCTCTTAATGTGATTGTATTTGTAGGTAGTGCCTTTGCAGAACTAATGAATGTTAAATGAGGTCACAAGAGTAGGGTCTTTATCCAAGGGAATGAGTGCCCTTCTAAGCAGAGGAGGAGAGACCAGAGCTTGCTCTTCTTCTCTGAGAGGAGGCCATGTTAGCACACAGGGAGAAGGTGGCTCTCTACAAGCCAGGAAACCAAAATGGCTGCCACCTTGATCTTGGACTTCACAGCTCCCAGAATTGTGAGAAATCGCTTCTGTTATTGAAGCCACTCAGTCTAATGTCTATTATTAGGGCCACCTGAGCAGATTAAGACAAAGGTGTCCACTGGGACTGTCAGGTTGCTTTTGCAGGTATTAACGTGTGTTTGGATCTTATCATCTTCCACATGTAATTAGGACAGAATTTCTAATTATGCTAACATTTTCCCTTATTATTCCTTATCTAGCAATTGTCTACCTTATCATCTAGCTTTTTAGATCTTCTGTTAGTCTGGCATTTTGCTACTCAGGGGGAGTTAGTGTTATCTGATGATTTAGAAAATTCAGAAATACGTTAAAATATCTTAAAAGTAACATTAAATTACATTGAAAGAAGACTGCTCCTTCTTCCAGGTCCTAAGGATCTGTTTGTATTATTTTCTTTTAGAGGAAAGGCTCATTTATTTTTATTCTTATTAGTTTTTAATCTGAAGGTCAGTTCCTTATTTATAACAAGATCATATCTTATTGACTGTAGCATCTCTAGCATGTAGAGCAGTAAACAGCATCTATTCTGGAACATAATTAACTCAAAAATTTATTGAATGAATAATGAAAATTTATTATACCAATGCTAATTTTGTGTTAGTCTTTGGTGTAAAACCTTGTTTGAAGTCTTTAGGAAGATTAAATAAATCATATACTTTAGAATAATCAGTGTTTTTTTAAGTATACTTTTTCTTTCATCTTTTCTTCTTGCTGATTAAAATTAAAGCCCAGAGCTAAAGTTAGAGAATTACTTTTTCTTCCTGAATTGGTTTCTTTAACTTTATCTTAATGGTATTTTGGGGCATATATTCCACAGTATTACTGATAGTAATTATATGTTACATTTCCTCCTATATTTCATGTATTCTCATTTTCCCAGAAATGTTGGAGGAGAAGAAAAATGTATGTGAAAAATTTGGAATAATGGCATCTTTATAATTTAGGGGACTTGGAAAACTCAAACATCAATTTTTAGGGGTTGGATGAAAATGCAAATCTGGATATTCCTTAAATGTTCTTTATATATAGATCTTTGGAAACCAATGTTGGGAATGATCAAAAATCAGTTACAATAAAGAGAGGTTTGAAAAACAAAGGGTTGGGTGGAGGGACAATTAGGACGAAGTGGAACAGAATTGTGGGTGAGGTTCCTGGGGTAATATGTACTTGATACTTTAAATAATGTTTTCCCAGATTTTGCAAAACTTCCTCTTACCCTTTTGCTTCTAGATGCAACTCATTGTCATTACCTTGATAACCATACTTTTCACTTAACTATGGTTTTTATTTGGGGGATTTTTTTTTTTTTTTTTTTTTTTGGTCTATTCTCATCTTACCCCTTCTGCAAAATTCGCCTGGGCTCTGAAGTCAGCCTGCCTAGGTTCATATTCCAGTTTCTCCCTTTAGTATTGCTAGCAAGTCACTGAATTTCTTTATGCCTTAATGAAGTGAAGACAAATCTGTAAAGCAGGGCAAATAATTTGAAGGCTTGTTATGGGCATAAGTTGAGTTCATATGTGTAGAGGACTGGTGTGCAAGGAGACCTCAAGAATCAGTGTGTGTTTTTTATCGCCATCCTCATCCCTATCAGCTTGATTTCTGTGAGGGAGCCTAGCATGTCATTGATTTATTAATTGAATACTTTTTTTCAGGTGATGCTTGGGAATGTAAAGGAATTTTAAAGTGGAAAGCCTTAGAAGGCAAGCAATTTGTTGGATAGAAAATGAAGCTTGTTAGCGATATATGAAGACTGGCCAAGAAAGAAGAGCTGGGAAGAGGGGGAGTTGAGAAGGAAGCTTGGATGGAATGAGGCTTGTAGGGCAGGGCTGCTGACGCTCCGCGATGTGGGGCTCTGAAGTCAGCTACTTCCGTGGGGCTCCTTGGAGGCTGAAAGACCCACTGGGGACTCATTCGCACCCGATGGCACCTCATCCTCACCTCCAGGCAGCCTTTTTCCACTTTCTGTCTCAGGTCCTTCTCAGATACCTTTGGACTTAGCTTAGCCAGTGGGCAAGTGCAGCCTGCAAGTGTGGGGGAGCTTGGTACCCCAGAGAGCCCTCCACTGGTGACACCAGCCCTGCAGGTGACACTGGGAGGCATTCTCTTCTCCTTGTGCCGGTCTGACCAGCAAATAGTCCTAACTGTCTATGATCTTTATCCCTGTCCTCACCTCCCTCACACTGGGTTTTGCTCTGTCTTTGTCTCACAACCCCGTACCCCCTCCCCGCTCATGCTTTCCCCTACATCCTCTCACTGTGTGTGAGTCCTTGGCCTTGTCTCAGGCTCTGCTTTGGGAGGAACTAAACAAAAAGAAAATGAAAGAAAGACAGGAACTTGACAGGTCAGCTTTCACTTAGAATGCTTGCTGCTAAGATACTTTAGAAATATTGTACTGCCTTAAAACTCTCCTGAGGACAGGGACTTTTTTGGTGGTAGTGATCCTGGGGATTGAACCTGGCATCTTCACATCGAGCTACATCCCCAGGCCTCCTACTTCTTGTAATTTGTTTTAAAAAATTTGAGTCTCAGGCTTGATGCAAACTTGCAATCCTCCTGCATCAGCCTCCCAGAGTGCTGGGATTACAGGCATGTGCCACCCTACCCAATGCAATATCTTACATGTATTTTGGGTTCCCCAATTTCTTTCCATTCAGAAGTAGATATATTTGTTGATGGGTTGTTTTTTTAGTTGAATTCCACAGTTCTTGGGACTGTCATTCAGAGTAATATGGTTTTACCAGTGGGGAGTCCCTGGCAAATGAAAAATGAGTTCTATTAGTTTGGGGATTTTAGTTTTTAAGAACAGTGGTTCTGGTGTTCTTTGCGATGACCCACTGTGGCTTCTGCACATAATTATCTCCCTGGAGCCTGTCGCCTCTGGGGGCTGCCCCTTATCTTGATGTCCCTTCATGTAATAGTGAGGTTTCTTGGCTTTCTGGCTTCAGTCTGTTCTTATGAGAAAGAAATTAATTCTTTGGGAGAAGGATACTACTCTAAGATATTTGTCTACAGAGCACAAAAGCAATTTTTCCAAATTAGTAATCAAACAAATCAGTAAAAGCAGTCAAAACAAAGTAAAACCAATCAGTATTTTGAGACATTTAGTACTTCTAAAATGTCAGTTTATCTATTTTGGCCTTAATTCATATTCCCTCATACGGTGATCCATCAGAAGATCTGTGGCCTGGCGTGTTGTCCAGACTTCCACGTGCTAGTGGATTATGCTGACAATGATATGAGGAAGACAAGAAATATCCATTCAGATCAATAATGGAACCATCTGTAACCAGGCCCAAGAGGCAGTAAAAACAGATATTGTTTCAATGATTTGATCCATGCCAAGGGTGTGGAATGGCGCCTGGCCCACGGTGAGGACTCAGTAAATGTCGATCCTGACGATGATGATGGATAATGAGAGCTGCAGAGGCAGCTGCGTGCCTTCATCGTGTACTTCTGTGGTTCAGGCAAAGGAAGCGCTTCGCATTGTTCAAACGTGACTCCTGAACGTAAATACAGGTAGTGGGAACCATCACCCGAGCTCAGTGCCCGTTCTATGTGAAGAAACTGAAAGCAGGTCTTACTTGAGCGCTGTAGCAATGTGAATTTGACTTGGGACCACAAAGTGGGACTGTTGACAATAATTGTCTAGCCCTCGCCAGAACCTTATTTTTGCTGCGCTTGTTACTACGTAAATAGATGTCAATTTAACAAAAAACTAACAGAACTCTTCCTGAACACAGCAAGTGTTCGGCCACAAATAGTTCACTGTAAGCTTGCAGGAGACGTGACTATGCGCCTCACATCCTAACACATGTGAGAGATACGGGCCACTGACAGACAAGGCCGTACCTCTGTCGTGTGTTACTGCTGACATTTCTCCCAAAACAGCGCTGTTGGTTGTTATGGAGACAGGGCAGGTCGGAGTGATGCAGAGCAACTTTGAACGCATACTCAGAGGCTGTCTTTCAGTGTCTCCCCTGTGTTATTTTGAAGCAAGTAAAGGGATTGCTGAGGTCCTGATGTGATCAATCTAGTCAGGAAAGTAACATATCCAAGTTCGTTCCAGCCCCTGCATAACATTTTTTTTTCCAGACAAGTAGCTGCCAAAGAAGTCAGCGAGGCATCAGTTTGATGAAACATCTCCTAGCAAATTGCCATTTCTAATTATTCAGTATATTTACCTCCACAGTTACATCTTTCATCACTTAGACTAGCTGCACTTCAAGGGGAGACGTCTCCTCTTAGACAGAAAGTGATGAAAATGTTGTAACTTGACGTTTCCAGCACACCTTGAATTTATCTTTGTCGTGTTTGTCCTCAAGTCTGGAAAGCCAAATGAAAATCTTTTTTTTTTCTGTCATCTTCAACAGTTCTGCTTTCTCGCCGGTCCTTTCTCACAAACATAATGAGTTCTCTGGGACTGTTTGAACTTTTGTTCTTTTCCTGACCCTAGGTTTTCTTTACTGTAGTTCCTCAGTGCATGTGCTTCATGGCTTTTGTTACTTGCCTACATGTCTGCCTCTCCACCTTGGGGCTAGAGACTGTCTCATCCTTTTGTGGGGTTGGTGGGATTTCACAAATCAAATACTCAAGACCTGTTACAATAAAATAAAATGTTTATTGTGCAAGTATTAAAATATTAGTTATTTTTATTAAGTATGGATCTCAAAAGTATGATGTTCTTAATGAATTAGTAACTAAATAGAGAAACAAAGTATTAGGAATTAATTGGAATCATACAATTTTTAATAGTAAATGGAGTTTTAGAGGAACTTGAGGCTTTGCCTAATCTATTTATTTTATGGTTGGGGAATATTGACCCCCTTGTGTTTTGGATAAGAAGCCCATGGATCATGCACCCCAATCTTTTGCTGCTTTGACTAAAGTTGAATAGTTGTCCTATGAAAGACCCATTGTCAGTTCTCAGAATCTTACAAGGTCTCTCAGCTCTCGCCCCATATCTACCCCTATACATATGATCTGCGTGAATTCTAAAGTTAAGATGCAAACCGGTTGCTTCTGATAATTTTTTATATTGAGAGCAAAATCAAATTAACTTCATAGCCCAATGTCTCCTCATTTGCACTGACTACAAAGCCAGAATTTAAGTTGTCACTGATGGGACACAAGGGAAATGTCAAAAACGACAGAGGGTGTTACTGAAAACTGTTCAAGCTTCTCTTCTCTGAGGATCCAGTGTGAGTTGAGGGAGAAGAGGGAGAATGAATATCCATTTTTATGGTCTACCATGTCATGTCCTGTGTTACGAGTTAGATCTAAAATGTCCTCTCAGAGACTCAGGTGTTTGGAAGGTGATCAGATCATGGGAGAGCTATACTCACAGTGGATTCATCCACTGGTGAATTCATACCTGAGTGTCTGTTAGGAGATGAGGTCTGGTTGGAGGTAGATCACAGAGGGGCGTGATCTGGAAGGGTGTTTTCTTGTCCTCACCTCTTCCATTCTCTGTGCTTCCTGGCTGCCGTGGGATGAGCAGGTTTCCTCCACCATGCTCCTCTGCCATCTCATGTCTGCCTTGGAGACAGCTGACCATGGACCGCATCCTCTGAAAACTGTGAGCCAAAATAAACCTCTCCTCCTCTAAATCGTGAGTGTTGGGTATGTTGTTCAACAGGAAAGTGACTAAAACACCTTTCACCTTTAGGAGTCCAACAAGTCTTTAAGCCACTGGGTCTCAAACAAGGGTGACTCTGCCCTTCCTAATCACTGCCCCACACTGCTGAGACTTTTGGCAATGTCTGGAAACATTTTTGATTGCCAGAATCAGGGTGTTGCCATTGACATCTGATAAGTAGAGGCTATGGATGCCACAGACATGCTACCATGCACTGAACAACTCCCGCCACAAGCAGTTATCCAGCGCACTGTGTCAATAGTGTCACAATACAGAAACCCTGTAAACTGGGTATTATACCCCAATATTTATAGATGAGAAAACAGGTTCAGTGTTTCATGGCTAGTGACTGGATTGATCCTTTGAACCTGGACTTCGTGATGTTTAAAACTTGAGCCTCGGGCTGGTGAGATGGCTCAGCGGCTTAAGCGCCTGCCCGGCAAGTGCGAAGGCCCGAGTTCGACTCCCGGAACCCACATACGAAAAAGGGACCGGTGATATCGCTCAGTGGCACGGGCGCCTGCTGGCGCGCGAGGTCCTGAGGTCGACCCCCCAGTACCCACCAAAAAAAAAAAAAAAAAAACTTGAGCCTCCTCAGCACTGCCACACTCTAGATGAAGCAGTGAATACCAAACATGGGTTTGCACAAGCACTGGGGCTTGTTTTCCTGATCCACCTCTGCGATTCTGTTTTATTTGGTCTAGTTTATTTATTTATTTATTTATTTTTGGTACCGGGAATTGAACTCAGGGCCCCGCGCTCGCCAGGCAGGTACTGTGTCACTGAGCTGTATCTGTGGCCCTTGGTCTACTTTAGAGCGTAGATCTTTATATTTTACCCAGGTGGCACCCAAACTCCTCAGACCCACACTTTTAGAAATTGTCCCCAGGAGGGCACTGTAAGGTAGAGAGCACTGCTTTTATGGTGCCCGTGGCTGAAATCCAGTGATCTGGTTTATTTCTCTTTTGCTGAGTTTTCTTACATCTTTGCCATCGCATAGTCCCCTCTTTGTGCTTTGGGAAATGGTGGGTAAGAAAGTTGCTAACGTAAGCGTTCCTGAAGTTACTAGGTGAACCGAGGAGTGGGAGGCCACCATTTTCTTTCTTTTTTTTTTGTGGGTACCGGGGGGTCGACCTCAGGACCTTGCATGCCAGCAGGCGCCCGTGCCGCTGAGCGACATCACTGGCCCTTTTTTCGTATGTGGGTTCTGCAAGTTGAACTCAGGACCTTTTGCTTGCCAGGCAGGCGCTTATGCTGCTGAGCCGTCTCACCGGCCCACCATTTTCTTTCATCAGGAACACATGATTCCTTTACTGTACACTACCATTCTTTTAGATTAATAGAATTGTGTGGTTCTTTGGGTATTGAAAATAAAATACAACCATTTTATAATGCTGATTTTAGGGAGGAATTACTAAAGTTTCCTTAGCATCGGACAGTATTATATAGAAAATAGGGTAAGACTGGAGAACGTTAGGAACTGAAAGACCTCACAATGGACAAGGGAATAACTTAGAGACACGTAGCATCTGTATCACATATAATCACATATAATCCTTTCATGGCAAAAGGAACTTTGCAAATGTGATTATTAAGAATTCTGAAACAGGAGCTAGAGTATCCTAGGGTAGCCTGGCGGGACCAATCAAGTAATCACAGGGCCCTTGTCAGAGGAAGGCAGAGGGTGATAGTCCCACAGAAGGGGAGAAGATGCTATGATGATAGGGTGGAAGAGGCCACAAGCCGAGGAATACAGGTGGCCATTAGGAGTGGAAAAGGACAAGGAAACGGATTCTTACCTCAGAGACTTAAGGAAGAACTAGCTCAGCTGACACCTTGATTTAAGTCCAGACAAATTAGTTTCAGACTTCTGACTTTTAGAACTTCAAAAGAATAAATGTTTGGTGTTTCAGGTCATTACATTTGTTGTAGTAGCCTTAGAAAACTAATATACTACCTGTATTAGCCTTCCATTACTGTAACAAATACCTGAGATAATCAGCTTATTTTTTTTTAAAGTTTATTTTATGGAAAAAAGGTAAAACAAAATTTCATAACAAAATAATAGGAAAATAACAATAGTTAATACATTACATGTTGTTATCTTTAAAGTAGTTGCTCAGGGTACAAGACGTGGGCATAAAAATTTCTCCAATCGATATTAGCACAAACCTTTCTTTTTAATGAACTAAGAGACACTAATAGTATAACTGACTGGCATTTTTTCCCTTTTGCCTACTGTCCTTTTCCCTTTCATCCATCCTAGTTGCTTTTTCCTTTTGAACAATTTCTTCCTATTTTACAAAATCAGCTTATTTTAAAAAGGTTTGTTTTGGTTCACAGCTTTGGAGGCTGCAGTCTGTGATGACATTTGGGCAGTACATCACGGCAGGTCTGTGTGGTGCAGCAAACTGCTCATTTTTTGACATCTAGGGAGCAAAGAGAGAGATAGGAAGGGGCTGGGGCCCAACATGCCCTTCAAGAGCACAGCCCCCAGTGACCAGAAAACCTCCCCAACGCTCTACCGAGTCTCAAATATTCCATCACCTCTCAGTAGCACCCTGGGTTGAAGCCTTTGACTCAAGGACCTTTGAGTGGTACTTATCTGTATCAGTCAGTGCTTACTAGAGAAACAGATTTAACGCAAGATATACAAATATATAGGAATTTACAAGATTGGCTTACAGTGGCCACCCGCAGAGTCAGATGTGGAAGAGTGCAGAAGGTCTGGTTGCACATTGGAGATTCGAAGGATCCAGTTGAAGGACTGGAGCTTAGTGTAATGTCCCATGCGAGTCCGTATCAGGAGGCTGAAGAGTCTGCGCTGAAAGCCAGGAGACAGCATCCAAGGTGAAGGTGAAGACTGGAGCGCCTCTGAAGAAACAGAAGCGAGCCTTCCTTCTTCCTTTCCCTTTTAAAGCATTCTGGTGACAACGCCCCCTAGGGTAGGTCTTCTACACCCAGAACTATGCTGAGCCAATTTAGTTGGACCTTTCTTACTCAAGTTGACACAGTTAGTTAACTATCACATTATCCAAACCATACCACTATCCAAAGGGTATTTTAATGGTACCTTTATTATATTATTTCCTTTATATATTAGTTCACATAATATCTGTTGGAATACATCTTTTGTGTGGACGTTCCCTCACATTTCATCTTTTCTTTATCAGGGTAACTTAATGAGTTTAAGCATTTTAAGGGGAATAGGTAGGAGGAATTGCAAAATTGTGGCATTCAAGAGAATATAGAGGAAAGTTAGTCTAACCATTGTATCAATGAGTTAACTGTGAGTAAAGTCCTGGTGTGCTGATTTCCAGTCTAATGGGAGTAGAAAATGAATCATATTTCTTCTTACTTGCTTCTTGAGAATTTCCTGTTTTCTTTATGAAAATCGTTTAACTCTGACAGTTCTACCATATATGATTTTGACAGTTCTGAAAATTTTGTTTGGGAGTGATGAGGCCTGGTTATCCTGAGCTGCACCCATGTACAGCTCTGAGTATATTAAGGAAAGGAAGGTCAGTATGAAGAAATCTATACCAGTTGGAATAAAGCTACTTTAAAAAATTATACCAAACATATGGTTATTACTAAGGATGGCTATCAAAGCGAGCACTGCTGTATATATTAAACTCCAATGTTTTAAGCCTTCATTGAGAAATGAAAGGCATTTTCTCCAAACCCAGCCAGTAAGCCTTGGAATGCAATCCTTGCTCATCAAATGCAAAGTCTGAAAATGAAATGGAGTGTCATAAATTACCTCAATTAGAACCTTTTCTTTTTCTTTTAGTGTGTTCTTTTGGAGACTAATCCAGCAAGAATAAGAATGTAGCAGAAATTAGCCTTGATCATACTATTCTCAAATAGGAGACTAATTAGAACCTCTGTTTACTTTTAAACTTCTGGATAATATAAAATAATATTTATAAGGAATATTTAGATCCACAGCGAGAAGGAGTTACCAATTTTTTCTTCCTTCCTATTTATTCTTCCCATTTATTCTTCCCATGTGTCTTAGTCATTTTCCTCATCATGGAGACACAATTCCCAACACAGGCAATTTAAGGGAGGAGAGGCTTACTTTGGCTCACAGTTTCAGAGAGCTCAGTCCATGTTTGGTTGGCGCAGTCCAAGGGAAAAAATGGCCTGGTGGAAGGACCTGCCTCAGAGGAAAGCTGCTCATGTGGCAGTCAGTAAGCAGAGAGAGAAGGGAAGAGCTGGGAGGGAAATACACCCTTCCAGGTCACTCCCCCAGTGACCTGCCTCTTCTGACCAGACCTCACCTCCCACTGAGCTACTGAACTCACAGCCCTCCCCATGAGCCAGCCATCCTTCTGAAGCCCCACCTCTGAATACATGAAGCTTTTTATGTGTGTGGGGGGGTGCATTGCAGGTATAAGCCATAACACTGTGGAACTACTGGGCACAAGTCCACTCTTGTTCCCACAGTCTTGTTACTGGCCCAGCTTTTTTCACCTGATCAGTGCATGACTTCCCTCTGCAGAAGGCTAGCAGTGGTCTACTAATCACCATAATATATTGCTTCTGCCTATTTTGAAGACTAGGTGTGTAGAGAACAAATGTACATCAGACAAAACATTTTTCCTGGGTATTTTTTGTTTGCCCCCATCAAACCTATGGCTTACTTTGTTCTGTACCCTGGAGGCTGCATGTCCGGCCCCTGGCTTCTAGCTGGGTCTAACAGTGGGAGACACAGGGCAGAGATGGAGGGCTGCAGGCTCCCACCTGTGAGTTGCATCCCTTGGTTGAGGCACAGCTCTTCTGCATTCTGGAAACCGTTCTTTGCTATTCAGGCCTAGTGACTGAAGGGCTCCCGCTGTTTGCCTGGGGGTCTCTTTACCCTGCTCTACATTTGTCAACAGTCTCTGCCTTACATTTTCCCTACTACCCTTATTGTAGAGACCCCTCCTTCTCTTTTTGGCCTGGGTCAGTCTCTGGTCTCCTTAAGAGTTTTCTTAGCCAACTGTAGGGGTACATACCTACTCTGGAAGGCTGAGGCAGGAGGATCATAACTTTGAGCCTAGCCTGGGCTCTTAATGACTTACAGAGATCCTGTCTCAAAAAGGAGTGGGGGGGCTGGGGATATAGTTCAATGCAAAGGCCTTGGGTTTGATTCCAGGACTTCCTTCCCCCACAAACCCTTTCTCACCTGTTGTCATATATGTGTGTGACTCCTCTTTCCCCCTTTATGTGCTCACAGCACTGCACCTCTTTCCCTAGTCCCCATGGTTTATGCAACTCATAGTTATCTGTAATTTCTACCTTAGTATTAAATTAACTGAGAAAGAACTGTTAGAACTGGAAGGCATTTGAGAAGTTGTGTTATCCAATGAGTGTTTTTAATTTAGAAGTGAAGATGAGGTCAGAGAAGATAGGTGTCTGTCCAGAGTCCACGAGATGTGACCTAGTAGCTATTCCATTGTTTTTTTCTCTGTACAATATGGAGATGAAGGTAAATGTCTCATAAAATTGTCCCTCCTAAAATTGATAATAGTTCTTTTTGGATCAAAGGCTCAAAAAATGCTGTTGGTGACCACTCAGATCCCAATGCTCTACTGAGTGAAAAGGAAAAATCCTTTATTCAAAGTTAGCTCTGCGGAGATGGAGAGGCCTCATCTTGCACAAATCACCATCCGTCTGTGTCCAGGTCTGCGAGGACTTTATAGTAAGGAAGAAAAAAGAGGGAATACAGTGAGAGACAGCTGTCCACCGCTCGCTTCATCCCTCTTAGGTAGGAAATGGGGGCATGGCAAGGAGACTGGACAGTAGGGCATGGCCTGGCTGTCGTGGAGAGCTGGCAAATTATGGTTCAGAACAGCTTTTGAGGGCCAGGATCTGATGCCAGAAGAAGGACATAAAAGACGGCAGCCATTGGCCTCCTTGCCACTGTGTTTTACTCTTCCAGTGGCCTGCTCTGTGTGCAGGGCATATTTTCTCTCTTCTTTTCACTTCTATTTCTTTTTCTTTTTCACTTCTACTTTTTTCTTTTATCTTTAATAAATGAAACTTTTGCGCTCATCAATTGTCTCTGTCCAGTTCTTTGAATGGGACAAGAGCCTGGAACCCTTGGACACTCCAGGGTCTGGTAACAGCTCCAGGCCCTTTTTTGCTCCTTCCTTTGCTGTGGAAAGAGAACCACACCCTCACATCCTTGGCTGAGCATCTGCGTGCTTTGTCCCTTCACCTGAGCCAGAGAGGGGGCAGTGGTGGTTCAAGCCCTCAGCCTGAGGGAGTTTGGAGAAGCAACTTGTCTTTAAAAGAAAAAATTCTAACTTTTAAAGATCCATTTTGCTCTGTCAATTACAATCCTGCCTACTAAAATTGAAGCCATTAAGTGACAGCATAAGTAGAAGGAATTATGCTTTTGCAGAAATAATGTATTCTGAGAGGAGGAATTGGTTTTGGAAATGCTTTGCAGATGAGTCAAGCATTTTTCACTATCTTCAACTAGTTGGGAATTTCCTGAGAAATTAAAATAATCTCTAATGCAGTGGATTTAACATGCACAATGGGATGGATCCTCACAAAAGGAAGATTGTTGTCTGGAGAGGAGAGAAATGTGTAAGATTTTATTTATACGTCTCTGGTACTGATTAATTAGCTCACGTGTCATCCTAATTTACCAACCCCAGTATTCTGATTTGACTCACAGACATCTCTCCCCAGAGCTACAAAATCAGTTAAATTCAACAAACACCATCTCTCCTATGAGCTTCTCAGTCTTCCGGGAATTGGACCTGTAAAGATGATCTAGACGTAAACCTTGCCTTGCAGGAGACCATAATGGGGAGAGAGTCACAAAATCAGGTCCCTTCATGTGGACTACAGTAGGTCTCCCTGTCATGCTCTCTCATAGGTTCCTTGCTTTGTTTTTTCTAAATACCTAAACTGTAAAATCACTCCCTGTTGTCTTCGTTTTTACTTTCTATTGTTGACAGCAACTGCTCTGGACTGAAGGCAGACCCCAGTGGGTTGGGGCCACCCATGTTCTCTAGGGTCTCCCTGCAGGCTGTTTCAAGAGCATCTGGGGCCAAGTGTTAGATCCAGGTATGGCCAAGGCTATGCTGGAAGGGAGGAGACGTTGCCTCCCAGAGCTGGCACATAGTGTGGGCTCCGTAATTAGTGGGTAATGTACTAAGTGCCAAAGACAGGCATTGGAGGAGGAAGTAAGTCCAAGTCCTTGCCTTTCAGGATCCTGTATCACAGCAAATGTCTTTGAAGGGTGTGTCTTAGAGAGGGCGACAAGTCTGATGGGAAGAGAAGCAGGTAAATTTAAATCAGAGAGCTTAGACTTGGAGCAGAAGTGAAAACAGTGGGAATTCTGGTGTCTAACGTGGGCTGGGGTGGCAGGTGGAGAGGGAGTTGGATGCCCGGTGTGCCAGTGCGATTGGGGAAAGAGAGGATTTGATAGACGTGGTAAGAGTTCAAATCTGCAGCCAGCTGCTGGGTTACTTATCCCCGCGGTTTGTGCATTTCTGTGGATCTTAGGACAGAATCTTTAAGTGTCGGGATCCCACTGTTTACATGTTTGTTACAGCAAGAGTCACAGCCGTAGGATCAGTTTAAAACTGACCTTTCCAAATAACTGCTGTTAATCAAGAGGAGAATTTATTCTAGGTAAGTTGACAAGGAGGCTAATTTAATTTACATTCTTTATTGCTGGGCTGCATCCCATCTGAGCTGACTAAAGCCTTTGTTTCCCAGAACAGCTCCTTGGCTCTGCCTCCTTTTGTACTCTGTGTCATAGTTCCCTGTGGTTCTCAGACAATGTTCTGCGTGGGGTTCAGATGGCAGAGTCACCTAAGCCCTGTGGCCTCCTTTAGCTCACCTGCCTCACTGAAGCTCACCCTTACCGTGCTGACTCTATGATGGTAGCACACACACATGCCACCACCTTGCTCTGCTGTGTGTCCTTTTCCCCAGGCCTCATGGACTTCAAAGACTCAATTCCAGCTTCAACACCTCCTGAAGTCTTTTCTGCTCCCTCCAAGCTGGGCCAAGGACTTGGTCCTTATCTTCCCCTTCTAAGCCACATGTGCCTCTGTGGTAGCACTCATCACCATGTATGTAAACTGGCTTTTTATGGAAATGTACTGTTTATACTCCCACCACTCTCCTTTAGGCCTAGGTCTAGATCACTATGGAACTTCAGCACCAAATACAGTGCCTGGTGCATAATATGGAGACCTAACACATCATGGAAAAAGGTGTTCTGATTTATAAGAAACAGCAGTTATATTTTTGGGCTTTCTTGTCTTCCATGGAGTCTGTCTGCTTTATGTTTTGCCTTTCTCTGTCCTGAGCTCTTTGTATCTCATCTCAGGAATATTTATGTGCCTTGAGAAATTGGGGCCATTGAAATGGTTCATGTGCCATGTCTTCGTCTATCAGAAGGATGACACATTCATGGGAAATAGGTTTTCCTGTTGTGGCAGCATCTGAGACAGAAAAGAGAAGTGAACTACCTGTGTTCATGCAATCATCGTGGGGCAGGGTAAGTGCAGATGTCAGAGTTTATGGTGGAAATCCCTGGTTGTTAGCTGAGAAAGTCCTAGCGTCTTCTTGGTGTGCACACCTCAGGAGAACTGTAAGTTGCTTTCTTTCTGGGTGGGCAATGTGGAAAGTCCACTGGCATCCCATGTTTGTGACCACTGAGGCTTCGAATACACACAGCACTTTTATTTCCCCAAGATGGAAGCAGTGTCCTGGGGTGCATCTGGTGACTGCCTCATGATCTTGCTGAGGGTAAGATGGCAGATGTTGGCGAGGAAAGGCAGCTCTGGACGTTCAGGCATTTACAGTGAGATGTGTCACGTTGGAAGTAGTGACTTGACACAACTCATTGGTGTTTATGGAACTCATAATGGAAATAATTGCAAGAAAGGCACAAAGGAAGTTTCTGGGGTGCTGGGCAGGATCTGTGTGGAAACTTGGATGGTGGTTGTGCCGATGTCTACATATGTAAGTGTCCTTGAGCCATGTGCTGAAGACAGGGACATTGCATGTGCCTCGTGTATGAATGTCGTCCTTCAGCAACCTCTAAAAAAGAGCTCACTTGTGAAGATTTATAACTATCCTTGACAAACCAGGGAGGCAGGAGGCTGATTCTGACCCTTAGTCAAAGTATCCTGTGACTAAAATGCCACCTTCAAGTTTGTGTGATCATCAGGCTGACTGTGTCTGGGGAAAACTGACCTGTGGCTCATGTTTGGTTGAGCCCCTTTCCACTTCCCACCAAGGACTCCCAGTTGGGCCACACAGCGTGGGGTCCCTGGGACAGCAGGCGCTTCGCTCCATCACACTGATTCTTGGACTCATATTGAAGCGAGGCTCCCATGTTAAGTATAGTCATCCCTCCACATCCACACGATAGAAAGTTTTTTTTTTTTTAAATTGCACCAATAGTGAATATGTACAGACTCTGTGCTTGTCATTTTTCTCTAAATACAGTATAACAGCTCTTTACATAGCATCAACTTGCTATTCACTATTGTATTAGGTATAATATTAGGTATGCTATTATATTAGGTATTATAAGTGATCTAGAGTAAAATATATAGAAGGAGCGGGGTAGGTTATAAGCAAATACTATACTATTTTATAGAAGGGACCTGAGCATTTGCAAATTTGGGTCTCCTGGAACCAGTCTCCATGGATACTGAGGGTTAATTATGTTTCTTTTAAAATTGTGGTAAAATATATACAGCATAAAATTTGCCATTTTAAACCATTTTTAAGTATATAATTTAATAGCATTGATTGTAATTACAATAATTCAACCTTATCACTATCTATTTACAAATATTTTTCATCCCCTCAAACAGAGTCTGTACAGCCACTAAACAGTAACCTCCCCCTCTTCGCTCTCTGTCGCCTACCCTGTGGCCTCTGGTAACCTCTCATCTATGCTCTATTTGTATTTGCCTGTCTTAGATATTTTGTGTAAGTGAAACCTTCTATGTCTGTCATCTAGTGTCTGGTGTAGCTCGCTGAGAATAATGTACTCGAGGTCTGTCCATGCTGACGCATATATCAGAACTTTGTTCCTTTTAATGGCTGAATAATTTTCATATATATGCATAAATACACCGCATTCATCTAATCAGAATTCTAAGGTTGATTCCACATTTTTGGCTGTTGTGAATAATTTTGCAATGAATATTGGCTAAGTAACACGTAAAATTTGAAAATTGCCACCTTTGCAAGTTATGCGTTCTTCCAGTCTGCACCAAAACCTTCCCATCACTGTGGTGCTCTTCGTGACCTCCCCCGTCTTGCACTCTGTGTTTTGCATCAGCTCCTCCCTTCCTATAGACCTGGGGTGCAGCCTCTTGTCTGGAGCTGTGGGCTGCACATGCTCCCCCAAAACCAACAGCAGCTCATGTCAGAGGAGCTTGAGAAGGGGTGAGGCTGGTAAATCAAGGAATTGAATCTGAAAAAAGGAATTAAAATCTGTCCTCAGGGAACCAGGGATTAGACTTCAAGGATGTCGAGATTTGGGAGCAAGACTGATATTTTTTTCCTTGAATGTGGGATGGTGCAGACCTGGTGGCTTTTATGAGACCAGGCATAGTCAAATCTTTCTGTAGGTCCTTATTCCTTATTTGCATGCCTTTCATTATGCATTTTATACATAAACAAAGTCAAAGATGTGATATTTAAGAATTTCTAACACTGAGCACAGCCTATAATAGGTGCTTGAATTAGTTCAAAGATAAATTCCACTTGCTCTAACAGAGCAAATCATAGTGGCTTATTGGCTAAGGTTGGTTTCCTTGAGAAACACACTGGGATAGAAATTGGTGTGCGGGTGAGAGTTTTATTTGGAAGTGGAAAACACTGAGCTTGAAAGGCACAAGGCCGAGCAGAGGGAATAGTTAAAACAGAGGTCTCTGGTGACCCCTCAGGACCTCTGGGGTTGGGGTGGTCCCACAGAGTTGGCTATGCAGGTAGCAAGAGGACCAGGGCTTTGCACTGCTTGCGGACCAGTCACTGGAGGGGAAATAATGGTGCAGGAGACAGTTCTCTTCAGCTAAGGGTAATTTCCAGTCAACGCACCTGGTAGCTGAAAGGAGGAGGGCTCCCATCCCATAAGGAGAGGTCCGAGGGGCCCCGAGGACCAGAATGTGACTTCACAGTTTGGAGACACAGCTTCTTCTATCTTGTTGATCTGCCACCCTCAAACATTTATGGTCACCATGGCTCACCACGTCTGCACTTCATGGGAAAGAGCAGAGCATTAGCATGTTTCTGTTTTCCAAGTGGTCTCTATTTGGCAATGACCCAAAAGTCACACGCATTACTTCCGTCAGCAGCTTGCCATTTGCTAAAACATAAGCCGGTGCAAACGAGACTGAGATGTTGTTTCTGTGTTGTCCGCCTCTACGATGCACAAACGAAGGAAACCAACATAGTAATAATGGTTGTTTTGGATCTTTTTTCATGTCTTAGTTCTCAAGTTTTCCAGAATAAGCTCATAGAACTTTTATAATCAAGACAAATATTAAATGTGTAACAGATATAATTGATTGCTAGAAGAATGTGGACTTTTTGAGGGTGAATCCTTAACTGGTTTTTGTATCAAATTTGGAGACCACAGAGAAGAGTTTGGTAGATAATTGCCCAAATGATTTCAGGTAATTATTTACTTAATTCACAAACTCAGCAAATATTCATTGAGCATTCATTTTGGCCAGAGGAAAGTTTTCTTCTATGTTCGTTAAACTCTCATTGGTCCTCACCTCTGTGACTTCCCCAGGTCACAAGTTAAGACCTTTGTGTGGATTGCTTTTTCAAGTTAGAAACACTTGTGTATGATTCTTGGATGTCTAATGCGCACAGATAACTTTAGTGGTGGTTGGCTTCATTTATGGTGGCTGCTGGATTCCACACGAAGCTGGGACCCGGACAATGGGCATCTTCAGGAAAGTGGTCGTCCTGGCAAGTGTGGTGGGGGCTGCCTGCAGTGATGAAGCTTGAAGAGTCAGAAGAATCAAAAGCTAAAAATATCCCCTTCCTTAAATCTTGTTTCCTTTCCTCACCTGCACAATCGCATTCTGCAACTTGTTTGGGCAAAGACACTGTCACCATCTCTTGGTAATAAATCATCTTGTTTTATTTTCTAGTATCTTGAGGGCTAGGAATAATGTCAAGTCTGTATCTCTCTTCAACTCATCCACAGCTGTCGTAAATTGTGCTACACAGATATCTTAAAAATAAATAATTTTTTATTATAGGAATTTTCAAGTTAACATAAAAATGGAGAGAATGGCATAATGAACCTCGTGTCACCTTCATCTGGCTTCAAGACTTACTAACATTTACCAATCGTGTTACATCTAGTTTTCAAGAAAAAATTTGTGATGCTGGCAATTGAACCTAGGGCCTTAGGGCACCTGAGGCGAGTTCTCTATCATTGATCTACATCCCCACCTTTCCCTTCCCCATTTTTAATTTCTTTTTTTTTTTTTTTTTAATGTGGGTACCGGGATTTGACCTCAGGACCTCCCGCTTGCCAGCAGGCGCTTGTGCCACTGAGCTATCTCACTGGCCCTCCATTTTTAATTTCTGATGGAAATTTTTGAGATAAACTTTTCATTGTGTCTAAGCATCCTACAATATCTTAATAGAAATGATACCCTTCGTGGGCAGCCCTCAGACTTTCTGGAGGACTACCTGTGGAAAGGGTTTATGATTTCATAGCAGAAATTTTCCTTGTGCCAATAGGTCACTTGTGCCAAGACCAGTTAATTTCCTCATTCATAACTTAGAGCAGCAGGCCTGCACTGGGAGCAGGTGCCTTGCGAGCCTTTGCCTGGCTTTTACTGGCTCTTTATTTTAATTCATGTGCCCTCGTACGGCATTACTGGTCCATCTCATCTTGACAGCTTTGAATAAATTGGGGAGTCCTTGTCACAGAGTTATGGGGCCAAAAAACCAGACTTCTTTGCACCAAAGCTGTCCTCTCTGCCATTATGACCTAGGAAAATAGTCTGCATCCCCTGAGATTAATGATTGTGTCAGAGGTTGCCTCCCCCTTCTCCAAAGCAGTCTATCGGTAGCCATTTTGTAAACCTACCCTTCTGAATGTTGGGCATCAAGAGAGAGGCAGTACGTCAGTTTGGGGTTCACTCAATGACAATTCCAACCTTGCTTAATGTTACTCTGGCCTATGAAATAGATATTTTAAATTTTTAATTGTGGTAGATAAAATTTATCATCTAAACTGTTTTAAACTGTACAAGTCACTAATTTCAGTTCATTCGCATTGCTGTGCAACAAATCCATGGAACTTCTCATCTTGCAAAATGGAAACTCTGTACTCATTGAACAATTGCCCCTTCCTCCAACCCTTGGCAGCTATCATCCTGTTTTCCATCTCCACAAATCTGACTACCCAAGGTATCTCATATACCACTTGTCCTTTTGTGACTGGCTTATTTTACTCAGCTTCCTATCCTCAATCGTTGTCCATGGTGTAGCACATGTTAGAAGTTCCTTCTTTTTTCAGGATGAATGATCTTACATTGTATGTACAGACTACATTCGTTTATCCATTCTTCTATCAATGGACATGTGGGTTGCTTCTACCCTTCAATGCTGCTATGAAGTGAAGCTTCCTTTTCTCTTATTTTCCTTCCTCCTCCTTTCCTCTTCTTTCTGTTAGTTGAGGACTTTCAGTGTCCATTAGTTAAATACTCTCCTAGTCTGAGGTTATCGTGGGACAGTTATCATTTCTTTTAAACCATGGGCTTTTTCTTTTCCTGATCTACTATGCAGTTCGTCATGTCTACCGCTTACCACAGTGCCTGGGATACAATGTGTGCTCAGTAGTTATTTTTTAAATCAGTGAATGAATGAATTAAATTGAAAGGAAACCAAAAAAAATTATTCTTTTCCATGAAATGTTTGGGATCCCAGGCATCTCTAGATATATCCCAGAATATTTCTATTCCAAATATCTGGCCAATGTTCCTACATAAATTAACTCAATGTAGATTAAAATAACTATTGTCTATAGTTTTAGGCAACCTGCACAAACCCAGCCCATACCTCTTTCTAAACTTCATTTCTTTTTATGGTTTGAACATAGTAGGGGCTCAGTAGATATTCACTCTAAATGAGTATATCCATGAGTGAATGGGTACATAAGGGAATAATTTCACTAATGAGTCAATTAAGAGTATATTCTTTGGTAAGTGGTATATTTCTTGGGGATCTTCACTGTAATGAGAGAGGAAGAAAAGGGACAGGACATAGTTTATCCTCTCCGTCCACAAATCACTGCAGTTGTGAGCACTGCGGGTGCCTCAGTTAACCACAGAGGCCTGGTTCCTGCGCTCGGGCCTCACCTTCCAACAAGTGGAACAGAAACAGAAGAGTTTCCCATTGTATTTTATGCCACTAAAGGAAACAGGAAACCATGTTGGAGAATAATAGGAGAACTACATTGGGTAAGGCAGTCAGGGGGGACAAGGATGAGGAGGTGAAATCCTAGGAATGAGAGGAGCTGGGTCAGGAGCAGAAGGGGGAAACTGTGCGAGAGAAAGGAAACACTCAGGGCCAGAGCAGAGTATTTTTGAGGTGATGAAAGGTCAGTGTGACTGGGGCACAGGAAAGGAAGTGAAGGGGGTGAGGCTGGAGCCATAGTCATGGTAGACTGTGATAAGGAATTTCAGTTTTTCATTAAGAGTGGTGAGAATCCATTGACATAGTTTAACATGATGTATCAGTCAGGATTCTCCAGAGAAACAAAACCAAGAGAGGCTATATATAGATATATGAGAAGAGATTTATTGTGGAATTGGCAAGGGCAGGAGAAGATGGGTGACCTAGCTCAAGAAGAGAGAATTTGTGCTACTTCTGCCTTTTTCCCTATTATGGCTTTTGATGGATTGGGTGATACCTACCACGTTGGTGAGGGTGGATATTCTTTATTCAGTCTATGGCCTCAAATGCTAAGCTCTTCTGGAAACACCCAGAAATAATGTTTTAGCAGCTATCTGGGCACCCCTTAGCCTAGTCATATTAACATATGAAATTAGCCATCATTCTTGAGGATGGCATGATCTGATTTGTGTTTTTAAAGACTGCTCTGTTCACTGTGAGGAAAGTTGCTGGGGGAGTGTCTGGAAGAGGACTTTTCTGTGGGAGGCTGCTAGAGCCACAGTCCAGGTGAGAGATGAGGGTGGCCTGGACCAGCAGTGCCCGTGGCACCGAGAGGTGTGGACAGATGGAAGATTCATTTGGGGGATAAGAGACTGTCTTCCTCATTGCCCATGTTTAATCTGCTTGTCCTTATGTTTGTTTTGTCACTTCCTAAGGCGGTTTCTCAGCATCTGCAGAATCTACTGCTGCTGCTGTCACTGCCACTTTTCTGAGTAATTTTTACCCAGTTACAGTGTCAGATGCTAAGCACTAATTCAGTGGAAAATAGCTATTGCAAGCTCCTATCCTATCTCACTCATGGATTTAGATCTTTCTCACCCCACCATCTCCCTCTGACACATACCCTACCTCCAAGCAAAAATAATTGTATTTAAGTTAGTATTTTTACTGAATGAAATATGAGAGTTCTATTCATCCTGCTCACCTCCCTATGACCCTTAAGAAACTTTTGGAGATCACACACATGCAAAGAGAGGGGAACAACGACAGAAAGATCTGTGTGTAAGATATGGCACATTATGCTGCCCTTCTTTTTGGATGCTGAGTTTTTGGAATGTCTGGAAATACGCTCACATATGCTGTGATTTGTCCAGCCTATTCTGAACAGAAAAGAGTAGTGTGTAACTTTTGTAGGTATCATGCAGTTCATTATATGAGTATTGCAGTGCAAGCCAGGGGTGGACATCTGGAGGAGTGACAGCCAGGAGACTGCAAGGGGATGGATGACCATATGCATACTATTTGCTCTATGATACCTGCTTGAAACCTTGGCTCTGACCTAGCTCTTGGATCTTGGCTAAGGACATATCTAAGAGAATTACTGCATAGAATCTTGGGACTCACCATCATTTTGGCCCTGCTGTTGAGATTATGCGGGGTTAGCCCAGAATCAATCAAAACAGTCTTCCCAGAGATCTTGAAACTAATGATGGTCCAGCACCTTTCCAAACCCAGAGCCGCCAACTTGCCACTTGTGGGAAGAGAGGAGAAATCAGATGGCTTTTGGGGTTCATGAGAAGGTGACACATGTAGGATTCTTGACTCAAAATATTCTGAATTCTTGCTTTTTTTCTGTGTGACTTTACAAATATAAAATGTGAACTTTCTAGCCTTTCAATTCATAAAAAATGAACTTATGAATTACAAAAGACCCATTACTTTCCAGTCCTACAGAGGAAATATGGTTTATTTCAGGATTCATTTTCACTAATATAGGATTTCAGCCCAGACAGAATTCAGAAAATGCTTCTGTGATAATTACATTCTTTTGCTGATTTTTCCCTTAGTCGTCCTGAAGGTGATTTTACTTTTTCATGCTATAAGCCAAATGCTATTTAATGTTGTTATTAGGGAAGATCAATTAACATAACCATGAATTGTAGCCCTACTTATACATCTGTTATCAGAGTGAATTTCTTGTTTGCTTAGGAATGAAGTTCTACCTAATTTAAGATCACTTTTGTCTATTAGCAAATGAATTCTGATTGAATTTTCATGAGTATGTTTCACTTCAGACTAAAGACCCATTATTTCAGAAAATCAGAACACTAGGACTTTTAAAATAAACAAACTACATTATCTGCTTATAAACAGAGGAAGTAGAACCACAAGTAAGTATTTTCTACTTGTTTGTTTGTTTGTTTGTTTTAGACATAGCAACAGTTGATCACAGGTACTGTTGATTATCAGCTGGTTTCTAGAATGAAGAATATATATACCTAAGTCAAAGTGTATTTTACAAAGCTTTGGTAAGAGCCACCTGCCAGGTCAAATTGATTAAGCATCTAAATAACTTGTGGGATTTAAAGTATATTTGTGTGCTATACCTGTTCATCCTTGAGGAACAAAAATGAACTTTGCCGAGAAGGTTGAGCGTTCTCTAGAGTTCACTTGAGACGGCAGGGTAAGTAATTGCCTTACTGCTACAGATTTGCAGCTTACATTTTGTTGGACCTATTTTTGCTGCCATTACTTAGATAATAAATTTCAGGAAGGGTCTTTCCATGGGCGGAAGTTAGTTCCTTTTGTTTTCTCTGCAGAGAATGAGTTGCTTTGCTCTGAGATAGGCAGCCATCCAAGCACTAATACTTTTCTTTTCAGTCTAGAATCAGGTGATGAGGGCCCATCATTCTCGCTGATGGCAGGATGACAGTCTTGCTTGTCCCCTATCTTCTAGTACAGCTCAAGGACAGGAATAGGGCTGGGATTTTATCTGTGTGCTCAAGAGCCCAGGGACAGGAGGGATGTGGATTGAAATAGATGATTAACTCCTAGAAGAAGCCTCTGGTGTTATCTCCAAGTCAACCAGAACCCTAAATACCTTCCTTCATTTATCCCTCTGAAATAATGCAAACACAATCTATTTTGTTGATTCACACTTTCCCTTTCTTTCTCTTTCTTTCTTTCTTTCTTTCTTTCTTTCTTTCTTTCTTTCTTTCTTTCTTTCTTTCTTTCTCTCTCTCTCTCTCTCTCTCTCTCTCTTTCTTTCTTTCTTTCTTTCTTTCTTTCTCTTTCTTTCTTTGTCTTTTTCTTTCTTTCATTCATACAAATTGCATTTTGAGAAACTATAGCATATGGGTCAACCCCGTCTATGGCTCTTGAGCTGAAAATAGGCTTTACATGGGCTGGTGAGATGGCTCAGTGGCGTAAGTGCCTGCCTGGCAAGCACGAGGGCCCGAGTTCCACTCCCGGAACCCACATACGAAAAAAGGGGCCGGTGATATCGCTCAGAGCCATGGGCGCCTGCTGGCGCATGAGGTCCTAAGGTCAACCCCCGGTACCCACACAAAAAAAAAAAAAAAATAGGCTTTACATTTTTAAATGGTTGAAAAAAGTGAGGAGAGTATTTCATGACACATAAAAATGGTATGTCAGTGTCCAAGTAAAGGTTGATTGGATCACAGCCATGCAGAGTTGTGTACATATTACCTCTGGCTTTTTCTTTGCACTGTTGACAAAGTTAAGTAGTTATAAGAGATACAAATAACCCACAAAGTCTGGATGAGGCAAGTCTAGGCAATTCTAAATATGTTAGGTGCTTTGTGTATAGCTAACAATCTTGTTCTTACCTGTAGTGGTAATTTTTCTGTATTATGGAAAAGGTATTTTTTTTCAGAAGCCAAATGGAGAAATTTTTTTTTCAAGCACATTTATCATGTTCGATATAGTGAAATTGTATTAAAGGAACAATCAAAGCAATAAGATACTAAAGCCAGTTCAGACAGAAAATCATTTAATACAAAGGTATAAGATTAGTGCATCCATTGATTTTTACCTTCTTCCCCTCCAGCCACTCTTTTTAGGAGCTCATCTCAACTCGTTACTATGGAAATTTCAAAAATAGCAGTAACATTTTTTCTTTCTTTAAAAGAAATTAACACATTTATTATAAAATAATACATGAACAGTTATCTTGCTTTAGATCAAAGAATAAGAATATAGAATTAGGGGCCGGTGAGATGGCTCAGCGGCTTAAGCGCCTGCTTGGCAAGCACGAGGGCCCGAGTTCGACTCCCGGAACCCACATACGAAAAAGGGGCCGGTGATATCGCTCAGCGGCACGGGCGCCTGCTGGCGCGCGAGGTCCTGAGGTCGACCCCCCGGTACCCACACACACAAAAAAAATAATAATAAAATGAAATAAAAGAATATAGAATTAATTTTAAAGGTTGAAATTACCTAATTAATTAGTTAATTTTTGCTGCTAGGGATTGAACCCTGTATGCTTACCATGCTCTCTGTCACCGAGCTACACCCTTTGGCCCCACAAATTTCTTTGGTGGCCTCCACTAGTGCTGTAAGATTTTTTTCCTCCTCTGTAAGAAATCTTTGCTTATTATAAATATGTACACAAAGCTAACTTGATGGTAAACAACTTCTGGGCTGATTAATTGATAGTTGAAGTAAGATTACCTGAGGGTTTTTTTGCATATGTATTAGAAACTTAAAAATTTGCATATGTTCTGTCTGTATTTGTGCAGAGCTGCTAAATAGGATGCCATTTACTTCATTTAGAAGAGTTATCTGTTAGCTCTGAAGTAAACATTTTAGTGTGTCTTGGAAAGGGCCCTGATTCCCCAAATAGTGTTATTTTTTACAAATAACAGTGATACCTCGGTTGTTGAATGGCTCCAAGCTTGAGATCTGTAGCGCTCAAACAGCAGAGTTTGAAAAAAATCTGCTCGGTGTTCATAACTTTGCTCGAACTGAAAATCCCACCTGAAAAAACTTGTGCAGCCGAGAATGAGTCAAACGTCGCATCTTGCCAGGGACACAAAGGGGTGGTGCTTTGGTCTAAGCGCTGCTCTTGCCAAGACAACATGTAGCGCTTGTGTTACCTAAAACATTCATCATTGCGCTTTTGGGTTTTTTTGTGCTTTATTTGTGTAAAACATCATAACCAAGGCTCCAAAGAAAGTAATACCAGCAGTAAAGCTAAGAAGAAAGCCGAGAACCACAATAAAGAAAGAAATCATTGTGGAATTTGTTAAAGTCCTAGAAACATGAATTTATAAGTGTAACTTTGGGACCTCAGAACCAATTATTTGGTTTTGCAGCATATCTTATGGGAAAAACTATGTTCACTTCTCGAACTTCTTGGTGTTTGAACACGAATTTGGAGGAAATTGAGTTCGACGACCGAGGAACCACTGTCCACCTTTTCCTTGCTCAGGCGCATTTCATTCATTGCGTCAGCGCATGGTTTTCCGCCCTCTCCCCTCGAGGACGGGGTCCGTGTTGCGCCACCCCGCGTGTGTGGAGCAGCCTGGCCCGTGAACATATTGTTCTGCAGAGAGTGCTGAGACTCCAAGTGGCCAAATAGAGGGAGACAGACCTGCTTTGCAAGCGAATGCCTCCTCTCTCCTGCATTTGACTCTAGGACATCACCACAAAACCCCTTTAGTTCCTATTAAATGTCAGTCATGGGATCAAAAATGGTAAAGGCTGAGATGGTACATTTTGGATGAAGTCCAGGAAACAAATTATGTGTGTTCTGCCTGTAATGGAATCATTCCTCAAGGGTGCTGGAAATCTTAGGCTCATCCACGTGTGGCCCGATGGCACTTTCCCAGGCTTTTTACAAGAATAGGGTGACCAGGGCAGAGGGGCAGAGTTTTGTCTTGATTCATCCTGGACTATGATTCCGGGCCCTGAGGCACTAGTCGAGTGAGTCTGCTCAGCTCTGAAAAAATTAGTTATTAGAGTTATCAAGTCAGAACTTGTGTGGACTCTACTGCAGTCTACTAGAACCCCACTGCAGGATTCACCTAGGATTCTGGCACCAGCCAGCAGGTTCTCTAGTTCAGTTTTTCAAACTTACAGGGGACCCTGCGGTCCACTGTATGGCCTCCTGTTTATTGCATGTGTGTGCATTTCATTTCCAGACCATAGGCTCCCCGGAAGGTCATCGTCTCCTGCTTCCTAAACAGCTCCTAACTGAGCAGCAGGTCTCCTCACACAGTGATTCTCTGTAAGTGCTGAACACAGTTGCTTCTCTGTAATGTTGACTGCAGGGCAGGACGGAAGAGGCTGGAAGTTTTCGCGAGAATATTTGCTTTTACATGTGATGTTGTGTGATGTTAATAAGTCCTGGCTAGACATTGCAATGGGCGAGTTTGAGGGCAGCAATTTAATTCTCTTGCTGTTAGTAAAACAAACAGTAAGTGGGACGAGCATTAAACTTAAATACCTCTGGTGCACCTTTGAAACCGTACAAGCCACCTGTGGGTTTTCTGCAGCCTGCTCTTCCATTGCGGTGGGTCACTTAATTCACTTTTCAGTCCCTTTCATCTCATCATTGTTCTCCAAGGCACAGCTCTGCAAACCACACAGAGGCCTTTCAACTTCCCCTGCATCTTGTTTTATTCAGCCAATTGACTGGTACTGTCAGCTAATTGGAGTGGAAATGTAAAATGAAAGCTGTATTATTCAGCTGCCAAGTCTCCTTACTTGGCATGAGTGGATGATGCTGGTAATTCTCCCAGAAGCATAATTGCTCTGGGTTCAGCCTATGAGTTTAGCAGGAACCGGGGAGGGTCTTCTTCTGAAATACTCAATACCTGCTTCTCTTCAGTAGCTTCCTGGCAAACAGTGAGGCTGGGTGCAAATCCAATCCAGCGTTCTCGTGTTGTGAAAGAATAACCAGTGTGTTTTGATTACTGTGGCATGGATGGGTTGGCTGAGTACTTAGTGTGTCATCCCCTCAGCACCAGCAGCTCATTTCCTCCTGGTGTAGAATTGGGGTGGGAGCCATGTTTCGGGGGTGAAGGTGCTAACCTCACATGCCAACTGTGCCTGAGCCAGGGTGTTCATTGGAACCATAGTGGATGCAGAACAGAAGCCCATTTTGTGAACTAGTTATAACGGAGGGAAGGTTTACATATCTGGAAACACTTGAGTAGCTTAATGGAAAAATAAAGAAAGTAAAATGTAGATGACGAATTCATCATTAAAGTTGATCGTCTACGTCAGTGGTTTTGGCCCAGCCAGCTCTTCTTCTTTTGTTTCTTTTCCACTTTACCTCATGAATCAAATGACTGTGGCAAACAATGAAGTAGTTTAGTCTGGGTTAGTCTATGGGATCGTACAGTACAGGTGCTTTCATTCCTCACCGCAGTTTAACCCTGAGTCCAGGGCAGACAATGCTAACCTTTCCCACTTGACCTGCTGGGGCAGAGCATCAGATCAACGTCAACATCTCAGATAGCAGTTCCAGAGCAGGCATAGGTGAAAGTTTGTTTTACCATCTCTGACTTGGAAATTAGAACTATTTTCCTACTGTGAACCCAAGAAAAGGAAATAGCAGTAGCTAAGTAACTATTATATTCTTTTCTTTTTTCAAGATTAAGGAGGTTGATTTGAGCAGTGTTGTTACTATACAGTATTGTTACAAATATCATTACTTTATCGTGCTGTGTAGCTTTATGGAAAGCTTCCTCAGACATTTCCAGAGGAGAAACTGTTTTCCCCCAAGATGACGATCCTGAGGGAGGTATTGAGAGTAATGCTGCTGAGGCAGGGCTGGGTGCCCTTATTGATCCTTGACTCCCTCCTAACCTTCCTGCCTCCTTTTTTCCTTTCCTTACTCTCTCCCTCTCAAAATCCTAGCCAGTTGCAGAAAGAAGGGCGTAGGTAGTAGTAGCAGCCAAAGCCAATTAGGTCTACTGATCAATGAGACGCAAAGCTATTGAGAGCTGTTTCTGGAACCAACATTATTTTTCAGTTTAAAGAGTATGGGGCCAGTGATATATAGCTCAGTGGCATAAGCGCCTGCCTGGCAAGCGCGAGGTCCTGAGTTCAGTACCTGGTACGCACATAAACAAAAAAGAAAAAGAAAAGAAAAATAAAGAGTATGGTCCTTGAAAGCAAGGAGTTCTGGGTTCACATCCTGGCTTCACCAGTTATATAATAACTTAGCAAACACTTTCTTTAATTTTCAACTTCTTGTTTTGGGAAACAGTGATAATAACTACTTCATAAGATTTTTATGAAGACCAAATATAAAAATGAACTACAGAATATGTATGTGATTTGTAAGGAGCATATATGTTACAGCTGTTTGCATGTACCTATAATATTAAACACATATACCTACTGTGTTATCACTCTCCTATCACTGGAACAAAATATCCAACATCTGCACTTAAGAGGGGGTGTATTTTGGTTCATAGTTTCAGTGGACTCAGTCCGTTGTCAGCTGGATCCAAGGCAGAAATGGCGTGGTAGAGGAAGTTGTTTACCACATGGCAATTGAAGGGCAGAGAGAGAATGGAGGAGCTAGGGCAAATACATTCTTCCAAGGCACACTCTCTGTGACTAGTCCCTTCCTACCAGGCTGTGCCTCTGAATGTGAGATCTTTGGGGAACATTTTAGGTCTAAACTATAACATTCTGTTCTGACCCCCACAGGCGCATGTCCATCTCATTATGCAAAATACATCTAGGCCATATCTAAGAGTAACGAAAGTCTTAACAGTTCCTGCATTTCTGGAAAGTCCATGTCCAAAGTCTCCTTTGAGTTCTAAGGCAAACTCTTAGCTCCGTATAAATCAAAAAGAAAGTTAAACACTTCCAAAATACAATAGCACAGGGCAATCATTTCCATTCCAAAAGGAAGTGATATGGCAATAGAAGAAATCAGACCAAAGTGAAATGAAAGCCCAGCTTGGAAAACATTAAATCCTGTAGCTGTATGTCCAGCACACAGGGGAGGTCAGAGCGAAATGTGAGCTCCAAAGGACTAGGGCAGCCCTGCCCCTGTGGCTTTGGTGATTGCAGCCCACATGGCCTCTCTAGGGGTGGTTCACTCATGGTCTGTGGCTTTACTCAGCAGACATTTCATGTTTCTGGCATCTCCACCTTACGAGCATCTTCACTTCACCTTTGGCTTCATTCTCACAGCTTAATGCATTGCCCTCTCTTGGGCTCCTGGCAGGGACTGTGAACCTATCACATATTTTTGCCTGGCCTCCCAGGCCCTCTGAAATCTGGGTGGAAGCCTTTGTGACCACATAACTTGCAATAAGCATGCTTGAAAAACCAGCACCACATGGATGATGCCACAGTTAGCCACCAGCTTGAGCAGTAGCTGGGCCCCACTGAACCATGCCTGCAGTGGCCTCTGAGTGCCTCTAGCTAAAGTTGGAGATACACTTCCCGAGGCAGCCCTGAGTGAGGAGGTGACACAGGGACTGTCTTCTCCAATGAAAGATTTACACTTTTATACCCTTGAGCCTGTGATAGAATCTTATGGATTTCTGAGATGCCCTCAAGGCATCTTTTTTCTTGTCCCTGCACAAAAGTATGTGGGTTCTTCTAATGCTACTCTTTTCAGCAACCATGTTGTCCTTCGCCACAACTTTGTAGGCATTTCATTTCTGGTGAAACTGGAAACTTTTCAAATCATTCAGCTCTACTGTTTGCTCCTAAATCTCACTGTAGATCTGACTAAAAGCAGCCAGCAGTATCCATGTCACAACCTGAATACTAGGCTGCCTCAGAATTTCCTCTACCTGATTAATTAGTCCACTACCTTTAATCTCAGTCTTCAGCAAAGTCTTATGACATGGGAAAAATGTAGACAAATTTTCTGTCAGGGTGCAACACACACGTTCTCTAGTCCAAATACTACTGGAATCTTTATTCTCAACAGAAAAATCTGTGATTGCTGAGCAGTGTGCCAAAGAATCTCCTGTGTTTTACTTAATTGATCCTTCTGGTATTTCTCTAGGGTGGGTTTTATTATCTATTATTAGGATTTTTTTCCTTGTATCTAGTTTATTTATTTATTTTTAAATTAAGCTTATTGGTACAATTTAGGTATACATAATGATCATATTCATCATAGGGATATTATACCTGTACATGGTATAGGATTTTTTTTTTAACAAAAAACAAGAAACTGAGAATCAGTCACGATTATTACCTCAATTAAGTTTCTAGAATCATTAATTAGAGAGCTTTATTTGAACTCAGAGTTACTTGATGACAAAATCTGTCTCTAGATTATGCATGATGAGGTCTACTCTCTGAATTTTATGGAGAACTCTGGAAGCCTGGGAATTGAGTTATTTAGTGTGCCCAGCTTGACCAAGACAGAGCCTGGACTAAAATCCAGATTTTTATTGTTAGCCAGGGTTCTTTTGTACTGTATTGCCTCTCCAATTATTTTATTTTACATTATTTCCTATTTGTTTCAAAAGTCTTGCTTCTTCAACTATATTTCACATTCAAGAGCAAAGTAAGTGACTAACTTGTAGTTTTTTGAAATATCTGTGCTGGATTGTATTTGTATCTTCCACATTGCTTATCACAATCATAAGTTCTTGGTCCCTTAATTCTTGAAGGATTTGGGCTCTAAAATTCTATTTCAGTAAATATATATATATTCTGTCAAAAACGTATACACATTTCAGGAAGATAAAAACTTATATAAACATTTTAATACTAAATTTATTGAGATACCATGAGATTGATACAAGTTACCTTTGGCCCCTACAGTTACAAGAGGTGCTCAAAATTGTGGCCATCATCTTCCAGACGTTTATTAGTATGGCAAACTGCTGCTTGGATAACCTTGGTCATTCAGATTGCTGCACATGCATTTTCAGTTTCTTCTGTAAGGGCCAGCAGTGCAATGGGTTTTCTGTGATATATGACAACATCTAGGGTCCTCCATAGGAGGATAATACCAGCTGTTGATAAAACATCATATGTTTTTCTTTTCCTGAAGTGTATATACATTTTTTTGATGGAGTATGTATATATATTTGTTGTTTCAGAAATTCAGTTCATACCTAATGTAAGTGGCTTTCAGTGTTATTGGGTCCATTGTTTTGTTTTTAACCCAGTTTGACATTCTTTATCTTTTAATATTTTTATTCATTTATAATCACTACTATTTTTAGGTTTATATCTATTATCACACTATTTGCTTGCTCTTTGTTATTCTTACTCTATTTTTTTATACTCTTCTTCCTTTTATTCTTGGGATTAATCCCTTTTTAAATTATTTCAATTTCCCATTAATTAGCTTGTTAGTTTTATACACTTTTGCTATTCTAGTTGTTAACCTAGATATTACAACATGTATTCATCATTCTATTTACCTCTTCCAAACCAGTTCTAGTACCTTAGAAATCTAATTTTGTTTATCCCTCTTATGTCTTTTATGTTATTATCATGTATTTTATATTTACATATATTTAAAATCTCATAAGATGTTATTATTTTTGTTTTGTATGGCTATTATTCATATAGACATACCCATATATTTACCTTCCATTACTTCAAATTTTTCCCTACGTTAGTTTCCATCTGGAATCATTTTCCTCTTAGTATTTTTGTAGTTTGGATCTGCAGTTAACAAATTCTAATTTTTTTAAAATTTAAAACTAATTTCAGGGCCGGTGAGATGGCTCAGTGGCATATGTGCCTGCCTGGCAAGTGCGAGGGCCCGAGTTCAACTCCCGGAACCCACATACGAAAAAAGGGCCGGTGATATTGCTCAGCGGCATGGGCACCTGCTGGCGCACGAGGTCCTGAGGTCGACGCCCGGTACCCACAAAAAAAAAAAAAAAAAAAACTAATTTCACTTTCATTTTGAGGGATATTTTTGCTGGGTATAGAATTCCACATTTATGATATTTTTTTCTTATTACTATAAAAATTTATTTTCCAGCTGGGCATGGTGGCACACGCCTGTAATCACAGCACTCAGGAAGTTGAAAGAGGAAGATCACAAATTCAAGGCCAACATGGACTATAGCAAGTTCAAGGCCAATCAGACTACATAGTGATACTCTGTCTCAATTAAAATAAAACAAAAAAACCCACAAAACCAAACAAAAAGTATTTTCTATGGATCTACATTTTTGTTCACCAATGTTGCCTTTGGTTATAGCTACTGTACCATTAAGCAGAATTAATTTCATTTATATGAATATTTCTGTTCTAGAACTTCCATTTAATTATGTCTGTAGAATGTGTTTATCTAATGAAATGTTCATAATTATTTAAAAACTTCCAGTATATTTATATCTGTTGTCTTTCATTATCTTTATAAAGTTCTGAACATCATAGAATATATAGTCTTTTCTTGAGTTACATGGTAGCTAACTTCTGGATAATTCAGTATGTACTATTACCAGGTAATAAGTACTTTGTGTTTATATATAAGTCCAGATTAGATATATAATCAGGTAAGTATATATAAGATTTTCACTGATGTGAATAGTATTTAGTGGGACATTTGAAAGTCACATAGGAGAGAGATTTTTCTTTTTGCAAGAATGTCTTGCTCTTATATGAAATCTAGAATTTATAATCCCCATTGATTGACTGATAGTAGCTCCCCAAATCTTCACTATCCAAAATAAATTTCCAGTTGTCTCCTGGGGCAGCCTAGCTGCTGTTCAGGAGCCTTGCTTTACATTACAGAGTGAGGATGGGTTACTGGCAAGGAAGCCTTTGACTCAGGGTCTCTGAGAAAGAGGTTGGACAACAGGTTAGTAGCTTGGTCTTTACCTGGTTGAATGCGTCAGTACGAACCCCAGCCATTCAGTAGATTGTCAGTTTAACGAGGACTAGTGCCAGAGGGCTGGCTACAAAAAAGTTAGGGAGTAAGGACATTCCAGAAGAGCTTCAAGTGATATGATCATCAGCTTGACATCGAGTCAGAAATAGAGGGGCTTTTTTAGAACGAAGATCTTAACTGAGACTTAAATTTAGAAGTCAGGATCTCAAACAGTGCAGATTAAAAATAGCTACTACAGTTGTGAGGCTTATTCTAATGGGCAGTGTGTTCAACTAAGTGCTGTTTGTGTATTTGAGCGGTCAGCAATTACATCACAAAATAACTAGCAAGGTATCCATTTGTCCATCCACTTGTTCAAAAACATTAACAAAGTGCCTGTTATGTTTTAGTCCCTATGGGAATTCAAGCTACCTAAATATAAAGAGTTGTCTTTCCTCTTGGGAAGGGAGAGAGACAAGTAAAAAACTAATTATAAAATGAATGATAATGATCTCGTGGAGGAGGAAGACAAGAAAATAAATAATTTTAATACAAGAGATAATGGTATAGCTATAATTTAATTTCATGTGCAAACACTTTGAATGTTTAATTTTTTGCCTACCTTTGTCTTAGGAATATGAAATGAAGTCTTTGCGAGATGAATTGATGGACAAAAAAAAAAAGTAATTACAAATTTAAACTACAGTAGAATCTCCCTAGTATCTGGATTACTGAAAGGGGAAATATAAGGCTGATTTTGTATTTTAATGGAAAATTTTCTGTGGTTATCATCTCCAGGAATTTATAAGCATGATTTTGTCATTGGGGTGCTCTTAGGTCGCGCTTTCACTATAACAGGATTGCGTTAGAATAAATGGAAAGCTCGGTGTGAGAAGTAGAAGAGTGATGGAACTAAGCCTGGTTTCAATTGCTTCTGAATTTGGAATGAGGAGCACATTATTTGGGTATTTGATTTTATTCTATACCTAAAAGTCATCCTAGTTCTTTTTTTTTTTTTTGTATTTCATTCATCCTAGTTTTACCTTGGTACTCCAGGAGTACAGTTTGCATGGCACTCAGTAGTGGAATATTGTGTAAACATTTCAGCCAGGGGAAAGTGAACTTCCTCTTATCTTGGACTCGAGATTCCAGGAGGGAGTTCCTGTAGTTCTGCACACTACAGCTCCTCCCTCTGTCACAGAAAGTATCGTGATCAACAAGGTAAGATTGTGGCACATGACAGAACTCACAGCTAACACTGATGAAGTGCTTTCTCTATGGGTGAGTCACTGTGCTAAGAACAGTACATTTGTTCCTCTTCACTGTCACTTGATTAGCTCTTTTCTTCCTTCCTTTTCATAGTAAAAAGAAGCAGGGACTCAGAAAAGCTAACAGATTTGCCCAGAGTCCTAATGTTGGGAAGTACAGTAGTTCAATTGGTACTTGAGTCTAGGATTGCCCACTCTACCATGTTAGCACAGGTACTTGAGATAGTGCTATATGACCATGTGTTCATGGACCAAACTGGGGACAGAGGTGTGGTAGAAAAACAAATGAATCAAATGAACATGGCAGTTCAAATATGGGTATCATTTCTTATGAGCTTTTGGAATATTATTCAACTTCCCCAAAACTTAATTTTCTTGTGTATAAAATATAGATGATGAGAAAAATCTATGTTAAGAAGTTTTAGAGCGATATATAAAACATGTGAATGTACCAGAATTATCTGGATCCTAGAAGGTGCCCTCTTCCTCCTTGATTTTTTAGTTTTTTTCTGTGTAAAACAAAACTGGAGGAATATGTCTGGTTCTCCTGGAAGCAGGAGAAACTTTGAGAACGTGAGGCAGGGGAAGATTTACTTGGTTAAGGAAGCAGGAAGGCTCTCCTGAGGACATGATATTTATACTGGGACCTAGTGGTTGTGTGGAAGTTAAATTAAGAGGCAGTATTGGGCAGGTAGTTCACTTAAACCTTAAAGTCCCTTCACCTGTAAATGTAAGTAGCACTTGTAAGGTGCCTCCTCTTGTTAACCTGCTAAAGTCAAAGAGTAAAAGAATAATTTTAAATGAAAAGACTGCTATACAATATAGTATATTATTATTGATTTCATATAATAACATTTAAAAAAAGGATGGGCTTGGATCCCAGATCTACCAGTTAGTAGCTGAGCTCTACACAACTTGTTCAACTTTTCCACACCCCACGTCCTCCTTTCTAAAATCAGGGGTATGGCACCTTGTCCACAGGATGCTGCGAAGAATCCGGGGCAGACTCTCACTTGGAGATAGCTTGTTCCTTTGCCTTCCATTTCCCTGCCTCTACCTTTGGCATGAGAGGAGTTGTTCAGGGTCTCTTGAACAAGGACATTTTCAGGTATACAAAGCAGCTATCTTTTCATGTCTGATTCTTGGTATTGTTTCTGTATCCAAGCTGATTTTCTTATAGCAGATGCCCCAGGATTATCATTTTAAGACAGCTGAAGGAGATCAGGTACAAGCTAATCATTCCAGCATGCCAAAATGGGAAACTACTTAGCTCCTTGGGGTGCAAAATAAGATTTGTTAAGTGGGTATGACATAGAGCAAACCTCTGGAAAACATCTCAAACAGGAAGTGGCTCACCATTTTCTCTTTTTGTAGCATTAACTTGCATTTACTCTTCCTAAAAGGAGAGAATACAAGATCTTATATCTTGACAGTAAGTGCCCTTTCCTCCATTTTATTTGGGGTTGACTGAGGAACTTTCTATGAACTTTAAAATGAGACCAACTGAAAAAGATATTGTTTATCTAAGCTGTCTGAGGAAGGGCACTCGGGAAAGGAATTGAACTCTAAAATAACCTTATGAAAATTATTGATTCTTTTTTTATGTTTCCTTGACAAACAAGGACCATTATTTCTGTGCCCGAACTGGAGCTGGGTCAAAGAACCCTTTTTTATGGATTATCTTTCTTGAAAACCAGACTTGTCAGGAAAATGAACTTCCAGAAATGAAGACATGAGCCCCGGTTGAGTATTATGTCTCTTTCACTGCTTTGAAGGACAAGAAGGACAAATAGGGAATAAAATTAATTTTTAAAAATTTACTGAGTACAAGAAAGTTAGGGCATAGCTCAGGAAGTTTAGGTAAATAGTCCACTGTTACGTATTTGGTAAGTGATTTTGCACACCCCCATACACACTACCACACACACATGCATACCAGTTCAACTCCAAAGCCCAGATTCCATCTGGGCCTTTGTTTGGCAGTGAATTTTTTAAAAATACATGTTTTATTCTTCTTATATTTTAAAATTACCTTTGAAAGATCACAAGACTTAAATATTTTTGTTGCTGAAAAATTAGAAAATGCAGATAAGGATAAAGGGGAAAAAAATAAATCACTTTGTACCCACCCCCAGGAATGGCTACCCTTTGCTTACTGGTTTATATAATTTCATCTTTGATTTTTCTCTATATATAAAGATATATTTTTATTATAAAAAGCATTATATTATACATACTGTTCTGTAATTTGAAAGCACTGTTTTGGGGAGCTTCATTCCTTCTTTCTTGTTTTTAGATTAAAAAGCCAAGAGAATTTAAAAATGAGATGAATTAATAATTAAAGTAGGAATATTACACCATTTGTATAAAAGAAAATTTATATTGACAGTTGATATATTCCTCTTAAAATATTATAAATAATTTCCCCCTAGAAGTTTGAGTACTGATGAAGGATATATCCTGTGTTTATTTTTAGCACTAATCAAATGTTCAATAAGTACTTAACCAAGTAAATAAAAATAATCTAAAGTACCTCGTTATTACTTTAAAGTATTTGAGGATGGAGGTATTATATGATCTGTAAGAACATTTTATTTTCATGTATTATTAAAAATAATAAAACTCTTTACGCAGATCATATTTTGTTGCTTTCAAAATATGTCATAATCTGCTCTTTTAATCTATATTCTAGTGAAAAAATATTTTACGAATGTCTCTTTGCAGAGTGTGTTAGATTGAAAGAGAGGAGTATAAAGCAGTAGAATTGTAGTAGTAACATGGAAAATCTGTAAAACTTACTTTACAATGTTATTTCTTTGGATTTTATGGCTTTATCCAAAGTTTTAGTTGTTGAGGAACTCTAGTACCCCTACCTTCATAAAGCAATTTTATGAGACCATAGAAATTGATTCATAAAGTTTTAAACCTGAAAAATATATGGTCATCTATCCCGGGCTGGGAAAGACTCATTTTATTTAAAGTTAACCATAAATTATTTACCACTATGAGGACATTAATACAAGGAAGTTCTTTTGACAGGTCCAGTGCTTATGAAGAGAATTTTTCTTCAAACATAGTTAGACAGCAGGGAAGTAGTAACATTTGATATTGTGGGGATTTTGTGTGACACCAGTCAAACATTGCTCTCCTGGGTGCTCACAGCCTCGCCAGCTACTCAATTCTGCTGGGCAGATGTTTCCATGCGTACTCAGGGTCATCCCGTCATTAATTCAGCCCACATTCAGGAACCAGCTACACGAAGGGATCTACAAAGAGGATGACATGAGATCTCATTTCTCAAAGTCATGTTCTGCTGGGAAACCAGATGTGTAAACAGATTCAGACATCTTCTTAGGTCAAAATAAATTTAAATTTTGAGTTTACTTAAAGAAAAGTTACTGTTTTGTAAATGAAAGTGAAAAACTTACTCTGGCTTCCTAGAAGGTCCTATGTATAGAGTTCAGTAAGCTAAGTCTAATGATTAGGGGCTGCTAAAAAGCATAACGGACTATTTGAGATCCTGGGGGTTACTCTGAAAATAACTGAAGGTAAAGAAGTACATGAAGTCTGGTGGAAGAATGTAGAGAGTAAAGCCAGCTGGTGCCTTAGAATGATCCCAAGCTAAGAAGACTCATTCGACCTGCTGTGGCCACCTAGATGTAAGTTAAAGGAAGACAAGGGTTTGTGCTTCTGCCGGTTTAGTGAGAAAAAGTTTTCTGCTTACACACCTGGCCTTAAACCTCAACCTACAGATTCATTCTTCCCTTCTGCTACAATAGTCGGGATCCTTTGAGTGCTAGATTCCCAATTTAGTAATAATTTCACTTTCTTGGATTTTACTTGTGTAGACTGGAGTGAGAAGATGGGAAAATCAAGGTACTTATGGGACCTTATTCACTCTGAAGAAAGGAAATGTTTAGAAGATATTTACTGAATGGTTATAAAATGGAAGCATTTGGAGAAATAATAAATTACATTTAATAGTCTCTTATTAAGTATCAGATACCGTTCCTATATTTTTAAATACAGCATCTCATGTGCTCTTTTCAATACCCAGTGGGGTAAGTACTTTTAGCATCTCTATCTCATTTTGAAATCCCTATTTCACGTGTGAGGGATCTAGGACACAGTCATTTGGGCTCAAGGACAGATGTACAATTAATAAATTTTGACACCAAGATTCAAACCCAAGTTGTCTGGCTCCAGACCCTGAGTCCTTAGGTCTCATAAAAACTTTGTGAATTTGTGCAGATTCCTTTATATCTCTCATCTTGTTCACTCATCTGTAAACTGGGAATAATATTGGTAGTGCCAGTTTCACGGAGCTGTTATGCAGCCAAGTACTTGGTGTAGCACTGACCCCTAGATGCTTTCCCTAGCCTTCCTGGATGACGACAGATTTGGGAAAGCTACCCTCATCCTGTACCACAGCTGCCCCTGTGATCAGCACTTCCTGCTCCGAGAGTGGTCAGCATAAGACAAATGACCAATGAATGGGAGCTACCAGGTTTGTGAAATTGTCATTTTTATTTAGCCTGCATCCTGAAGCTGAGATTGTTTTCCAAAAATCAGCAGGAAACATATATTACGTTGTGGTTGAAAATGAAATTTTTTTTTCTTCACCTTCTTCTCGTTGCTCCTTGGGTTAAGTGTAGACTATAGTTGTCAAACTATAGCCAGTTCTGAAGAATGTGCTATAATAATAAAGAGATATTCCACACCAGCTTTCAGTATTCATTTGTTTTGATTCAGAATTTGCGGGTCAGACACTGAGAATGTAATCTCACCTCAGATATATTTTACATTTCTTAAATGACTTTGGAGAGGCTCCTGTGTTTGAAGCACATTCCCTAAGAGGGTATGAATTTAGCTTCTCTTGATCCAAAACAAAGACTTTATTTTTGCTTGGGAATGTTGCGCATATCCATGTAAATTCGTATAGATACTGGTGTATTACTCATGGTTCTTCAGAAAAGTACAAAGCGAGGATTTGTCTTAAGGAATTGGCTCATGCAATTATTGATTACATTAGGAGTAGCAAGTTCAAAATCTATAGGCAGGTCAGCAGGCCGGAAACTCAGGCAGGATTTCCATGTTACAGTCTTAGGCTGAATTCCCTCTTCTCTGAAGAGCTTCAGTTTTTGCATTTGAGACCATCAATGGATTAGATGAGACCCTCCCATGTTATGAATAGCAATCTCCTTTACCTAAAAGTCAACTGATGGTACGTATCAGTCTTATCTCTAAAATACGATGTTCTTTGGTGTTTTGACGGGGTTACATCATGATAGTTACAAATTGAAAATATAAGTTGAAAATACATTTAATATGCCTCGCCTACTGAGCATCATAGCAACATAACAAACTGTGGACTAGAGCGTCAGTTGTTTATCCTCATGATTGTGTGGCTAACTAGGAGCTGTGGCTTGCTGCCCCTGCTCAGACCTCAGGAGAATATCATACCATGTATTGCTAGCCCAGGAAAAAAAATCCAAATCCAAAATTCAGTGTACCGTTTCTACTGAATGTACATCTTTCTCATCCAAAAGTTAAAAAAAAAAAAAATCATAAAATGGGGACCATCTGCGCATTCACAGCAACATTTAGACTAATGTTTAACCAAACAAGTGTGCACCATAGCTTAGCTAAATTAGCACCTAAAATTAACCATCCATTTGGTTTTTGCCACTTGTGTGAGGATGTCTATTGCCAACATCCAGCAGTTTCCCAGCTCATTCTGGCCCATGTTGAATGCTGGTGTTCTGATGACTCTAGCAGGAGCTTAGAAACGTCTCTTATTCCTCCCTAAAGTATTTGGTAGCACTTTAATTGGTCGACTGAGGAAAAAAAGTTTAGAAAGGAAGAAAAACCTTCACAAGCGACTTGCGAACATTAACTCCTGTTTTTTAAGGATCTCCAGTGTGCCAGCCTAAGGAGAGGGCTCAAGTCTGGTCTGGCCAGGCTAAAGGGGATTGCAGTGAGTACAGTGAAGTGTGGCAATGTGTGCAGGATGCAGTGGGTGGCGGAGGAGTGGTGAAGAGCTGCATCTGAGTAGGGTTGGGTTAAGTGCAGACTGGAAAGGAAAATGATGGTTTGCAGACTCTCTCTGGGGAAGTCAGGAAAGAGTAGCGGTCCCAGGAGGAGAGTGAGGTGCGAGCCAGATCCGAGGAGGCTGGGCTGTGCAGTAGCTGGACCATTGCCAGCGACGGAAGGATGCCTCAGGACTGTGAGATTCAGCAAGCCCAGGGAGACAGGGAAGGCCCGATTATAGGATCTGCATTCTATAAACCAGAGAATAACATGGACGGCATTTTAAAAAGGTTCAGTGTTTAAAACTCTGTTACAAACCGTGTAGAATAGAAATGTGGGCTAGGAATCCTCTGGGAAAATGGATTTCAGCACAGCCCACTGTATCGTTATTGCTTCAATTCAAAGTCATCAGAGCAACCTTTCAGAAACAGGTCTCTGTGCAGAGATTTGGGCTAAAAGTCATTTCAAATTGGGCATGAATCAAATAAGGATTCAGCGCGAAGGAAGGGGAGAAATGGGAAAGAAATTTCGAGACTTTTAACTGAGCCCAGATTCACATTTCTACTCATGACCATTGTTTTCTTTTCTAATTTACTGAGTAATGACATGGAACTCTCAGTTTGTGTTTATTTAGTTTCCCCATGTTCATGATCCAGAATAATATGTGAGAGCCTCATGCATGGTGTAACCGCTTCACACACCTGGTTGGTGGCTCTCTCTCTCGCTCTCTTTTTGGTACCGGATATCGAACTCAGGACCTTGCGCTTGCCAGGCAGGCGCCTGTGCCGCTGAGCTATATCCCCGGCCCGGTGGCTCTCTCTTAAGAACTAAAACCATTCACTCGCATCCATCTTGTCCCTGATGAGTGTTGGAGTTCGTAACTGTGGAGATCTGGAAAGTGAGATCTGCAGTGCTCATAGCATCTAGTGGCAAGTATTGCTTCGGGACGCTGGTTAGTGGTCGTCAAAGTGTCATTTCCCTTTAAACCTGCTCCGATGTTTTCTGCTGGTTAACGATAAAAAGAAACTTCAAGCCAGGGAGCAGCGCGTCCTCCTGAGATTTCAGGCCGATCGATGGCTTTTACTCTGGGTATCGACAGCTTGGTGCTGAATGCCCTTGTCTTAGACTGCGTGGGTTGACTGTTGTGAAATGGATCACACTGCTTTTATTGCCACTAGGGGCTTAATCAGCGCCCAGGGATCACTGTGCGAGGTGTGCGCGTGACTTTCCTTTGCCTTTTAATTGTTCAGGATGCGGGGCTATCGATGGGACTGCGTTAGTGTGCACAGACCTTGACTGATCAGTTTTTAACTCAGAGCTTATGCTTCTTTGCAGGATGCCACAATTTGGAAGCCTGATTCGTGCCAGAACTGCCGTTGCCATGGTGATATCATCCTCTGCGAAACTGTTGTCTGCAGAAACCCTCAGTGTGCCTTTGAGAAGGTATGGTGTCCTGTGGCATCTTAAATGTGTTGGTAAAGTCAGCAAAGAGGCGTTTGTATCTTTTGGATCATTTTTTTTGGGATCATTTGTTTTTGACATTTATCCCAATCTCCAATTGGACGCTTTATGAAACACAGAAGAGAATTTTAATGTATCACATCTAAGATTATCTTAATTTCCATTTATTGGGCATTTATTCTGGACAAGGCACTTGTTCAAAGGTTTTACAAATACTATCCTACTTAATATGGTGGGGGAGCTGACATCTTTATCCCCACTTTACAGGTGAGAAAAGTGAAGCCTGGAGATTTAAAGCAATTCACCATGATTATATAATTAATAAACTGCTGCCCAGAGATTTTACCCTGAGTCTAACAGGAGCCAAAGCTGCCGATACCAATTACAACATTTACACACCATTGAATGTCACGATTGACTTCTCACAGAGGATGTTCTAGAAACGTCACTCGGGTCTGCTGCTGGTCGCACTACCTTGTTGTCAGTGGCCCAGTGAAGCAGGAGAGCCCTTGATTCAGGACCAACTAGTGTTTGACCAAGTCCGTGAATGCTATTTCTTCCTTGCCACTCTGTTCAAAGATTTCAGTTTTTCTGACTATATATCTGTTCTGTTAGAACAACTTTTTTCTTTTTTTTTTTTTTGGTGGGTACCGGGGGGTCGACCTCAGGACCTCGCGTGCCAGCAGGCGCCCGTGCCGCTGAGCGATATCACCGGCCCCTTTTCCGTATGTGGGATCCGGGAGTCGAACTCGGGCCCTCGCGCTTGCAAGGCAGGCGCTTATGCCACTGAGCCATCTCACCGGCCCATAGAACAACTTTTTTCTAGATGCTCTTTTCTTTTGAAAGCCAATCTATTTATTAAAAACTTAAGTTTTAAATTTAAGTGTTTGAGACTCCCCAGAGAAGACCAGTTTTTTTTTTTTTTTTTTTTTTTTTTGTGGGTACCGGGGGTCGACCTCAGGACCTCGTGCGCCAGCAGGTGCCTGTGCCACTGAGCGATATCACCGGCCCCTTTTTCGTATGTGGGTTCCGGGAGTCGAACTCAGGCCCTCATGCTTGCCAGGCAGGTGCTTATGCCGCTGAGCCATCTCGCCGGCCCAAGACCAGTTATTTTTTAAAGAGAGATTCTGTTGACTTCACAAGCACAGTTTATTTTTCTAGTTTTTGTTCTTCTACCCCCAAGAATTAATCTTGAGACTTTATGCCATAGAATGCTAATAAAGTTTTTTCTTCCTCCCCTTTAACATTGGCGTGAAGGTATGTCTTTAAGGGTATTCTTCAATTTCTGCGTGGGTATTTTCCTCAGAAGTGGGGACTACACAAATGTTTGAATTTGCTAATATTTTGTTAAATATCGTGGGTCCTTCTATTTTATGGAGTAAGTGCTCATTCCTAAGAAGTTGCCATTTGGTTGGTAAACCCGGCTCAGTGTCTGAGTGGTGGAGCAAGACCCAGGAAGACATGCCTTCCCCACGTCACCTGAACACCTGTGGGACCACAGAAGAACCCAGAACTATATGTTGGAAGACCTAGTTCTATTGGTGAAAACTAAACTTGTTTATGCCGTGGGTCAGCAGACTAAACCTGGCCTGTCATTTTTCTTGTATGGCCTATGTACTAAGAATGACCTTTATATTTTTAAGTAGTTGAAAAACATTGAGACCAATATTTTGTGAAAATTGTATGAAAGCAATGTTCAGTGTCCATAAGTAAAGTTTTGTTGGGACATAGGCACACCGATTTGTTTATGTATTTTTGCTTTTGTTCTTTAGTGATAGAGCTGTGTAGTTTTAACAGACCACGTGTGGCTCCCCAAGACTAAAAGACTATCTGGTCTATTGCAATAAAAGGTTTTGGTTCTGGTTTTTACCAAACATAATTTCATTTTTTCCGAAATTGTTTTTCTTCTAAGTTTTCTCATGTCAGTTAATAAATCATTCTCCCAGTTGCTCAGGCCAGAAAACCTAAATCATCTTTGACTCATCGCTTTCTCCTATGTGGTACATCCAGGACATTTCCAAATCGCTCAGCCCTTCCTTCATAACGCAGCACGTCACAAATGCGACGCAAAAGAGTTGTTGCTCTTACTCTGGTTTCGCGAATGCCATGTGTTGCCTGGATTCTCACCATAGCCTCTAAACTGGGTTCACTGTTTCTGTACTTGCCCTTTCCACTGTAATCTTGGTGGACCAGCCAGGGGGAGCCTATTAAACATGATCATGTCACTTCTTTCCTTAAACTTCTCCAATGGCTTCTAATGCCTTCCCTTCTTAACCAGAGTAATTCCTCACGATGGCCTTTATGGTACTACTATACCTCTCTAATTAATCTCTACTAGTCTCTCCCTTGCTCACTGTGCTTCAGACATGAAGCCTGTTTGTAGTTTCCTGGACACACACACACGCACACACACACACACACACACACACACACGTAACTGAGAAAGAACAGTTTCAATGGGAATAGAAAAGTGCAAAAGCTCAACGGAGAAAGCGTAACTGGTGTGTGTGTAGGGGGCCTTAGTCCTGTTTTTTTTTTTTTGTGGGTACCGGGGGTCGACCTCAGGACCTCATGCGCCAGCAGGCGCCTGTGCCGCCGGAGCAATATCACCGGCCCTTTTTTCGTATGTGGGTACTAGAAGTCGAACTCAGGACCTCGTGCTTGACAGGCAGGCGTTTATGCCACTGAGCTATCTTACTTTTTATGTCTTCCCTGAGTGCTATTCTATTTAAAATTGCAACTCTGCACCTCCTACTATGTATTTTGTATACTTCTATACTTCATTTTCTTCTTGGCATTAACCATAAGGGGACATACTCTATATTTTCACTGATATTTCTTGTTTACTCTCACTTTTATTCACTGTATCTTGGCAGCACTGGCAATCACACTTGACACATGGTAGGTAGTGAATATTTTTGACTGAATGAATGAATGAGAGATGAGGCTAGAGAGTTGGTGAGTTCAAGGTTACAGAGAGGGTTGTAGGCTGTACGATGGAGCTTAGAATGTTATTTTTAAGGAGATAGAATATGAAATAAGATTTCAAGCATATGGTGGAATGGCCAGGTTTTCTTTTAGAAGGATATTACTGGCTTTTCAAAGATGTTGCACAATGTTAGAAACAAGGAGATCAGTTCCGAGGCTCTGAGGATAATCCAGATGAGAGTTTGAGTACCTGGATGAGAGGATAATCCAGATGAGAGGGTGAGTACCTTGAGCAGGAATCAAGAGGAAAGGGCAGGTTCTATAAATATTTGCTGTGGGGGGAGTCAGCAAAACTGAATGAAGGTAGAAAGAGGAGGGAAAGGAGATGGAGATATGACTTCCATATTTATGACTTGACGAGTCCCCAGCTGGTGTATATGAGGAAAGTGGCCAATCTTGGAGAAATGATGATGTCAGTTCATGGTATTTTGAGTTTGAAGTGTACAGAAAAGAGAAACCAGGTAGACAGGTCCACAAGGTAGTGGTTATATGAGACTAAATGTAAGGAGAAGACAGAGTTGAAGATATAACGTGTGTGTTATCAGCATATAGACAGTAGTGTAGACCATCAGAATTAGGATCTCATCACAGCAATTGTGTGAGAAAAGCATACAAGAGCAAGAGTAGGATTAAAGGAACATGGTCATTTAAAGGGAGGTGAGCAGAACAGATTGAACTGTTGAGAGGTAAGGAGTGGCCAAAGACAAGTAGTGTTACAGTTGTGGGAGACTAGAGGCTTTCAGGAGGAGTTTGACAAGATGTGGGCTGATATTAGGGGATGAAAGACATTGAAGCCATGTTGCAGAGCTTTGAGGAGTGAATGGAAAGTGGAGAAAGGAAGGCTATATCATGGCTTCTCTTTCAAAGGATAGAAGGTGGAGATGTGGGACTTTCGGCAGACAACAGTAAGTCTGTGAAGTGTCTTTGGTCCTCTCTAACCACGGACACCAAGCCTTACTGTGTGCTGCTGTTGTACTGTGTGACTACCCTTCTCCTGTCCCCTGACTACACCAGAAATGCCTATTTACTTGTTCATCTCTTCCTCTAGCCCTTTAGCTCCTTGAGAATGGGAATCTTGTTTTCTTCACGTTGCCGCCCATCAAATAGCAAAGTGTGCGGCCCCCAGAAGGCATGCGGTCAGCATTCGTAAAATGACCAAAGGAGGAGAGAGGGTTTTACTTTATTTTGGTTTTTAGTTTTTGTTATTCAATGTGAGAGACATGATCACCTTAGGAGGGAAAGTGGAATGTGCCAGACTAGAGACAGAGAGAGGTTAGAAGTGTGAGAGTTGGGAGGTAGGAGGGATAGAAAGAATAAATGAATCAGAAAGTGCAGTTTGTGGAGGAGAACAGAGAGTGTGGAGTTCAGAGTGTGAAATGGGGCTGGGGCTGAGAGTAGAAAACCATTCTCTAGGAATGGAAGGGCAGCGCCATGGATAGACAGATGGACGTAGTTAGATTTGTGGGTAAGAAAAGGGACAGAATACTGATGTGGTTCATACCTGATGACCTTTCTTTGGGAAGACTTTGAGATTCAGTTGGGAGTGAAAAAAGAGGAGTGACTGTGAGGAGCTGTCACTGTGGGGACAAAGGCTTGACCAAGGCCAAGAAGAGCATCATGGATGGGGTTAAGGACCTGCAGGAGCAGGAGAGATCGTGAACCTGTGTGAGTACCAGGCTGCATGGTGGAATGGTTTCCTTAGCAGAACACGCCAGTCAAGTGTAAAATAAAATAAGGCAAACTGTGGGGGAGGCCCAGGCCTGGGATTTTACCGTGCTAATGAAAAGTGCACGCAGAGATGTGGGAAGCGGTGGGTGTTGACACCACTAGGAAACTGAGATTAAATGGGGGCTGAATGACTGCCAGAGATAGACCCAGGACTTCAAGGATCTGTCTGAAGGAAACAAGATGAGAGCGCGTGAAGGTGAAAGACAGCTAAATACTGGGAGGTTTGGGTTCAGAATTGAAGGTGTCTGGCATTCAGCAATGTGGATAGGTCCCAAGGCTGACCATGGCCATGGGGCTCTCAAGAGGAGGTGAGGTGAGGATTGCTTGAATTGAGCTGGTCAAGAATGTGTAAGGGTGTAATGGGGACAGTCATGTTCAAGGACACTGAAGTTGTCCGGAATGATGCTTAGACAGAAGCTAGAAAGCCAAGTGAGAGCTAGGTGCCAAGGCGGGTGAATATGAGGGAATGATCAGCAAACAGTATTCACCTGGGAGAATTGTGAGAATCAAATCATAACACAGTCACACAACATATATATATGTATGTATATACATATGTATATATATAGTGGTGGGTGTGGAGCCTAATATATTGCACACACATATATGTACGTAGGATAGTAGTTCACTCTTACCACTCACTGTGTTGTTCTGTCAACCACAGTCTGAAAACACTAACTGGAAAATTCCAGAAATAAGCAATTCGTAAGTTTTAAATTACATGACGTTGTGAGTAGTGTGGTGAAATCTTGTACTATTCTGCTGCATCCCATCCAGGACTAATCGCCACTTTGTCCAGTGCATCCACTCTGTATGTGCTGCCTGCCCATTACTCACTCGGTTACCAGATTGACTGTCTTGGGAGGGCAGGATTTGTGCCCATGTAACACTCATTTTACTGCATAAATACCACAAAGCACAAGAGCAGTGGTGCTGGAAATCCATTAATGCTGAGGAAAACGCATAAAATACTTCTTTTACACGAAAAGGTGAAAGTTCTGGACTAATATGAAAAGAAAAAAAATTTATGTGCTGAGGTTCCTAAGATCTAGAGTACAGTAAGATATTTTGAGAGAGAAAGAAACCACATTTACATAAATTGTATTATAGTGTGTTGTTTAACTGTTCTATTTTATTAGCTATTATTGTTAAGTTCTTACTGTGCCTTATCAGAAGGCAAAACACAGTATGCATAAGGTCTGGTACAGTTTCAGGCACCTGTTGGGGGTCTTGGAGCATGTGCTCCGTGGAAAGGAAAGACTGCTGTACCTAGCTATTCTAAGCACTTAGTACGTGTGAGCTATAATCAGATTATCATCTTTATTCTTGGCAGTTGGTTTTTCTAGAACCTAAGCAAGTCATCTTGCCCAGCTCCCTGGCCGTATTCATTGATATCTCTCACCCATCCGGGCACTTTCCAAAGCTCCCCAGTGTGAGGCCTGGGGGGACCAGTAGGCCTGTGTGCTTTGCAGTCCGCAGCTAACCAGGTAGTGCTGGGCTGCAGGATCGGGTGGCAAGAATGCCCTGCTTCTCATTGCCCAAGCGAGCACTTGCAACATCTCTGCTGCTCCTCTGGCTCATCTCTGTCATGTTCTACCTCTTCAGTAGATAGACCCGGCTGGCAACCATCCTCTCCCTGATCCCCACGGCCTCTCATAAATGAAGAAAATTATATTTCTGAAATGAATTTTATGAGGGCCAACTTTGAAGATTAGTGGTTATATAAAATCAGACTAAAGCAACAAAAAACACTAATTCGGGATCATAAAATATCCCTTGAAGTTCTACCTTTCTGCCTTGCTCCCTGCTTCCATGTTAGAGTACAGACAACAATTATCTCATTTCCTATCTGTATGAAATTCTTAGCAGAAAGTATGCTAATGTAGTTTCTACATTCCATTGCTGTCTCAGTGGAAATTAAAGAGTAGTTTTCTTGGGCTCAGAGAGTATTTTTCTGAAAAGTCATTAATGGTGCATAGAATGGGCTATTTTATAAAATCCCATATCATATAAATTTTTTCTTTATCAAGCAAATAAGAAAAATTTGGTGATTACTGTTATTGATATATTTATCTGTTTAGTGGATTGATCATTAATAAAATGTTAGTCTTGTTTCCCATCCACTTTTGTGGACATAATTATATGAAGTAAGAATTCTCTTGTCAGTGTAATTTTTTTAAAAAATGGAATTAACCAAAGTGACAAAGACGACATTAACATACACACATAATTTTTATTTTGTATTCTACTGGCTGGATTCTTGCAGACTTTTATCTTGTGGAAGACTCAGAACTTCCTGACTAATGCAGGGTCTCCTGCCATTTTGGGTCACAGTCACTCACTGCCTCTTCTGCCACATCTCTAGACTTGAGGAACTCTGAGATAAGAAGATCCAATGTGAGAACCACTGGGCCCCAAAGACAATCTTCTGCTCTTGGCATTGTCTCTCTCTGTGACCGAACCCAGGTTCTTGTGCATGGTAACCAAGAGCGCTACCACTGAGCTACACCCAGGTTCTTCACAGTGGCAAATGGATTGTTACTTATCACATGAGAACTTTCCAGTAAATCGAGTTCTTTTGGTGGTACAACAAATGCGATTGAAATTACAGGAGCCTTAAAAAACGCCATAGATCTTTTTGGAGCCCAGGAATTCTGCCCAACTCCCACAGCACATCTATGTGAAACCTGCACAGCCATGCTACTTCCTGTCAAAACGGTGTCCTTCAACCTCATCACTCTGCTTCCCAGGTAGCTGTGAGCCCTCAGACCCTCATCTCCTTTGCCAGGATGTATTAGGCCTCCCCAAGACAGCTGGAGACCCACCCACTTTGTGTCCATCCCCTCACACCAGTATCTCCTTCCTCTTTCCCACAGAGGGAAACAATACCCTTAGGGAAACGAACTTCTTCTCCTGCCCTGACTGCTTCTCCTCTATGGAGCCTTTCTAGTGAACATAATTCTTCACTTCATTACATGTGAAAAGATGTAGACATTTTTGTTTTCAAGGAAATTACTTTCAAAGAAGCTTCTTTTGACAGAATCCTTTTCGTTAGTATACTCACTTTATACTGTCTGTTGTTGTCACCTGTGGAAACGCATGAGGTTTAGTGACTCTGAGAGACTTGGGGTGTGACGAGCCTTGTGGCTTTGTGTTTGCTGTTGCTGCTTTCGCTAAACTGTGTTTAAATGGCCAGGGAGAAGTGCTGCGAATAGCTGCCAACCAGTGCTGTCCGGAGTGTGTGTCAAGGACCCCTGGATCTTGTCACCATGAAGAGAAAATCCATGAGGTAAGAACTGTATTTCGTGACCCAGCATTGTTGGTCTGTAGATCATAAAAGGGAGATAGCTGAATGTTAAGCTTGAGTTAATGAGAAACATTTTTTCTTTGCTCTGCATATACACATTTAGGTTTTTTGAGTAAGATAAAAACTGTCCTATTTATTCCATGGGCCCTACATAAATATTTGTAGATTTAATTTCTGTCTGTCTAAAGCATAGTCTGAGAATATTGATGTTGAAGAAGTTGTGGAATTGAATGATAAAGGCATCCCCTCCTTTGGAGTAGTACATATGGTTTTCATTTGATAGTTAGAAACAGCCCTGAGCTTATGAGGAGAAAGGTGATAGTATTCCTACGTTAAGGATAAAAAAAAAAAAATTCAAATTGCAAAGAGCTTAAGGTACTTGCTAGTGTGGTATTACTAATAAGTGGTATAACCTAGCCTAGAGCCTTGGCGTTTTGATTTTAATTCAGGCTTTTCCCATGAGGATGGAGTTTCTCAGTTTTGGTACTGTGGACCTTTTAGGCTGTTCTGTGCACCGTAGGATGTAGAGCAGCCTCCCTGGCCTTACCAACTGGGTGCCTAAAGCAACCTTCAGTCATGACAACCAGAAATCTCTGCAGGATTGGCCATGTTTTCTCCGGGGGCAAAATACTTATGCATTACCTTTCCCATGCCTGTTAAGAACCACAGACTAGAAATCTATCCTAAAGTTTTTTCTTTTCTTTTTTTTGTGGGTACCGGGGGTCGAACTCAGGACCTCGCGCACCAGCAGGCGCCTGTGCCGCTGAGCGATATCACCGGCCCTTTTTTCCTATGTGGGTACGAGGAGTCGAACTCAGGACCTCACGCTTGCCAGGCAGGCACTTATGCCGCTGAGCTATCTCACCGGCCCCTAAAGTTTTTTCTTAATTGTATTTTCTCTTTCCAGATCTTTTAGGATTAATTGAGAGATATCAAGTATCGATTATAAAGTACTTTTGTAAGGTTTATAGTAGAAGTTATGAAAATAGTCCATTTCCAGTCATACTTAAATGTTATCCTGTGGTACCTGGTAAAGTTGAATGTGACAGAGCGAGGCTCTTTGCTGTAATCCTCAGCTCCCACCTGATACCCCAAGTTAGTGTCTCCACCTGCTCAGGAGAAAGCACGACTGGCAGGGTTCACCATCCACTCTAGGCTGCTGTTCTGTGTGTACCTGAGCTCTGTAAGTCCCCACAAGACCAGCTCATTTCCTTGGGCCACTGTCTCCTAATTATGTGAGGAAGCCACGCTCACTTCTGCACGATGAGCCGCTGAAAGACACCCAAGCAGGGTCTATGCTGGGAATGTCTTCACGGCACCTGTCACTATGCACTGCTTGATTCAGTCTGTTCAGTGGGGTGATGTCACTTTTAACTGCCACGAAAGAAGATCCTGGTGAAATGGAGCTGGCTCTGGGGCTGATCGGTGGTGGAAATAATGCTGGCTCATAATGACTGGAATAGGTGTATGATTCAAGGTGAAAAATACCACACTGAATCTTTGAAATGAAAGAGGTTTTAGGAGCCAAAATAAAGTCAGGATCTAGGAAGAAAAAAATAGACATTTCGAAAAAAATTTGGTGCCAGGAACATGCAATCAGATTTCAGGAAGTCTTCACATGGACCATCTACTAACTCTGTTGTCTGCTTTCCTGGGTTGTATTTGTGCGTGTGTACGATCTTCTTGTCTTGATTTAAGAGACTTGAGAACGCTGACAATATTTTCAGTATCTTCATAATCATTTTCCATGCCTCTTATCTAACCTGGTACTTGGCACTGAACTTTTCCCAAAGCAGGTGCTCAGTAAACACTGATGCATGATTTAGGTGACCCTTTCCGCACCTTTCCATGTCTTCATCTCACGCTGGCCATTGACCTGGGAATTTGTGAGACCACAGATCTGCACAGGTGTGTAAGAAGTCCCTTCGCCTCCTGCTTTTGCTGGGAGTGTGCAGCGGGGCCCCGTGGGGGGTCCTGCTCGCTGCCTGCCTCGCAGTTCTCCCCTTCTGCATTAATCTGTCAAGCAGGAAGCAGACTCGGAACTGAGTAAGAACAGACCCGCGTGCTGTTTTCCCATGTGCACTTTTAACACTTATTCCCTCAGAAAATGTTGTAATTATATTTCTGGTACTTGGTGTAACTGAGGAAAAGGCTGACTTTTGGTAAGCGTAGCTTTGGGGAAAATCTCAGGTGGTCTGCCTCTTCAGATAGAGCTGGAGGTTGATCGTTTTGAGGTGAGACCGAATCTTCTCATTCTCACCTAAAGTTAAAATTCTTATGGTCTTTGTCTTCCTGTCCTTCCTTCCCCTCTTTCTTCACATCCCCAGGCTCTCACCAGTTCCTTCCTGGTATTCATTTTCTTGCGTGGTTTGAGAACTTTCCTGGTTTGCCTGACTCCTGCCTTTTCCTTTGCATGGCTAGGTTTTTCTCTGGAATCCTGCAGCCTATTCTTTTCTGCCCTTTCAGCTGGTTTGAGAAGCAGATTCTAGGGCACATCCCACACCCCCAACAGCATTCACCCTCCCTCTGGCCTCTGGCTCCTACCCCACAGGGCAGGTTGTGGAGGGTCTCCCAGCAGCTGGGAAGTAGCGGGCTGTGGTAATGACGGGGGCGGGGGTTGAGCCGAAGAGGAAGTTCGGCCCTAAGGGACAGACCTGGCAGAGGATCTAAGATAGACTGAGTGTGGCAAGAGGGGACTCAGCTGAAGTAATCCTGGAAAGTCACAGGTGTGTTGAGCTCAGTGACAGACAGGCTGAGCCTCACTGGAGACAGTCTCAGGCCCAGTGTCCCAGTGTCTCAGGCCGCTGGTGGTACAGCAAGTCAAGACACACTTCAGCCAGGTGTGGTGGCCCGTGCCTATCCCCAGCACTCAGGACACCAAGGCAGGAGGAGTGTCAGGAGTTCAAAGCACAAATTGAATTCAAGACCAACCTAAACCACATAGGGAGACCCTGTCCCAAACAAACACAAGACCAGTGTCAGGATCTTTCCCGCACCGAGGAAAGCCCAAGAGCCTTTTGGGAGTGTTGCGTGGTTTTATTACAGCCAGGATTTGGGGAGACTGTTTCCTTAGGACCTTCTTAATGCCAGCCTTTCCGAATTCCTCTTTTGGGTCTGTGCCAACTTTGCCAACCAGACAAGGAGAGAAACTTCAAATGTATTTTTCTGAAGAGTTGTCTGGATGCTTTTTTTCCTGTCCTTTCCTCCACAAATCAGCTCATGAAAAGGCAGGAAAAGGACCATTCATCCCCTTCCTTTTGCTCTTTACCAGTTTAATCCTAAAACCCAGAAATGTCGATCCTGGCAAACAGCGAAGACTCACTGGGGAAAAGGGCAGCGGCCGGTGGTGCACTGCTGCTGAGTGGCACTGGGTAGAGCAGGGGCAGGACCCTCACTTTGCCTGTCCGCAGGCTAAAGGAGAACTAATTTGTGCGTGCAGGGGAAGAAATTAATATTGAATTCTGCAGCCCTGTTCTCCTCAATGTAGAGAATGTAGTTATAATATTCACGGAACATTCCCAGATATTTAGTATTCTGGATTTATAACATCGTAACAGGAACAAATTATATGAAGAAAAATTGTTCTTTGTTGTTATTGTTGTTGTATCAGAAGCCAGGCAAATGCTTTATGAACTTATCTTTCTTCTGGGCTTATGTTAATAGCCCAGATTTGTCAGTTGGTTATGCAGGATATATTTTAACGTGTTGTCTGCAGTATTTGCTTTTGCACACTGTCAAAATCTCCTGCTTTCAAAAGGGTATTAATGAGGTTAAGATGGCACAGCTGGCCTGGGTCTTTGGGGAGCATTGCTTTGTGCATCTATTATTCCTTGATTTAACAAAGCTCTCTTTGCTGCCACAGTGTTTATTAAAAGTAATGCTTTTGCAAATGGGTCTGGAGAACACTATGCAATCATTTATATATGTATAAATAAAACTTGGTGTGTGCTGAACCCCTTGATCTCTAGGCCGAGCATTTGCATTCGTTATCAGTCCTAGGAACATTCTAGGATAGGAGGTGCCACTCTTTGGGGATAAGACTCTAGGGGACAAAAATGAAGGGGACTTCTGCGACTCATCCCCTTGAGAGGTGAGGGAATAATTCACTTCCATCGTGCTGCACGCTTTGGATCTCCATCTGGAGCTGTGTCTGGGGCCTTGGCATCAAGCAGTGGCATCTCCCTACTGAATGTTTTCTGTTAGTCTCATGATTCCCAAGTTTACTGTGAAGGGAGAATCCATTGCTTAGTTTTGTGTCTTTTGAGTAAGATAATAGATTCACGTGATCATAGAGCACATGGGTACTGATGCCGTTCGCTAACATAGCTCTTTCATTTTGCAGCTGAAAATCCCTGGTGATTGACAGGTTGTTATTATAGTCAATTTTCTGGTCTCTGTCTGAAAGGTGGTGTGATTACAAATGTCTTAGAAATAATAGTAATTGTTTTTTAGTAGTAACAAAAACAAGCTTTTATTTTGATGAACAGAAATGTCTAGATGTTTAGAAGTAGTCTCCTAACTTAAAAGAGTTCATGTTGTCTCATATAGCCTTCAAATTTGACTTCTTAAAGAAATATCAATGATTCATATTTTAAACGATAATTCACTTTGCAATGACAAAAATAGAAATATTTTGTTGTTGAATATTTGGAAAATGAAAAAGTAAGCATGCAGAAAAAAAATCCACAGTAATCCCATTGCTCTGAAAACCACTATTAATATTTTCTTGGGTTGTTTGAGGAACAGTGGAGTGGCAAAGGAAGTAGGTAAGTAGGTAGATAATACATGTAGATATATGTTTTAACATAATTGGAATTATGCTGTATATATCATTTATGTCCTACCCTTTTACATAACATTATAGCTAGTTCTCTAGTATATTCTTGGAGAGCATTATTCCCTATCATTAGGCATTTGGGTAGCTTTGGTTTTCACTAAAATGTTTCCAATTTCACTGTAAAGAACACAATGACATTCCTTGTATTTAATAAGCCTTTTTGTGTGTCACTGATCATTTTCTTCAGATAACTTTAAAAATGAAATTACTAATGTCAAAGTATCTAGATATAAATTAGTAGGTCAAAGTATCTACGGATTTTTGAGAGTTGAAGCTGCGACACTTATAGTTGTTAAAAGCCCGTCTTAAACGGTCTGAGTCCATGCTGGCGCAGCAGGCACCTCACACGCAGAGCGCAAGGCAGTCACTTTTCAAGTGCGACTGCGCGGCTGGCACCACCTGCTTGCGCTATTCTCATGCTATAGTGAAATGGGGCTCTGTGTGGGGCAGCCCCATGTCACTGAAGTTTCTCTTCCCATATCAGATATTTAAAAAGTTATTCAATTTTTATTTTAGTTACTATTTCTATGCAATTAATAAAATTGAGCATTCTATACGCTTAACGCCATTATGTTTGGTTTTTTTTCTTATTGCTTATAAGTGCTTCTACATATTAGGGTTCTAATTAGTATAATTTGCAATTTTTATTAGTTTGTTACTTGACTTTTAAGTTTGTTTACAATGTATTTTTTTAATTTAAAATTTTTCTTAGTACATGTTTGCCGTACATGATTACATCATGTGGGGATTTGGTACATGTGCTTAACACATCTTAATTCTTTTTACTTCCCCTTCCCCTTTCTTCCCTTTGCCCTCCTTCCATGAATTTAAAAGGTTTTTTGTTTTTGTTTTTGTTTTTTGTGGGTACCAGGGGTCAAACTCAGGACGTCACGCACCAGTAGGCGCCTGTGCCACTGAGCGATATCACCGGCCCTTTTTTTCCTTTATGTGGGTTCCGGGAGTCGAACTCAGGACCTTGCGCTTGCCAGGCAGGCGCTTATGCCGCTGAGCTATCTCACCAGCCCGAATTTAAAAGTTTTAACTCATCAGAACCCATCAATTTTTCTTTTATAAGTGCTTCCTTGGCTTCATTGTTGACCTTTTTAAGCATAAAGGTCAATGGTTCTTTGTCTTTTACTAGCCCATAATTTGTAGACATGCCCATTTATATGCTGTACTAAAATTGAAATTTTAAATGTGATTATAGCAGGAGAAAAGTTGATGGGAAAGGACTTGGCCTTTGTATCCATGTCCATTCTTACTACTCACACTTAGCACAAAAGCATGAAAAGGGAGCAAGGCTGAGAACTCTTGCAGTAGGCATCTGGGATGGGTTTGAGCACCCTCTGTCTTTTTAAAAATATTTAATTGAATAAAAATTGAATACATTCTGGATGTCCATTGTGATAGTTTGATATACAATCTACAATGATACAGCAATGAAATTTAATTAACAAGCATCTGTATTGGTCAGTTTTCCCATTGCTGTGACCAAATACCTGACACCTGGCACTTAAAGGAGGAGAGATTTATTTTGGTTCATGGTTTCAGAGGTTTCAGTTCATGGTTTGCTGGCCCCAAGGCAGAAACAAAATGGCAGCAGGGCAGGTGGACCAAAACTTCTTACTTCAAGGCAGCCAGGAAGCAGAGCATAGGAGAAAAGCCAGAGAGGAAGGGACCAAGGACCAGACATGACCCATTTCCTCCAAATCCCACTTTCTAATAGCCCACTGAGGGTCAAAGGGTTAACCTATCAATGAGGTTAGTGCCCTTACAATCTAAATCACCTCTCCAGGAGTCTCTTAATCCAGTCGAGCTAACAATCAAGATAAATCACCACACATCCATTGCCACCATGCTGTACACTGGATCCCTGAACTGGTTCTCTCAGAACTAAAAGCTGTGTCCTTTGGCCAACATCTCTCCATGTCCCTTCTTCCCCAGCCTCTGGCAAGCCCTGCTGTATCTTGAGTGAGCACTCTCTGTGTGCCACATGCCTTGCTGGCTTTCTCACACACTGTCATTGAACCTTTGTAAGAACCAGTGAAGGGATGCTGTTATGCCATTTCAGTTTTATAGACAAGGGAACTGAGATTCACAAATATTGAGTCACCTACCCCACTCCCCAAGGCAGAAAGAGATGAGCTGGGACATGAAACTGTGCAGGTGACCAAACTTTGGTTCACTTGACTCTGCTCATGCACATTACTGCCCTGGGTTTCCCAAATCATTGGAGGATTGTGACTGCCTTTGTTACGATAATATCCCAGTTAATTGCATAATATTAGACTCAGTGTGCTTGCAACCTGGCAGCAATCTGCAGCATAAAGGAGTACTGACTTGTTTAGGTAGGACAAGGCCCCTTTGTGTTTGAGAGAAATGAAAAACTACTCTATGCAAGTTGGAGAAGTAAGAGGATGCTTATTTTATGTGTTTCTTAGGGACACTTAGAGCTGTGATCCCCAGATTATATTTAGGTGTCTGAGCTCCTAGAAGGTCTGATTTTAAATAAAGGCCCATAGATGATCAGTGCTGAATCAGAGTCCCATCCATTACATGCTAGATTTAATACAAGCACAGTGGAGCAGGGTCCCATATTTAAGAAAATATTGCAGAAAGAAAGCTTAATGATAATTATTTATTAAACTGATTCTTCCCTATACCTTGGGAGAGGCCGCTATTGCTCCATTCTGCAAGTGAGAAAATGTACTTTGGCAGCTATTTTCCTGGTCATTCAACTTGGCTGTAGTTTTTTTACATGCCAGTTCTCTCTGGCATGTATTAACACACCTTAATTCTTTTTACTTCCCCTTCCCCTTTCCTTCCTCTGCCCTCCTTCCATGGATTTAAAAGTTTTAATTCATCAGAACCCATCAATTTTTCTTTTATAAGTGTTTCCTTGGCTTCATTGTTGACCTTTTTAAGCATAAAGGTCAATGGTTCTTTGTCTTTTACTAGCCCATAATTTGTAGACTTGCCCATTTATATGCTGTACTAAAATTGAAATTTTAGATGTGATTATAGCAGGAGTAAAATTTTTCTGCATCACCTCTGAGAGTGGCTCATTTAGATGCTTTGTGTGCTTGGTAGATCATAGGATGGCTCTAAACCTGAGTCTGTCAGGTCACTGATGAAATGCTGGCTCTGACACAGTGCTGGGTCAGGAGCATTTGCATGTGTGGGTGGGCTCCCTCGCTGCCAGTGTCTTTGCTCTGTAGTTTGTGAGAGAGCAGGATGGAGCCTGTGTCTCTGGCTGGCCACCCCATGTTCATTCGGAGCGGGGGTGGGGGGTGGGGGGGTGGGGGTGTGTGTGGGATGGGGGGAGGGGGAGTGGAGGGGAAGGGAGAGGGAGAGAGAGAAGACAGATAGAAGTGCCAGCTATTGAAAATGATAGACCCTGGTTGGCTGGGGGAATAGCTTAGTGTGGTAGATCACATGCTTAACAGTTGTGGGATCCTGGGTTCAATCTCCAGCACCAGTCAAAAAAAGGGGAAAAAGAGGAGGAAGAGGAAAAGGAGAAGGAGGAGAAGGAAGAAGAGGAGGAGGAGGAGGAGGAGGAGGAGAATGGCTGGGTACCACACCATACACTCGTACTCCCAGCTACTCAGGAAGTTAAGGTTGAGACAGGAGGATCATTTGAGCCCAGGAATTTGGGGACACCCTGGGAAACATAGTGAGACGTGTCCTGGGGGGGTGGGGAGAACCATTTTAAAGAATGCAATAAATATATAAGTGTATTTTATTTTGGGTTCTATAGAATTTTTTTTTGTGTGTGTGTGGTACCGGGAGTCGACCTCAGGACCTCGCGCTTGCCAGCAGGTGCTTGTGCTGCTGAGCGACATCACCGGCCCCTTTTTTTCCTTTACATGGGGTCTGGGAGTTGAACTCAGGACCTCGCGCTTGCCAGGCAGGCGCTTATGCCACTGAGCCATCTCACCGGCCCAGAATTTTTAAATGATGGGATTGGCATCATTTTTATTTCTGTGTGGGTTTTTTGTTGTTGTTGTTGTTTTGAAGCTTTCAAATACAATATTTTAGGGATAAGTGAAAGAAAAGCCGACATGTAATCTGATCTCCAGCCCGGAGCTTTGCAAACCCTAGTGACAGCCTTGTAAGCTCAGCGCTTTCTCCCACAGGTCCTGAGCTCCACCCTTGGTTTGGAAGAGAGCAGCTTTGGCCGGCAAAGTCCTGCGTTCTGGAACTAACTTCCTTTTTCTGTTTCTTCCGCCTGGCACACAGCATGGCTCAGAGTGGGCCTCTCCCCCGTGTCGAGTGTGCTCCTGCGCGCATGGGGAAGTAAGATGCATCCCCCAGCCATGCGCACCACGATCCTGTGGACAGCAGGAGCTGGAATTCACCCCTGAAGGAAGCTGCTGCCCAGTCTGCGTGGGCGCCGGAAGTGAGTAAGAGCTTGCAGAAAGGAACCTCTTTGCCTTTGAGGTGACGGAGTATTTCAGTGCTTATCTTTCCTGTTCAGTGCGGCTCAGAGATCCCTCCCCCATTCCTTACTGGAACTGAGAGGTAGTCTTGCACTTGGCAGGAGCGATGTTTCAGAGAGTGAGATTGGAACGAATCTTTAAACTCCATTCCAAACTTGGGATTCTGCGAGTCTCTTGTTTATTTATTTTGCCTTGGCCAGATGCAGCCTTCTGCATTTGCAGCTCCTGAGAGGGATAGGGAAGAGGAGAAGATTCCATAAAGCCAACGTGGTTCCTCCTGCCCCCGCGGTGGGCAGAGGTAGGAAGTCTTTCTCAAGGTAGCGTTGCCAGCGCTGGTTGTGCTGGCTGGTCTTGGGGATAACACAGTGTCTTCCTCCAAGACGCGCGCAGCAAGGAGGTCTTTCACTTGTCCTTTTTGCATCCTCACTGAAGAGGCTGTGGCTACCAACCGAGGCACCAGCAAGCCAGGGCCTGGCTTCCAGGGTTCTCCCTGGAATCCATGCTTAGTCCACGTGCCTTGTAAATCCCATTTTAGAGGTATACGTCCCCTTCCACTTCTGTACTGAATGGTATAGGCTTTATGATAAAGAATCATTGTCAGTGCTGCATTCTGCTCTCCTGACATAATAGCTAAAATACTTCTTTTATTCAGTAGCACCTGGCCTATACCCTCTTCTTGCCTTTTCTCTTTTAAAAATATCCCTGTTTTCTTTCTGATCCCATTATCCCATTCCTAGCAGTCCTTTGCTCTGGAGAATTGTTCCAGGGATTAGAAAGTACGCTCAGGAAATGATGAAGTTGAACTTTTGCTTTCTGCATTACAGATATCACCCACCAGAGAAAGGCTGGTGGCTGCTTTAGGCCAAATAACCCTGCAAGTGAAACTATAGGAGCAGCACACTGGGAGGGGGTGTGGGGGTGGGACTCAGTTTGTGGGATTCTGTCTTTGGTCCTAAGAGGCTTTCTCACTGACCCTCCATGAGGAAGACACAAGAGAAGCATTTTGCCTTGAGAGACAGGAGGATCAACCGGGCCGACTGTGTAACTGGTGAAAGGCAGGGTCCCTTGTTTAAAAGGCCTTTCCTTTGCTTCTGTTGTCTCTTAGCCTGTCATGTTTTTTCACTTGTTATTTATTGTTGTACTCCCTCAGGCCTGGGGACACTGCAAGGGGAGTGGAGACCCCCCTCCCCAGGTATCCTGGGGCTCACCCTGTGACTTGGCACCAGAGTCCTGGTATAGGTTAAAGGTGACGGAGTTCACCGGGGCAGAGGTTGGGGGGGCAGGCCACTGTCAGCCTATCCTGGGAAAACCGTGGCAGATGGTACCATGCATGAGTTGAGGCTCCAAGCTCTATTGGACTCCACTTACAAAGCGCGGATTTGGAGCTGTGTACATAGCCGCCGCAGAGCATTAAGCCCGAGAAGGGACTCCTCCTGTTCACTGTGGCCCCGGCCCGGGCACGCTGTGCAGCCCGAGCTGAGAGCTGCACTTGCAGCCCTCCTACTAATCCTCATTCCTTCGGCCTTCCAGAGCCCTGTTCTCACGACGGCCGTGTGTATTGGGATGGGGAGGACTGGCAGCTGAGTCGCTGTGCCAAGTGCATGTGCCGAGATGGGGTCACCCAGTGCTTCGCAGCTCAGTGTCAGCCACTGTTTTGTAACCAGGTAAGGGCGACACCCTCAGAGCAGGTCTTTCATAGGCTGTTAATTCAAGAACTTGGGGTGTACTGTGGTTTTGTCAGGCGGCCTTGGAAGCACTAGAAATGAGACACAAGGGTCATTTTCTTTTTCTTAGACAGTATTTTTAGAGACCTCTTCTGTGATATTTCTTTTCCCTTTAGGAGCTACAGATAGGTCTAATTACCACCCATTTAGGCTAATTGTTACCTAATGAAATTGAGCCTGCGGGTGCTCACAAGGAAGCCTCCAGCTTGAATTACAGATGTTCCAAAAATGTCAAGCTAAACATTTGGAAAATTTGGTAATATGATCAGGTTTGCTGTTGTTTTTCGATGCTAGGTATAGTCTGATTGTCAAGACATGTACACATCTTTGAACATGATTATCCAGATGTACAGTTTCATTCTTATAGGATAATGATTTAAATTACCAAAGGATTTTCTGTGGGGATGTTATTGAATCTTGTTCTTCATTTAAAGCTGATCTGATTTTCAAAATTTTAGGCTCTTCACACAAATTCAGAAGGGAAAATCAATTGCAAATAAATGTGATATACATGGTATTTTATGGTTTTTTGCTCTTTCAGAGGTTCCTCTGGATGTTCCGTGGCAGTTGACAGATAACCGTGAAAGGAGTTTTGCCTTCAGTTGAAAAATAGCTCATTTTTGATCTAAGGAAAAGCTGGAAGCTAACATTTAGTTGATACAAAGCAGTACTTTGTGTCAAATGAAACAAAATCAATAACCTGGCATATTGTGACAATTGGGCAATATTTTTAAATGCAGACAAAAGGCAATTAGACAAGAAATGCTAAATGCCAGATAAAGGCGAAATGTATGTAATGGAAAGACTCAATTGTCTTAGCCGTACCACACCAACTACTGCGTGCATGTCTCCTCTCCCAATTCATCACCAGGCCTTGCCCCGGCTTCGAGATTACAGATGAGTTTCTCCATGGCCTTGCACTCTGGCTTATACTTCCTAGTGTTTAATCCTCTCATGTAGGAAGGGAAAAGGACAATACAAAAAGGGAAGTGTAGGGCCGGTGAGATGGCTCAGCGGCTTAGGCGCCTGCCCGGCAAGCGCGAGGGCCCGAGTTCGACTCCCGGAACCCACATACGAAAAAGGGGCTGGTGATATCGCTCAGTGGCACGGGCGCCTGCTGGTGCGCGAGGTCCTGAGGTCGACCCCCCGGTACCCACAAAAAAAAAAAAAAAAAGGGAAGTGGGGAGGAGGGATGGAGGGAGCACCCCACTGAGGATCTTCTGATTTAAATCTTCGAAAACTCAGCCACACATTACATAGTCGGGGACCAGATATTAGAGTAGTTGAAGGCACTGTTTCTTATTTGCAAAAAGCATCAAGCATGAACTCTTGCTTCATGTACAGTATTCACTTACAGTTTGCATCAATGTACATAATTAATGTAAAAAGATGAAATTTGGTACCATACCATAGAGATAATTGAGATGCAGGCACTCTGAAGAGTTGGAAGTAGGTTGATCTCAATCACTCTTGTATTATTAAGCCTGTTTTTGCCTCCACACGTTTTTTTAAATCTGACTGTCAGATCATTTAGAACATTTTTCTTGATTTAATATCACTATTAAGTGTTGGATGTTCTGATGCTATAAAGAGTGCTGTGTAGAATTAGTGTTATATTGATGTAGCACATCTCTCCATCACTATCATCACAACCCTCGTTACCACCAACACTGAATTTGGGGTGATTAATATGTGCCAGTCATTAATTTTAAGAGCTTTGTAATTCTCATTACAGCCTTGTGAAGTAGAAACTATTATTATCATCCTCATTGGATGTGATGAACTGAGGTAAGGAGAGTGTAGCTTGCTCAAGGTGGCACGGTTAGGGAGTGCCAGCCCTGCTAACTCATTCGGTTCCACATCACAACCTCCAAAGACCACGCCTGACTCACACTTCCACCCATCATGCTATCGCACCTCCCCAAATGAGGAGTTACGCAGCATTAATGTATAATAAAAGCCACAGTAACAGTATTTGATAGCATCACTGAGCATGATTGTTCATATTTTATATGCATTAGTTCATCAAATATAAGGAAAACACAAGTTCATCTGTCAAAATATATTTTCCAGGGCTGAGCTCTAAAAAAAAATTTGTGACCTGTCTTCAAGGATTTTCATGACTTTTAGTGTAAGGGTTTTCTGTTTTTTTTTTTTTTTTAATTATCAAAGGAATGTGTTCATTAAGAAAAGTTTGGAAAGCAGAAAGAAAATGATCACTCATTTCTACCTTTCAAGAAGACCATGAAAAAATTCCTTTTATTTGGTCATTCGTTTCAGTCTCTTGGTAGGCAAATGTGTTTGCATAGTTATAATCGTAGTCCTAGCATCACATCCTTAATCCCAGCATCACACACTCTAGATGCAGCCACCTCCAAAAGCCCCACCTATGACCACATGAGGCTTTGGGAGGACATCTAGATACAAGCCATAACACCCCCGGTTTATTGGCCTTCTTAATTTTTTTTTTTTTTTTTTTTTTTTGTGCATCTTTTTGAGACAGGGTCTCACTATGCAGTTCAGGCTGGCCTTGAACTCACTTTGTAGACCAGGCTGGCCTGGAACTTGCAGTGATCCTCCTGCCTCAGCCTCCTGAGTGCTGGGATTATAGGTGTGCACCACCATGCCTGGCTTTGGCCTTGATTTGCAAAATGAGTACTTGATTGATTATGATAATAAATGTCAGTTTCTGCTCCTCATAAGAGAAAGTGAAACTAGGATTCTGGAGGTATTTTTAATATAAGATCTAACATTCTCAATCACTGAAACTTGGTGTATTTTCTCCCTCCTTCCTCTACTTTTAATTCGTCTACCTTCCTGCTGCTGAGGAAGGCCCTAGTGATAAGTCAGAGTGAGCCACTGACCCAGGCCTTGATGAGGAGCCTGCTGTGTGAGAACTCTCAGGGTGGAAGAGACACGTGGTCTGATATTCTGGTGGGGGTGGGGGTGACAGAACTGAGAATGTGGGGCTAGTAGAGGTAGAGGAGGTTCCTTGGGCCTTTAGTCTCTCTCTCCCTCATTTCTCTGCACTGGCTTATTCTCAGATTTCTAGAGGTTTGATTGAATCTTTCCATGTGAAGCCCCCTCATGCATATATATAAATAAGTGGGTTTATATAAAGATGAAAAAGAATCATGAAGTACTGATCAAGGAAGTGATACCTTCACTTTCAGGTTTAGAGGTGTCCTAGGTAAAGTCTGGATGTCCTTAAGTGTTGGTTTGGTTGGTGCTTTGAAGTTCCGGCCCTACCATTTGCCATAACCAGGCCCGCTATATACCCCTGGACAAGTTGCATAACCTCCCTGGTCTTCCCTGTTCTCATTTGTAAAGCAGGAGGAAAAGCAAGTACTTCACAGGGTCATGTAAAACGCTAAGAACAGTTCCTGACAAATACCAAGTGCTTTTATTATTTTTATTGTTTGCGCTTTTATCTGTTCTCAGAAGAGGAGAAGACTTAAGACATGGGCAAAACTTCTTAAAGGTCACACCGACCTTGGCAGTGCTAATGCTTATCAGAGCCCCAGGTGACTAATAAATGCCACTCCAGAGGAAATCCCTGGTTTAGATGCTTCAGGCACATGGTTAACTGGGCTGTGAATGAAGGTTTCCTACAGTGTGAAGTTTATGAATGTCTCCTTTGATTGTTGCTTTGTTAGGATGAAGCCATCATCCGAGTCCCTGGAAAGTGTTGCCCACAATGCTCACCACCATCCTGCTCTGTAGCTGGCCACGTATACCAGGTACCTTTGACGCACCCCACGCAGGTGTGCGACATAGCTTCTCACACCTCTTTCCTCTGCCTTTCAGCCACAGCCCCTCCTAATCCTCATGTCTTGCTGTTTGCCAGGACTAGTGACTCAGTACTTAAATGCCCCCCACTTCACACAAAGCCTTTATGAAAATTAAATTGAAGGGAAATATAAAAGAAGCTGTGCATGGTGGCGCATGCCTGTAATCCCAGCGCCTGGAAGGCTGAGGCAGGAGGATCGCTGTGAGTTCGAGGCCAGCCTGGGCTACATAGTGAGTTCAAGGCCAGCGTGAACTACATAGTGAGACCCTGTCTCAAAGATAAAAAACAAAATGAATATAAAGTAATGTGCTGGCAAACAGTACCTGGCTCACAAACCTTGGTGAACTTACTGTTCATGCATCTTTGGGGGAGAAAGGGGCTATCGCTGGTCACCATCAGTTTACACTGAGCTTTGAAGCTCCGAGAATGTCTCTCTGCTTTGGTTGGAATTTATGCACTGATATCCAGAGGCAGCCGCCCTTGCCTGCCTGCCTTATACTGGGAGGAAACATGGGAGTAGCAAGGGGGTGCGAGAAGGAGGTGGAAGCCTGATGGTGGTGGATGAATAGAACTTGAAAGCACTATTGGAGCAGTCTGGATATCCACACCAAACCTGTAGTGCATGCCAGTAAAGATGAGTTCAACAAATTGAGTGAGCAAATGAATCTTCTGTCTTAGAAGTGCCCAGCTGCACCAAAAGAAGCTTACATTATTGTAAAGAACATAAGTACTAAAGCCAGCATCCTCCCTTGTTTGTCAGCTGCTCTAAGGAAGACTAAATAGAAATCCGTACAGATTTCTGTACGGTACAGAGTCTGTGTCTAAGCATTAGTGGTGGAAGTCTGACAAATTCCAGGTAGGTCGCTTGAAATCTGAATAACTAACTGGAGAAGATTTTTTGTTGCTGAGTGTGCACTGTCTGACACAGTAGCCACAAATGCAGCTTGCATGGTGTTTTTATCGGACAGGATTGTGCTGGACTGATTTCTCTAGGAAGAGACTGAACTTGTATCCGTTATGATGTTTTTGGCAGCAAGTGACAGAAATGCCCCTCTAAAAATGGCTACCATGATAACATTTATTGCCTTACATAACAAGAAGCACAGAGACAGGGCAGCTCCAGGGTTGATAAGTTCGGGTGTCAATAATGTCTCCCCAAGTCCTCTAGATTGCCTACCTTAGCCCCAGACAGCTCATCCTCACACAGTCATTGCTACAGGCTGGTGGAAGAAAGGGGTGGGAGGAAAGTCTTTTCCTTGCCCTCCACCACTTGAGCAAACTTCCCCTGAGATAGCCTCAGGTGGCTTTGAGACCATGTACAGCTCTAGCTGCAAGGGAAGTAGAGGAAATGCAGGTGTGCCCGTGAGTGCTGGGTCACCTGGCAAAGAAGGAGACCTAAAGAACATGCACAGAGGAGCCAGCCATCAGTGCCTTGCTGTTCATCCCAGGGTTCTCAAGGCCTCTGTGTGCCTGACATAGAGGGAAATGAATATAGTTAAATAAAAATTCATTCAAAGTTCCCTTGGACATTTATTGGCATTTTTCCTTAGAGACCATTTCTGCCTAAATGGTCTATTTCTCAGGAGTACATTCAGTGTGGCTCCATTAAAAAAATGTAATAAAAATTGGGTGTCCTATGTGTCTGGGTTTCTATTTTATGTGCGTGACCTCTAATGTCTCACTTTTTCCTGCCTTTCTTTCTTTCTTTCCTCAGCACGGTGAGCAGTGGAACCAAGACTCCTGTACCACGTGCACGTGTGACCGGGGCAAGGTCAGATGTCATAAGCAGGCCTGTCCTCCCCTGAGATGCCAGAAGGTACTGAGCACGTAGCTTGGTTTTCTAAGCTTGATTTGGGGGCATTTGAGAAATGCAGTTCTTAATCATCCTGTGTGTCCTTGGAGGGAGTCAAACGTTCTACAATGTGCAGAATGTTCCATGGAGGTGGGAAAGCTCTGCTTCCTGGGCGGGAGGCTCGAGTGGAGGGGAGCTTGCTGCCCTTGGGTCAGGAACCTGACGGTGGTGCACACATCTGCGTTTTATGTTGAGTGTTGTCACTGTGTCTTGAGGACTGTCCTCCCCACCACCCTTTGCTCCTCAGGGTCAGAGCAGGGCTCAACGCCCCACGCAGTGCTGTGAGGAGTGCGTGTCCCCTGCTGGAAGCTGCTCATCTAATGGGATTGTGCAGTACCAGGACGACATGTGGAAGGGCTCGCCCTGTGAGTTCTGCATGTGTCACCGCGGCCAAGTGACCTGTCAGCCTACAGAGTGTGCCAAGGTGGAGTGTGCCCGGGTAAGAAGTGAAAGGGTTTCCATTCAGACGGTAGCAGCTTCTTCCGACAGCATAGGCAGGCCTGTGCATGCTCCTTACTTCTTGGCAGCAGAGGGGACAGCCGTATTGATTGCTCACATTTCAAGGGACCTTTTAGCTCAAAGATTCTGTGATATAAAGTGAATGTCATTGTTTGTTCAGATCAGCTCGGAACAGCCTCTTGGAGCTTTTAGCTCTGTGCATCTGGTCAGATTGGAAGCCTGACCCAGAGACACGAAAGGGAAGGGCGTGATACGGCACGTCAGTCCGTTGGTCGGTGCAGCTGGACCTCAGTGCTGGTGGCCTGCCCAGCTCGCTCTGGCTGTCGCACAGGGTCTACACGTGTGCAGCGGCCAGGCTTCTGCTGCAGACCCTGCAGGCCACCAGGAGCAGGGAGGGGAGCCAGCACCTGGGGCTGCTCCATGCATCTGGAAAGAAAAGAAACCAGTTTTTGTTTTTGTTTTCAAGAGAGAGCTAGGGAGACCTCATAAACAATTAACTCTATTGACCTCTGTTGACTTCCGCTGTTCTGCAGAATTTCTAGATGCCTCCAACAAAGCAGCCTCTGTTCGGACTGTAGATATATATTTTAGGAAAATTGGTTTTTATTTTTTTCTTTGAACTCAATTTTGATCCTTAGCAAAACAGATTAAAGTTGTCTCTGTCTCCCTGACCGCTCCCATCCGCCCCTCCAGTTTTCCTCAGGGCTGTGAACTTGGGTAGACAGGAAACTTGAAAGCTCTGAAGTGTGGAGTGTCATGAAGGCGTTCTTTCCAGTTCCTCTCCCCCACTTCTCCACGGCTCCTGGCACAGAGCCAGAGGAGGAGCAGCCTTCCAAATAAGTGGGTCATTCCTGGGGCCATTTTTCACTGCCCCTTTGACATCTGGGTCTTGGCAGAGCTGAAATATTTAGATAAAGAGGGTCTTGCTTTTTCTTTTTTACAAATTTACCTCCTGCACCCCTAGACCCCTCTTCATTTCTTTTTCTTTATTTTAGGGAAGTCAGAGTGGTTGGACAGGGATGAGAAGCCGCCTAGAGAGACCCTCTGCTTCCTCTCTCTGGCTGAGGTTTGGCTCTCAGGGCGCTGGCTTATTTTCCAAGGTTTTCATTTGCCCACTACCCCAAGATTTATGGAAAAGGAGAGAGGTGATCTGGTGCACTGGGTTCTTTAACCACCTACTTGCAGTCAGGTCCGAACACAATCTCATTCACAGAAGATGATTTAACTCATCATCCCCAGTGTCACCGCATGTCCGAGTGCCTGCCTGCTCCATCATGACACCTGACTGTGGTGGCATCAGCCAGGTCCTCTCATCTGTTTTAGGGGAGAGGGGGAACAACTGTGTAAGTGGGAGTGCCTTAGTGCACCAGAAAGTGCCCCTCTGGTGACTCCATAACTAACACTGTCGCATCTCTGTCTGCCCCACACACACCATCTTTTCTTTTTATGGGTTGAGGAATTCTAACGTCTGTAGCCTATTTCTCCAGATCTTTAATCAACTAAATTGCTTTCTTCCTGATTACCTCCATGTTTTCTTTTTTTTTTTTTTTTCCAAGTTAGTAGGTTCTAAACTGGAAAAGCTACCCAAAGTGAAATTTTAACCAAAATTGAATCATACGAAAAATATCCCATAGCCTTCTTGATGTATCACACTTGTGTAAATAGCTCCGGTGAACGACCTTGTTGAAGCCTGGCTGTGACACAGTGCTTGTCCAGCATGTGAGAGGTTGGGGGTTCAGTCCTCAGTGCCTCCCTACCATCCTCGCCTTCAAGCAAAGCCTGGCTGTTCTAACTTCTTGACTTCTAGTCAGCTTATGTCGCTGGTGGTAAAAAGATGAGTAAGAGCCATTCTAATCTCAAGAATTCGCAGGCTTTGGAGGTCATATGTGTAAACAAATACACAGTGGCACCAAGGAAATCTGACTTAAATGCATTAGGAGCTTCCCAGGGGAACAATGCCTGTCAAGGGGCAGTGAGAGTGCACTGTTGGTATTTTTATTCAACACTACCCAACCTGTGTTCCTTTCTCTAAAATGTCAAGGTCATCTGACTTCCAACCTTGGCTACCAAGGGTGCATTAAGTATTAGTGTAGGCACATCTGCAAAACAGATGGAGAGGAGTAAACTTCTAGAGGAGGCAATTCACAGCATCACTGTTGACTTCATTATCACATTGGTTATCAAAGTGATGTTCTGAATAGCACTGAAATCAGCACATGACTTTTCTTTGTCAACAAAGGAGGAAATGGCATGATCCTTGTCTTTGATATATTCAATCAGACCACTATATATTGAAGTATAAATAAATCAATGGTAGGATGGCACAATATGATGGATTCCACTTTTCCATACTTTAGCATGTCTTTGAACAAATTCAAATGAAGTCAAATTACCATTTTTTTTTTTTTTTTTTGAGAACCTAGCATTCACATCTGAGCATATGATGGTGGGAATGAGGCTTGTAGCAAAACTCATAGAAGAGAGTAGGCATGCAGAGGAGCCTTTCCCTTCCCTAGTGGAGGAGGGAAGTTCCTTCAGAGTGTATGAAAAAGAAAAGTGAAGAGTGAGGGAGAAACTGGCTCTGTAGAGTGAGTTTGGGCAGAGTAAAAGAGGAAAAAGGAAGATGAAAGTATACCCTGGAGGACACAGGGCAGGCTATCATGAGGAAAGCCACCATAGCAAACTCTTCGTGGTGTCTGTGTCCTTGTATGTTGTCCAAATCTCAAGGAAACCCGTGAGAACTTGTACATAACGGTCCTGAGAGGTGGTGCTGGGATCCCAGGCCTCGGGCTGAGGTGAGGTCTAGAGTATCCTATTGAAAACTCACTCAAATTCTTGCAAGAAGTCCGTGCACAGGACTTTGGGAACTGTTCTGTGCATGTGTTCAGGTATCTTGTAATTAACAGGTCGCACCTAGTTACCCAGCCAGCTTTGCCACGCCCTAATCTCCTGTCTCAGTCTGATGGAAGTAGCTATGATTTGGTGGAGGAGTAGCAGATTTGATCAGGCCTGTGGAGGAGAATTTCCTTTAGAAGAATGAGTTTTGTTTCAGAAAGCAATTTCCTTTAAAGCAAAAGTCAAATGCTGATTGGAGCAACCTCCCCACCTCAGAGAACTGATGTGGTTTAGGGCATCTAGGCCTCTTCTATAAATAGCAAATCTATTTAGAACTTCCTGCCTCACCAAAGTGGAATCCTTGCTCTTCAGGAACAGGGCTCAGTGGTGTGTGGAGGCTCGGAGCACCTCTTGTCTGTGTGTGTTGTAGGAGACACTCAAGAATCTCTAATGTGTTTTGTTTTTAACAGAAGTACACATACACTGTCTTGTTTCCAAGTATTGTTTTAAACAACTTAGGTTGCATGCATATAAACCCCTTTATATGCTTTGAAAGAAAATTTCAATCTGTTTCTGAGGGATGCCTTTGCTACCAGCTGATTCTTCACATTTCTGCAAAACAATTTGTATGTAAATATGTCTGATCCCTGTAGCACCCACTGCTCTCTGTCAGCCTCTGATTGGCATGAAATTTTGATAGACAGTAACCTATATAACTCCTTTCTTTTTGCAATAACTTTTTAGACACTGTAAAAAGTTATAAGAATTCCTGTACTGTTATGTTTATTTTAGTTTATATTTTCTGTAATATTTATTAAAGAAAGTAATATTATTCATTTGGAAAAATTTGAAAACTCAAGAAAAGTAGAATCCATCCCTAATACTACAACCAAAAGACAGCCAATGGTTTTATATCATTTGTCTTTAGTACAGTATTTTAAAATATAAAATGCCATTGTGGGGCCGGTGAGATGGCTCAGCAGCGTAAGCGCCTGCCTTGCAAGCGCGAGTGCCCGAGTTCGACTCCCGGATCCCACATACGAAAAAGGGGCCGGTGATATCGCTCAGCGGCACGGGTGCCTGTTGGCACGCAGGTCCTGAGGTCGACCCCCCGGTACCCACACAAAAAAAATAAAATAAATAAAATAAAATGCCATTGTGATTATTCTGCGGATATCATTTTACATGATCCAGTTTTCATTTAATATGGCTTCTGTACTTTGAAACATAGCGTGGACTTCAAATAAACTATTAAATACTTAAAGAAACATGATTATTTAGAAAGTAGAAGTATCATTGGAAAATGGAAAGTACTTTAAAGAATACTCTTTACGGGCCGGTGAGATGGCTCAGCGGCATAAGCGCCTGCCTTGCAAGCGCGAGGGCCCGAGTTCAACTCCCAGAACCCACATATGAAAAAGGGGCCGGTGATATCGCTCAGCGGCATGGGTGCCTGTTGGCGCGCGAGGTCCTGAGGTCAACCCCCCGGTACCCACCAAAAAAAAAAAAAAAAAAAGAATACTCTTTAGTCTGTAAGTGTTAGACATTAGTGCACACATGTGAAAAATTGCAGAGTTTGTATTTTTAACAGTGGATTCCCTAGAAGTTAAGACTGCAGTGGAATTACATTTTCTTTTTTCTTTTTTTTTTTTTTTTATGTGGGTACTGGGAGTCGACCTCAGGACCTCGCGCTTGCCGGCAAGTGCTTGTGCCGCTGAGCGGTATCACTGGCCCTTTTTTTCCTTTATGTGGGTACTGGGAGTCGAACTCAGGACCTTGTGCTTGCCAGGCAGGCGCTTATGCCGCTGAGCTATCTCACCGGCCCCAGAATTACGTTTTCTAAGCTATAGAATTCAGAATTACTTTAAAATGTTTAACAGCAAGCATTTATTGTTTTTTAAAAATAATTTTGAAATAATTTTATAATAATTTTATAAAATTTTATAAGTTAAACATCTATCCTCCAAGTATGGCTTTCTTTTCTTCTTCTTGCAGTTTTGTTCTTTTTTTTAATAGGTGTGATTTGGCCAATAAAATTTCAGAATACTGAATAAAAAGTAGTCTACTACTTTTTAATTTATGCCTACATCTACGCATAAAGGGATGCATTCAATTTTTGTATTCAAGGAAAAATGTTGGTTTGATTTGCATACTGTTAGCCAAAGTCACAGGGTTTAACCATGTATATTCAAGAGGGTGTGAAGACGGTGACGTTACCCTTGGCTACCCTTCTTATTCATGTGAGCTCCTGGCCATGGGTGGGCAGTTATGGGGCGATCAGAGCGAACAGCTCATTGGGATGGAAAAGAAACAGCGCTTGGCAGGGTGTGTGGAATGACTGGACTCTCCGTGGGGAGACAGCACAGGAGACAAAGTAGTAGGCAAAGCAAAGGGTGTGCTAGGGTTTCTCACCCAGGCTGGGAACCCAGCTCTTCACAGTTCAGCACTGGTCCTTGGACATGTTAATTTGATGTGTGTACTGCCACTCTTATTTCTACAGGGTGAAGAATTAATTCACTTAGATGGAAAATGCTGTCCTGAATGCATTCCAAGGAATGGCTATTGTGTTTATGAGGGAAAGGCGGAATTTGTGAGTATCAGGCTAATAACTAGAGACTATTAAACATTAATAATTCAAAGTTAACAGTGATGGGACCTTATTACTTTCTGATTTCTTTTGTTCATTCATTTGTTCAACAAACATTCATGGGTGTGTACCTACTACTTACCAGGCCCTGGGGGTGCAGAAGTGAACACAAAAGCTACCGTGACTTCTCTCAGATGGAGCGTAATTTTTAGCGGGGATACAGACAGCACACACATACATGCACACACACATGCACCCACAGATGCAGATGAATACTGCCTGAAAAAATAAAGCGGCTTAAGTAACTGGGCTTGGTGGGGGGCAGTTCTCTTTTACATAAGGGGAAGTCCTCTCAGGCAGAGAAATCTGAGCAAAACCTGATGGAAGTGAAGAAGTGGGCCACATGGATATCTGGGGAAGGGCTGGGGGCATACCAGGAAGAGGGCTTAGCAAATGCAGAGGCACCAAGGCAGAACCATACTTGGCGTGTTCAAGAAATAGCAAGAAAGGGACTATGGCTGGAGCAAAGTGAAGGAGGGAGAAGAAGCACTTGGAGATGAGGGTGAATAAGTAGCTTGGAAGCCATGGTGCTTTACCCTGAGGCACATGGGAGCTACCTAGGGGCTTGGAGCTGAGAAGTGTGATGGTCTTTCTTAGAAATGGTCCTTCTGGCAGCTGCAGGTGGTCCCATAAGAAGACTACGATAGTTGGTATAAGGGGCGATAGTGGCCTGGTCTAGGATGAACGTGATGAAGGTAGTAAAAAGGGATCAATCTCTATTTTGCAGATACATGTGACAGGATTTTGATGAATTGGATGTGGGATAAACCTCCATTTGCTGAAGTTTTATTTCTCCCCATGTCTTTGGCATTTGGTTACTGTATGACACCAAAGAAAAAAATATTTTATCTTAATCTCTTCAAATTTGCCCTATTTTTGCAGACCATATTTTCCACGTGGGGTTTTGGAATGTTGATAGATTTATCATGTTCTTAAAATATGCCAGTTGATCATAAAGACAACTGTCTCATTCACCAGTGCAAATAGGATTATAGGAGTTAGGGTTAAGTGCTTCAGCTGGGGAACCCATTGTGTAAATCACATCTGTCCACCAGCCAGTGTTTCTGTATGTCCCAGGGGGTGGTACTGTGTAAGGTCAGTAGCACAGGCTCTAGGGTGAATCCCAGCATTAATGCACATTATTAGCCATGACCTTTGGTAAGTTTCTTAATCCTCACTGTAAACTTGGGGTAACAATAGCACTTACCTCATATGCCTATTGAAATATGTGTAAAGCACCTAAAATGGTGCCTGGCATGTTAAAAGAAAGCTAAAAACATTGGTATTATTATTATTATGCTGTTCTTATTACTCATTTCCTAGTATAGCCCTAGTATACTTGTTTCCTAGTATATTTATTCATCCTCATTTTTCAAGAATTTTGGAGATTAAATGTTGCTCCTATAAATGTTGAATTTGTATTTGTATTGTTACCGATTTTCCCACCCTCTTTTGGAGCCACATTAAACCCAGTTGAAATAAAGAAAAACAAGTTGTTGTCAGTAAGTACAAATCTCTGTCATCCTCTGGTGCTGCACAAATTCAAGAATTTGCCCTTGAAAATTTCAGCTCCTTGACCATGAAACCCTTTATATTAAGGAGAATTTAAGCCAAATGCTCAAGCACAAGATGAGAATAAGAACTCGAAAGTGCTTCCTATGTTGTAGTTACCTCATATCGATGTGCTTTTTCTTGTTTTTGATATATTTTATTAAATATTTTATGTCTATTCATAACAAGTAAGTGAAGTTTCATGTTACTTGGGGGGAAATGGATAACTCCTAGTGAAAAACTAAATAAATCAGACTAATGGTGTTCTAGTAGGATAATAAGTACATTTCTCTTTGTCCCTAGATGTCCTCAAATGTGAGTGAAATTAAACATATTCCAGTAAGTATGGGTTTTTAACTTTTACATAGATTATTATAAAGTTTCAAGTAATGATCTACAGGAACTACCATAGAGAAAATTAGTGCCTTCGTTTTTTTAACAGCCACTTATAATGGCAATGTTGTCAAGAATTAAAAATCCTAATAACTAAGACTTTGATCCGTTGAACTCTTGCTCCTTTCTTTAGCTTATTTTTTCACCAACTGATACTGATAATGTTTCTCTACTGATGAGCTCTGATACCCATCTTTTCCCTTTCTCATGATGATTTTCTCCTCCTGATTTTTCTCTGGCCTAGAAAACTCATTTTGACCACCAGTGGAATTTCACGTACTGTAACACGCTAAAAGAAAGGGCTTGTTGGGGTTGTACAGTGTTTGTTCCTGAACAGCACTGTGTATTGGGTCCTTCTAAGCAGTTGGCAGTATGGCCTTGTGTGGCTATTTTAAATGGAAATCACAAGCAAGTTATTCACACAAACAAGCTTATCGTTTTCAGTGTTAAGGAGTCAGAGGCCAGAAACCCAGGCAGCTTCCTTGAAATGGAAGAATATCATTTCTTCGTTTTCAAAATTACTTTTCTTTAGTTTTCTGACATTTCCCATTTATTTTGTTAAGTACTATCACATTAATTATTTGGAATGGTTAGCATCAGTTGGCTTAGTAAACATTTCATCCAAATTTATTTAAAGCCTTCTCTCGTATTTTTTCCTGTTTTCTTTCCCTCACCACCCCAATACATTCTAGTAGGACCTTTGTCCCTTTTCACTCTCCAGGGTGAGTGGAACTGTGAACAAACAGGAATTGCATTTAGAATCACTTTGGATTCTCTGTCATGTTTATTACCATCATTGCTTGGCCGAAAGAAATATTTTAGAGTGAGAAAGCTCATGGCACATCCACAGCCCACAGTAGTGGCCCTGCAAAAGCTTTAATTTTAAGAATACAATGCCTTACCTGTTACTCTTCCTGTAGTAACCGTAAGGAAACACAGGGTATTAACCAAGCTTCCCACTGTTATTATAGAGACTGTATTTAATGTACCTGCTAATCACTAGGTACGTTGTCATCCACCTGGTGTTTGTGTGCATAAAACAGAAATAGGTTGAGAAACATATTTTAAATACTTCTTATATTTTCCAGTAGCCCTAGGGTACTTTTTGCAGTTGAAATCATTCTGCTGATGCAAAGAGGTAGATGTCTTGCCCTTGGAAATGATAAGTTGTTCCCCATAGACTGTCGGGTCCCTACCCTGATAACAACATCACTCCTTCCTGTTCCGTGCAGGAGGGAGAGAAGTGGGAAGATGGCCCTTGCAAGGTGTGCGAATGCCAGGGGGCTCAGGTCACTTGCTATGAGCCCTCTTGCCCACCATGTCCAGTGGCCACCCTGGCCCTGATGGTGAAGGGACAGTGCTGCCCAGACTGCACTTCAGGTAGGTCTGTGCCCCATGTGATGGTTTCATTGACAAAAAGTTCAGCCAAATTCTCTCATGCCCCTCTTATTCTTTTGTCACCCTATTGTAGAGATTTTTGTTTCTTAATTTTTCTAACAAATGATTACTCTTAATCTTTACCCACGTAATTACCAAATTCAACTGAATGTGTGTGACCTGCAGCAAGTCATTGACCTTCTCTAAATCTTAATTTTTAGTTAAGTTATTGCACAGTTATTGTGAGAATCAAATAACATAGCGCTTGAAAACTTGTAAAGGCAAATACACCTTCCAAATTATTGTCAAAATTGAATAACATAATGTTTGAAAACTTGTAAAGGCAAATCTGTCTTAACTCCACAAATGTGACATGGACATTATCTTTCTCTCTTTCTCCTTTTTTTAAAGGTGAGTTGTTAAGTAGATGGTTCCTTTTGGAGTTCTCAAATGGGGTTTTAAAGTTTAAGAACTCATTAATTTTTTTCCAAAAGAAAATTTTATCTACTTGTTCTGCAATTCTGCTTTCAAATCACCTGGGGTTGAATTAGTTCCAGTTAGTAATTGTTGGCAAGCATTGAAGTTGCTCTGGCTGGACGGTAATTTGCCTGTATGTTGAGTCTGTCTTGGAGAAGTGGCATTTTTTTCCCATTCATAGTTCATAATCAGTTGTTTTCATCCATGGGCCGCCATTTTTCACGTCAGCAGATGCTCTTGCTGCATTTCTCTTACCTTGGCTAATCCACTGTTTCATTGGAGAGTTTACTGAGGGATAAGCAAAACGAATCTATGGCTTACTTATTACTTTCACCAAAGCGGCTCTCTGAGCTTTCCAAAACAAATATTTAGCATATTATTGTATACTGTATATCTGAAATCAGGCCTTCAACATATTCAAAACCTGAAAATAGCCCTTTGCTGAGAATTACTGCTGAGGTCAGTGATAATCCTAATTACTGAGAATGAGATTAAAAATTCTAAAGAAAAAGAAAACTGACTGTATTTTTGAAAGGTAATAATAACTGTTTCTAAATATTGTGAATTTTATATCTGAACTTTTTATTCATGCCAAAGCTTCAGAAGAACTTCTAAGATATCATAAATTATTGATTCTGTAGAGATCACGTATCGTCAGGTGGTCATTCCATTTCTGAGGTCATTCCAGCAGGTAGAAGCATTAATGAGGCTGTTTTTTTAGCATCTGTATAATGTACGTGGCCTGTGGATTCTTTCTCTGAAGGATATGGAAACTCCTCACTGAGTTCTTTTCTTTGTCCTTGATTTTAGTTCATTGCCACCCAGACTGCTTGACCTGCTCTCATTCTCCAGACCACTGTGACCTCTGCCAGGATCCCACAAAGTTGCTGGAGAATGGACGGTGTGTGCACAGCTGTGGCCTGGCATTTTACCAAGCTGGCAGTCTCTGTTTAGGTATGGCTCTGGTGGGCAACCCGGAGGTGATATGGGAGAGTGGATAGAGAGACTCCTCAAAGATTGTTACTCTCAAACTGAGGCTCAAGGGGGTGGTCATGAATGCAGGAAATGTGCAGTGTCTCAAAACCACTAGCAGATAATAATATCACCCATAGGTCACTTGGCCTCTGTACCTGCAGGTCTCTTTCTTCTAACATTCTACAGGTGTTTCAGTGCTTACTGGGAGATAGATGATACAGAAATGTTTGCTAGGTAGTGGTGGCTGGATTTGTTTCATTTTCACAGACTTTCTTATAATATTATCTAGTAGTATTATCAGGATGTTTGAAATATCATTTACTAAAACACGCAGTTAATCCAAATAGAAATTTAGAATTGACATAGACCTTCGGGATCACTTAACTAGAACTTTCCAGTTTTGCCTGTGGGGATCCTGTGGGCAAGAGAAATGAACTGATTTTCTCCAGATCTCACAGACAGGTGTTAACAGAGCTTATCTCTTAGGAGTTACCAGGGCACCAAGGATAGGTTCACGAGCATTGCAGAATGCTTATCCATCGGGGAGGAGATCTTACCTGGGAGAGAGTGGCAGGGTTTCTTACTTCCCCTTATCTCTGATCTGTGAGGTTGATTATCCATTTAGAGGTGTATAGGTTTATCCCCTGGTTGTGAGTATTCAACCTCTCTGTTCCCTCAGTATCCTTATTTGTAAAGAGGAGGTGACCCTAGTAGTTTCCTCCAAGGATTGTTGGAGAGACTAAGCGTATAAATACCTCTTAAGTACCTAGAATCGTGTCTAGGATGTAGGCGGGGCTTACTAAGGCTTAGCTACTTTTATTATTACTTTTGTAATTATTCTCTTCTCCCTACTTTCTCTCTTGATTTAGAACCTTTAATCTTTTTGAATTATTTATATCTCAGCCTTAGGGTGTGGAGGAAAAGGCTCAAAGGATAATTTTGCAAAAAAGTTCAGTGACAAAGATATTGGGGGTTATTAGATAAAAGAAAAGATCCGAGACTCCTGAGCCAAACTGCCTGGCTCAGAGGCCGATGTTGTGTGGCCTGGTTCCTTCACCTCACTGCGCTCATCCCTCTCTGTAAATGTGGTATTAATGAGGCTCTTGAACTGCTATGAGGATGAAAGGCATTTCCATATGGAAAGCACTGGAACAGTGCCTGACATGAATTATGTGCTATGTATGTGATGGCTGCTAAAATAGTTCATTCTCTGTGACCCCAGAACCTCGAGATTGAGGAGCCCTGCATGGTGTCTGTGTGCTAATCTGAGGTCCCCTCTCTCTTTCTCTGACCTTGTCTGGAGCCAGCCTGCCAGCCACAGTGCTCCACCTGCACCAATGGGCTGGAGTGCTCGTCCTGCCGGCCTCCCCTGCTGATGCAGCAAGGACAGTGTGTGGCCACCTGTGGGGACGGTTTCTACCAAGATCGCCACTCCTGTGCAGGTAATTGCTGGCTGGGTCCCAGCAAACTCTCCTACCCCCACCCTACCAAGAGATCTGTGACCACCACCAGTTTTCCAAACAGGAGAAGTGCTATGGTCTGAATATCACTTGCCCCCAAGGGTTCATGTGCTTGAAACGTAGCCCCCAATGTGGTGGTGTTCAGGGGTGAACCTTTGAAAGATGAGCCTGGTGGAAGATTATTATGTCATGGGGGCCTCACTCTCATGAATGGGTCAATGCTTTCTCTCTCTCTCTCTCTCTGGAGTTCTAGCTCTTGTGGGACGAGATGAGTACCAGCCAAAGAATTATGAACCAAATAAACCTCTGTGCTTAATAAGGTACCCAACCTCAGGTATTTTGTTATAGCAACTAACTATACTAAGACAAGAAAAAACTGGGTAAGATTCCTGATGGGATGAGAAGAAGAGTGGATGAGAAAGATGATACACATTGTTTTTATAATCTCCTTTACTCTAATATCTATATATTCCTTTAGTAGATGCATATGCCTACTTTTATTTTGTTTGTAATTAAGACTAGTTGAAATTCTTAATTGTGCCATAGTCTCTGGAGGTGAGACTGATCATAATATAATTTGTTTATACTTGACGAGTTTTTAATCATGTGTGTAAGTAGAAGGAAAATTTCTGGAGAGCAGAAGTGGGAGAAGAGGGCAGTGGTGAAAGCAAAGACCAAGGGCAGAGATAGAGGTTTATCTTTAAGAGGACAGAGAGTTAGATGTGCCCAGCCCCCGAGGCCTGGTGTATGTGTTGGCAGGTGAACCAGCACAGGCACGTGGACCAGAGGAGGGTCCTGGCCCTCACCAGGAAGCTGGGGTGTCTGCCGTGTGGGTGGATCCGCAGTGAGAATTGGAAGGTCGCCAGCCGAGGGGCCACCGATACGAGAGATGATTGAAAGATACAGTTGATGTTTAAATTCTAAAATTCTTATTACGGTAAAACACACATTGCCAAGAACTGTGGGATAAAGGTGTTCAAACACAGGGGAGCATTATGAGGGCAGTTGATTGCAGTGTGTCTTTTACTGTAATCAATTTTAAAAAATTTAAATATTTGCCATATTTTTATCATATCTTATATATGCTCCTCTCCTGCAAGTCCTTGGTCACCTTCTCAGGAAAACCACTTGGAGGGTGAAGAATGAAAGAGAATGAGTGTGTGGTATGCACAGGTGTGTAGCTGGCAGGGGCTCCAAGGCCAGCTGGGAGCATGCCCGTGCAGGAGACAATCCTGGCTTCCTCGGCCCCCACTTGTGGTCAGCATCAGAGCCCAGGGGATTGTGGAAATGGTCAGGGAAGAAAACATGAGGACCGTTTGTGCCCACAGAGGTGTGAGGAAAGGACCTGTTCTGTGATAGTCCATGTTATGAAATATGGAAGGTGGGATATCATCTGAGTTTGGCTTGGGGGCTCTTTGTGGTCCATAAGCCTATTTTCTGAATGTCCGCATCTCCAGAGTCAAGGGTTGCACAAAGGGATCAACATTGGCTGAAATGAATGATGAGTGGATGACTGAATGAACACATTATCCCTCAGTGGTCCTTGAAGGACTAGTGTTCCCACAGAAATCTCAGTCGTAAAAGAGAAAAAACCCTTAGTGTTTACCTTATTGTATTCTATTTACCTGGTATTTTGGAGCAACTCAAAGTGGGCAAGTATAAACGCTTCTACAAGTGTCTAATGGTTGGGCAATTTAGGTAAAGTGTTGAAATTTCAATTTGATGAAATTATTGAATGTATTCTGTACCCCTTTCTTCTCTCCCATCAAAGAGACCTCCTGCTAACACTCTGGTGACAGATTTGCCTTTAAAAGTAAATTAATTCCCCCTAGATTGCACTCCTCCCTCTGTAACACCTCCATCTCCTACGATAAACACACACCACATATATTTACTTTGTTTTTCTTTTCTTTTCTTTGGTTCTTTTCCTTTCTCTCCTGCCCAGTGTTTTAATTGGTGATGCTAATGCTGTTTTAGGGCATTTTTGAAATGGGTAATGTTTCATTTGATTACTGGTTTACATAGCTGTCTGCTTCACATTCCATCTGCATACACACATACAAATGCCTCTAGTAGAAAGTTGCTGGGAAAATTTGTTCATTCTCCCTCTAGGGAATTAAACCAATTTGCTTTAGTTCAGGCTGGTTGCATTTTTATGCATAAAATGAGGGTAAAAAAAAAAACAGAGCAAGAGGAGAGGAAGAAGAGGGAAAAGAAAGAGAAAGTAATCTTAAAAATTAAAGCTAGATTTTTTTATCAATTTCCTTATACCCACTTGGTACTGAGACTGCCCAGTTCATCTTTGCAAATAAGCTTTTCCAACGTTGACTCTTTTACGGTAGCATTTCTGCTTGTGCCATGGTTGCTGACTTTTGCCACTGGCATTAGTTAATCATCTGGTGCTCGTCCAATACATGCTAAACTTTTCAAAAAGAAGCTGGCTATTTTGTAATAACAACAGGTTGTTCAGGATTGATTTCTTTTGGCAGGGCCATTTATGCTATAACTGGGATAATTCTCTACTTTATTGACGCATCAAAACCCAAAGAAAGTACACACTGTGCTAAGGAAACTAATTAACAGAAATAGCCCGATTAATATTCATGCTTACTATGCTAAATACAGGGCAGAGTGAAAAATATGGGACGGAGCCAAATAGCACATAAACATGGCTCTTCAACAACGGTGAATGAGCAGGTAAACCAGAAGAGGTAAAAGAACACACTGAGCCCTGCCGTGAAGTTTCACCCTTAGGAGCCTGTCCCAGTTTCCCTTTCACAGGAGTTTGGTGGTATGCACACTCCTGTGCATATAAACGTGTGTGCATCAGCATTATTGTTATATCTTGGACTTGGTTAAACTAGCTATAATGATTAACTATAGACCACCTTATACACCTCAAACCAGCCCCTGTTTCATTTCCCCTGTCTTCTCCAATTTGGGAGCCTGATGATTTGATCCCTTTGCCTTAAGGGTCAGCACTACTCACTCTTTATACCAAGCTAAATTGGAAACATGCAGTATGTAGGTCACCTCTTCTCTGCAGCAGGTAGGACCAAAGAGTAGTCGCCATGGCAGTACCCAGACCTTGCATTTTAGTCCTGGCACTTGGGTTTCTGCCTTCCTGGCCAGGCTTTCTCTGCTATCATCTAGATCTGGTTTCACATCCTCTCTTGCCCACTGCATCCTACTTGTAATGATTCCGTGAACCTCAGGTCCTAGGACTGAGTTTCTACTTTTGTTTCTGCTACCTGTCCTGTTCTGATCCATTTCCAGGAATTAAAAACCCATCTCTCAGTCTCCTGTACCCTGATGGTCAGGCTCTGTTCATGTATGAATGCTCCTTGGTCTTCCCATCCCCACCATACTACATGACCTGTGCTGTCCCTGCATGGCTCTTGAGTACCACCCACCCTGGATTTATTCCATTCTTCCTCCCAGAGGAATGATCCCATTGCCTCATCTTAGAAACTCTGTAATTAAATCTAAATCTAGATCCAGACCGAACTGTCCAGGACCTGAGAATATTCTTCCTTGCTGGTCTTGCTCCTCTTTTCAATCAATCTCTGACAGGGGCCGGTGAGATGGCTCAGCGGTTTAAGCGCCTGCCTTGCAAGCGCGAGGGCCCGAGTTCGACTCCCGGAACCCACATACAAAAAAGGGGCCGGTGATATCGCTCAGTGGCACGGGCGCCTGCTGGCGCGCGAGGTCCTGAGGTCGACCCCCCGGTACCCACAAAAAAAAAAAAAAAAAAACAATCAACCTCTGACAACACCATTGAAGTGTGCTCATCAATTGTAAATATAAAAGCCCATACAAAGAGAAGCTCAACAACCAATAGCATGTCTTATACAAGATTACTTTAAAGTGAGTGGTTCATAAGACTGTAGAATGAATAGAAAAAGAGTAGACTTTGGCCCACTTTTATAGTGTATCAATGTTTGATTTGTCTACTTAAGACAAATTATTCCTGAAGGCTCCAAGAATGGGGCCATGTGACCCTGTGGCCAATGCTGCCTCCATTCTGTAGGGGTTGGCTTGGAGCATGCAGCAGTGGGTAAGAGTTTAGGCTCTGGAGTTAAACCACCTAGATTCTAATATTGGCTCTTTCACCTAGCTAGCTATTCTTTAACTCCATGCTTCACTTGCATGTGAGTAAATAGAGACAGTAATATCTGCCACATAGCATTGCCATGAAGATGAGTTCACACACCTCATTCAGGATATCAAACCTGGTACCTCCTAAGCCTTCCATTATCCATTGAGAAACTTGGATTCTGCTTCCTTCTTCACTGTTCCCTTTCTGCCAATCCCCTATTCATTCTCTTTTGACCACTGCTCTAGGTCCTGAGGATATGAAGAAAGGAAGATTCCATGTATAATAAGCTGACATCAAGGCAGGTTAGCTGTTGTTTATAGAGATGTAAAAAGCACCAACAAGCAAAACAAAACAGACACAACAAACATCTTTGGAGCTTATTTCATATCTGAGTGCTTTGTGGTCTTAGATACTGAAACCTGATATTCAAGCAATTGGGCATTTTACAGGGTTGTAAGGGGTAGGATTATTTTGAATCTCCATTCTACCACTTACTGCTCTATGGCTTCAGGCAGTCATTTGGCCTCTTTGAACCTCAACTTCCCCAGCAATAAAATGATGATAATATAGTATTATCTACTTTAAACTGAGTTATATACTTTATCTACTTTAAACAGGGTTGTATACTGTTAATATCTGATTTAAAGTAAAATGAAATATACGTTTATATGATATGGAGAAATGAATATGATATAGAGAAGTTTCTTATATTCCTTATGACAAATTAAAATCCTTTTTATTTTCTTTGCATGTTCAGATTAAATGAGATTCTATAATTATACGGCTTTTAGACAATAGTAGGGCATATTTAGAGGAAAAGCTTATGGCAAGAAATCCAGTGAGGTTTACCGATAGGATGATGACTTGGTTGCCGTTTAAAAGCCGTGGTTTGAGTGGAGGAATTGGGGTTGACTCAAGCAGCCGATCAGCCGGTCATTTGAGGAAATGAAGCGCTGGTTCAGGCCAAAGCACTGAGCACTTCATGGGTCCAGGCGTTGTGCCTCAGCGCGAGACTTAGGAAACCTGGCTGTGCCTGGGTAGGCTTCGTGGCACAGGAACTGGTGAAACTACAGTTCTGAAGTCCTGGGCAGGCCAGACCCATCCTTACTCAGCTAAGCAGGCTGGTACCCTCTGTGGCTCACACAGCATGGCCCAGAATCAGAGCATCACTCCCAATTTCATTGCCAGAGAGTATGTTTAATTTGGGAGCCCCGCACTGTCCTACCACTCTGTCTTCACTCCTTCTGCTCTGCTCTTTAAATCCTATGCGCTGTACAGACCTTCTTTGGCATCTGCAGCAGTTGTGGTCTCTTACCAAATTGCTGTCGTGTGAAAGGGGACTTCCTGCCACATGTGATATTGCTATCCCTTTCTTTCTGTTCAGAAAACAAAGATTCGTTGAGCCTCTTCTATGTAGTAGGTTCTTTCCAGGTACCAGGGATGCAGAGAAAACCTGACAACTTCCCTGTGCTAAGGAACTTGCTTCCTTAATGGGAGGAGAATGTCTAAGAAAGGAAATAAGATAATTTCAGATAGTTTTCGTTATCTGAGTTTATTACAATCAGAGCTATACAGAGAGTTTTAAAAGGAAAATAAGAAGTGGCTGGTTATTGAGGCGTGTTATACTTGAATTGCACACAGTGCTGAGCCCATATAAGGCATTCCAGAATACATTTAATATTTTTTGTAGTGTATTAGTACATTTTTATAGTACATAATGTTTACATTCCTGTGTGAAGCTGGTACATGTACATAACATGCCCATTCTTTTTTTTTTATCCTTTATCTCTCCCTCCATCTCTTGATCCCTTTCCCCTTTGAGAACACTGTATCTCCCTACTTCCTATTATCTATCATTTATTTTGCTTTTAATTTTTGCTCTGTGTTTCTCATACTTGATTGAATAAAATGTGACATACATTGCATGGAGAAGGACAGGAGAGTATGGGTCTTACAGGTGACCCATCTTCCATTTAACTTCTGTTATTAACTGTTCCTCAGCAATTCCTGCCTAGGTGTAGCCTCAGGAAAGTTAGAGAATGCCTGTTTTCCCCACCCTGTGTTTTCCTCTCTTTCTGTCCCTTTCTTCAAGATAGTTGGGTACGTGATGACTGCTGGAGGAAAACTCTTGGTAAACTATCACTGGGACTTGAGTGATGTCCAGGGAGTGTTTAAGCCATGTGAAGGGCGGACAAGACCTCCTTTCTGAAAAGTATGTTTCCTGAGGAAACTTGGCCCAGTGCAGCAGCTAACAATGGTGTTCCAAATCCACTCTCTTTTTGGATATTTATGCACGGGATAAATGGAGAGACGAAGGAAAAAGCAGCTGGTGACATTTTGCCTGGAATCTTTGCTTTAGCAGGAGGTGGGCAGCATTGGGCACTGGCCTGTGCCACTCACAGACCCTTGCTATGTATCCCAAAGGACAGAGGAGAGAACAAAAGATCACATACCAGTGGAGAAAGCCTGCCACAAGTGCAGGGGCGTTTATCTTCCAGACAAATCCCATCCTTCCTGACAAATCTGAGCCCCCTAAAATATTTCAGTGATGGATAATGAACTAGTGACATCTTCTAGTTTTCTGCCCAGTTTCTGGGGTTCTCGGTCATTTTAGTTAGACTGCATGGCCTCTGTTCTCTCTCTTCTCTCCTCCCTTCTCCCGCTGCACCACTCCCAGTCCTGCCCACCCCTCCCAGCCCCCATTATCGCCTCTGCCATCTCAGCAGCTGTGCCCAGCAGCCTGGAAGTCTGAGTGTGCCCCATCAAAGGCTGCGCTTTGGCTGCTGACCCTCCTTTGGATCTAGTTTCTAGAGACAAACAGACATAGCTAGAGAAGTCAATAGCCATTTAATGATTTAATGAACAGGGCCCAGGGTGCGAGGTTGAGGAGGGGACCCAGGGAGGCCCAGCAGCTGTGGGTCACAGTGGGCACCACGGATGAAGGGAAGCTGAGAATCAAGGAGCAGGGTCACTGCATTTACAAACTATTAGAGTGCACTTGTGTAGGGTTAGGAGCTCAGATAGGAGGGCAAGAGATGGAAGAGGTAACTGAGAATGTCCCTGAGAAGCAAATGTCTGCCTTTATCCTCTGACTTATGATTTAATAAAATGCCAGCTTACATGTTAAATCTCCTTCCACATGGGCCTGCCAACACCTCCAATGTGGAAATCATTCCTTTGGTTCAAGCTCTGTGTCTAAAGAAGACTGCAAAAAATTCAAATATGTTACCCAGTACCAATAAATCATTCAGCTGTATCACAAGTGCGGTTAATAGATTAACTAGCTATTTACCTAGCATGTGCCTTAGGGAGGAGGAGTAGTGTTTCTCCTCCCTTTGGTAATTTTCCCCTTAAATATCAAATGAATTGATCTTTGTTCCAAAAATTAATTTGATAAAGGCAGTAAAATAAAAGGTAAAGTGGAAGGGAGAGGAAGGAAAGGGGACATAAAAAGAATCAAGATATGTTATAGATATGTGCCAGCTCCCCATGATGAATGTAATCATTATGTACTGCGAACTTGTACTAGCAAAAATTAAAATTTAAAAAAGTGAGTTTATAAAGAGGCCTGAATAAAGGCCATAAACACAAATTACTAAAAAGAAAAGACAGTCAGCTAAAATTCCTAACTCTAACTCCTCCGAATCACTTCTGTTAGTATTTTGGTGTCTGTCTTCCTGATTTATGAATGTGTCCTTGTTTATGTGTCTGTACTGTTGCACACATTTATTTTTCCCAAGTAAAGTCACACTCCTCATAGAGTTTCGTTTCCTACTTTCCCCATGTTTTTACTTATCCCTCTATAACATCTGGTTTTAAAGCTGTTGTATAATTTCCATCTCTGGCCATGCAATTATCACTTAGCCAGTTTTCTGTTGTTTGATATTTGTTCCTAATCAATCCTTATTTTAAATCACCATGATGTAAACAATTTTAGTAGGAAATTTTTTTAATTAAATAGTTAGATATGTGATTGCTGGGTCCAAGTGTATTTGTGTACATTTTTAAGCTTTTCGATATATTTTAGCACATTCCTATTCTTTTTAAAAAGTTGTATTTATTTGCACTCTTACCAGAAATATATGAGAGTGCCCACTTGCTACCACATTTGTCAGCACTAGGTATGACAGTTTTTTTTTTTTTAAATGTGTCAATGTGGTTCATGTAAAATGGAATCTTGTTGAATGTTTTTCTTTATTTTTGGGACTCATACAAAACAAGTTGAGTCCATCAAACTTGTCAGTTCCTGGCTGTTCTCTGGCTCATCTCTGTCTGTCCCTCTATCTGTTCCTTTTGTTCTTATATCCCATTCCCAGTTTCCTTCTCCCCAGCTCCCCACTTAGTAATTACTCTGATGAATTTAATGTGGTGGTTTTTTTTGGGTTTTTTTTTGTGTGTGTGTGGGTACCAGGGGTCGAACTCAGGACCTCGCGCGCCAGCAGGCGCCCGTGCCGCTGAGCAATATCACCGGCCCTTTTTTCGTATGTGGGATCCGGGAGTAAAACTCAGGCCCTCGCGCTTGCCAGGCAGACACTTACACCACTGAGCCATCTCACCAGCCCCAATGTGTTTTTATTATTGGGTGGCTCCTTCTAAAAGTAGCTGGCCAATTAAACGTTGCTGGGTTCTGGGTTGCTGGCCTCTCCTTCTGGAGTTGGATTCCAGGTTCTCATCTGGAACAAAGAATTCAACAAAAGGTGCAAAAGGCAGTGGCAAAGTTTATTTGAAAAAGTAAAAGTGAAGAGTGAGGGAGAAACTGGCTCTGCAGAGTGAGCTTGGGCTGAGTAAAATAGGGAAAAGCACGATGAAAGTATACCCTGAGGACACAGGGTGGGATACTGTGAGGAAAGCCATAGCAGCAAGCTCTTCTTGGCATCTGTGTCCTTTTATGCCATCCAAATCTTGGGGAAACCTGTGAGAACTTCTACATAAGGGTCCTGAGAGGCGGTGCTGGGATCCCAGGCTTCAGGTTGAAGTCAGGTCCAGGGCATCCTATTGAAAACCTGCTCGAGGGCCGGTGAGATAGCTCAGCAACATAAGCGCCTGCCTGGCAAGCTCAAGGTCCTGAGTTTGACTCCCAGTACCCGCATATAAAAATAATAATAATAAAAAAAAAGGAAACCTGCTTAAGTTCTTACAAGAAGTCCACATGCAAGGGCTTTGAGATCTGTTCTCTACATGTTTTCTGGGATTTTGTAATTAACAGGCCACACCTACTTCCCCAGCCAGCTTTGCCATGCCCTAATCTCCTATTTTATTTGTGTGTGTGTGTGTGTGTGTGTGTTTTCGATCTTTTGTATACATGTAAATATTCATAAATATTACTGGAGTAAAAGGATCAAAACAGTGATTGTTCAGATGTCCACTGAACTTCTTCTAAATTTGTGTGGCATTTGAGCCTCTTAGCCAGCCAGCCTTAGCCTCTTGTGGGACTGTGGATTGTAGGGTTTGGGGGTGAATAAAGGGATGGGAGACTGGGGAATGAGCTTCCAGGCATCTGAGCCTCACCAAGCTATCTATTTTCAATCATTTTGTTGTTGGTTGCCTGCTGGGAATTGAACCCACTGCCTTACATATGCTAGGCAAACTGCCAGTGAGCTACAGTCCCCAGACCTCTTTTTAGCCTTTGAGGGGGAGGCAGGGTCTATCTAAGTTGCCCAGGCTGGCCTCAAACTTGAGACCCTCCTGCGTCAGCCTTCCAAATAGCTGGAATTACAGGCCATCATATCCAGCTTCCAACCACTTTCCAAAGGGCTTGTGTTGTTTGGTAAAGATTGCAAGAAAAGAGCTTATCAGGCCTCTGGGAAAGTCCTGATCTTTGTATAGCTGCTGGAAAATTCCCTGAGGCCTCCATTTCTTACCTTCCCAAAGTCTTTTCTGCCTTGAGCTGTACTTTAATTTTCTGCTTTACTTTTGACACGTTGAAACAAGATTTGCCAGGTCTTTCTTTAGCCATCATACTACTCTTTCTGTCATTCCAAATGTGTCAGCTCCTCCTGTCCTCATAAATTCGGTGCAACAAATATTATTCCCAGGCTACAGGCTGAAAAGCAAGCAACAGTGAAGTTAAGTTTAAAGTAGAAAAAGTCTTCACCCAACAAGAGCTTTTTACTGAAACTGCCTGTCACCTGGTAACTCGTAAGCCTCGGTGACCCTTCCTAGTCTTTGTCAGATGAGTGTGACATTGTAGTTGCCACACAATGAGTAGGAACCAGAATGCAGAAGTTTGGCTGGGTATCTGGCTTGGGCGTGCGGCTCTGCTGATGCCAGAAGCTCTGGCTGCAGCTGTGTGGTTGCTAGTCCCGAGTCCCTGAGTTGTGGCATTTTGGAAATCGGAACCACAGGCTCACTGAGAATCCTAGGGGACCTAAAGGTTGAGTGTGCTAATGCCGTGACACCTCTCTCCAGGAGGCCCTTTCTCCTTCCTGGGTGGACGTGTGCCCTGAAGGCAGAGCCCATCAGTATCTGATCACCTGCTAGGCCCAGAAAGGATTCCTGCAACATAAGAAGTTATCTGCAGGAAGTGCTTTTAGGGCTTCCCTGAAAAGGGGTGCATTTTATTCTTAGAGAAGCACAAGTTTAAAAAAAAAAATTTAAAGCAACCTATTTCTACATTATCAAGTGTGAAAGAAGTTTCTTATTTTCAAAGTAGAGTTTCTGTGTAGAGTTGACAAAAAAAAAGTGATCTCTTCCTTTTCATTTTTGAAATGAATTGCTTGACAAGTCCACACACATCTTGAGACGCTCTGGAAAAGTCAGGGGCCTGACCAAATAAATGATCTACTGCCTGCAAGATAAGAAGATGGCTTTCCCTGACTCACCCTTTTAAAAATTTATTGCCACAATTTTTACAATCTACTATTCAAACCCCGAGTGATCTAAAATGTATCACTAAGAGAAATTATAGAGAAAAGTCAGAGAGTGACCTTTTACTTTTCATAGTAACCCGAATGGAATAAAAGCCACACGTAACATAAGCCTGCAAGAAGAGGTAACCTTCAGAGCGTATGTTCAGCGTTAACAGTTAGAAATTAATTGCAAAACACAGCAGGAGTGTGTCATCCTACAAGATGACAGCACATCATAATCTGAGTGGAAGATGGAATCCCCGATGCCACTGTGGCTGCCACAAAACACGTCTATTGTCTGGCATGGAGAACACAGAAGGTTCAGTCGGGACCTGCGTCACACGGGGTACTCTGCAGATGCAGCATGAGTTTCATTGTCAGAAGCACATCTGGATGTCAGCCCTTTCAAAGTACATTTTGTAGCCTCAAGTTTATGTATCTTAAATTGTCGTATGCTAGGACGGCGACTTTGTGGTTAGTTTTTTCTAGGCGGAAGGTAACTGACAGGACAAATTTCCCATAACCAATGAGTCCTTCATTTAGCATACATTTAGTGAGTACTCATCAAGCTGGGCAGTGAGGGCTTCGTATGACTAAAGCATGACGCACCCCCACCCAATTTGGAAAGCTTTCATTCCACTGAAAGAGATTGATTTATAACAGGGTAGTTAGTGCAACTGAATAAATACCATACTGCAGGAACACAGAGGAAGGAGTAAGGAACTTTGTTTAGACAGGTTCAGCAAAGCTCCTCAGAGGTAGTGACAACTTAGGAGGCCTCTGAAGTGTCAGCAGGATTATACAGGCTTTGGGAGGAACAACACCAGCCGGGCGACTCCTGCATGGGACCTCTGGAGCCCCAAAACAGCCACATGGCATCTTAGGGGACCCTGCTTCATGTGGGGGAAGAAGCAGAAGATGGGGCTAGAAAGTTCCCCAGTGAGGACTGCGAGTGCCTGGCTTGACCCATGACACCAAGGGTGATATTAAAAATATTTAACAAGAATGAATTCAAGGTTGGGCAGGACACACTCTCTCCTGAGCCAGACCTTTTGCTTGCTGGAGCATGGCATGGACCAGGTCCCCCTGGAGGCAGTCAGAGTATCAGATAAGGGACCTAGGGTGACGGACCAATTGGGAGGGGTTTTCCTATTTTAACAACCAGTATAGCTGAATGTCTACACAGCCATGGAGTCAGCCACTGAAGAGAACCAGGAAGCTCTGTTTTCATTTCTTATCTCCTCTGTACCCCCTGGACAAAGATGATTTTTTTTCCTCGTAAAGATGTCTTCAGCTGATTACCCTCTCCTTTCTCTATTGCCAGAATGAACTCTCTAAAGAACAAAACCGATTATTCCACTGCCCTGATTAAAACCCTTCCACAGGCCAAGGTCCACGGTCCTTACTTGACCTTGGTCATCTGACCCATGCTGTCTTTCTGGCCTCTCTTTCCTTCATTGTACTCTCGGACACTTGCTCCCCAGTGCAGTTTGTGCAGGCCCCAGGGTACCAGCTGATGGAGTGTGTCCAGGCTCCCCATAGCAGGCCTTGGGTATTGGCTTACCTGTGGCCAGGTGGCAAGGCCATGCCAGCGTAGCTCCTGGAACGCAGGAGCTGCTTCTCTTGCCGGTTGGTAGATCTGCCTGAAGTTCCCTTGTAGAGATGAGATCAGGTTTTGAGTTTTGTTGGTTAGATAGCGGCTTTGGATCAACTCCAAAGGAATGAACAGTGACGGACACTTCAGAGGATGACTACAGGAATGGAGGGCAGCCAAATAAACAAATGACATTTTTGTGTGTGTGTTAAGTGTTGAGTTTGATGCTGCAATCCTTGCTTCCATGTCTTTAGTTAAAATGTAGTGCCAGAGGCTTATCCTAAACAGGACTAGTATTCTCATGTAACCTGTATAAAATATGAATAAGGAATTAAGTATAAAGGCAGTCATGTAAGAAATTTTTTTAAAGCACCAAGCAGTGTACTGGGCACAGGAATAACAAAGTAAAAATGAGCTGTGCCCTCAGGGAGCTGATGGTCCCTGGACGGAACTGGATAATAAATAAGGAAACACTCCTCCACCTCTCCTTCCCGCCCCCCCAGTCCAAGCCTTCATCGTTGCTCACCGGGACCACGCAGTAGACTCCGAGATGGTCCCTGCCTACACACACACCTCACACCCTCCCTCTGCGGCCACCAGCGAGACCTCTGAGAATCCAAATCAGCGCTCGTGTGGCTCTTGCTTGGACCACTCATGACTTCACACTGCAGTTAGGGTAGAAACCCGCATTCCTTTCCTTGGTCTTCAGAGTCAGTTTTGATCAGGCCTCTGCCTGCAGCTCCCGTCATGAACCATACCACCGTGCCCTGTGCGTCCCCACACCCCAGCCTCAAAGTGGCCTTCAGCTCCCTTAACACCACGCTCCTTCCCTCCTCCTCCTCCTCCTCCTGCTCCTCCTTCCTTCCCCTTTCTTTTGCAGTATTTAGCATTGAAGCTGGGGCCTTGGGCATGCGAGGCAAGTACTCTGATGCGAAACTACATTTATAACCCTTTTTTGAAAATTTTATTTTGAGACCTGGTCTTGCTAAGTAGCCCAGGCTGGCCTCAAACTTGTCATCCTCCTGTCTCAGCCTCCTGGGTAGCTGAGGTTAGAGACATGCACCCCCACGCCTGGCATCCTTCCCTTCTCGACAGCACTGGTGTGCTCCTCGCCAGTGCTCGCCAGAGCTGGCCAGATCCTTTGGATGTATCTAAAGTGGGTCCCACCTCCCCACCACTCTGATTCTTTTTCCCAGAGTAGTCCTAGCACTTAAAACAATTTGTAATTATCTTTAAATTTGCTCGGGAGAAAAACTGTCTGAAATTAAGACTTTCCCAGGCAATTTGGAATTTAGGGAGGAGGACTGGATCTTGAAGTTTGCAAGGTAGGCATCCTTCCTTCTGCCTCCAAGGGGTACCTAATGAAATTGCAAAGGTATGATTACCAAGTCATTTGCATTCATTCCCCCAGCCAGTTTTGATCAGAATCAATGCCTCTGCAAAATAGGTTGTGTTCCACTGCAAAGCAAATATTTTTAAAATTTGGCTATATTAGTGAAAACATAGGTGGAATTAGTTATAAAGATAGCTGGTCAAATCTGTCAATTATTTATGATAGGACTCTCTTTGCAGAAGTTTAAGGTGAATAACAAGCATGAATAATAATAAAAATCAAATACTGGAGGGAAGAAAGTTTTAGAATCTAAGGGAACAATTCCGATCTTGAGCAATGTGCAGTTAGAAGCTGAAGGCAGCAGAGAGAACCAGGCTCTGAGTCCTCAAGATACATGTGTAGGGCAGATGCCATGGGGGCAGGGGGGATGGAGATAAGATTGGTTTGAGGGAGGATAGAAAGAGGGAATGAGGAGAGAGAGTGAGAGAGAGGAAGTCACATCGGGTCCTTGAAAGGTCTAACTGTGGGCTAGATAAGTGGTGGCCTCCTCAGCTGGTTCTGATGGTGTGGAGGTGGGCAGTGGCTGTCCTCTCCATACTTTTTGTGTGGTTACAAAAGGCAAGGGAGGGCCGGTGAGATGGCTCAGCGGCGTAAGCGCCTGCCTTGCAAGCGCGAAGGCCCGAGTTCGACTCCCGGAACCCACATACGAAAAAGGGGCCGGTGATATCGCTCAGCGGCACGGGTGCCTGTTGGCGCGCGAGGTCCTGAGGTCGTCCCCCCGGTACCCACAAAAAAAAAAAAAAAAAAAAGGCAAGGGAATAGAGGGCCATCTAATTTCATTAGAGAATCCATCTTTGTCTTGAAAAATTATAATTTTCCCCCTGTGACTCCCATGCCTCAAAAGCCACTAACTTTCTGCTCCAAATCCCTTGGCAACAATTGGCTGAAGATGTATTCCTGGCCACCCAAGATACTTTTGCCCTCCCCCAGGGCGTGGGGGGTGCTTTTCTCCTGAGGCTACACAAGCACAGAGCAGCAGGGAACCAAGGAGCCAACCACCACTCTCCCTGTGAATTCTGCAGCCTATGGAAGAGCGCAGGGAGCAGCCGTCCCTGTGTGGGTCACTCACTGGCTTTCTGTTTGCCTGCAGCATGTCATGCGTCCTGTGCAGGCTGCTCAGGCCCCACCGAGAAGCACTGCATTGCCTGCAGAGACCCCTTGCAAGTGCTGAGACGTGGCAGCTGCGAGAACCGCTGTGGCAATGGCTTCTATAACAGGCAGGGCACCTGCATGGGTAAGTGCTGGGCAGGTTACCCCCCAACATCCCTCGTATTCGAGTCAGAGCGCTGATAACCCATGGTTCTCTCACACTGTGGATATGGGGATGGCTGCGGACGTCTGCGTAGCTTAGGAGACACGTTCCACCAGTGGGATCCCCTTTCATTGCCCTGCCAATCTGTTGGTGGCAGGTCCCCATCCCAGCCTCACAGAGCAGATGGAGATGGTGAAGCCCAAGCTTCCTGCCTGGGACTTGCAGCTCTGTGGAAAGGAGTGGGGCTGCCGCTTAGGCCTCATTTCATCCAACCAGACTGTCTTCTGAATATACAGTACATGGGATGGAAACAGGCCAGCCAAGAGCAGACCTGTCATTGGTGTGGGAGCCCCTGACTTTAAGCAGCTTTTGTCTGTTCTCCCTTTAATAGCCACAACCGTAATGGTACTAACCAGTGTAGTGCATCCTTGAGCCAGGCACAGCGAGCCATGGGGGGCAAGAAAGGCTGGGCAAAGGTGTGGCTGTGGACGAGTTACTTACTCTCTCTGCCTGTTGTTTCCTGTATGTAAAATGAAGCTAATGGTGACTGTGTGATAGACAGAATTATGACCCCAGTGGTGTCCCCGTTCTAATCCTCAGAACCTTTGAGTATGCTGCTGGTAAAAAAGGCTTTGCAGATCTGACTCAATTCAGGATCCTGGGATGGGGTGATTATCCTGGATTATGGCGGTGAGTCCTGTGTAATCACAAGGGCTCTTACACGAGCGAGGCAGCAGGGTTGGGACCGGAGGCCGGAGTGATGAAAGTGCCCTCCCCTTAGCCCCTGGACAGGCAAGCAGGAGGATTCTCCTCCAGAGCTTCCGGGAGGGCCGTGGCCCCGCTGACACTTTGATTTGAGGACTTCCCACTTCTAGAACTATAAAATACTAAATTTGTGTCATTCATTTTAACACGAAGAGCTGCTGTAATTTGTTACAGCAGCGACAGGAAACGAATGTACACACCCAACTCAGAAGGCTGGTGAGAGGACTGAGTTAAAATGTACGAAGCACTCAGAACATTGCCAGGCACAGAACAAGTGTCGTATCGGTGTCTGGGATTTAATCCTTCAGACAACTTCATGACATGGATGTTATCACTCCCAGGTTTCAGAGGAGGAAGCAGAGGGGTAAGAAGCTTGCCTCAGCTCAGAGCTAAAAGGGGACAAGTGGGGTTCAAGCTTAGATCTTCTAGTTCTGGAGCGTAAGGTCCCTGGGTCTCTGAGCCGCTCTGCTGCTCACTACGGTGTGATTTTGCCTTACGCACACACCTCTGCCTGATTTTTCCCTCTTTTGTTCCCTGATCCTCTTCCCTTTCGGCCCCTTCTTCTTGTCTTCCCATCAGCCTGTAGACAAACTGGCCACCCCTGGGAACACTGCTACGTCTGCAGGCAGCATCCTGACAGTACACGCAAGGTTAGGGTTGAGTTTACCACACGGTCATACCATGCTGCCTGTTTTATTCTGTAACCGAGTCCACTAAATCAATAACAGTGTGCAGCCCATAAAACTTTCTTGAGGTGTTGTTCTCATTTTGTTCACTGAGCAGGGCAACAGCACAAATGAGATGCTTTTTGGGACTTGACAAATCCACTTCTCTTAAGGAAGAGAGAGAGCCCTGGGCAGCTGCTTGTCGTAAAGCTGTGCAGAAAGCCATCAGCTTTGCTGGTGTGAAGAATCTCCCTCAGTATGGATGAATCACAGGTGGCTTTTATAAGGATTCTGGAGAGGAAAGGAAAGAAAGGCCAGGCTGCCATTAGCCTGAGCATGTTAATCTTTTCCTGCCAGCACCACTTTCCTGCTCAATTAAGCCAGATATAGTCTCTAAAGGTCAACAGATGTCAATTTTGCACTAATCCAAAGTACTAAAGGCATTTACCCTTTAAGTCCCCAGGAGGCTGGTTATTATCACTGAGAAAGGAGCTCTGTGACCCTGACCTGCTACTGAGACTTGCTTGTTATTATCTGGACTGAGAAAGCAAACTTTTGCTGGTGTTTAAAAGGGGAGATGGTGTGAGCTTTGGGCAGCAAGGGTGGGAATCTTCTCGCACTCAGAGTTTGAGTGAGGAAACCAGAATTCCTTGCACCCTGGAAGAATTAAAAAAGAACAGGGGGCTCAGAGAGAGAATGTAATATCTGAGATGTTATCTATATACATTTTGGAAAGTGTCAGGAAGAAAACTTCCAGATAGGAGGATGGACCATGGTTGACATAAATCAGCCAACTCATCAATTTATCAACTAGTAATTACCCAACATGTCACATACTTAGCAGCATGCAAGAGTTTGCGATGCCATTGATGTGAACCAGCACGCCTTTCAAGAAAGAGAACCGGAGCTTTCCATAAAATCTTAGAGATCTCAAAGTTTATACCAAATGACTTCAGGAAATGTTCCCGTAAATGTTTTCTAAAACATCAGTGAACCAAGTCACTGATTGATATCAGAACGTTAATTAAGGCTTGGGGTACTAATAATGGTGGCTTATTTCCAATTCAGATTAGTGCTATTCAAGATAAAGAAAGGCTGGCGTTGGTTTAATAATTTATAATCAACCAGCCCATATCTGTAGGAATATCAAAGTAAGAGAAAAACCCCAGCACAGCCTGTTAGAAGCGGTGGTGCACCCTACCCAAAGGAACTGTAACCTGTAACCTGTAAACCTAACCAGGTTCACCTGTGGTGTTTGTCTTGGATTTTGCAAATCCTGGTTAGAAATGGCAGGGCATTTCAAAGGAAAGCCTCATCCTTTCAAGTATTTATGCTGTTAGCAAGGGCTTTTCTGACTTGAGCTAACATAATAAATCAAGTTCCGAGGTTTTTGTTCTCTCTCTCTTCCTCTCCTTCCTCCCTCCTTTCCATCTTATTCTTTTCTTTTTTCCTTCCTTCCCTCCCTCACTGAGGCAACCACTTTCATTTTTTTTACAATTTTTATTTACTTATGTATTTTGACCTACTGAAAATTAAACCCAGGGCCTTCTCACTGAGTTACATCCCCAGCCCTTTTTAAAGTTTTTTTATTTTTTTATTTTGGGACAGGATCTCACTAAGTTGCCAACTTACCCAATCTGGGCTCAACTTGGAGATCCTTCTGCTTCTATCTTTTTGTTTTTCTGAATGTATCTAAACTGGTTATTTTTGTTCTGAGTGCATATATATTTCCTTTTCTTAAATGATATGATGTTGGAGCATTCAGTCAGCACTGTAGTTTTTAAGATTCACCCCTGTTGTTACATTGTCCGATGGTCAGTTCTCACAGCTGCCCAGCCAAGCTCCCTGAGATGGGCCCCTCCCCTTGCTCCACCCCTATGCCATTGCCATAGAGCACCAGGGAACTTGCAGAACTGTGGGTCTCTTGCTCTGCACGTTCTGACTTTGATGACATAGTACAGGTCACTTCCCAGAAAAGCTGTGCAATCCACACTGCTAAGTATGAGGCTCCTCTCATCCCCACTTCCTTGCCACCATTTGACATCAGTGAGCTTTTGATATTTTCTGGTCAATAGGTATAAAGGGACATCTCAGTTAATTGGCTTATTTCTGATTATTAATACGTTTGAGCCTATCTTTATCTCCTGTAGGACTTTGAGTTACTTCTTCTGTGAACTGCTTTTTAATTTGCTTTTCCCATAGTTCTATTGACTTTGATACCATAATATAGATATTAACTCTTGTCAGTTTTAAATATGCAAATATTTTTATCCTCTTGTCTTTTAACTTTGAATGTGATGTCCTCTGTTAAACAAAAATCTTTAGTTCATAATTTTTTGCTTAAAAGTTTTACTTTTGAGTCTTTAAAAAGATCTACTGCTAAAATTCACAAATCAATTGCCCTATGTTTTCTTCTGTAACTCAGTAGTTTTTTTGTTTTGTTTTGTTTTGTTTTTTGGTTTTGGCACCGGGAATTGAACTCAGGACCTTGCACTTGCGAGGCAGGTGCTGTGCCACTGAGCTATATCCCCGGCAATAATTCAGTAGTTTTGGTTGAACTTAGGTCATTGATCCTTCTGAGTTCTTTTATGTATGTGGGCTTCAGAAGGGATCTGGTTTGATTTTTCTCCCCTCTATTATCCAGTTTTCCCAATCTTATTTAGTAATGCAATATAATTATTTCTGTTGGTCTTTGTTATATATTAAATTTCCATATGCACATAGGCCTTTTTGAGCTGTTCCATGGTCTAAATTTCTATTCTTGTACTGTTATTACACTCTTCTGTTCACTAATTTCTGTTGCCTTGTAGCATCTCATATCTCATATCAGAAAAATTCTCCCTTGCTTTCCTCTTCAAATTTGACTTAGCTGTTTACTGGAGTACATGTATTGAATTCCTAAGAAAATTCAACTGGAAATTTTATGGATTTTTGTATTAAATTTATAGATTAGTGTGAAGACAACAGACAACTTTCTAATTATCCTATTTAAATTTACAAATTATCCTCTAAGTATTCTTTTAGGTGTGTCTTGTTATGCTTAATATATAGCATTTTCATTTTTTAAATTCCTGCAATTCTTCATTTCTGGGAAATTCCATTTAGCTTACAAATTATTCAGTTCTGCTAAGACTACTTCTAGAATTAGGAACTTCAGGAGTTTTATGCAGGGGAGGGAAGAATGCTTTCATAGAATGCTTTGTTTCTTGTTACAGTCATGAGTTAAGGGGTGGCTTTCTTTTTGTCTGACATTAAGGCCATTGGCTTGGTCCATTTACTGAAATTGTCTTGCCTTACTGGTTTGCTTCTGGAAGATCTTGAATTCTCCTCCATGCACGATGGAGCGTTTGGCCCCATCACCTAGCATCTTTTTTCTCAAGTTCTCAAAATAGTTTTTAGAAGGTTAACAGGGTGTAGGTGAACTAAGGGAACAGACAGAATAAATCGCAGCAGTACTGTGTTGCTGAAACATCGATTCTCTGTGTTCACTCATGCAGAAACCATCCAGCGCATGCAGAGTAGACCCAGGCCCTGCACCCCCCATGCCTCCTTCTGCCTGTGCGGCAGAGGCCCTGCTCTGCTTTGGTAAAGGCCACTCTGTCCCTCGGCACTTTTGAATGTACATCTCATTTTTACTTAGCTATGGTTTTACCAATCAGTCAGATTTGTCTTTTAAAACAATGCTTTCCAGGATCTACATTTGCCTTGAGTTCTTTAAATGTGAGAGTGACAAAACAACCCCCACCCGTCTAATTATTTCTCTCTCTTTCCCCTTGTTTCACCACCAGAGGCCTTTAGAGAAATGGTTTATGTTCTGTCCAGTGACTCCACTGAAATGTGTGGCGCAGGCTACCCAGCGTCCAGGTTCTTAATGCGGGGAGAACTTTTCAGAAGTGATTTGTCTTCTGAAACTTCTTCCTGCCTTGACTTCTCTGCTGCTGCACTCCTTACCTGTCCCCTACAGAAATATTTGTTCTTGGTCATGTTTGGTAATTTTTACCTTCTTTATGAGATGTTTTGCTCTCTAGGTTCTTGCCTACTTCTCTCTTACCCTGCATGCTTTTCATGAATTAATCAACTAATTTCTGGTCTCATCAACCACTTGTATGTGATGACCTTTAGCACTCTCTCCTGAGCTACAGAATGGTAAATCAGCTGCTTCCTGGACCACACACATCCCAGCCGTGCTCATCACAATCCCCTGAACCCTTTCCCTCTTGCATTCGGTGAGTAACACCACTGTCCCCCAAGGCCGACTCCTGGAAACCATCTGAAACGCTTTCACTTTCTGAGCTCTCAAGCCTACCACTCCTTCATGTGCTTCATCCAACCCCTAATCGTCACATTCCATGGTCCTGGCCACGATCTTCCATCTGGGCTCCACTTTCCTTCCTTACCTCTCCAAACTGCTCTCCAAAGTGCAGGCACAGTGATCTTTCTTATCTACAAATTCGGCCATGTTTCTATGTGGTCAGAACTGCCGGGGCTCCTGTGCCTTCCATGGATGTGAACCTAGACATGGCTACAGGTTTTCATAGCCTGGCCCTTCCCACTGCTAGCTGAATGAACTGCTGTTTTCCTTGACAGTTCAGTCTCTTCCCAAGTTCTAGCCTTGACTTTGCTGCTTACTGACATTGCTATCAGCCTGGCCTGGGTTGACTCACTTTCTATGATGGTACCCAAGGTTTACTTCTTCTCTGAATCTTTTCTTGACCTTTCCTAACTCCTACCCCACACACCTATTAAAAAAAATTATTACGTCTGTACGGGCCAATTCGAATGATTTAATATTTGTAATGTTATCTATTTCCTTTCCCTCTTTTAGACTAAGTCATTTGACTTGGAGACTACATTGGTTTGATTTTTATGTCTTTACCACCTGGCACAACACCTGATTCAGAACTTAATAAATGTTTTGGGGGGTAAATGAATGAGTAGATACTGGAAGATTGTATGAAGTTCAATTTCAATATAATTTTAGTACTGTGATCTTGCTTAGTAGAATGCTGAATTTTCTCTTTAGGGTAAAATAAAGGATATTTGGTATATACTTACACTGAAAATTTATTATTTATCTGAAATTCAAATTTAACTGGACACTTGGCATTTTTATTTGCTGAATCTGGCAGCCCTACCTCCAAGGCCATTTTGGTAAATCCTGTATTAAATTGCATATACTGGTGGGTATGCCTCAGAGTATTTGTTATGGTCAGTTCAGTGAATAATTCTTCAGTTCTCCTTCAACTGTGAAAACAGTAGGCTGAGAGGACTCTGCCTGAGCAGCCAGGGCAAGAGATTGCTTCATTGATATGTACCAAGGCAGACATTGTTAAGAATGGGGTTCACGACTTCTTTTCTCACTCTTGCTCTTCTCTGATGGGTTTTTCTTCTCCTTAGCTTGTGACCAGTCCTGTAAGACTTGTGGTCCCAATAGTTCCAGATGTCTTACCTGCACTGAAAATATGGTATTACACGATGGGAAATGCATTTCTGAGTGTCCTGGTGGATACTATGCTGATGCCACCGCCAGATGCAAAGGTAAGAGATGGGCCATCATCATCATCATCACAAACTATTTAATACATTTTATTATATGCTGCTCATTTGGGAATTTGTGTGTATTATGGGAAAATGTTACTGTCAGAGGGATTGTTGTTTCATTATAGAACCTGTGTTTGGTATGGAAGTGGCAGTTATGGGTGGACGATTGCCCATCAGTCATCCTTACAGATCATTTGGTCCATTTGAAATGTCAATAACACCTTTAACATACAGACCTGTGTGCTTGTCATCCGTGACTAACCTATGTTAGTGAGGCAGTCATTCCTTTCATGGCATTGGTAAACTTTATATTGCTAAACTACAACACACCACAAAAATAAAATAAATAAGAAAAACAAGTTTGACAGCTTGTAAAGCTGAAGTCTGTATCCACTGAAAATTTGTTTGTATGTGATGTTTATGTATTGTTCCTTTTAGACTAATACAACTCAGAGTATGAAACATTGCCCTTTGAGACTTTATACATTTCCAACTTGTATAAACCTGACTTAGGTCTTTTTTTATCAGCATCTGTGAACGTATTACTGCCGGGGACACTTGCTTGCCCCTCCTCTCTGAAGCATCCACACACACCCTCGCTTCTGCCTCGTAGCTGCCAGGGTGGATATTTGGACCTGTCTACCCACCTGTCCTTATCAACCCTGCTTTATCTCTACTCACCCCAAATTCAGCCCTTTCAGTTGATGTCCTGCCCCCAAGGCTTTCACTCTGCCTCCCCACTCCCCGCCAGCTCCTGAGCACTGCCCTCCAGCACCACACCTCATTCTTGTCCCAAGTCCTGCTAAAGGCTCAGCCAGGCATGCTCACACCAGCTGTCTCTTGGAATCCCAAATGTCCCACTGTTAAGCTAGGTGTCATGGTGCACGGCGGTAATCCCAGCATTCTGCAAGACCGAGGCAGAAAGATTGCAGAAAGGTTTTAGTCCAGCCCGAGCAACTTACAAGACATTGTCTCAAAAAGAAAGAATGGGAAAAAAAAAAAAAAAAAGAAAAAAAAGAAAGAAATGACCCACTGTTAACACCAGGGCCAAAGAATCCAGAATATCAAAACCAGAAATATCTTAAATTATCACTTAGTCCAACTTCTCACTGTGCATGTGTCAAGGGAAGTAGGCCTGGGGAGAACTAGATTTGAGTTCATGGAGCCTCAGTCAGAATCCCAGTGCTCCCAACTTGCAGGCCCACTGATTCGCCATGCTCCTCCTTCGGGTCGTGTGGATTTTAGGTCCAAGCAGACCAAATCCTAGTCCTGTTCTGAATAAGAGCTGTGATCTTAGATCTGTTTTTGAAATGCCCAAGGCCTCAGTTTCCCCAATTATAAAATGTAGTTAATACCTGCCTCATAATGCTATGAAGATTGAAAATTACAGCATGTACAAAGCACATAACGCAAATGCTAAATCAAGTTGCTGGTAAGCACTAGGCAGAACATGGGTGAAAGGTGGGTGAGGGGCAGTGTGGGCGGTTTTGTCAGTTTAACCTCCTCCTGACACGTCTCTTCCCTTGGTCTGGTGTGACATCTACAGGGACTGCAAATGCCGGGAGGGCTTCCAAGCATATAGGAAGCCCAGACAGGACATGCACCCTGATGTCACTCACCCTGTTACGTTTGCATCTTCCTCTTCTCAGTTTGTCATGACTCATGTGCCAGCTGCGCTGGACCCTCAAGCTCTCACTGTACAGCCTGCATCCACCCCAAGGTCCTACAACAAGGCCACTGTCTGTCGAGCTGTGGAGAGGGCTTCTATGCTGACCATGGGATCTGCACAGGTAGTGTTGGCGTCATCATCATTCTTGAGAGAGCATTGGTCACAAAGACATAGACTGATTTTTTTTCCAATAATATTACTTTCCAGTTCAGTGTTTCATCTAGTGTGTCTTGTACAGCTATACACACTACAACCGGCCCTCTGCTTCTATCCCTGCAGGTTCCACGTTCATGGATTCAGTCAACCACTAATCCAAAATATTTTTTAAACTTCCAGAAATTTCCCAAAAGCAAAAACTGAATTTGCCACAAACTGAGGACTGTGCTGAGTCCATGCAAATGAAGTGATGTGTAGGAATCGCATTAAGTATTAGAATTAATCTAGAGATGATTTAGAGCATAGGAGAAGGTGTGTGCAGGTTATATGCAAACACTATACCATTTCATAGGAGGGATTTGATCATCTACCTGCAGGGGTCCTGGAACCGAGCCCCACAGATTCCCAGGGACAACTATATGTATATGCATTTTTCATTTGTGAGGGGATAACATGGAAAACAATCATAAGGAAATATGTGATGCCACTGAAAAGTGGCTGATCTTTCTGGCCATCCTGTGGGAATGTTATTTCCTTTACCATACATTACACAAAATAAAACTGATTGTCTCCTTCCTGTACTCTCCCAGCATTGCTAATGCTTTCCTAGACTTCATTTGCTTCTCCCTGAAGAACTTCTTTCTGTTAATGACACTGTGAACAAACTGAAGAGTCACTAGCAATGCCTCTGGGCTGAGTGAAATGGAAAACCTTAAATTGCTGTTTGCGGAAAAAGGCTCTGGGCTCACTGGGTGGGTGCAGCATTTAAGCCTTTTCAAACTGGATCACCAAGGGCAAACACTTTCATTAAGCGAAATATTTATTTGTATGTAGAGTACCTTAGAAAAGAGTTTGAGAATAGCTACACGAAAGATGTATTTAAAACAGAAAAGCTGCAATAAGTATTTTGAGAAAGAAAATTTAGAGAATCTTATAGAGAACAGGAGAGTCAATGGTATCAAAATGTGGGTGAAAGATAGTTTGCGTATGGTATTTGGCTTTGATTTTTTTCACCAGTCACCAGGGAAAACAAAATACTGTGACTGATTGTGAAATTTTCATTGCTGCTCAAAGGAAACCTCTTTCTTGTCTACAAAGGCACCCTTCCCTCAATAAATCCTAAGAGGAATTTGTTGCCTGGACCTCTGCAGTGGGCGATAGGTGACATAACAGTAACACAACCACCACCTTTGCAAAAGATATAGTAATGGCCTTCGCATGAATGCTTCTAAAATCTTCGCTAAAACCCAGGCATAGTGTTAAATGGGTATTCAGCGAATGTGCTTCTGTGGAGAGCCAATCCAATGTTGTCTGGCTTGCTGGGTTTTTGTGATCCAGCCTGTCAGCCCTTACAGAACCTGAGGGCTGTGACTAGTTATACTGCGCTCCCTTTCGCTCTCACACACATTGTCACCACCCCCACGCTTTGTAGAGAGTGCTAGAAAACCTGCATCTGAGAGGATGTGCCTGGCGCACTTGGTGAAGCAGTATTGACTTGAGGAGGGGCTCCTGTCAGTTGCAGCATATGTTTGATTTGGGGGGTTTCCGCCTTTTGTTCCACGTGCAGCCTGCCATGCCTCCTGCCAGACTTGTGTGGGTCCTGAGCCCTCTCACTGCACTGAGTGTAAGAACCCTGCGGCGGGACTGCAGGTGGGACAGCTCTTGGCCACGGTTCCCTTCGGCGAGTGTCTGCCCCAGTGCAGAGCCCAGTTTTACCTGGACAGCACTGGGCTGTGTGAAGGTGAGTGCATTCAGTGTGAGGACATGCTAGAGGCTGCTGGGTGTCCTCGCCGCAGATCCTGTGAGGTGGGACTGAAACCAGGAAGACTGGAAAAACAGGAGAGGCACATGCAGGACAGTGGACCCTTGCTGTCCCCCTCCCTTTGTGGAGGACAGATGATCTTCAGGAGCTTTTATGTTCTCCAGGTTATGCTCTCAGTGCAGGCAGAAGTTCTTTCAGACGAGTGTAAGGTGGCTAAGGAAGATTTAGAGCTCGTTGTTTACTTCTTCTAATTTGCCACTCTGAATTGGAATAGGTCACTTCAGGGCAAAATCGGGATTAATGCCAAAATGTGTAAGTTGTTCCTCCCATTGCCTTGGCTAAATCCACAGAGAATTGATGACATCCTGCACAATTTGACTCAAAAGCCAGCTCCTCGTGCGTGGATCAGGAGATGGGGGAGGGGGACAGTGTCCTGGGATGGGGCTTCCCTGCTCTGGTGTGAGTGGTTTGACTCTCAGCCTACCTGAAAAAATTAACTTATTAATCTTGTAGTTTTTCATTGTAAGCATGAGATATATTCATTAAAGGACATTTCAAATGCATGGAAAAATAGAAAAATAATCTTCCGACCCCCTAAACGCAAATATCTTTATCATTTTTCTGTGGTATCTCTGGCGTCTTTTTTTTCTGTTCATAGCTTTGAGTGTTATTTCTGTGACAGAACTGTAAGCGTGCTGCCGATTCAATCTTGTATCCTATAAGCCCACTTGTTAAAGTGGCTTCAACTCCATGTTAGAATACAGTCTCCCCGGAACTACTGGATTTCAGAGTTAGGTTAAAGATACCAGGAGTAACGTGGCGTAGGCAGAACCGTGCAGACGCGGACCAGAGACCTGGGCTGCACACGTGACCTCTGTGAGTCTTTGCCCTCAGAGCAGTGGAGCATGTAACCCTCCCTCATGCAGGCTTCTGCCAGGACCAAAGCGCATTAGCAGTGTCAAGGTGCCTGCTGAGTTAAACGTCCCCATGCCCAATAGGTCTGAATCTCAGTGCATGCACTCAGGTGCTGGGGAGCATTAAAGAAGTAACCCCTTCTCCCAAGAGTCTACGGGGTGCCCAGAGGGCCATTTTTCTCCAGACATCCTCACTTCCACCCGTATGTGTATGTGTTCTCCACACTCTGCTCCTGTCATCTCCCGGGGCCCGGGCCCATAGCCACTTGTGGGCTGTGGAATCTGTTGGTACTGGCAGTCCACAGACACCACACAGCCTACCCCTTCTGTGCTCAGCTACTGCCAGAGGCTATGGTGGAGGGTCTTGTAGCTCCTTCCTTAGGGACCACAGACCCTGGGCTAGAGGGAATAGGGCAACTTCTCCTTTCTGTTTAATTGCTTCTCAGATCCCTTCAGTGGGTTTGGGTCTACCGGACAAGCTTCCTCTAGCCCCTCTTGTTATCTGGCAAGCCCCAAATCCCCTAAGGAAAGTAATTATAATGCCTAGTCCTGCTTGTTATGGGGAAAGTACCTGGAGCAAATAGAAGAGAAAGCACTACTGCTACTAATACTGCTGTTGCCTTCTTCTTCCTTCTCTTCCTCCTCCTCTCTTTCTTCTCCTCCTTCCCCTTCTTCTTCCTCCTCCTCTTCTTCTCCTTTCTTTTCTTTCTTCTTCCTCTTTTCTCCTCCTTCCTCCTCCTCCTTCATCTTCTCCTTCCTTCTCTCCCCCTCCAATTTATTCTTTCTCTACACACACACACACACACACACACACACACACACACACACTGTTACTGAAGTGGTTTTCTATTTGTTGGAATCTGTGAACCTAGTCTGCACAGCTTTATACCACTCTGGACTGTGTGCCCCGAGGATTTGTAAACCACAGAGATATCAAATTCAGAGCAATGTTGTGGGCTATGCTTGGCTTCATGGCACTCAGGGTAAAACTGAAGAAGCCAGAGAAGCCAGAGAGACTTCACTGTGGCCACCACAATCCCAGGAAAAACCTGGGATAGAATCTTCCCAGTTACTCAGCTGGCACATTCCTACAGTTTTGAATACTAAGTTAAAAGTTAAAAATGGATAACTTGGAATAAATTCAGAAGTGAGAAACAAAAATAACTAACAGTTTAAAAGTTAGAATTACAAGTAAATAAAAATTAGAGACCAGGGTTATTCAGCTCAGAAAATAATGTCACTATTTTTTGATGCCACCCTGAGCCAGGCACTGTGAGAAATGATTGACTTGTTTTGATCACTTAGTTCTGACACCAACCTTTTGGACTCAGTGGGCAGCTATTTTATGGGAGAAGAAACTAAGGCTTGCAGAAGTGAAGGCTGTGACTCGCTCAAAGTCGTACAGTCAGCATGGATGGAGTAGAGTCCGATGGGGACCTCAGTCGGCCTGACTCAATATCTGTGCTGACGACTGTCGGGCTACTGCATAACACTCTCTGAAGGGTACAACTTCCTATTAGCAGGAGCACAGCTGCCAGCCTCTGTCCCACAAAGGGAGAGGAGGAGCACAGCATACTCCCGCTGCAGGTTTGGGGCATCTGAAATGTAAGGAAGCATCTTTGGCAAAGGGGAGGTTTCAGGGATTCCTTTTTGCAGCATTTTCTAAAAAGGATTAGAATCTAATCTCTCTGGAATGGCTGAACTATGGTCAGATGTGAAAGGACTGGATTGACCTCCTGAGTCCCTTCTAGCTCCATGATTTTATGCTCGTTAACATATTATCATTAGGTATCACACATACAGCTGTCTACTCACATTTATTAGCAAATCCCGGTGCAATCTCCACTAGGTAGGTTGCTGTACTCCATTTGCACGTGATGAGAATGTGACCGAAAGAGGTTAATTGAGTTGCCCAAGATTCCGTTGGGAAACTGAGCATGACTACCAATTGTTTCCAGCCTTACACAGGTACCAAGTATGTTGATTAATGTATTTCCTGTCACTCATCCTGTATCTCCGGAAACCTCCTTCCCACAATCTGTTCCATTTTCAGTTCTGCTGAAGTGTTGTCTATGAAATCAGGTCTGGGAGTCCTGTGAGATTGCATGGGGCTCTTCTTCCCGCAGCTTCCCAGACGTACCATTACCTCTGCAGAATATTACAAAGGTTGGAGGCGTGTGTGTGTGTGTGTACATCCCATTGAGATTTTATAGCACCTTTGATCTCAAGTGCTTTTTTTTACTAAGAAGAGAAGAAAACAGTCTTCTGGAACTCTCTCCCTTTCTTGGAGACTGCAGCACACAGTAATTAGAATATTTCTGCAGCTAATGAAAGGGAGAAGCAGATGTGTTATCGGAAGAAGCAATTTACTGAGAGGCTGACACGGTGTCAAAAGATTCCCTAAAGGTTTTTTTTTACTTTGGGCAACAGGACAAACTCAGGAATCACCTAGTGTAAGATAAGGGAACAATCCAAGATACTTAACTAAAATCCAAGCCTGCAGTTGAAAGGCAGAAAAATATAAAATTAACAAACAGTGGCCAAAGAGAACACTGCTTGTTGGAAGTGATCTGTGTTTATTCTTTCCTTACACAGATATTTATTCATGTCTCCCAAGTGCCAGGCACTTCTAGGCACCAGAAATATTGAACGAGTCAGATGGAAATTCCTATTCTCACGGAATGTATAGTCTAGTGAGTGAAACAGATAAAAAATGAATGAATGAATGAATGGATGACAAAAACAAAAAGATCCCATGGTCTGGTCTTGAGTAGTTGCCTGTGCTGTGAAACACATGGCAAGGCAGGGGTGAGAAAGAGGAATGGTCTGAGGTAGCTTGAGAAAGAAACCTTCTGGAGAGTTGATGCCAGCTACCTTCGTGTGTTTGTCCTGTATTTTTGGTGTTTCGGAAGATGGAGCTTTGATATGTTTTTACCCCACTCTGTGGTCTATTTCCAAAGTGTAGCTAGAATCGCTGATACAAAAGAGGGTCTCTTACTAATCGGAAAGATAATTCAGTGGCATTTTCAGTAGTCAATCAAAATTGGGTGTGTTTATAAAATATAACATTTAGGTAATCATTATGTACTGCAACATGTACTAATAAAAAACATTTAGGAGCAGCTCAAAGAATGGTTTTTAGTAATTTCATCCAGACTTGATCTCATCTTTTAATTGAGTATTCTGCAGCACAGACAAATTCAAGTTAAAAAAAAGAGACACTCAACACCTCCCCCATAAAACTAAAACAATTACAAATTAAGAAAACCCAAGCCATCCAAAACGGCATCCATAAGCATCCCTTGCTTGGTCATTAGACTTCAGCTGCAGGTTCCAGGCCTCCATAAGCCACTCTGAGTGGAGATGGAGTCTCAGGGAGGAGCTGGCAGGGGCTTCTCGTTTGCACAACTGCAAGGGCAGCACTGTCCTAGTCCCATCTGCAGTCTGGAGTCATTTAGTGACAGCCTCTGTAGCTGTACCCGATAGGGTGGACAGGACACAGGGCCTGGAGCTCAGTCTCATACAGAGCTACTTATATGCTTGACCTGAGGACAAATTGCTCCACTCAGTCTCGGATTATCCTAGTTGTGATGAAGGATTTTTTTTTTTTTCTTTTAAATGACTCAATTATTTTGAAGACTTAGCTTAAAAGGTTTCCCTGGCACAGACTATCTTATAGGAATCACTTGGGAATCCTGTTAGGGTGCAGATTTAGGTTTAATGGGTCCAAGGTGGGGTCGCATTTTGTATTTACAAGGCTCTCCCAAGTGAGGCTGATTCCACTGGTCCAGGAACCATCCATCAAGTCAGCACAACTTGCAGTCAATTGAGGTAAGCACACCATGGTAGCACTGGCATAGTTCTTCCCTCTTTAGTAGTTATAAAAATGAAATCCTGATTTTTGTTTCTTTTCATTGCATGCTTTATACATATAACAGAAACCCTAGAAAATACGAATAAGGGCAAAACAAAAGCATCTATTCCTAAGGGTACCAGATTTAGCAAATGAAAATACAGGATTTAGCAAATTTAAAACTGCATAATTTTTAAAATATAAGCCTGGGCCCAATATTACATAAGATATACCAAAATAGTATTTCTTATTTATCTGAAAGTTAAGTTTAACTGGATGTTCAGTATTTTACTTGGTAGCATTACTTATAACTCTATCAACCCTTCAGAAATTTCTTACAATTAAGCATTTTGTTGAAAATCCTGTGGGTTTTCATACATTCATACCCATTTTATAGATGGAGAAAGTGATGCCTAGAAGAAAGCAACTGAAGAATTTAACAACAGGGAATCATGAGTTGTAATACAGAGTTGCTCAGAAATGATGCCCTTTTTCCAAGCACATATCCCTTGTTCTTTGTGTCACATGAGGGCCTTACAGTTTAATTTCAGGACACGCCACCCAATTAATGATGCATCTCAGTCACCGCTAAGCAGTTTGGCAGCAATAACCAGGATTAGCCATGAGCATGGTCCAAGTGATTAGATCAGCCATATAATTGACCCAATTCCATGGGCAACTAATAATGGGTTCTTTCAGTTCCCACACAATGCAGCACGAGGATTCAATATCATACAGTTTTGAAGAAATTACATGTCTTATTTTTTAAGTGCACCCAGTTCTACAATAATGAGTTTTGCTTGCATATTATCACATTTATTGTCTGAGAAGAGGCACTGTGCTTTAAAAAGGGTTAGACAGGTAATATACATCCTAGCAGCTCCTGTCCCCGTCTTGTGAGCTTTTCTGTTGGAGAGGTGACAATGCTTTGGTCAGGTAAACATCAGGGAAATCTCAGCAGCTAAATTTTCCTAAGCCTCCTTTTTCAGTCTTGAAGATAGTTTGCCTTTTTAAGCTGAGTCTTAGCACACAGGGCAAAATCCCAAAAAAATCTCCATGCAGGTCTAGTATCAATTTCAAAAAAATAAGAAATTCATAATTATTTTGGTCTATTAATTACCTTGCTTTAGGCAAACAGGGAGAAATAAAGTGTATGGTGTGTATTTTGATCTATTCAGTTGTTGTTAAGGCTCACAAAGGCCTCAAGGCAAAGAGTTTTAATTAAAGAAATAAACGGGCAGGAACCTGCTTGCATAATTTAAGAACATATGGCCGGCCATTTATGAATCTGGGATCCCCTTACATTAATTGAATAAAACATATGAAATCTATATTAAACAATGCTCTTTAACAGTCCCTAGGGTCCCTGACATAAGCTGTAGAAATCCGTGCCTTCTGGTGATATTCTGTCCTCTTTACCTTTGCCTTCTTGCTTTTACAGCATGGATGTGCCTGGCTTTGGGGATAGAAATATGAAAGTGACACAGACCATGCCTTACAAAATGACTGATGGAGTGGGAGGGGCCTGACATTTGACCAAGTAATTCAAAGCACATGGTACCTGCTGGAACAGCAGGGGCACGGAGCTGGGAACAGCAGAAAGGAGGCCAGCTCTCTAGAAGAGAAAGGAGTGAGGATAGAAGTGTAGAGGGAAACTTCACAATTTAGCTCTCGAAGGATTAATGGGCATTCACCAGGTGAGGAAGGGGAGGAAGGGCATTCAGGATCAAAGAAACAGCAAGAGCAAAGGTGTGTCGTGCTTAGGCATGTTATGTTTGGTATTTCTGCAGTATGAAGGCCATCAAGGAGGATTGTGGGAATGGCATTGAAGACACAGGGTGAGGCTCATGCCAGGACATGCTTTAGGTGTGCTCTGTTGAGGAGTTTGGAGTCCACACTGTTGGTATTCACAAATCATTAAAAGATTTAAAGTTGGAGAGTAATTTGGTATTTGCATTTTATACGGATCTGTCTGATGACTGTGTGGCAGATAAATGGGGAGAAAAGGAGTGGGGCTGGCTAGGAAGCTGTGGCAATATCATGAGTCATCTTGAGGGTGTAGATTAAGGGGCCAGAGGGATGGAGAAGTGGGGGTAGCTTTGACAGATTTAGAAAGTAAAGTCAACAGTACTTGGATGTGTGGTGGTGATGGAAAAGTAAGTCTAGGATAACTCAAGATTTTTAACATGATAGCCTCTTTAATAAATGGTGCTGGAAAAACTGGCTCTAAACAGGCCGAAGATTAAAACTAGACCCATATCTTTCACCATGCACTAAACTAAATTCAAAATGGATCAGAGATCTAAATATGAAAACAGAAACATTAAATGTGCTGGAAGGTAGGATAGGTAAAACCCTTGGAGACATTGGTGTAGGCAAAGACTTTATGAATAAAACCTCAACCGCACGGGAACTATCCCAAAGAATCAATAACTGGGATCTCATCTTATTAAAAAGCTTTTGCACAGCAAGAGAAACCACCAACAGAGTGAAAAGACAACCCACAACGTGGGAAAAAATGTTTGCCAGCTGTTCCTCAGACAAAGGATTACTATCGAGAACATATAAAGAACTCAAAAAAATCAGACCTCCCAAATTTAAAGACCCACTCCAAAAATGGGCATCTGAGATGAATACACATTTCTCAGATGAAGAAATACTAATGGCAAATAAATATACAAAAAAATGTGCAACATCACTAGTCATTCGAGAGATGCAAATTAAAACAACACTGAGATACCATCTCACCCCAGAAAGAATGGCTACTATAAAGAAATCAACTAATAACAAATGCTGGAGGGGCTGTGGGGAAAAAGGAACCCTTTTCCACTGTTGGTGGGAGTGTCGACTGGTACAGCCACTGTGGAAGTCAGTGTGGAGATTCCTCAAAAAACTAGGGTTGGAGGTCCCATTTGACCCAAGCTATTCCCCTTCTGGGCATCTTCCCAGAAGAATTAAAAACATCGTACCACAGCGATATATGTGCACCCATGTTTATAGCAGCACAATTTGTAATAGCCAGATCTTGGAAACAACCCAAATGCCCATCAACTGAGGAATGGATAAGAAAGATGTGGTATTTTTATACAGTGGAGTACTATTCAGCCATAAAGAAGGATAAACTGGAGATTTTTATAGGTAAATGGATGCAACTCGAGAAAATACTCATAAGTGAAATAAACCGGACGCACATGTATAAGCATCGTATTGTCTCTCTAGTATGAGAAACTGAAAGAGTAAATACGATCCAAAATGTACAATAGACACGGTGAATCAAAAAGAAACTGGTCAATAGGAAAGAGAGACTGGAATAGGGAAAAGAAAGAAGGGAAAGGGAAAAAAAATTGTATATATATATATAAGATGGTTAAGATAGATACACTACCAATTTTACTTAGTTCATTGAAGAGTAGGGTTTGAGCCAATAATGTTTGGACAATTGAATGCTAATGTCTGGTATCCTGAATAACTAACTTAAAGATAATAATACGTAATGCATTGACCATTGTTACCCTCATATTATGTTGTTTTGAAAATTTGTTCTTTTTTTTTATTTGTTTTGTTTTTTCTTCTCTTTAAAATAAAAAAAAAAAGATTTTTAACATGAGTGTCATGGTGAATGGTGGGCAATAAGAGAGGTAAGGAATACAAAAGAAGGGAGTGGGGTCGGAGTGAATGATGAGCACAGTTTTGAGCATGTGTCACAGTTTATGTTAAGAGGGTATGGTCTGAGCTTAGAAATAGGTAAGAAGTGATCATTTGGAAATGAGGGATGTGAGATACCTACAAACACCAAGTAGAGCTTTCCCTGACACCTGCCCCCAGCAGATTTATGTGCTCAGAATTCAGGACAAAGGCCAGAGCTCTACTCATAAATTCAGGGTACAACAGTACAGAGACCACCATGAAAGCAACGCGTAAGTGTATCCTCCAGTAAGAAGTAGAAGGGCAGAGGATGGAAGTTTGGAAAGCTCTAATATTTATACAGTGAACAGAGAAAAAGGATAAAAAATAAACAAATAATGAAGAACTAGATGAGTGTGATGCCAGTATTTTCATTCATCTGTCCCCATTCCACACCTACCAACCTGGCCATTTAGTTGGCATAAGTTCTCTCTATAAGAACTTACGACATAGCAGGGCCAGGAACTGTGACAGCTACGGCAGAAATCACAGAGATGTAACAGATGTGACTTTCTCTTGTAAAGAGTTCCCAAGCTAGTCAGGGCAAGGAAGAAATGAGGGATGTTAAGTCATATTCATAAGGGGAGGAAAAGGAATTAGGAAAGGAAGAGAGAAAGGAGTAGATCAACTTTGCTTAACTTCAAGCATTTCAGTTTTCATTCCTTATCACAGTACTACTGTATGTCCTGGAGGATTTTGATATCTACATTATAGTTCCAGAGAAGTCTACCTCAAAAATTGTTTTTGACATGAAAAGGCAGGAAATTTTATATGATATGAAGTAGGGATGCTGTACTATTTTTTATATCATTAAAAAGAAAAGGAAAGTGATAGAATCAATTGTTTGAAATTTAAATGGAAAGCAGAATGAGCAGAAATAGGTGTGTTTAATTGTTGGAGGTATATTTTTTGCTGAAGTCAGGATGACTGAACTTTACAGAACACTTTTAATGCCAATACTTTCTGTACTTAAGCAGCTCAGTTATACTTTTCCAGAAATGTACTTAGCCATCAACTGGAAAGCCAGTGTCTAAAAATGTTGTATTATGTGGAGGAATTATTCATAGAACTTCTTTGAAATATCTCCCATATATGCCCTGTAATGGAGTTAGTCTTCCTTGAAGGATCTTAGGCATCAAACAGAACTCCTGCTATGAAATTGGCTTCCATGGAATGATCAAGCCTAATAAAAGTCACTGAAATAGTGCAGACATTTCCCAAACCAGCACAGAATTAAGTTTCATGAGATTGTTTTAAAGATGCAAATGCAAATGCCTGTACTTAGAAAAATACTAAGAGGCTCTTCACCCAGCATATCCTAACCCCTCTGGGCCTTAGCAGTGAATCAGCTCATTATCCATTTGGTTCTTAAACATTTCCAATGAAGGCAATTCTGAAATCAGCTGTGGTGATGTTCAATAGGGCTTATATCTAAAACCTAGTGGTGGCAAAGAAACTTTCTCTTGAATTTCTTAGTCCACCAACCTTCCAACTTGCTGTCGTCTTTGCTTTTCTGTTTTATTTACTGTCATAACCTTTATTCACATTGAGCCAGCTATCACACTGACTTTGTGAACAAATGGAATAAAATAATACATATTTGTATTCCTAATGCCTTAATTCATCTTTCCTGTTTTCAGTTCCACAGTGACACACTTTTATTTCCTGTTTATTAGGGAAGTATAACGGAAAGAGCTAGGGAATTTTAGCAATCTTGTAAAGTCATATATAAACATATTATCATAGGTATATTTATTTAGAAAATATTGTATTGTTTGGCAAGTTGCTTTGCCAAGTCATCCAGGAAAGCTTAGCTGTTTTTTGGAATATTGCCACCTGATATTATATTGTATTTCATTTCGTGTTAATTTTTTTTTTTTTATGTGGGTACCAGGAGTTGACCTCCAGACCTCACACTTGCCAGCAAGCGCTTGTGCCACAGAGCAATATCACTGGCCCTTTTTTTCCTTTATGTGGGTACTGGGAGTCAAACTCAGGACCTCGCGCTTGCCAGGCAGGCGCTTATGCCACTGAGCTATCTCACCGGCCCAAATGTGTCTTTCAAAAGGGGCTGAAATATACCCTTCTTTTATTTGTTTGAGTTTTATGTCACACTCCATTTTGTTTTTAAAAGAAGGTTCTAGGGTCCGGGGATATAGCTCAGTGGCGCAGCACCCACCTGGCAAGCGCAAGGTTCTGAGTTTGATTCCTGGTACCTCCCCCCCAAAAAGTAAAATAAAAATACAAAATAACCCACTTGCATTCACAAGGCCCTGAGTTCAATCCCCAGCACCACAATAAAGAAAAAAGAAAGAAAGGAAGGAAGGAAGGAAGGAAGGAAGGAAGGAAGGAAGGAAGGAAGGAAGGAAGGAAGGAAGGAAAAGAAAAGAAAAAAAAAGAAAAGAAAAGAGAAAAGAAAAGAAAAGGAAGAAGAAAGAAAGTTCTGAAACTGCTTAGGGAAAATTCCTGTGACTTGTGCTTATGGAGCTAAAATTTTAAAAAATGCTTATCAAGCAAGGGTTCAGTCCTCTAAGAATGGCATTGATCTCAGCTCAGGGTCCTGAGTGCCCCCAGGTACAGATGTTAAATCTTGAGGTAGTGGGTCATGGGTGGGGCAGGATGCTAGAGTTGGAACCAAGAAAACTTAGAGTAACAGACAGACACCAACCAGCATGAAAGGTGTTTAATACTTTAGTAACTGGTACTGATGGACCAGGGGGTCCTAGCTGAGTTTCAGCACCACACACATCAAAGATCAGACGTTACATTTTATTAAGGGTTGGTAAAAATGGAGATCTTAGTGGTGTGAAATGATATCTGCATCTCCCAAGCCTGCTAACTTGTAGTTTTCTGGTATTTGATAGAGGAGGTAAGAGGAGGCCCAGACGGGTCTCTGCAGTTGGCTGGATCTGGTGGATTGAACAGAGGAGGACCAAAGATGCAGGGGGTCATCTGCCTGGGTATGATTGAGGTCTTTCTGACCAAAATACGTATTGCTTCAAACTGATAAAAAACATGTATGATATACCTACAACCACCATCATAGTAAATGGGGAGAAACTGAAAGTGTTTCCTCTAAAATCAGGAAAAAAACAAGGGGTGTCCAATCTCTCCACTCCTGTGCAATATAATACTTGAAACTAGCCAGAGCAATAAGGTTTTACAAAAGGGAAGGGAACCAAGAAATGGAGAGGCAGGGAGGCAGAGGTGGGGAAGGGGATAAAAAAGGAATTAAGATCTATTACATACACAATGAATATAATCATTGTGTGCTGCAAACTTATACTAATAAAAATTTGAAAGGAAGAAAGAATTAAAGAAAGAAAATGGATATAAATAGGAAAGGAGGAAGTCAGGCTATCCTTATTTGCAGATGATATGATCCTTTACATAGAAGATCAAAAAAAACTCCACCAAAAGACTCTGAGAGCTAATACACAATTCAGCAAAGTGACAGCATACAAAATCAACACAAAAATCACTAGTGTTTCTGTACACCGAGAATGAACCCACCTAGAAAGAAATCAGAAAAACAATCCCATTCTTCAAAAAAATTAAATAACTAAAAATCAAGCTAACCAAGGAAAGTGAAAGAGCTCTATAATGAAAACTATAGTACTCTGAAGAAAGTGATTGAAGGAGCCGTTAGAAAATGAAAAAATATCCCCTGTTCTTGGATAGGCAGACTTGATTTTGGCTACCATCAACATGGGCATATTACCAAAAGTGACATATAGATTTAATGCAATTCCTATAAAAATAACAACATTCTTCACAAAACTAGAAGAAAATTCTAAAATTTATATGGACGCAGAAGAATACAAGAATATCCTAAGCAATCCTGAGGAAAAATAGCAAACAGGAGGTATTACAATCCCAGATTTCCAGTTATACTGTGAAGCTGCTGTGATAAAAGCAGTTTAACTTCGTACAAACCATGTAAAACTGGGGCTGTTGGGCCGGTGAGATGGCTCAGTGGCTTAAGCGCCTGCCCGGCAAGCGCGAGGGCCCGAGTTCGACTCCCGGATCCCACATACGAAAAAGGGGCCGGTGATATCGCTCAGTGACACGGGCGCCTGCTGGCGTGCGAGGTCCTGAGGTCGTCCCCCCGGTACCCACAAAAAAAAAAAAAAAAAAAACTGGGGCTGTTGCCTCAGGAAGTTGAAGAATGAAATTATGGACAAAAAGGAGGAAGTTTGGAGAATGTTTATTGGAAGTAAGAAGAAAAACAGCTCCTGATTGGGAGGGGTCCCAAGCAGGTTGGATGTGGCCCCTCAGTCCAGAACTTTTTATGGACAGGCAAAGCACAGAAATTTGCTCAGTTATTTAGCAGCCACATATCACAGGTAGCCCTGTGCGTTTAAAATGGCCGGTTGTAACTCAGACTCTAAACCAGTTACTCAGCCTGCAGAGTTTAAAGGAAACCAATTTTAAAAGAAAACCAGTTATTCTGCATTTTTAAGTTCCTGGAAACACAGCCCTGGATGCAGGGAGGGGTTGCATTCCGTTTTGTGTGAGCAACTCCTTTCCTGGCCAAAGTCCTACTGACTATTCTTATTTTAATTCTTATCAGTGGGGGGTGACCACTCTACTTCTGACCCTTTCTCTTGCTAGCTGTCTATTCATAAGCTAACTAAACTCCCCTTTACAGTACTGGCACAAAAATAGACATGTAGACAAATAGAACAGAACAGGAGACAGGGAAACAGCCCTGTGCACCTTTAGCCAAAAATTGAATACATACGCTAAAGGAACTAAAAACATATGCTGGGGAAAAGATAGTGTCTTTAACCAGCAGTGCTGGCAAAACTGGTTATCCGTGGGCAGAAGAATAAAACTTGATCCCTATTTCTCATCCTGTATTAAAATAAAAATGGACCAAAAACTTAAATACAAAAATAGAAATACTGAATCCTAGAAGACAAAATAAGAAAAACACTTGAAGACATAGGCACAGGCAAGGAGTTCATGAACAGAACTTCAACAGCCCAAGAAATAATACCAAGAATCAACAAATGGGGCTACATCAAATTAAAAAGCTTCTGCACAGCAAAGGAAACAACCAGTAGATTGAAGAGATAACCTACAGAATAGGAAAAATTTTTTTTCAACTACTTCTTAGACAAAGGACTAGTATCTAAAATATATTGGGGCCAGTGAGATGGCTTAGCGGCGTAAGCGCCTGCCTGGCAAGCGCAAGAGCCCGAGTTCGACTCCCGGAACCCACATAGGATAAAAGGGCCAGTGATATCGCTCAGCGGCACGGGCGCCTGCTGGCGCACGAGGTCCTGAGGTCGACCCCCGGTACCCACAAAAAAATAAAATAAAATATGTAAAGAACTCAAAAAAATTAGATCCCCCCCAAATAAATGAACTAATCAAAAAAATGGGCAAATGAAGTGAATAGATAATTCTCAAAATAAGTACAAATAACTAATAAGTACAAGAAAAAAATTTTCAATGTCTTTGGCCATTAGGAAAGTGTAAATCCAAACAGCACTGAGAGTCCACCTTACTCCAGAAAGAATGGCTATCATCAAGTAGCCAAAACAAAACAAAACAAAACGTGCTGGCAAGAATGTAGAGAAAAAAGACATTTCTATGTTGTTGGTAAGAATGTAAACTACTGCAAGCACTATGGAAATCAGTATGGAGATTCCTCAAAAAACTAAAAATAGAAATTCTATTTGACCCAAGTGTACCTCTGCTGGGTCTTTTTCTGAAAGAGTTAAAGATATCATACTTTATATCATAAAAAAAGATATCATAAAGTCTTTTTTAAAAAATGTTATTGGTACATTTTAGGTATACATAATGATAACATTCATCATAGGGAATTTGTAACTGTACATGGTATATCCTGATTCTTTTTTTCCCGTTCCCCTAAGAAGACATACTTTAATGATACGTGCATGCCCATATTTACAACAGCACAATTTCTAAGTGTACCTCGGTTTACAAACTTAATTCTTTCTACAATTCTGGTCACAAACCGAATTGGATGAGAACCAAATTAAATTTCCCTATAAGGTCAACATTGAACCTAACCATCAAATTTGATTTGGTTCTTGTCCAATTCAGTTTGCAACCAGAATGCTGGAAAAAATTAAGTGCGTGAACTGAGGTACCACTGTAATAGTTAAATCTTGGAAGCAGCATAAGCCCATCAACAGCTGAAAAGATAAAGAAAATGTGGTATGTATGTATGTACTACTCAGCCTTAAAGAGAATAAATTTGAGTCATTTCTAGGGAAATGGGTGCACCTTGAATCCATAGTGCTAAGTGAAATAAATCACCAAAAGTTAAATATCATGTGGTTTCTCTTATGTAAGAAATCCAGAATATAAATAAATTAAAAAGTAAAATAAAGGGGAGATGGTAGAAAACGGGCAGACTTTTGGGAGATAGCCAAGGGGATGAGGGAAAAGGGGAGGGAAAGGGAAAAGGGAGAAAGGTGGCCCAAAGTGATCAAGATGTAATTATTATGCATCATAAACATATACCAATAAAATGATATCAAATAATAATAATAAAAATGTCCAGGTCCTTGTCTTACTCTTCGGAATAGTGTCCTGGAGTGTATGTAAGAGCTTGTTAAGTGAGGTGGTGGAGTGGGCGCTGTGGGTTGGTTCGCATATGCAAAGCAGGCTCCCAAGCTAATGCTTCTCACCTCTAGGAATCTCTAGCACTGGGAGGCACAGTCTCTCCAGGATCTGCATTGTCCCAGATGGCAAAGAATCCGAAATACAGGAAATAAAAAGGCAGGATGAATACGGTGGCCACCCTTGAGAAATGATACAAACATCCTTTTATCCATAAATATCTGATAAAGGCAGGCAGAGATATTTTCTTTCTCTTTGCTTTCTTTAGTCTCTTTACACCTGTGGGTAAGTAAAAATTACAGCTAAGATTGATTAGACTCATCCTGTGTGTCCAGCACTATCCTAAGAATTTCACATGCATCAGCCCAATTAGTGTCCACAGCACTCCATGAAGTAGATACTGTTGCATCCTCGTTTCACAGATGAGGAAGCAGGAGTGTGGGGAAATCACATAACTTAGTCAAGGTCAAGTAGAGCTGTAACACCATGTTCTTATTCTCTGTGCTGTGCTGTCTCCCATTATTCCCATTACTTGTCCATCTGTCTGTTGCAAGTAGTTTTGGGTGCTCAGAGTGCTGAATAGGAGTTCTTGTCTGTGGATGTCCTGCCTCTGTCAGAGGAGGTGCCATGTAAACCTCGGTGGAATCGATAAGTAAAGCTCCCTCCACCCTTCCTCTTTCATTTGAGCAGCCTGATAAGCTGCACCATATCTAGCGATAGTGAGAGCTGTCCCAAGGGAGAGAGCACCGTTTATGGCTTCCTGGTCTTTGTTTGACATTCTCTGAGAGTGGGAACTTGGGAAGAAAGAAACGTATTACCCTGTGTTATGGTTTGTGTCTAGATATCACCCAAAGCCTCATGTGGTCATAGGTGGGGCTTTTTCAGAGGTGGCTGGATCAGAGTGTGTGACTCTGGAATTGATTCACGGTGCAATGCTAGGATCAAGGGCACTAGAATTTAGGGTGTGAATGCTACCCTGCCTTAAGTAGCCTCCATAAGATATAAGGGATAGAAAGAGCTGTGGCCCTCTCTTGCTTGTTTTTGCTGTCTTCTGCTTGACGTGAACTGGTTCTCCTCTGCAAAGCCCCTCTACCAAGCTACTCTGCCTTGGAGCCTGCTGATTATAGACTGAAACCTCTGCAGACTGTGACCTAAATAAGCCTTTCCTCCTTTAACTTCGGATGTTGGGTATTTTGTCTTAGCAAAGAGAATGGTAACTAAGACACCCTGTAAATGGTTAATTCCGTTTTGTGGCATTTGTGCTTTCCTTAGTCTGGGTTCCACCAGTGCTTGCCTTGTGGGAGGTTGTCCTTTGGAAGGGGTATGTGAGATGTGTGTCCTGTTGTTTGGAAATCCAAGCAGATGTGCAGAATTTACTCTGGCCCAAGAATGTTACTGGGAGAGATGGAGCTGGCATTACAGGCATGAGGCTACACAGGGCTCTTTTTATCACATTCCTTTCCTGCTAAAATTTTTTAAACAACTATGTCCTCTTGCATAGTATTAAGTTGATCTCTAAAGTGGTCTCACAGGTTTAACAAAGTACAAATGTTCCTCCACGTACAATGAGATTACATCCTTATAACTGTTTTGTAAGTTGAAAATGGTCTACTTTTCTTAGATGGAGTGATGGGTATTAGGTTGAACTGGTTGATAGTGTTCATGTAGGGGTGTTAAAATCTACACTTAGAATTGCTAAAGTCCAGGGCTTTCCTGACCATCTCCTCTGCTTTGTCTTTCCCTCAGCTTGCCACCAGTCGTGTTTAGGATGTGCAGGGAAGAGCCCCCATGACTGCACTGCCTGCCGGCCTGCCCATGCACTGCTAAATGGGCAGTGCCTCTCCCAGTGCCCAGAGGGCTACTTCAACCAGGCAGGGAGCTGTACAGGTGAGTATGTGCCCTGCTGGGTCTGAGTCCCAGTACTCATGCTATACCTTCTCAGTACCACCAGATACTGTAATTAGAAACCTTGCCACCCCAGGGTGAGGGTAGGGCTGTTTCAAGTTTGCAGGCATAGAGGGTAGAATGAAGAGAACAAGTAAAATCCTGTGCTTCCAATAGGAGAGCAGGTCCTCAGTGAAAGTTAGAAGCAGCTTTATCCTGGAGACTATAGTATTTGAATAAACTCTGAACTGGGTTTTTTCTTGCTTGGAAGGCTCATGTGGATAGATAACTCCCTTCATGAATTAAATAGTAATGGCTTTGTCCTGTAAGAACTCAAACTCAATGCAGCATAATGCTTTGTTGGTATGGCTCTCTTTAAAGTTTAAAAGTTTATGTTTCTGATTATTAAAGGAATATGTGTTCATTCTAGCAAGTTTAAAATTTCAAAATAGGAAAAAAATAGAGAACTAAGGGTTTGAGGATGGGCATCAGTGATAATCCCACATCTCAAAAGCAAACAGCTCTTAACCTGGTAATATATTACTTTTTGATCTACCTTTTAGTGCGTGCTGTTACATAGCTTAAGAAAAAATTAGTGCTATATCTTTTTATATGTATTTCCACCCAAACATTAAGTCATAAAATTTCCCATATTATGAAAAATTATATGTACAAATACTTCCCATTCCTTTTCACATATGAACTGAAGGACTGATTTGATATTTGGGGATTGAAGTACTCAAGGATGCTAAGGAGCTCTTTTATTAATGGGGTTTTGCTCCGGTTATCTATTGCCACCCAAAATTAGTATCTTAAAACAACACAGATTTAGTGGCCTATACCAATAATTGATTATTTTCCAGTTCTGGGGATTGATGGGCTCAGCTGTTCAGTTCTCTCTTAGGAGCCTGGAGGTGGGGTCTTCATTGACATATTGGTCACCTGGGTAGTCAAGAATCATTTATTCTGTGAGGCCTTTCCTATGGCTAGTTGAGCATCCTCACAGCATGGCAGTGATGCTAGTCAGCTTTCATGTACTTCAGCTGTCCCCCTCTGCCCCAGTAAATACTGAGGCTGATGCAGAAACTGCCTCAGGACCTACCCTCAGAAGTCTTACTGTTATTGTGCTATATTCTGTCAATCACAGCAGGACAGCCTAGTTTTGAAGGAGTGAGTTCCATCTCCAGTGGGGACAGTGCTTCTGAATACAGGACCGAGGGCATCTTAGAGACACCACCATGGTTGGGAATGCATGAGCATAGGACCTGGCACTGGGCACAGGTGACAGTGCAAGTCTCTGCTTCCCTTCCCCTGATGAGAGCAGCAAGGGGACAGGTGGGGGGGTAGTTCCTTCTTTGACAGCCTGTGCACGTGGTCAGAACACCTTTTATGTTGCAGTGACAGAGATTCTGAAAATTATTACTTTAGCGCAGGATTTCATTGGAATTGGCAAAATACTAAAATTTAAGGTCTTTCTTGTAGTGCTGTATATTCTTATAGCTAGAGAACAGGAAAAAAAAAGACAAAACCCATTCTATTGTGATTCTTATTTTATTTGTTGAGGCCAGCTGACAGGACACAGCTCACTGTGATGAAATTGTATTACAGGTGTTTCTGGAGTCAGAAAACATGTAGTAAATTTACAGAAAATTTTAAAGTAAATTAGCATTCGTTAGATTGATGAAACGTCAAAGAGGAAATTTGAAGCCAGCACAAATTTAGAGCATTGAAGATCAATATTATTTTTATTCTGGAATTCTCTTCCTTTCCCCAAATACCTTGTGACTCTCTCCAGGCCCCTGGTGAGTTGCTTTAGTTTAAACTCTATCAGTGCTCCTGGTGTTGTCCTTGAAAACCTGCTTTCATCTGACCCAGGTGCTTTCTGTGAGTGTAAAAGTGTCTACCTCTAAGCCTTCTCCATCCCTGTGAAGCCGGCAGATGGGTGGCACCCCCAGCTGCAGGGCACCCAGGTCATTGGAAATATTCCAGTCAGGAGGAAGAAGTGGGTGGTGGAACTTATCCCGGGATGCTCCTATCTGTGGGTAGGAATTTTCAAAGTCAAGAGCCTCAGGAATGTGCTGGGGCGATAGTGGGTGCTGTCCTTCTAATCAGCAATGTGTTTTCTTGCTTGCTTGCCTTTTTTTTTTTTTTTTTAATAACTCCTTATCTTCTCCTGGCCTCCTGCCAGAAGGAGAGGCAGTTGACTTCACTCAAATCCCTGCCTTTGCTCTGTACTAGCCGTACGCAGGGAGGGAATTCACGGGCTGCGGCAAGTGAACTGCTCCAGCCTCTCATCCCCCACCTCTTGGAATCTGACACCCTCAGCCCTGCTCTTCCTTGGCACAAAAACCCTGGCTTCTTTGGCGCATTCTGCTGCCTGCCTTGGCAGCACACGCGGCCCGGCAGCGACATTCTTTCATTCTGTGCCATCCTTATCTTTACTGCCTGCACCTTACCAAGGCTCACCTGGGTTTTCGCAGTGTATTATCCCTTGTTAATTTGGTGTGGATGTGGAAGGAGACATAGCTTTGATATAATCCTGCATAAGGAATCAAACTTCAGATACCGCTCATGATAACCTCCAGAAAGGGGATTTCTTCTGTTCTTCGAATTTTAATTACGTACCGCAGATAAAACAGGCATCCAAGCTGTGCCCTGAAGGGAGACCCTGGCTGGCCCCTCGTGCTATCAAGAAGTCTCAGTGTCACTTGCTGTTACATTCCCCCTTGTCTGCAGGAATTCTGAGAAGCAAAATATCCCCTCTTCTCCCTGTCCCGCTCTCTCTTTGCATGGTATTTTTGGGTGTGGGAGTCTTACGACTCCTGTTTGTGCTTTGGACTCCTGGCTTGAACTTTTTTACTGACACAGATGGGGGTGGTTATTCTGGTCCTCAGGAGTGTGTGACTCACTACTCCCACTTTTATAGTTCTAGATTCCATGCTGTGTTTGTGAACGGTGTTCTCATTGGTACCAAAAATGCAGTCTGTTGGCCAAGTCTAAGGATGTGCAAAGCTTACACAGGCATCTCCAACAGATGATTGGAACCTGGTGCTTGGGGCATGCCCCTGTCCCCATGGGACTTGGGAGGCTGAGGCAGGAAGATTCCAAGTTTGAAATGAGCCTGCACAACTTATCAAGACCTTATCTCAAATAAATATGAGGCCCTGGGTTCAATCACCAACACCGCAAACAAATAAATAAGTAAATTTTAAAATAATAATTAGTTTGAGCCTTGTGGAATACGTTTACTACTTCTTGTATTTGTGTGCTGAGTGGTTGGTTCTAATCCTGATTCTTCCTTCCCCCCAGAATGCCACCCAACCTGCAGGCAGTGTCACGGGCCATTGGAATCTGACTGCACCTCCTGTCACCCTCATGTCGCTCTTACCGCTGGGAACTGCAAGACCAGCTGCAAGGCGGAGCAGTTCCTCAACCTCGTTGGGTACTGTATAGGTGAGTGAGACCTCTCAGTTCTGGGGGATCACAAGGCTGCTGCCAGGGCTCTGTACCCCAGGGTCACAGGGGCTGTGGCACTTCTCCTTTGGACGCAGATTAGGAATCCTGTTTACAGGAGACATCTGTCTTATGTCTGAGAACTCACCTCACTCTTGCCCTTAGTTAGACTACTTGTGGATTTGAATCAAACTTCTAGCTTCAGCTCAGTTCTGCTGAGGGCCCTCTTTCAGCTGTGTCACATCATGGCAGAAGTGTGTGTGTGTGTGTGTGTGTGTGTGTGTGTGTGTGTGTGTGTGTGTGTTAAACAAGGAGTAAGAGGGAGAGCCCAGAATACCACAGTCCCCTCCAAAGGCAGGACCCCAATGACCCAAGCACCTCCAACTAGGTCCCACTCGTAAAGTTCATACCATCTCTCAGTAGCACACCCTGGGGGACCAAGCTTTAATAACAACAGACCCTTTGAGGATCCAAAGTATAATTCAAATCATAGCACATAATCAAAGTGCATCTGTGCACATTTACTGAGAACCCAGTGAGTACAAGTTACTGAGTTTCTATGTGAGGGGCCACAAAGTTCTTCCAAGCTACTTAAGAAGATGAACCAAAGACACAATTAACAAATAGTACAAAGCAATTCATGTGCGGTGAGACTCACAGGCAGTCAAGGATGTAGGATTTCAGCAGAGGGAGAAGGAACAAGCTAGGAAAAATACCATGGAGGAATTGGAACCTAAAATGTTTCCAGAAGGATCACATGGGTTCAGTTAGACAGAGGGCACTCAGGCAGGTTGTCCAAATGCCCAAGAGCCAGGCCCAGAAGGAAACAGATGTAGGCCATTCATGGCCAGGGATTCCTCCCACAGTGTGAAGAACATGATTGGTATCGAAGCATATGAAATGAAATGGTGGGGACATTTAAGTTGGAACCAGAGTATTAGAGAACCTGAGGTTTCAGGCCAAAAAGTTTGGACTGGATCTTGCAGGCAGAAGGGCTGTGAGCATTTTGGAGAGAACTGTAAGCTGACTCAGGGTGTGTTATAGGTAAGCAGTCTGAGAGCTGTGTGGAAGATAGACTATAGCAAGAAGAGGTTAGCGTCAGGGAGAAGAACGGGAAGGTAGCACCTGAACTACATCCTTCATGGTGGCTGTTCTAGTTCCATGTTATTCTGGACCCTATTTTGTGGACCCTAAAAATTTTATGCTGGGACATATTTTATAAATAAATATATTTACATAAGGAGATTGGAAAATTTTAATTGTTAATGAGCTCTGTTCTCTCCAATGTCCAGAGCGCTCTTTGATAGTAAATTAGGTGATTAGGAGTTGCACTAATTTTTTTAAGGCTAATAAGGGACCATTAGAATAGAGAATCATGGAACTGAGTTAGTGACTCTGGAAGTCCCCAGTCTTAGAAGAGCAAGTCCCACTAAAATGAGCTGGAAAGAACAAACTTTGGCTGTCCTGAGAATTAGGTGTTTTATATCATGTTTTTAAATAAGGTAATCATGATCTGGAGCTTGGAAATCCTTTGTTTAGTAAATATTGGTGTAAGAACACTTGTTACAGAGAAGTTTGACGGTAATTTCAATTGTCGAGCTTTCAGAGAAGTATGTTGACCCAAAGTCTACTTTCTCGCTGAATGTACTGTATGTCTTTTCTAAACCATTCACATTTGTCTGTAGCATTGCAAGATATTCATTCATTTACTGATTCATCAATCACTAAACCCAGGCTCTGTGCCAGGCTGAGCACTGTTCTGGGCCCTGGGGATACAAAAATGAATGTGGGGCTTGCATTGAAGAACTGTAGTTTAATGAAGGAAGGAATATTAATCTATTAGAGTTGTCATAAGAGAACACCACAAATTGGGTGGTTTAAACAACAGAAATGTATTTTGTCAGCATTCAAGAGGCCACGAGTCCAAGATTAAGGTGCCAGCAGGGTTGGTGTCCTCTGATGCCTCTCTCCTTGGTGTGTAGATGGTCACTCCCTGGCTGCCTCTTCACACAGTCCTGTCTGTCTTCACTTCTTGTGAGTACACCACCTAGGATGGTTTTGGCCCACCTTTTAGCCCCAGTATAACTCAACTCTTTAAAGGCCCTGTATCCAGCCACAGCAGTGTTTAGAGGTACTGAACATTAGGGCCTCAGCAGATGAATTGGCAGGGGGACAGTTCAGCCCATAACAGGGCACACATGATTAGCATGATATTGGTGCAGTTCTCTATGCACAGCACAGGATCCAAAGACAAGTCCATGGCACAGGACCCCACCCAGACTGGAAGGTGGAGCATGGCACAATTGAGATGATTGTAAAAGGGGAGTGAGAGTTAGACAGAGGGGCATGGAGGTTTAAAGGATAGAGGATTCCAACAGTTCCAAAGAGGATGATTATTCACTCACCCATATAGAATTAAATAGAGCGCCAGCCCTGGGCACCAGAATGGTGGGACTTGGAGGGAAAGGATTCAGGGCTGGAGCAGGAAGACTTTGTTCACTCAGTTTAGGAAGAATATCCTTTGTTGTCAAGATTGCAGAGATCTGGGCCGGTGAGATGGCTCAGCGGCTTAAGCGCCTGCCTGGCAAGCGCGAGGGCCCGAGTTCCACTCCCGGAACCCACATAGGAAAAAGGGGCCGGTGATATCGCTCAGTGGCACGGGCGCCTGCTGGCGCGCGAGGTCCTGAGGTCGACCCCCCAGTACCCACCAAAAAAAAAAAAAAAGATTGCAGAGATCTGCTGAAAGTATTTAAGCAGGGACTGTCATGGTCACATTTCTGTGACAAGAAAGATTGGCAGAAGATGGCTTGGAAGAAGATGAGACTAGGGCAGAAAGACCTTCCATAGAGAGCTATAGGAATCCAGAGGGGAGATGAAGGGTTTTAATGAGGAAGTTGCTAAGGGAATGGAGGGAGGGGGTCGTGGCTTCACTAGGTACAAATGATACTCAGGCTGACCTGTATTTGGTTGCTGTTTTGTGGAAATAAATGATCAGAGAGTAGCAATTTCTTATGGTCCAACTAAATAGAAGCAACAGAAACTGCCAATCTCTTAGCCCAACTGGTAACGGTGAGCCTTCCTAGAGGGCTTTCAGGTTTCAGGTCATGGAAATTCAAGGGAGGGAAGTTCCACTTACCATATGATAGCCACCAGGAGCGCATCTCCTATCTTAATTTTACTCTGCATCTAAAGTCCTGGAATTTTGTTTTTCACACTGAAGTGCTATCTTAGTCAAGTCATGTTAACCTCACGGAATGTTTAGATGACTTTTATCTAAAGCCAGGAAAGTGTTAGGAGGAGCGTTGTGGTGACAGGCAGAAAAGAGTGAAGTGACCTTCCAGGGTCCTTGAGAAGCCCTAGCTCACTGGAGGCCGTGAGGAGGACCCTCTGTGCCCCCCTTCCCCGTGTGAGTGCCTTCCAAGGGGCAGGATTTACTCACGGGATTTATTCTCTCTCTGAACTGCACACAAGATCATCGTCGGAGACCTCTTAATTGCACTTAGCTGTTTAAAAAGAAAATTCTGTCTGATCTATCACACAGACAAGAGTAAACACATCCTGGGAACAGGTCCAGTAACCTCGATGTGTTTTCACATACGGAGGTGTCGTATGTGTGGGATTATTTTTCCTTCAAGTCAATCAAAGCAAATACATAGTTTGTGAGATTTAGGCCAGGGCTGAAGGTTTTCAACACAGATAAATGAACAGGGATGACAGGCAGGAGTACACAGCCTGCAACAGGCGTGGTGAAGTGCTATTGAAGCTTGGGTTTTTCTTCAGTTTTTTTTATCCCCACATCTCAGCATTATCAAAAATTTCCAAGTCCTAGGGTGCTCTCTCCTTCATGTCTTTCCAGCTAAAAGCTTTCTCCTATTTATAGAAAAGGGTAAAATTAAAAAGAAAGCACAGATAAAAACCTGACAGGGGGGGCTGGTGAGATGGCTCAGCGGCATAAGCGCCTGCCCGGCAAGCATGAGGTCCTGAGTTTGACTCCCGGAACCCACATAAAGGAAAAAAAGGTCTGGTGATATCACTCAGCGGCACAAGCGCTTGTCTGGCAAGCGCGAGGTCCTGAGGTCAACTCCCGGTACCCACATTAAAAAAAAAAAAAAAAAAACCTGAGGGGGAAATATCCAAATGCAGATGAACAAAAAAATATATGCCTTGGATTTTGTGGAACGCCTAATAGGATGGCTATATTTTTTAGTTCTTCCTGGAGAGGGGAAGACTGGACAAATTAAAATAGCTGATTTGTTAGGGAGGTAGAAATCTGAGAGATTAAGAATTTATTATTGTTATGCAGTCCTTTTTAAAAAGCTGGTTCGGGCCAGTGAGATAGCTCAGCAGCATAAGCGCCTGCCTGGCAAGCGCAAGGTCCTGAGTTTGACTTCCGGTACCCACATAAGATAAAAGGTCCGGTGATATCGCTCAGCGGCACAGGCACCTGCTGGCGCGCGAGGTCCTGAGTTCGACCCCTGGTACCCACAAAAAAAATAAACAAATAAAAATAAATAAATAAATAAAAAGCTGGTTCACTTTTTCACAAATCTGTATAGGAATGGAAGCAAAAGAAGGTAAGTAAGTACAGTACACAGCTACCACACAGAGCATTTTCATGTTGTAGTCCATGAGGCTCAAGGTCTAAGCGATGGTGGTGGGTGTTACATTCAGCAAGAAGTCTTATGAATCTGAGTAATAATGAGCAAGAGAGGGATTTCCTGCTTGCTTAGTCCATGGTAAGGTCCATGGTAGGTTAAATATGATTTCCAAGGCTACAGCTCTGACTAGTGTTTTCCATGTTATTGATAATAATAATGAGGTTGTATTTGTGGATGTATAATTTTCAAAGCATTTCCTTATATATCGTCTCAGAAAAAACAACATGATCTATACTAAAACTGTTGCCTTCTTAAAACAAAACAAAACAAAATAAAACACAACTTGTATTTTCTCCTTTGTGGGACTTTTATTAAACAATACCTTCCCCAGATTTAGTAATGACAAAATGACCTTACTTACAGGCTTTCAACCACAGAGAAACCTCCCGACAGAATTGGAAATACCCCATTTTGTTGACTGGGGAATTTTTTAAAAAAGCTCATCAGAGCACCTGACCAGCACATAGACGGTGCTCAAGGAATGTTGTACAAAACAATGCCTCGAATCAGGCATCCCAGTGTCTAGTCGAATCCCTTGCTAATACGTGGTGTTCTGATCGAGGATCTTTCTTGTTAGTGTGATCCATATTTTGGTTCTTATCTCTTCTTTTTTCATCTTCCTTTTCATTCCATTTGGTTCTGTTCTTCTATCTCTGCACTTTTTCAATTTTCTTGTGCCTTCAGTTTTAGGAAAAAAAACACTTTTTGAACTTTCCTTATCTTCTTTTTTTGTAATGCACTTTCTTTTCTTGTTTCTCATCATGTCATCCTATCTCCTATTTTTTGAACTATGAATTGCATATCCAGTCTCTCTCTAGAACTTTCAGTGATTGTCTCTTCCATGTTCTCTTGATTTGTGTGTTAAGGGATCACACTGTCTGCTGAAGAATGATGGAATATTTCAAGGCATTTCTTTGAGATTTTCTTTTCAGGAGAAAGAACATGATCTATGCTAAAATTGAGGCCTTCTTATAAAAAGAAAAGAAAAAAAAAGCAGCTTGTAGTTTTTTCCTTTGTGGGATTTTTATTAAACAATGCTTTTCCATCTTTAGTAATGACAGAATGCCCTCACAGACAGTCTTCCAACTGCAAACCTCCCAGTGAAGCCAAGGCTGCCACTGTCTTTGAAGGAACAATGGTCCAGGCCTGAACTGGAGAGAATTCTTGTGTGGCTCTGTACTAACCGAACATGGCCGAATTTAGACACAGGTTAGCCTCTTTAGTACTAAGGCACTAGAATTCCAATCCTACACCTGCCTGTTTTTCTTATATAATAAGTCCTCGATTTATGAATGAGTTCCATTCTGGGAGAATGTAAGTCGGATTTGTTTGTAATCTGACACAGTGAGTCTTACACAGTACATAAGATCTGTGAATCTTATGCAGTACACCAGTAAAAGTTCGCAACTCGAATGTTGGCAAGTTGGGGACTGACTGTACAGGTGTAAACCTATAGGACTTACTTGTAATCAACAAAAACAGTGACTTAGTTGCAAGCACGATGATCAATAGCATGTCAGTTCTGATTGGGCTGCTACAGTTGAAGACTAACAAGTGTTTGCTAAGCACTTACCATGTGGCTGCCCTTCACCTACATTAGCTCATTTAATTCTTGATGCAACCCTGGGAGGTCAGTTCTGGGATTAGTACCATTTCCTTTTTTCAGGATTAGGGATGTTAATTTATTTGCCCAAGTTTCACAGCTAGTGAGCAGTGCGGCTGGGCTTTGCACCCACTTCAGGGCCACATGTAACTGCAGTGTCGTCATTGCCTGATCTAATTTCTGTCAGACCTTTTCTGCTTCTTGGCAGGCATTTTGCTGACCTCTTTTTGAGGCTTTGCAACTGTGTCCACCATGGTTTCCCCGCTAGCTGTCCACACTCCCTCTACTCAGGTCTCCCTAGCTCTCTTCCTGCTGAACCCACAACTGCCTTCTTTTCTGCTTATAGAGTAACATCATCTGATAAAACCAAACAAAGCAACCTTGCCTTCTCCTCAGATGTCCCAGTGCCTTCTGCTTCCCTCCTTTTCCTTTGAGAAAGGTGCTTTCTTGCACCCCTGCCTGTGACCCAGAGCCTGTCTCCTTCATTAGGAATTCCTTCAGTCAGTTAGTTCTTTCCTCTTCTGGTTACACATTCTCTCTCTTTCTCTTGCTCCTTCTCTCTCTCTCCCTCTTTATTTTCTTTGCACTTTTCCTTTGTCTAAGACCTTAGTGTCTTTTACAGCTTTCATCTTCCTTTCTATTTTTTCCTTAGATTCTATTCCAAGTGCATGTGATGATCATGTCCAGGCCCTCATTTCCCTCGACCCGCCAAACATCTGATCCACAGGAACCATAGTGAAAAGTTCCAGAGAAAGCTCCTTCCCCCACAAGTCCTATTCTTTCTTCTCCTGACTTTCTTGTTCACCCATTAGTGATTTTTTTTTTTTTTATGTGGGTACCGGGAGTCAAACTCAGGACCTCGCGCTTGCCAGGCAGGTGCTTATGCTGCTGAGCTATCTCACCGGCCCCTATTAGTGATTTTTTTAATCAGCATAATTGAAGTCCATTGAGTTACCTGCTTCCTGACTGCCCCTACTCCATATTCCTGTCCCTCCATGTCTTCAGTTTCTACCTGTGCAATGGCTCTTGGATGTATTCCTTTTCCTCTGTTCCCCCACCCTCATCTTTCCCAGATAGTAGCCTCATTTTTTGTCCTGAAGACTCTTCCCCACTAAAGCTCTCCCACTTCTTCCCAAGGTGAGGGTAATACTTCTTAAAGATCAGCTTTGCATTGTAAAACATTTTGATGCTCGGAATTCTTGATGGCTTCTCATTGCTACCACATTAATTATAAAGTCCTTTCCCTGATTTCCAAGGCTCCTGGTCTCCCTTGGTCCCTGAGTGATTGTCCACAAGTGCATCCATGCTAATCCTCTTCCCCTCCGCCCTGCCCGCTGCTGTGTGCTGTTGTGGTCTTCTCTCCTAACAAGGACGTCCTCTGCCAGCATCATTTGCAAGCATCAAAGAAGCACCAAAGTTCAAGTCTCTTTTACTCCCTTGGATTAACTATTCTCTAGTCCTCCTTTAACGCTGACTGCATTTTGAGTGTTGCTTTCTTGCCGTCCCTTCCTGAGCATCTCTAGGGAAGGTTCTGAGTCTGACTCAAAGCTCTGCCTCCTGTGTTACTTTCCAGAGGGCCTCATACCCAGCTGACCGGCCATAAGTGTAAATTGAAGTGAACTATTCTCTGTTTTGGAGCTTCATCAATTAAAGCATAAAAGTTGGATACAGGGCATCAGGATACAGAATCCGGAGTTGTGCCTGTTGGCAGTGCAAGCTGGTACCAAAACCAAGAGCTTTACCCCCACATTTGACGCTGCACTCGTCACCTCCCTCTACCCCCTTCTCAGGCTGTCTGTTTCCTTGGCTCCCACTGCAGCCTTCTCAACACGTGGGTGTTTCTGGCAACGCTGGGTAGAAATCACTGTCCTGTAACACTAAGGTCGTTCTATTGTGTTTTCTGTTCGGTTGGTTTGTTGAGAGTAAAGCAATAGCCATAGGCACTGAAAAAAGAAGTTTTGTTTGATTGTTTGGCTGGTTGGCTTTGTTTTGTTTGTTTTATGAGTTCTATATTAAGACAAAGAAAAAGGACACTTGGTTTCAAGAGCTTATGGGAGGGCTAGGCCCAAAGTCATGATCAAAGGGGAACGAGATAAGAGTCTTCTTTCTCCTTTGCCATCTGAATGTTATTTTTGGATTCCTGCTGTGCTTATCTCACAAGTTGAACCCCATCAATTTAAAAAGTGACATCAGAACTCACATTCTACACCTTTTAAAGGTCCTGAGTTTCAGCACGAAATCATTTCTTTTTCATCTGATGAGGAACAGCCACAAGAGCTTATTATTTTAACCCCTTCCAAATGCAGTTAATATAGTTGCCTTAAGAACCTAATCGACCGATGGGACATTATTAAAAATCTCACTGTCTGTGTAAATTTATCTCTGTGGGTCATTATTCATCAGCAAAGGAGTCACTGCCCCATAAAACCAACACCCAAAGCCATTGCTTTGACAGTACACGTTTACTTTAATATCTTCAAGCTTTTTTGACTTTGCTCGCAAGAAATGAGATAAATTTCAATGCTGTGTGCTTTCATCTGTGGTGATCATGGGCAACCCTCATTGGTCCTCGAAGCAGAGCCTTGTGATGTGAAGACAGCATCACACAGCAATGACCACACGCAATTCCCTCACAGCTACAGGGTGACATATTAGACGATGCTGCGGCTGCTGAGTCAAAATAATACTTTTTCATCTGTTTACATTTTTAGCATGTCCTCATGCTGTTCATTTTTAGAAAACAAATAGAATCTTCTGCTGCTTAAAACAAGAGATGTATTTATTTTATCTGGAGTTAATACACCATTTCCAGGCTTCCTTGTAACGTGTTTTTTAAATTGCTTGTGTAGAGTGTGAACTCACACACACGAACAACTGGAATTCTATCTGCCTCTTCCCTACCACACACATCCTTATTATATACCAGTGAAAGGAAACAGACTAAGCATAAATGTAGCCTGGGTCTCCCTCCTTTCCTTGTCACCCTTAATGATACTTATATTTAAAACACACTTCACTGTAATTACAGGCAGTAGTGAAAAGTAAGACTTTACCGAGAAGCAATGGAAGGACTCTGAGAGACTGCATTGTTTCTAAGCGTTGATGGATGCATACTCACCAGTTAGACATATTTGAGGTCAGCCTCCCATTTTTTGATTACAGGCAGGAAGATCAGCTGTGGAAATCTTACTGCACAGATGGGGCTTTTAGGAAGGGACGTTAATCCTTGCCGAGGCTCTGGATCGGTGGGGTGGAAACTCAATTCCCCTATTTTAGTAGCTGCAGTCCTGGTACAGATTACCCAGTGACAGTATAAACTTCCTCTAGTGTGTCCTGTGAAATTGTTTCAAATATCACCTTTGAGAAGGAAAGGGGTGGGAGACAGAGAGGAGTGTGGCAGGCAGATTCATTCTGGGGTCCACTGGCCTCTCTGACATTACTGCCATTCATTCCAAGGACAGTTTCTGACGGATGTGTTCCTACAGCGTGGGTCTAGCAAGGACCCTGAGTTCATTACTCAGATCCAAGAATTCGAGAGTTGCCTCCAGAGCAGCGTAGTCTCAGAAACTGAGCCCATAGAATGGACTGTGTGTCGAGTGACGAGTGCCACACAGCTCACCCAACACACAGTCACCCCCGGCAGTGCCCGGAGATGGGGCTCATACCACCTTGTAATTATGTTTAGGTTATATAATTACACATTTCGCAGGCAGGGGGATATTTCTCTCTTCATTATCTCAAATCGTAACTGACAAGGCAGTTGCAAATTATCACATACACAACCAAGTAGCATCCTTTCCTCCCAGTTTGAAGTGGATTTTGAAAACCAGGTAATGTAACCCACATTTACTTTTCCATGGACCTCCAAATTCTCTGCACTTTCCTAGTATTTTTATCCCAATACTTTTTTTTCCTTTCATGCAACAACTCTGCAGGCACTGACTACTAAGTAGTAATGATTTGGCCAAATTCTACATTGTTTCCATTTTTAAAGGAGTTTTGGGAAACAATGGAAGTTGTAAAGGAGGTTTTACCTAAGATTTCCCTCTTCTTAGAACCCTTTCCAAACCCAAATGGGTCATCCTACCCAGGTCCTCTTGCAGCTAATTCCCACTCAGTGTGCCCATCTCAGCCTCCCTGGGAAGTCTTCCCTGCCCCTTGCACTGAGTTGGTCCCCCAGGAATACCCTTCTGTGGCACTCTGTCCTCACCCCTGGAGCATCCTGCAGGACATTTCTAACAGCCTCACGCCTTCCCACACTCATTTTCACTGTGTTTCTCTGTGGCCCTACCTGCTGTGCTACATCTCCATTGCCCTGTGGCCTGTGACAGAGGACACAAGTTGGAGAGAGCCCTCATTAAGGCAAAAGGCACAACCAAGTCCACTTGACCACTGGATTCTTAACTATTCCCCTGGGCTGCTTCCAGCCTGTCCATGAGAGGCAAAGCAGCAGCAGAGCGCATGCAATGCTCCCTCTTGTTCTCTGGCTGAAAGGCTTTTGAGAGAGGGGTGGAGAGGAGAGTGGAGGGGTTGTACTGACAGAGGGCTCAGGTCTGTTATTTATTTTATTTATTTTTCTATGTTTTACCTAGGCCCTGGGCTCTACAAATTTAGTGTTTGTGTAGTTTGTTTTTTTTTTTTTTTTTTTTCATGAACCCAGGACTTCACATACGTTAGGCAAATGCTCTGCTACTGAGCTACATCCCCAGCTCAAAATTTGGTACCTTTGTAGTTCTGATTTCGATAACGTTCTCTGGCAGCACATGATGACTCATGCTTCCCGGTCCAATGGAGGAGGTCACAATGGGTGAGGAAGAGCTCACTGGTTGATACTTCAGATTATTATTATTACACATACTAATTATCCAATTATAAATATAAATCCAGTGTCATTGTCTTCCACAGTGCTGAAAGCTTGATGATTACAGTGGCCATTTGAATATTTTTATTGTTTGAAAGAAAAAAGAAAAAACGTTTAAATGCTCAACCTCACATGATTAAAAATAAAGCAATGCTTTAACACCAATCTTCACCAACCAAATTAGCAAAGATCTTCTTAAGATTTTCAAATTTCTTAGTGTTGAAGCAATCAATGGCTTTTGGAAGTACAAATTGACACAGACTTTCTAGAAAGAAATTTGTGATATCTGTAAAGAATCTTGCATTGTTTTCTAGGCCTGTGGGGGTTAAAGTGTCTGCTCCTGAGTATGTGTGGATCTGATGTGTGAGCTAATGACTCTGAGAGTCTCACTTTCCTCATGTATAAAATGGGGATGATGACATTGTTTGCATCATCTCTTTAAATGAGATTATGCGTTTATACAATTAGTATAGTGCCTGATATGTATTCACAGATCAGTAAATGAAAAGTATAATGATACTTTGGATTGTACTCTTTAACATTGTCTTTTAGGAAATAATCTAGAATGCAGACATATGTGCAAAGATTTTATCGTAGCCTAAATGAGAAAAGTGGAGACAAATTGGAAGTGAATATTCAAACTATAAGAAAAATGGCAATTTTTTGTTTGTTTACTCAATGGTAAAATATTATGTAGCCTCTAAAAAGGATGTTTACAAAGGGGCGCTAATGACTTGTGCAGATGTTGATAGTATTGAGTTAAAAAAAAGTACTGTAGTTACACATGTAATATAATCTCATCTATATAATATAATCTCATATCTATTACATATGTAATATAATCTTATCTATCATATGTAATATAATCTCATCTCTATATATAAAATTGTGTAGAAAAAGATCTAAAAGAAAAATGTGAATGTTAGCAGTTTCCAACTCTGAAAGGCATTCCTAGGGATATTTTCATACTGTACTTCGCAAAAATTTCCATATTTTCTTCCATGGATTACTTTGCAGTCAGAAAAAGAAAACTTCCAGGTGCCTATTTGAACCCCACTTGGCCACTCCTGTGTACATTACAGTGGCCCCCAGGCTTGAGCCTGAAGCTTGCAGGGTACCCGAGGGACTGCCCCCTCACAGCCTGTGGCCTGCATTCCGCGGTCTGCCCTGGGGACCCCACTTTGCTGGTTCAAAGTCAGAACCTGGGTATTAATCCTTAGACTCCTGATGCTGTGGTTTCTGGCTTCTTCCCCTCTGCCTCATCACTCATGTTGAGGTCTCCCAAGGAATTCTTTCCTACCAAGAGATTTTGACTTCAAGCCTCTGAAGACAAAGGTGTTTCGTAGGTTTTAGAAATTTATTAATCCTTATGGCTTGGGTTAATAAAAATCAGTCAGCCAAGCTTCAGAGCAGGGTACAGGGGCATATTCACTTAGCGATCTTCTGTTCAGGGCTTGTGCACAACAGGATTGGGAAGGGAGGTTTGCATGGCTGGATTAATGCAGTACTCACTCCGATTATAGTTTTGGAATGAATTTATTATTCAGAGGAGCTAGTGTTCAGCATGACTTTTTAATAGAATGAAAACAGGTAGTGAACAAAAAGAGCCCAACTTACCAAACTCAAGTAGTTGTGATTTCCTCGGTAAGGGAGAACTATAAACTAGCTCAGACAATGTGATGCTCTGGGCAGCCCACAGTTGATTGTTTTATATTTTTAGGCATCATTTATGGGTTTCTCCCTCACCTCTGAGGTCTCACTCTGTCATGCACTGTGATATGTCTGGGGAATGATGGATGCCTTCTTAGGGCTGTAACAACGTGCAGTCATAGAAGGCAGCAGAGGCCCTGAGTGATTTCATTCTCTGTAACTCTTGGGCCCTTTCCACTAGCCTCTGGTATATGCATATCCACACTAGGCATTTCTGGCATAAGATATCTGGAGACTTGGTTAGGAGGACAGAAGAAGTGGGAGGTAGTGAGGGGTCCCTGTATTTATCAGTGAGTTGGAGGCAGAGAAAAAAACCAGCCAAAGTGAGCACCGGGATATATTATGCAAAGAAAGGAGAGAGGGTTTCGAGGAGGTGGGCTGGTGGGAAGTGCTGTGTGCTTCAGATTTCAGGCAGGATGAGGAATCAAGGAGGCCGGTGGATTTGGTCATCGGAGGCCATCAGAGACCTTTTCAAGAGTGACACTGTAGAAGAATTGTGGAGGTGGAAGGCAGTAGGGTGGCCAAGGAAAGGAAGGAGAAGGGGAGTTCATAGAGAAAAGCGGGGGTGGTTCAGAGCATGTTTGCCGGTAGAGTCAGGGAGAGTAGAGAGATGAAGGGGAGGTGGGGGGTGCAATAATGTTGAATACAAGATCAAGAAAGTCCACGGAGGAATCCTGAGAAATGAGAGGAAAGGAACTAAAAAAGAATAAAGGTAGACGTCCGTGGTTGGAGGGAATGCCCAGAAGGCGTTTCTGCATGACCCGGAAGTGGAGTGGATGAGGTCACACGGGAGGCAGGCGGGGCAAGAGGGGTGGTGACTTGGGCCCTGTAGAGATGGTTCAAAGCCACTGCTGGCGGGGTAGGAAGGAATGTACATACCCTAGCTCTAGCTTCTTGGAGAAGTAATTAGTACACTTTACACTCCTCATTTGAACAGCATCAAGGGAGCGCCAAGATGAGACAAACCCATAAATACGTATTTATTATACCTGCAAAATACTTCAGAGATCTGCTTACTTTCTTTTCAGAGCGTCCCCTTGGTGCTCATTCTTTTTCATTTCTCTAATTGCACACTGGAGAAAGCTTCAGTTAGATGCAACTGGTCTTTAAGGCGCCGAGGCTCTGCAGATCTCGGCAGCGCGCGCCCGGGCCGGGGCCGCTCTGCGCACGCGCACTCGGAGGCCACGGCCTCCGCCTAAAGGATCCTAGGTTTCCCACCCTAACATTTACCCACCCGGGACGGTAATCAGGAAACACCGCCACCTTTGTTAGCTCCAGCGGTGTCCCTGTGCTTTCGATCCTCCCGGTGCGCGCTTGGATTGCGCTCGCGCAGGAAACAGAACACGGGCCGCCTCCTCGTGTTACCCTCCCTACAGTCACCGCTTCCGTTATAATTCACTGGGAGGCTGTAATGAGGATTAATTTGGCTCTTAGGATGTCACGCATTGTCCCTAATATTGGCAAAGGACTGCGTGTAATGCGAAACTTCCAGGGTTCAGAGAAGGGTCAGGGGCTTTTGGTTTGCGGGCCTTGCTGAGGAGGACGCTTCCGGGGTGACAGGCCGGGCCCTGGGCCAGGTCCTGCGCGAGGAGGGGGCGCTGGGTGGGGTGAGCGCTGCTCTGCTCACAGGGAGTGGGCCTAGATGACTGGCAGTTGGGAAAGTATCGCCAAGAGAATGGAAAGAAAGGCCTGCCTAACGGGGCTTGAGGCCGGCGAGCTGTTCTACTGACAGGGATCTTTTCAGTGAAAATATAGCCTGACAGCAGAACCTCCATCTACAAGGCCTTGAGACCAAACGAGACATATCTGGGCCTCGAGTGGCACATTAGCAAGAGCACACAAGTGCCACGACTGCGACGGGGGATGATGGACGAGCTCTGGAAAAACATGAAGATTCCTTCTTTTTTCCTCATCTTTACTCCTTTTTCATTTTGGTGGATACTTTTGGGGATGGAGGATGGTAAATGAGATTCCGAAGGTAATTGTCACTTGAAAGGAAATTTTCACTGCAATGGAAGCTAAACACAATCCGGTTCCTCATTGGAGAGTAACTGTTGTAGGAGTGAGGATAAGAGCACCGGTCGCAGGAGATAATTTGTTTTATAGCTTTAATCACGGCTGATCCCATAGAGCTGCTATGAACTATCGTGTCCTAAAAATGACATTTCAACTCAGAACTCTTCCTTGTAACTTTCTCTCTAGCTAAAGACTAGCACTTTCCAGCAACTCAATGCAGTGATCTAAAAAGCTGCAGACCCTCCCACACTGAAGCCTGAGACCAGTGTGTCAGGTGCGGGAGAGCAGGAGGGTGTGGTGACAGAGTACACTGCACTCAGGTGCTCACAGCTCTTGGCAGAGAGTTTGGTAGGTTTTTGGTTTGTTTGCTTTGCCGTATGGGAGATTGAACCCGGGGCTTTTGTACTGAGCTACATCCCCAGCCCTTTTTAAATTATGAGATAGGGTCTTACTAAGTTGCCCAGGGTAGGCTCAATGCACTGTAAGCATGCACTAGCATTATAGGCATGCGCCCCTGTGCCGGCTGGGTTTGGGAGTATTGATGTTACTGTTCCTCTGCCCTTGGTAAAGATCTGTCACATGGTGCTTGATTTGGTACTTGTAGGTTGTTCAGTTGGAAAGAGATTAAAAACTCAGTCACTGTGCTGGGCTTCACCGTTTGCTGAAACCCTCGAGCACACAATGTGAACAGGTCTGCTTCTACGTTGCTGACATCTGCCTCTGGGCTACTCTTCAGCTATCTGTGTCGCTGCTGGTGACTGAAATCACTCTGCCCTTTAGCATAGCGATGAGACTTGTGCTCACGAGCGTCCGTGCCTCCTCTCTGCTCCCTGCCCGCTGCAGACTGCCACCCCCTGTGCCAGCACTGCACGGCCAATCTCCAGGACACTGGGAGCATCTGCCTGAGGTGCCAGAATGCCCGCCACCAGCTGCTGGGTGACCACTGTGTGCCCCACTGCCCTTCTGGATACTACACAGAGAGGGGCACTTGTAAAAGTAAGTGCTGGACCAGGAGCTGGAAATGCCTCATGAGATTTTCTTTGGGGCTGGAGCCTAGAATGATGAATTTCCCAAAGCGGGAGGTGGCAGGAAGCCTATGGGGACTGGGGGGACCACACATACAGCGCCAGTGTCCTTTGCATGGTGACTGTCTTACCCCCTCCCCCTGCTGCTTTAGAAGGGAACCTGGCACCATAGCTTCTGTTTTGTCTCCTTTCCCTCTGCAGGATGCCACTCCTCCTGCAGGACCTGCCAGGGTGGAGGACCTTTCTCCTGTTCTTCCTGCAACACCAACCTCGTTCTGACCCACATTGGCACCTGCAGCGCCTCCTGCTTCCCTGGACATTATCTGGATGACAACCGTGTTTGCCACCGTACGTGTTTTAATGAAACTTCTCTCTTCTTCTGCCCTTCTGGGGCCACTGGAAGAAATGGGAAGTTCTTGTTTTCCATATTCTCTCTCAGTAGCCTTTATTTTTCTAAATGGAAGGAAACCAATTTGCAGAGACAGTGTGGATGCCACTAGTAGACTGTAATTCAGATATCAGCCTGGTTGAAAGTGTTCTCTTCTCTAAATACCAGCTGTGTGTGTGATCTTGGGTAAGTTCAGTTCTCTGTTCCAGTGATCTCACTTATAAAATAAATATTAGCCTGTTTCATCTTTATGGTTTTTCACAGCTATCCAGTTTTTGATCCTGGGCAGAGAATGGAGCTCACTTAAGTACACAGTCAGTGGCTACACACTTTTCTGGATTTAACTTGCTTTCTTCATATATTTGTTGAATATTGACACCATACAAGCCTTTACATGTTACTAAACATTCCAACTATTTCTGCCCCCAAAGTAGTTATTTTGTCTTCATAACATGTTTAGATATCCTCTTTCTCAAATAAGTCGGAATATGATTGATTGCCTTGTGTCGGGCTGAAATGAATTAGGATAAATTAGGGAATCCTTCACAGATGAAGGGACATTTCTGATAGGCTGAGAGGTAGCTTGCTTTATTTCAGTCACTAAAGTGTCATTTTAAAGAATTGTGTCCTACTTTTGAAAATGACAGTGAACAAATAGAGTGGTGATGTCTCACTTTTATGTTCCAGGCAGTATCATGTTGGTGGTATTGCAGAGGAGTCACAAGGAGGCTGAGCTGTGGGGTCAGGGGTCTGATGCTCAAATCCTAACTGCCACTCACAGTGAACTGCCGCTTTATGGCCTTAAGCAAGTCAATTAATTGCTGGGCCTCAGTCTCTTTTTCTGTAATAGAGGGATTATAGCAGTATCTCCATTCTAGTTGCACTCAACACAGACCCTAGTAGAGGAGGAGGTCCCTCTTGGTATAGATTAAGTCTTGTTATTGTCATCATCTTGAGCATCATTGGCATTACTGTCATCTGGAATAAAAGGCAAATCAAGCAACAAAAAGTATGTAGATAGGACGATATTACTGTTAGTTCATTGAGTGTTGGCAAGCATTTGCCTTTGAAATGAAGCTATGTGAATCTCACTTTTGCATCACCTGTTGAGACAACAGTAGAAACCTTTACTGAACCAATGGTAAGATTTCTTCACTTTTATTTTGTTTTTTGGGTTTGTTTGTCTGTTTGTTGAGACAAGGTCTCACTATGTAGTCCAGACTGGCCTTGAATTCGTTTATGTAGCCCAGGCTGGCCTCGAACTCACAGCAATCCTCCTGCCTCAGCCTCCCAAGTGCTGGGATTACAGGTGTGCGCCACCATGGTCATGTAGATTTCTTTACTTTTAATAACAAAAATTTTGCATGTTATATATCAGCTGTCTGCCAGAATCTGTACATCCTGTAATACAAGAGATAGGTGTGACACACTTTCATGTTCTATTCAAATGCAAGAGAGTATTGGCGGAGAAATAGTGACTCGGATTTATGAGGATCTTCACAGCAGTGGAATCACAGAAATAGAAGTTCAAAAGGAAAAATAGAATCCCTTGTATGAAGTATAGATGACAAAAATGCATAGTATTGAAATATTTCTCTTTGGGGAAGTGTTTGCCTCGCTGCAAGTTGGCACCTTTGCTATGCTACCATGTGAATAGGATTTCATAGGCTGTTTCATTTGAATTAAGAAGCTCCTACCTTTAGTCCTTAAGATTCATTCTTTTAAGAATGAATAAAGTAAGCCCTTAAGTTGGAATATTTGAGTTTCTAGCGTGTTAAAAAAAAAAAAAATACCAATGCCTCTTTGTAAGGCTCACCATTACAGACAATTATAGGCCTGCCAGTTTTAAAAATTGTTCAGTAAAGGGCTTTTGAGGAAATGTAACCAGTATTACAGGAGACAATGATAACCGTATTATTAAAGAAAATAAGGACTAGTGAGCTTTCTAGATTCTTGTTACAGAAATCTTTAGAGAGTTTGTACTCTTAACTGAGCTCTAAAATTTAAGGGTGAGTGGTTGAGGCAGGAACATTAAAAAGCAATGCTGAATAAGCACAGTGCCTTGCAGTTGGAGGAGATCTCCAGGCTACCCAATCCAGCCTTGCCCCAGTGCAGATATTTTTTCTCCCTCTTCCTCCCAGACCTCTGCTAGAACCATCATGGGCAGACTGTTCTTTCTGATCAACCCTAGAACTCTCTGGAGCAATAGAGAATAAGTCTCCTCCCTCATTCACATGATTACATTCAAAAGTTAGAAATCAACTCTCATTTCCCGCCTGGACATCCCTGATTCCCCAACAGAACTGGAGCCAGCAGACAGTTTGAACAGAGGTTGATAGCGGCTCTCAGACCTAGAGAAAAGGCCTAGTAAACTCCTCATACTGGGAGGACCTCACTCCTTGCTCCCTGAACACTGGTGACAGCACATCCCTGGTTCACTTCCTGGCTCCTGTTCTACTTGCCACCTTTTCCTCTGTCCTCCTGGCACTCCCTTTGGTGCTCAGTGACCTCCATGACCTGCCCCGGACACTGCTGGTGTGGACCTGTCACACCAACATGGCTGCCTCAGGAGGAGGACTTTGTGTGGGGTGAATATAGTAAGGAGGAAAGAGTGCTCCTTCACCACATGCCTCTGGAGATAGAAGCTGAGGACCCAAGGGCCTATGGTGTGTACACAGCTACTGTATATGAGGCAAAGGTGGCCATTGGCTGATTGCCTTAGGAAGGAGAAGAGGAAAGATGGAGATCAAGATGGTACAGGTACATCCCTTTACATCCACAGAGTCATCTAGCATTTCAAAATGTTCAATGTAAGGGCTGACGTATACACCCAGGTACCACAGGGGAATAAGAAACTGCATACGGAGATTCAGGAGCACAGAGGCAGAGGAAGGCTGAGAAAGTACAGCATCAGAAACCCTCAGACCTCAGGGCAGAGGATTGTTGTGTGGCCCCAGGCAGAGGAGCTGGCACTGGGCCTCATTTGCAGTTCCATGCTGAGTAGGAAGGCCAGCTGGCATGTAGATTGTGGGGAAACTCCTCAACTGAAGCTTATGTTAGTATCTTCAGTAATAACATCACATTTTTAGTTGATATTAAATCTTTAATTGGTGAAAAGTCTTGGGCTGATTTTCTCTATAGAAAATTGCTGTCTAAGCAAGTCTTCTCCATCCTATATTTGTTCAGTTGGTTTTAGAACACAAATGCAGGACTTCACTTATAGTTCTGCTTATTTCACTTGATTACTTTAGGTTTATTGTTTCAAATGGTTGAAAAAACTGAATTCTTATTCTCTCAGCTGGTAAAACTCAACCATGTGTTTCTGATACAGGTATACGTTCCATATTTAAATTTGATTAGCATGATTCTTTTGTTTAAAGTCATTACTAAAAATATTGATCAGATAAAATATTAAGGCTTGATCACTATGATCACTCTACTAGGGACATTGCTTTTGCTAATTATGAAGATTTACTAATCACTTTTTGAGTGTGCATTTCAATCATCTTCAAAACTACATACAACTGTTAGGGCCTACTTTATTTTTGAATTCACAAGTCTGTTTTCAGGATCTTTGTCAAATGCTATGCCCAAATCAAAATCTGTGCATAAAAATCCTAGCAAGAAAAGAATAAAAGTTTAGTCTTGGATAAGCTTCCAACAGTTAAAATACATATTCTTTTCTAATTAGTTCCAAAGTGTCTGTTTGAAAATGCAATCTATATTTTTCCTAGAATCTTAAATTACCAATCTACACATTCAAATGAATATTTTTATCACAGTGACTTTCTCTGTAGGTGAAACAAGAGTATGTCATTTCTCTTTTATTTTATAGGGAGGTAATATTCCTGCATTATGCTGTACTTGTATCCTATACTGTAGTCCTAAAACTATAGGATTGCTCTCATCCCCTCTCCCCTGACATGCACTTAAAGTGGATTTCAGAATGGGGCAGAGATGTAGGTGCTTGTGTGTGTGTTTGTGTGTGTTGGTATATTAAGTGCTTGGCTTTGTTCATTTATGTAGCAGGTATTGACTGCGCACCTGCAATATGACAGATAACCAGCCATGCGCTGGGCTGGGGAATAATGCAAGGAACAAAACAAAGCTGGTCTTTGCTTTCCTGAAGTCTACAGCTTAAAGGATACAGATGTTAAACAAGTAATCACTTAAGTGCAAATCATTACACATGGCAGGAAAGAAATGTCTATGGTGGTAATATGAGCATGTACCTCGGAGACTTGCTCTAGAGTAGAGACCCCACAAAGGCTTCCTGGAAGGACAGAATGAAGAGTAATTGTTAAAGAGACTTGAAGTTTATATTAAGCAGATTCAAATGTGATAGGATTTCTAGGTGGAGAGAATGGAGAAAGTATGGAGGGACAATATTTGTAGAAGTGATGACTGGAAATTTTCCAGTATTAAAGAAAGACATTGAGTTTGTAGGGGAAAGTGTATTCTGTGAACCGAGTGATATGAATAAGCCTCTCTGGTGGATGCATGGAAAGTAGATTGCAAGGGCTCAGCCTGGATATGAGGAAACCAATCAGGAGGCTGTGACTGGAATCCTGCAAGGATGATGATGGGTTGGGTGTATTGGGTTTTGTGGATATGGAGAAAAGCACCAAGTTCAAGGAGTTATGTTAGAGAGTTTGAGTAAATAAGGACTGACTGGATAAGGAGTGAAAGAAAGAGAAATACCAAGATAGACTCCAAGGTTTCTAGCATGAACAACTGAGCACATAGAGCAATGGCAGTTGTTAGAGAAGACAGAAGCACCATCAAAGTGGGGGGTCATTAATTACACAGCTGGCTGCTAAGAACTACAATGGAGCAAACTAATAAACCAAGTAAGCTTTGAGTCATTTGTATCTTAAATTATGGGATTTTGTAATTTCCATGATAAAGTTGGTGTTTAATTTTAATTTTGGCATTACACACACACACACACATACACGCACACCTAAATCTCCATCATAAACTATACAGGGCTTGTTTCCTTAAGAAATAAGGTTCAAATAAAACTCTGGACTTCAATTCCAGAGGTCTTAGGGTAAGCACAAATTCTGTTGCTGATCACAGATTTCCATCCATGGGTTTATAATTTATCTATAGGAAAACAAGATTATCTTCTTTTATTTTGGAAAATAAATAACTAATATTTTCTGTATCTGCTGCTCACAGAGGAGGGTTACGAGTTATAATTAGAGAGCAGGTTGAAGCAGGGCTTTGTTCCCGCGTGGCATCTGCCTGGGTTTCATCAGAGTTTCTGCATTTTCGATTGTAATCATCCGGTTATTTTCTTCTATCTATGCAGCGTGTGACACACATTGTCGGAGCTGTGCCTCACATGCCAGCTGTACCTCCTGCCGAGATCCAAACAAGGTGCTGCTCTTTGGGGAATGCCAGTATGAGAGCTGTGCCCCACAGTACTATCTTGACATCTCCACCAAAACGTGCAGAGGTAAAGCTCTTCCTGAGCTATGTATGGATTCTTTTATTCAGTGATACCCATTTACCAAGGTGCCCAGGTGCCCACAGTGGGAAAATGCCCTCATCAAATGTGTTGACTTTCTCTGATGATAGCAAGAATTACATAATCATTTATTCACTCACCTATTTGCTTATGAAGCACATTTTTGAGCTACTATGTGGCATTGATAACTGGACCAGAGATGGCAACTGGAAACCTTCAGCATGTATTTGGCCCTTAGACACATTGTGTTTGGCCCACCTAGTGTTCTGATGCTTTAAAATCTTTGATTATTTGCCTTTTATAAATCAAAAGACTTTGCAAAGAAAAATTGGAGTGTTTTGCTTTCTTTGGAAAAAAATCAGAAGATTTGGCAATACTGGCTTTGCCTTACCACTGTGCAAGGATAGGGACTGTGTAGCTGTCCTCCCCACTGGATGGAGCATGGTCTCTTCACCAAAGTCCCCACCATTCCCTGTTCTATCATGGCAGGCCCATTTCAAAAGTTTACATTACCTTCCTGGACCCTTAGGTGTTTGCATTTACAGCTCTAGCTTGCTAGAGTCTAAGCTTAAGGAGGTCAGGAGTTGTGTCTGATTTGTTCATCTCTGCTTGACAAATGCAAATATGAGTGAAGACACTGTCCCTGTCAACAAGGAATTTACAGGGAGGTAATGTCAAAAACCAAGTGCCTTTTTCTTTGTATTCCAATAGCTGGAATTCTTGGCATTTTTGCTCTTTGAATGGTAATGTTCAGTAAGGTGAAAAAACAGAGCTAAAAACAAGTTTAACTTGATTCAGTTCCATGTCCCCCTCATCCTGGCCTCTTTCCACATTTCCCTCTCTGCATCAGGCTCTGGCAGGGAAGCTGGAGCTCAAATACAGAGGTCAAACTTCTGCCAACTGAACTTGGGATGCTTTGAGTCCCTGCAAAATTGCACATTTTCCATTCCAAGAAATTCTACTTGGTCATCAACTTAGGTGGTCTGCTGCATCAAAGACCACAGAAGCCTCTCTGCTGTTCTTCTTCTAACCAAGTGCTGTCAGTTTGTGGTGAAAAACAAGATTATCACAAATCCTCCCAGTTTTAAATGATTTCGTAACCATGCTGGCAGATTTCAAGGCTATGTTTTAGTCCTTTTCCCCCAGGACTGAGTCAGCCAAATAAACAAGTGAGATTAACTTTATAAATCTTCTTGGGAGCACGCGTACTGTCTTGCGCATTTACCTGCTCTTTGGGACATGGAAATACTGCATCAAGGGAGAGAAAAGGTGAATGATGAGAGTTTTCTCCAGCTTCTTAGGAAGCAGGGAGAGTATGGTTGAGGCAGCTCTGGGTGGAGATATGTTCTGTAAGAAAAACAGTTCAACAGCAGACAATGACTGAGCTGTTCCTGTATGCCAGGCACTGCACTAAATTAATTTTTTATTAATTATTAATTTAGTGCTAGGGAACCCAAGGCCTCGCACATACTGAGCGCCTGTTCTACCCCTGAGCTACATGCCCAGACCCTACTTTATTTTATTTTATTTTTTTATTTTTTTATTTTTTTGTGGGTACCGGGGGGTCGACCTCAGGACCTCACGTGCCAGCAGGCGCCCGTGCCACTGAGCGATATCACCGGCCCTTTTTCGTATGTGGGTTCCGGGAGTCGAACTCGGGCCCTCACACTTGCTGGGCAGGCGCTTAAGCCACTGAGCCATCTCACCAGCCCCCTACTTTAAATTCTTTACCTTCATAACTTTACTTAATCTTCACAATGACTTTATGAAATGGGTACTATGTTTGTCCCCGTTTTATTGAGGCTTCAAACATTTAAGGAAGGTGTATGAGATGATGCAGATAAAAAACAGCAGTGTCATGATTTAACCAGCAACTTGCCTGGCTTCAAAGTCCATGTCGTTAACCATGCTGTGCGCCCCATCTTCCATACTTGGGGGACTTCGTTACCAGCTAGAACACTGGTTTTGTACTTGCTTCAGAATTGCCTGGAACACTAAAGCCAATAGCAACAACAGCTATGTGTAATAACTACAATAACAAAAACAAAAGCAGCAGCAACATGTTTTCCTGAGCCTCAACCCCTGAGACTGCCTCTGATGTTGAGCTTCATGTTGAGCTTGATCCTCTGTGTTTCTAACAGTCCCCCTGCGTTATCTGATTTATCCAAGGATAGGCCCTGCCAGAGCGTGAGCTCCTTGGAGGCAGGGTCTGCACCTCCTATGTTCATATCCTCCCTGCGCAGTTATGTGTTTCCCGTGGGTGTTGAGCAGATGATCATGTAAACCAGTCAGTTCCACAGCCTTAAATGGTTTCTCCATTGTTTCTCTAAGACCTTTCTTTTTGGACAGTTGCTTTATGCTGCATTGAAGTCTAACCTCATTGGTTCTTTCTGTCATGTTGTCAACGCCTGAGTTTTGAGAGGTAGAAAATCAGTGGTGGCAGCAGATCTCTGGCATCACTTTAGCAATTGAGCACTGAGCATTTGGAGGAAGTTGGGATTAGGTAGTGGAGCATGTTGGCCACTCCCTGTGGCAAACTTTGCATGAAGACTTGGCATGGCGCTCAGGATAAAGAACCCTGGAGGCTATGGGATGAGACCAGGTTGATCTGGCTCTGGGACAGCCCTGCTGACACCCTGACTGCGGAAACATTGAGTGCACCTTGTCCATACCTGTGTCTCACATGAGGAAACACTGAACCTCAGAGAAGCATCCAGGTCACTGCAGGCAGAGGCCTCATTACAGCTCAGTTATCTGACAAGCTTATATTGTCCTCACATTACCCCTTGCAGCTGCAGATAGCAGCCTCTTACATAGGTTGTGGGGCCTGAGGGTGGATGGAAAGCGAGCTGATCTAACACAGACTTCCTTTGCAGAGTGTGATTGGAGTTGCAATGTGTGCAGCGGGCCTCTGAGAACAGACTGCCTGCAGTGCATGGACGGCTATGTTCTCCAGGACGGCACCTGCGGAGAGCAGTGTTCACCGTCTTTCTACCGCGACTCGGGCCTCTGCAAGAGTAAGTGTATGGAGGCCCCATTCCATGACACCCCTCTCTTGGCCTCCTCAATTTCTGAGAAAGACTCCTTGACAAGTTTCCCTTCTGTTTTTCACCCAGTTTTGGTTTCTTTCCTAAGAGCTATCTATGTTATCATGAAAATTCCCTTTTCCTTCTCCCATGCCCTTATATGATATGCTAAAATTTGACGCCACTGTGGGAATCCTGGGTTAAATGGCCACATGTACAGGTATGTGTAGGATGTTGCTTTTGGATTTCTTTAAAAATTCAACCATCCTGTCCTCCAGATGGGAATGTCTGTGTACTTGGGGCTTGAGGACCTAGAAAGACCATGTTATTCTACCATCTGCCTCCCTAATCCCTGCGCATGCCCTATGCCTCACCATCACCTCTCTCTCCCCAGTATCTTCTGAAGCCTCAATTTAACACCACAAAATCCTCAGATCCTGCAGTTCCTACCAAAAGTGCACAGAGAGCTTTCCTGGTAGCATTCCTGAGAGACTGATAATTGACTGGATAAGGCACAAAAGACCAACACTTCAGCAAAATGGAACTGAGAGCCAAGGACTAGTTAACAACATTAATCACTCATACCTGTCAATTACTTTAGAGTTTATCTAGCATTTTCCAGTACTTAATTGGATCTTCACCCACGGAGATATGTGGGACAGCATTTCTACTCCTATTTTGTCGAGGAGAACACAGAGGCTCATAGGGGTAGAGGGACTAATCCCAAGTCTCCTAACTGGTAAGTGAAGTGTCACAAGCAGAACCCCGGCTCCGTCACTTCTCACAAGGTGCTTCCTCAGTGGACCAGATTGTGTTGCTGCCTGATACCTAATGCTGCCTTCCCACAAGGGCCCAGAGCCCCCTTGGAAAGCTACAGATTCCTGTTGATTTGACTTTTGTCTTTCAGGCTGTGACGACCACTGTCTCCAGTGCCAAGGTCCCTACCAATGCACCCACTGTGAAGAGCCATTTCTCCTCTTGGAAGCCCAGTGTGTCCAGGAATGTGGGAAGGGGTATTTTTCAGATCATGCAAAGCACAAATGCACAGGTAACTTGAGTCTGTGCTGAGTACTCTGGGAAGAGGTCAGGGTGGCAAGTAAGTCGTGGGTGCTGAGTCTCATAATGAAGAACATCCGAGTTAGATGCAGAATGAAAATCCATGGAACTTGGCTGAAGTGATTGATGGCTTCCCTTGTACATTTGCCAAATTCTGGTTAAACAGAATATAGGAGCGCAGCCCAATAATTCTCTTACACAGGTCAATATTGTCCCTATAGGTCTTTATGGAAACAGCCAATATTTTATGGAATATAAGGTTATAGTGAACTGCAGTGAGGTATCTATTAAAAGCGGATCAGCCATATTGATATGGATATAGAATTTTCATTGTGTAGACTAAATCACTTGTGACCCTGACATTGGCATTATATTTTTGAAGAATAGGATTTGGGGGAATAATTTAGTAAGATACACTGGAGCTTTTATTATTAAAATAAAGCTAAACACACAGTCTTATCTCCTTGGATCATCAAGAAAATTTATCATTTGTTCTCATCATTTCTATAAAAACTTGGTACCATCTGTGCCTCTTGAAAGAATACCTGACATTTAACAATAACGCCATTACCCAAGCATACCGTTTGCCCTTTCACCAAATTTTCTTCATCTCCATTATCTCATTTAGCATTTATAATGACTCAGTAAGATATAGAAAACATTATGAGTCCTGTTTTACAAGTTGAAAAAAAAAAGAGAGACTGAAAGGTGTTAATCAAAGCAGCATCTAATCAGATATTAAACCCAAGTTTTCTGATTCTAATCCAAGGCCTTATAAATGTGCACCTTTTTATAACAAAATTCCAACTTTAAAAGCAGCAAATTTAGATAGTAAGCACTCAGTCTATAGAAAAGTATTAACTAGACCCAAGGAAATAATGCTATATGTGTTCAAATAGCTAGCTCTCTTCATGCATTTAAAACACTACTACTAACAACAATAATAACAGTAAGTGTGAGCATGGTAGTAATAGAACAATTGAACCCTTTCCATGTGCCCGGCACTATTCTAGTCCTTTCACATGATAACATGTGCAGTCCTCCCAGCTATTATTTGCATGAGATGCTATGCTAGCCTCCTTTTATTTTTTTTATTTATTTATTTATTTTTTTTTTGTGGGTACCGGGGGGTCGACCTCAGGACCTCGTACGCCAACAGGCACCCGTGCCACTGAGCGATATCACCGGCCCCTTTTTCGTATGTGGGATCCGGGAGTCGAACTCGGGCCCTTGCGCTTGCAAGGCAGGCGCTTACGCCGCTGAGCCATCTCACCGGCCCGCTAGCCTCCTTTTAAAGGAAATAAAATTGTAATTGATTATTAAAGGAACTTGCCTAAAGTCTCAGCTGGTAAGTGGTAAAGAAGGAATGGTACACAGAATGAGGCTAAGCTCTTAGTCACCCTAAATGACCTCTTACATGGCAATGTTAAATCATCCATGTGCCATATCATTTAGATCCCAGTGTATACACTAGGGAGAGGCCTCTCTGTTCTGATTCCTCCTGAGGGTACGGTGGCTCCCTATGAATCGCCACAGGGGAGCTGTTAGGATTCTCTTACGTTGCTGGTTGGGGGTCCTTTGCTGTTTACACTCTGACTCCTGGGTTGCAGTCCCTTTGTTTCTCTGCTGGTCCTGGCTGGGTGTCTGTGCCTTGGTTGTGGCTCATTTATTGTGTTCTCTCTTTGATAGCCTGCCCTCAGGGGTGCTTGCAGTGCAGCTCCAGGGACTGGTGTCATCTTTGTGACCATGGGTTCTTTCTGAGGAGTGGCCTCTGTGTTGCCCGCTGTGTTCCTGGCTTCTCCACCCATTCCTCTAATGAAACATGTGCTGGTAAGAACTTCTCCTGTGTCTGGTGAATTTTCCAGTAAACTCTCTCTGCGGTGGCTGGGTTTATGGATAGAATTAATGATTATGATATAAAATGCAGAATTCATCCTTAGAAAGCCCTTGGTGCTACTAAGGAATAAGGGGCTGATTAGAGAACATGGGAAATTAGGAAAAGTCAACTTGTGGGGTCTTTGGAATGAAAAAAGAAGTGATCTGTGTTTTGAAAATTTACAACTATCAGATAAAAAATTTGGCACAGATTTAGCTTTGTTCCTGAACTGCAGTCATGTTATAGAAAATTACCTATTATATATTTATATTTATAATGTATTTGTTTTTTCCTATAAATTTGTAGCTCTAATTATGCAAAGATCCAATGGTACATCTTTTTTTTGTGTGTGTGGGTACCGGGGGTCGACCTCAGGACCTCGTGCGCCAGCAGGCACCCGTGCCGCTGAGCGATATCACCAGCACTTTTTTCATATGTGGGTTCCAGGAGTCGAACTCAGGCCCTCGTGCTTGCCAGGCAGGCGCTTATGCCGCTGAGCCATCTCACCGGCCCAAATGGTACATCTTTTTTGCATGCAGTGAAGACAAATTGTAAACAGTGACTAGTGTGAGGAGACTAGGTTTTCACGTTTGAAGTAGATGGATTTGAAGACACACTGTTTGTTGTTCTAAGTAGGTGACGTGTTAAAGGAAAGGAGCTAGTCTCTTCCAACACATCAATGGACACCTCACCTTAAACAACGAAGATAAGTGAATTCAGTCCTAGTTTTGAATGTCAAAAATTTTATAGGTAGCTAAAACTTGGAAGTTACATCATGGCTCGGTGTGCCGTAGTATTTCAGTGTTGTTCAATCAATGACATGGGGAATTTTGTAACACCCACAATCAGTCACTTATTCTGTCTCTATATTTCTGGCCTCTAAAAATATTAAGATTTTTCCAAAGGGAAACAATATATTTTTGACTTACATTATTGAAATCTTTTTGGAAACCCCAAATGCGAATCAGCTTACTACTTGAAGGGCATAATAGAGATCAACTTACGAAAATGAATTCCACTTTCACTAGAATAATTTTACGGTAGAAGTTGTCCCCATGAAATGCTGCATTCCCCAACTGTCCTGTCTGACATGTTATAGAAGGGCCCACCACTTAAAGATCTTAGCAGAACATCTTGCACAGGAGAGAGTGGGGTCTACGTCATGGCAGGAAATCCTAAATCAGCCATTGTATGCTACACATGGATGGAGATTGTAAAATTTTAGAAACAAAGTTTATATATTTTACATGAATTCTCTTATTCTTTCTTCCACTTGTAAAACAGGATTCATAATATTTTCCATGTCTTACCGAGTCATTGTAAATGCTAAATGAGATAATGGAGATGAGGAAAATTTGGTGAAAGGGCGAATGGTATGCTTGGGTAATGGCGTTATTGTTAAATGTCAGGTATTCTTTCAAGAGGCACAGATGGTACCCACGGTCCAGCTTCATTGCAGACTAACTGGTGCTCTTCTAGGAGATGGTATCAGACACCTGCCTCTTTTCCCGAACTCAGTGAATCTGATGTGACAGGTGCATCAAGATAAGCTTAGGGTCTCAAACGTGTCAGCCTATTAGATTACCTGGCGAGTTTGTAAAATTAATGAGATCCATTCCAGAACATCTAAGTGACACTCTAACAGTAGGGTCCAAGTGTCAGTATTATTCATCAGTGACATGAAGAATTTTGTCAGAAATGTTTTAAAATTCCGTATGTTATTTATTATTATTATTATTATTATTATTATTATTATTATTATTATTGAGGCATAATTCACATACTATAAAATCCACCCTTCAAAGTATATAACCCAGTGGTTTTTAGTTTACTTGCAAAGATGCATCACTATCAAATATCTAGTTCCTGAACATGTTCATCACCCTCCCCAAAAAACCACATAACCATTAACAACCTCTGCTCGTTTTCCCCTTACACTAGCCCCTGGCAACCATTAATCTACTTTCTGTCTTTCTTTTTTTTTTTTTTTTTTGTGGGTACCGGGGGGACGACCTCAGGACCTCGCACGCCAATAGGCACCTGTGCCGCTGAGCGATATCACCGGCCCCTTTTTCCTATGTGGGTTCCGGGAGTCGAACTCGGGCCTTCGCGCTTGCAAGGCAGGCGCTTATGCCGCTGAGCCATCTCACCGGCCCTACTTTCTGTCTTTGTAGATTTGCCTATTCCAGACATTTTACATAAATGGAATCATAATATGTAGCCTCTTCTTTTACTTAACATGATGTTGTGCTCGCTTTGGCAGCACAAATACTTAACATGATGTTCTCAAGGTTCTTTGTGTTGTAGCTTGCACCAGTACATCTTTCCTTTTCTTCTTATGGATGAGTATTATTACATTGTATGGGTGTACCACATTTTATCTATTCACCTTTCTGTGTTTTGTTTTGTTTTGTTGTGGTGCTAGGGATTGAACCCAGGACCTCTTATATGCTATGCCAGCACTCTACCACTGAGCCATATTCCCAGCCCTTGTTTTTCTGTTTGTCAGTTGATGGATAATGTATTTGCATTGTTTCTACTTTTTGGCTGCTATGAACATGCTATGTAGAAGTCTTTGTGTGGGCGTATATTTTTAGTTCCCCAGGGTATATACCTAGGAGTAGAATTGCTGGGTCACGTGATACCTGTACAGTGTTTCATTGAGGAAGTGCCTAACTATCTTTCTAAGTGACTGCACCATTTTACATTCCCATCAACAATGTGTGAGGATTCTCCTTGCTCCACGTCCTCACCAGCACTCTTCACTGTCTTTCCTAGTGGAAGTGGTGTGATAGATGATTATGGTTTTGATCTACATTTCACTGAGGACTAATGTTGTTCATGTACTTATTGGTCTTTTGTATATATTCTTTGGAGAAATGCCTAGTCAACCCCTTGAGCACATTAAAAATTGCGGTGTCTTTTATTTTTGAGTTATAGGAGCTCTTTATTCTGGATAAAAAATCTTTTTTCAGGTATATGATTGGCAAACACTTCCTCTTGCTCTATAGATTGTCTTTTCACTTTGTGTCTTTTGAAACCCATGAGTTTTCAATTCAGGCGATGTCTAACTTACCGAATTTTTTGGCCACTTGGGCTGTCCACATCCTATCTAAGGAAGCATTGTTCAGTTCACAAATCACACCCATGTGCTCCTGTATTTTCTTCTGATGTGCATCCAGGGTGATGATTACTGGGTTAGAAGGATGTGTGTGCTGCAAAATAGCTCAGAATCACCTCAGTGAAGCTCTGAATTAACACAAGCTTATTTATTTGAAATAAATAAATAAGACCTAATCGGTGAATTCAACAAGCCTGACCTTTGAATTTATGTTTTCCAGGCAAAACACACACTCCCACTCTTAATGTGAATGGGTCCTTGACCCTTGCTATTGGCTCAATGAAGCCACTGGACTTTTCCCTGCTGAACGTCCAACCCCAGGATGGCACTGTGGAAGATCTTCTGTTCCACGTTGTGAGTGCTCCCACCAATGGTCAGCTGGTGCTCTCAAGAAATGGAAAAGAGGCTCAACTGGACAAGGCTGGCCGTTTTAGCTGGAAAGATGTGAACCAGAAGAAAGTGCGCTTTGTGCACAGCAAAGAAAAACTCAGGTGAGGCAGCGGTGTTGTTTTCCTCCTGCTTTTTTCCTGTCATTCCTCTGCCCACCCCATTTCTTAACAGCGCTCCCTTCTCATCTGGGGAATATCGATACTCCACAAATGCTTTCAGCTGCCTGTCATCATGCCCCTGTAACTGCTTAGAAAGTGTGCTTCTGTTTGAAGTATTTTTATTTTATCACATAATTATGGGTAATTCTCTGATGTGACAGGAAAATTCTTGGTGTAATTACCCAGTTTTTTGGCCCAGCAAAAACAAAACTAGTTACACAGTCAGATGCCCGGGGCTGCGCCTCCACATGAGGATAATGCGCAGGGAGTAGGGAGCAGACGAAGGATGGGGCACATGCTTATCAAGGTGTGCAGTGGCCTCTAGAATCTCAGAGGTGGAAGGAAACTTCAAGTCACGGTTAACTTTTTATTATCCGCATTATAAGATTAATTGTGGTTAATTTCTAAGCCTGATCCTGTTTTCCTCTGATGCTTCACACACTTCCAGCTGTCTTCCCCACCCCCACTGACATATGCTTCAGGAACGCAACTGAATGTTTACACCAACCCAAGCAAATACAGCCCAGTAATTAGCAGAGTAAATCTACTAAACAGAAATCAGAGAATGCACCCCAAAGATTAGCCTCTTGGATTCTCCTGCACTCTGCTCTGCTTCATTAATGCAGATAATTCACGATAGACTACAGTGTGTAAACAAGGAACTGAAACCCATGGACCAGTGAGAGAGGCACAGTGAACGTTTTCTACTGAGCACCGAACTTGAGGGTTTTCTTTTATTATTTTTATTTGTTCTTATTTTGGGGAGAGAGAAAAGTAGATGACACTTTCTCTATTTGGGTTCAGAACTAATGATGCCAGTATCCTGGGAAGATCATATTGCAGTAAGAACATCTAACATTTGCTGAGTGCTGACTTTGAACCAGGCCTTGTGGTAAACAGAGGAATTATGTGTATTGGGTTCCCAGTCTACAGATAAGGAAACTGGGGCGTCAGAGTATGAGTAACCTTTCCCACGACCTCACAATCTGTGAGTCTGACCCAACAGCCTCTGATTCAATAACCCAGGCCTGTAGCCACAATGATTTCTGCCTCCCTAGTATTCTAGGAACAGTAGGCATGCTTGTGTCCTGTGGGGGCCAAGTTCACCACATGGGAAGAGTGTACTGTGACAGAGAGGGAGCTCAGACGCTGATGTTTCATGCTGTGCAGTCACTCTTCAAGTTTTGGCTTCGTTTCTTGCATTCTCTTTTGCTGCAAGTATGGTTCTTAAATACTGTAACTACATTGCACACATGCATGTGCTTATACACACGTGCACACACACACACCTTACGCAGCTTTTTTACTGGTAGTTGGAATCACTTGTGAAAAGCATAAAACTCCATAGACGAAGTTAACCCTCTTGTCTGTTTAATTCTTTACACATCACCTGTTTTCTTGCAGAATCTTCGCTTTCCATCCCTGAACAGGACAAAGAATGGCAGTTTAGAGAATTCTTGCATTACTCTATTTTATTGGGTATTTGTTTTAATACTGGGTTTTCTTTATCTAAAAATTCAAACAAAGAACAACAGAAATGGTAAAATGAGGTTGGTAAAAACTCATGAAAGGGCTGGTGAGATGGCTCAGCGGTGTAAGCGCCTGCCTGGCAAGCACGAGGGCCCGAGTTCGACTCCCAGAACCCACATATGAAAAAAGGGCCGGTGATATCGCTCAGCGGCACAGGCGCCTGCTGGCGCGCGAGGTCCTGAGGTCGACCCCCGGTACCCACCAAAAAAAAAAAAAACTCATGAGAAAATAAAATTCGTCATCTTTGAATGATAGAAAAACAAAATGGCAACCTGCCAGTAAGTTTATCTTTTTTATATTTTTTTCATGAAATCACTGTGATTCTTTAAGATTTGAATTCTTTAGCATTGGGTTCCTTTGGGATTAGAACGCTCTGTGGAGTAAAAGACAACCTGTGAATATAGTCTGAGAATTCTGATAAGCTGTCATTGCTGAGATGCTGAGCACTGTTAGTGGGCTCTCCATGCCACCAAAACTCATTTTCCCCCTTTCTTCATTTTGTGTTTGCATTCTCTTGAAGCTTCGAGGTGAGAGTGGAGGGGGGAGGACTTAAATCTGGCAGAAAGGAGGATGGAGTAGGAGGGAAGACAGAGTACCTTTTCTAAAAAGTGAGATTTATTGAGCTATAATTTGCGTTCAGTAAATTTCCCTATTCTAAAGCATACTGTCCTGTGGATGTTAACAAATATATACCATTTTTTTACCACAACCACAGTCAAGATATAAAACAGTTCCACCACCCCCAAATCTCTCCTTCTTATAGTTACTCCCTTCCACCCAATCCCTGGCATCCACTGCTCTAGTTTTTACCCCTATAGTTTTGCCCTTCCTAAAATGTCACGTGAATAGAATCACGCAGTGTGGAGTTTTTGTTTCTGGCAATTGCCATAATGCTTTTGAGATTCATCCACATTCTTTCAGGTGTAAGTTGTTAGTTCCAAGAATGCCTTTTAAAGAACCTTTAAAACAATGGTCCCTGCAGTAGACCAGAACTCCAAAGCTGCCATAATGCATTAATCACACATCTTAGGAGCCAGCACTGAGTTCTGTCCTTGGCTTGGCTTTGAAGGTGGGCAGCTCTCCCCTTCCCTTCTAACACTCTCTGAAGCTGCAGGAACAACACTCCTTTAAAGGAAGTCTGCCCACAGCAAAGAATGAGCCTTATTTTATTATTAATTTGGAGTCTTTGGTTACAAATAGTGGAAATGAACTTGAACTAGATCAAGCAAAATAGTAAGTGTTGTTACAACATAGCAGAGGTGCCTCAGATATGAAAGACATCAAGAGCAGTTGTGCCCTGGGGCAAGTCCAAAAGCTAGAACTGGATGGGAGGCAGGACTCAACCCTTCTCTCATCCCCATGTCCCATTGCTCAGAGGCTTCATTCACCTCCTCCTACAGACAGGCTCCTTCCATGTTCTCATCAGCGTGGTAGTCTCGAGTTGCCCTGGACTTGCGTGGTGAGACTCACTGCTGGCTCTTAGGCCAGGTCCAACTATTTAGGAAGAATCAGCCATCCTTGCCTAGTCTTGACACAGTGAATGTGTGTAGTGGTGCAGGGAGACGAGAGAGAGACATGTAATACAGCCATTACAAATGTGTTTATTGGGGGCCATTCACATGAATTGGGAAGGAGTTGCCAGGAAGGTTTGCTGGCAAGAGTGATCATCGGGAGCTGTCAGACTAAAAGATTCTATTACATTCTTCAATTTAAACATCAGCCTGTACTATACCACTAATCTACCTTGTCCTGACAACTAATTTTACAGCTGTTTATACATTCAATTTAGAGAAAAAGGAAGCAAAATAGTTATATTATTTGTGTGTTACAGTAAGATCTCAGAACACAGTACTGTATTTTTACCTGTGTCTTGCTACGTTAATCTTTGGTAATTTCTATTTACAGTGTGGATATTACATTTCTACAGTGGTTTGATCCACATGTTTCCATACACATACCCTAAAAACATTTTTAATCCTTACCTTTCTGAAGACTAACGTAATGATTGTATTTTCTTATTCCTGTCCTGACTTCTTTAGGAAAGGTTACTTTTCCTTGAAGATTAGTGACCAGCAGTTCTTCTCTGAACCACAGCTGATCAACATACAAGCATTTTCAACACAGGTAATAAAAATGCTAACCAAATAAAATTTTATTTCCCTACTTATTCTTGAGAAAAAAAATCAAGGCTTACTACAGTTTTAGGAAAAAATACCTGAGCTAAGTTAAACTTGTCTTAGTTTTATCATGAAATGCCATTGGTGTAATTTTCAGTACTTTTGTATAATAATAACATCAGCAATAACAATTGCTCATGCATTTGTGGTACTCAGTGTTTCACATAAGTTACTCAGTTGATCCTCACACCAACCTTATGAAATATTATTATCTCCAGTTTACAGATGAGGAAACTAAAGCACAAGAAGGTTATGTCATTTTTGTGTGGTATACAGCTAAGAGTCAAGACTTGTGCCCAGTAGACCAGGCTTCAGAGTCTGTGCTCAAAACCATTATCTTTTGGTGCCTTACTTTACTATATACTGAATGGGATATTAGTCCTGTAGAATAATATAAGGCTGCTCCAGGTGTTAAGATTTTCCTTTTTCTTAGGTAAGTAAGTTTGTTTTACCTGAATATCTCTCTCTCAGTGGTATGGAATTTGTAGTAGTTAGAGGATCTTATTAAGGGTCTGCCTAAATGAGTTGTCAGTGTGGTCATCAGCCAAACAGATCTGAGAAATCATGGTAGAAGCAATAAAACTCAGTGTAATGGCCCTTCACACTCACGTCTCATCACTCTTCTCTGTCAAGTTGTGTTTATGTGTCCAGAATACAGAAGAGAAGTGCTGAGAACTGGGCTGAAAGGATTGAACAGCTGTAGTGTGCACAAGAAACAGGAAAGTTACACAGGAGTGATATACAGATATATCTTCATAAATTGTGAAGAGCAAGAGAATGGGACATCATCCCAGGGACCTAATACTACCTAAGTGTCCAGACCTTAGTATTGCGTTAGTCACGATTCAAGAAAAGACATTAGATTGTTGTTCTTAGCTGATAGTTTCAGTCCTAAAGATGAAGAGACCGTGGACCATGGATAACAGCATAGACTTAAACCAGAAGTGGCCGCCAAATGGTATTAATAGCCCAGCTTAATCCTTCTTAGTGATTATATTACAATAGGGATAAATTAGAATTTAGGAGTGATTAGAAATTGATCCTAAGTATAAGTTTTGTTTTAATTAAAGTTAACACATATGATTTCTGTAAATGTTTGCCAGAAGGCCACACAGTCTTAGGACTCACAGGCTTAGATGTTCCTTTATGTTTAAACTCAGATGTTTTATTTTGATCTTTTCATTTGGCTTGCTTTAATGACTCCCCTGAAAGACTTAGGGTGAATATTGGCAAATTACTTTCTAATCTGAGATGGTGACTTCCCATAGTTCCCTGAGTTTGTTTTCCCACAATCAAATAAGTAGGTGAGGAATGTCTATTACATGACAAGTTTTCATTTTAACTATTTAAAAGTGGAATATTAGAAAGGAATTTCAACTTATTTTTGTTCATTTAAATTTCAGTGATATTTCAGTATAGTAGTCCTAAGCCTCCCTGAGATTTTTCTCATGTAAGTTAATTTGGATTTTTCCATTTATGGATCTTGATATCACATTTGCCCTTTCTTTCCTCTTTCAGAATATGAGCCTTTCATTCCCTTGTATAGACTCACAGCTGTAGAATTTTCACACAGGAATTCTGAGGAGCTACTATCTAATTTCCCACCATGTTGTTATTATAATGATGCATTAGTTAGACTTAACCTTAATGGAGGTTGTAATTTCCAGTAGGCAAGAGAGTGTCTGTGTATCTTTGAAATAAGCTGTTTGGGTTAAAGAAGGAAGTGTGTTGGAAAAGTTCTAGATGGTCCTATTTCAAGTGATATTAAAAAAAATGCCCTAAGATAATATTTCTTTGGCTTCTGGCCTCGTGTTGTGTGTGTTGTATTTCTGTTGTGGTTCATTAACTTTTGTGTTTATGAAGAACATTTTATCTGCTTACTCAAATTGGTGGGAGAAACCTGACGATGCCAAGAAAAACATACAAAGTTTGCTATATGAGCAGTGTCACAAGAATTAACCAGGTGGTTTTCTTACCAGGCCATGATCTTGTTGGGCCTTATGAGCTGAGTTGGAGTGGGGCTCTGTTGGGATTTGGGTGAGAGAACTTGAAGAAAATTACTGGCAGGGACCAGAAATAACATGAATTTCTAATACAGAGGCGTCTTACTCTATGTCAGAGTGTTGCAATGTGGCCTGAAGTGAAGTGCTTAATTCCCAAATGCAAGTCCCAAATTCCATAGCTTTTGTTTGTCTTTCTTGGCTGTAGCCTCTGCTTGGGCTTCCTGACACTGAGCTAACTTCACAATGCAGGGGACATAGTGCAAATCAAGATAGCAGAGAAATTAGAAGCAGTAGCTCTTGTTGATTGCCTCTTATCTTTTTTTTTTTTTTTTTTTTTGTGGGTACCAGGGGTCGAACTCAGGACCTCGTGCGCCAGCAGGCGCCCATGCCACTGAGCGATATCACCGGCCCTTTTCTCGTATGTGGGTTCCGGTAGTCAAACACAGGACCTCACGCTTGCCAGGCAGGTGCTTACGCCACTGAGCCATCTCACCGGCCCTATTGCCTCTTATCAAGACTGTGGCCTTGAAGTGGCTTGAGAAACCTCTAGAACCCAGAGGTGTGATGTAATCGAAAGTACCATGGTCACGTGACCATTTTTACCCATGACAGCTGCTGTTGCCCTGGAACAGGTCAGCACGTTGCTGGAGCACCTGTGCTTTCTTAAAAGCCACAGAAAGATCAGTCAGTTTGTTGGCCCTTGTGATTTTTCCTTACCCCTTTCCTTTCCACTCCACAGGCCCCGTATGTGCTGAGAAATGAGGGTCTCTACATTAGCCGCGGAGAGCGGGGAACCATCACCACCCAGCTGCTTGACATCCAGGATGATGACAACCCACAAGATGTGGTGGTGGAAGTGCTTGATTCTCCACACCATGGCCAGTTGCTCCAAACGCTTCGGTCCCCTGCAGCCTCCATCTCTCAATTCCGGCTGGACGAACTCTCCAGGGGCCTTCTCCTCTATGCTCATGATGGCTCCAATAGCACAGCTGATGTCACAGTCTTCCAGGCCAGTGATGGATACTCCTTCCGAAATATACTGTTCCATGTCGCGATTGGGCCCAAGGTAGGTGTCATTTTCCAAGTCAGTTTCCTGGCACTGTTGGCCTGCTTGGGGGTGCCCAAAGGAGATTTTCAAGGGTGAGGTCCCAAGGTTAAAGAACACGTGTGTGCAAGACATCAGTAACAACAGCAGCAGCATGGAGCAGAGCAGAGAGCACAAGAGCGCAAGAGCCAGAGCACGAGAGCCAACTGTGTCTTTGTTGTATAATACAGGTTGTTATCTCATATTTACATTCTTACATAGTGCCATAACCAGCACATGAGTGTTTACCTGTGCTGTCATGATTACATAACTTTATCCCACTGTACGCCTGCACTAGACAAGTGGAGTCATGTCCTCAGGTATCCTTAGCTGCCCCTGAGCTTTGAAGCAGTCTGAGTGGTTCCCCACAAGCACCTAGGTGTGAAGTTTTGCTGTTGAAATTATTTTGCAATACTCATAAAGTTAGGATATGAGTATTTATTTTTCAAGCATAATCTATTATAGAGGTGCTTGTTAAGTATCTATTATATAAGGAGCAATCTCTCTCTTTCTCTCTCTCTATATATAATACACATGAGCAACTTTCATCTGAAAAACTTCTCTATTAAAAAAAAAAGACAATTCTGAACCCATTTTCTTTACCTATTGTCATAAAACTATTATAATCCACTGATCCTTTTGTCTCCTGCCTGAACATGATCAAGGCACTTCTGTTTTTGTCTGCCCTCCTAAAAGAGCTCATGAAATGAGGTCACCTAAATGAATCAAAGGGTTTAAGTTCAGCCGTTTTCTTAGCCCAACTGAAGTGGGACGAGGCACTCTCTTTTGGCAGTCACGGGGGTCTTTGGTAGAGGGGCTGAAAGCAGGTTTCTCCTTCTGAGTTGCTGATGTGCCATCTTCTGATGTTCCTTCCACATCCACTAGCAGCTGCACTATTGTTTGCATAATATTTATTTAATATTTTTCTTTGAGTCAACTTTTTATTGTAGCTTCATCCTAAAAAACAATACTTATGAAACCATAGGCTTGATGTAGAATCAAATTTTTCTGAAATATTAAAATGAATGCATTACCATTCTAAAACATTTCATCCATGTGCTACATAAAATAGTGGTGGATACTACAGATGAGATGGTTATCTCAATTTAGGAAATATTGAGCTGATCTGTGCTAACGTACAGTCCCACTGAAAAACTCCCAAAACTTGATATTTTGCTGGAAGCCCTTTTCTCAACTGCATCAAGAATCACTCTTCCCTGTGGTCATAAGTTGGAAACTTACTTTTTTCAAAAAAAAAAAAAAACTTTTCATTCCCAATAGCGTTACCTATGGGGATGTTATTAACAGTCAGCTAGCAAAATTGATTTACTGAGGAGTTTAAAATCACTTGTCGGGCCGGTGAGATGGCTCAGCGGCTTAAGCGCCTGCCCGGCAAGCGCGAGGGCCCGAGTTCGACTCCTGGATCCCACATACGAAAAAGGGGCCGGTGATATCGCTCAGTGGCACGGGCGCCTACTGGCACGCGAGGTCCTGAGGTCGACCCCCCGGTACCCACAAAAAAAATAAAAATAAAAAAAAAAATAAAATCACTTGTCACTTTCTCACCAAGGATCACTCAGAATTTGCGATTGGTCCTCCTGATGGGGAACAGCTGTCTCTAATATAGTCTGCTAACTAGTTTCTCAACCTCTTGTCTCATTATTTTCAGCTGCTGGAAACAGGGATAATGGCGTGAAAGAAATGGAAGCGCAGGAAGGCTGATTATGAGATCGAGTTGGCAGATGTCCACCTTGTAGCTAATCCTAATTATCACCCTTGCACAATTGCCCTGGGAGATGAGGTTTAGTTCTGGAGAGATGAAGTCTAGATAGATGCAGATAGTTTTCTTTCTTCCTTCTTAGTTTCTTTTTTGTGTGTGTGGGTACCGGGGGTCGACCTCAGGACCTTGAGCGCCAGCAGACGCCCATGCCGCTGAGCGATATCACCGGCCCTTTTTTTTCATATGTGGGTACCAGGAGTCGAACTCAGGACCTCGCCCTTGCCAGGCAGACGCTTATGCCGCTGAGCTATCTCACCAGACCCCTCTTCTTAGTTTCTTTCGAAGGGTTGTATAGGACTTCAGTGCAACCCTCCCAGCCTATTGGGTTTCGATCTCCATGTTAGGAACTGAGTTCAGGGCGTGGGCATTTTGCATGGAATAGCTAAACATTAAAGGGGCATTTCTAGGATTTAAGCTGCTTTAACTGCCAAAACAAAGAGAAATAGAATTTTATGTCCTAAACGAGGTACATGGCACAGAGTTTGGAATTCTTACAATACAACCTACAAGTCATGAAGGTGTTTACTGAGTGTACAGTTCCTAAAGAGTGAGCTTAAGGTGTCCCTCCTCCTTTCCCTTTCCCATCCCACTCTGTCCTACAGCGCTGTGGTTATCTGTCCATGAGATGGTCCTTACATGGGTTGGAGTCATAAATCCAGTGACCAGAGCCCCAGATCCATCAGGATGTGCTAATAATAAACTTGAGTATAATACCAACAATATTATACAAGTATATACTGTTTTTCTTCTTAGGAATTCAAAATACTTTCTCTTCTATCTGTTCTCTTGATCTTTACAGTATCTTAATGAAGAAGGTTAGAATAGAAGCTGTATGACCTTATTCCTTTTAAAGGAAATTCTGTGACTGGAAAGGGTTTTTTGTTTTGTTTTTCACATTTATTGGACACTAAAGCTCAATGTGAATGATTCTTTTTGATATTCACAATCATTCTGTGATGTTTGTATTATTGTCTTTAATTTTCCAAAAGAGGAAACTAAAGAAGAGGTTTAAAAACAGTCATTTTCATAAAGGTTTTTTGTGCCAGAGCTGTGATTTTATCTCAAGTGTATCTGGCTTCTACACTTAACCACAAGACTCTTTTCATTCTGGCCTATATTTTTCAATAATTTGGTCATATGTATTCTTATCCCCTTAAGGCACAAAATGAAGACAATAATTTAGTCATTTCATCAGTGTCCTAGCAAAGCAAGCGAGACCCCACGCCTTCTGGAATCTTCTATCTGGACTCCTACAGCTTGTTCCAAGTGAGGGTGTTTACAATCATAAGTCTACTGGACTCAGGAAGAAAAAATGGCCTCAGTCATTACAGTGTCTGGTAGATACAGAGTCAGACATGACTGGTTTCACTGAAATCACCATTTCTGAAGATGGCTTGAGATTCCTAAACCTGGGGCTACCTGTATGTCAAATTTGGAGAAGGCTGCTTACTGGCTGATATCTAGCCAGTGGCTTAAATGGAATGGCCAATGGATTTCAGTTTCATTCATATTGAATAAAAGTACAAATTAACTCTAATATTGCGCAGCAGAAAACTCAGCTTATTTTTCTGATAGAAAGCAACAGAAAAAGGAAACATTGTGAGATGTGGGACTGTTCGAGTTTTACTCCTGTGCAGGGCAGAGTGAAGGGTTTCTGTGTGTTTGTTGGATGGGCAGGCAGGAGGATGGATGTGGTGGCATGAGTGTTCTACCTTCCCGTGGTCCTGTGTCACCTGGGAAGCACCCAGGGCACCTCTGCTGATGCTGGGTGGTTCAGCAGGGACTGAGTAGAGAAACTCTGTTCACCTTTGTTTTTCCAGTTATAATCACTTTTCCCAAACTTGGGCTGGCAGTGAATAAACTTGACTGCCAGTTCCAGGCTTATGCTAAGCTACTGAGGAGAAAATAGAACCAGAACTGATGTTGAAACATCAGTTCTGTTGGAAGAAGGAGGCAAGGAAGAAAAAAAGATTAAAAAGTAATAAAGAATGCTCTGCTGAATAGGCTTTCATTAATTGGGTGGATTACCGAACCCAAGCCTACTACAGATGTGATTCTAAAGCAATTCAGCATCTCATAAGAGCTAAAACATGGGCATGTGAAAGCCATGCTCAGTGGTGGGCTTCTCTCCACTGCCAGGCTTTCAAAGAATTACCTGCTCTCCATTAATTAAGGTGCCTCTGGAAACCATGCCTTTTCCCACTTTGGCAATAAATCTGATGATCTTTCTGACCTCATCTGTTGTTGTTTGAACAGTTATTTTCTGCAGCTGGGTAATACTTTAATGTGAAAAGCCCTCAAGTGTTGTACTATGAGCTGGATGAGAAATTCTATTGTTGAGAGTCCTTTCTGGCTGTGGTAATGCTCATGTGCAACAAAAATTTAAACCCTATTGTGTTTTCCCTCAATTTCATTGATGCCAACCTCTCTGGTAATTTTACAGGGATATAATTAGTTTGATAATAATGACATTTATGAAAATTACAAATATCAGTGGTACAAAAATGTTTATTTGTATGAAAGAATCTGTCCATTTCACAAGTAAATAAATCCTTCCCTCACATCAGGAGTTTCACCTTTGGGAGGTTTGCTTAGTTTGTTCAATTCACTGATATCTCAGTTGAATTCCGAATGGAGCAAAGATTCTAGATTTCTGACCTGAAGTAAGAAGCTTCTGAGGCTCATACACACATTAACAAACACAAAAGGTTCCAACTATCACCCGCTTTCTTCCTGCTGATAAATTTCTCCTCATACCCACTACACTGTGTGTCCTTTCCCTAAAGTCTACAATGTCCCACAAGAGTAGATTTTAAAAGCTATAGTATAAATAAGCTCTTACCAATTAAGGCATCTTTTTACAGAATAAGAACGTGATAGGGTTGCTTTTATATCCAACAACAGTGTGTTCATTTTCTAAATAGTGAAGTTTTAAAAACTTCTACCTTGGCTATTTTGGTCTGGGATTTGGATACAGTAATCCAGAGCTAAAGTTTCATCATTTATGGCCCAACTTTTAATTTGGGGGAGGTGAATATTCATTTTATTTGTGAGATTCTTATTCTAAAGGATGCAGGCTCATTCTTCTAGTTTACAGCATTAATATTTTTACTTATAATACAATATGTAATGGCTAAATTTTATTACCAACATTTCTGTATGCCTATTGTGCTATGAAATGAATTAGAAGAACTATTTAAAGCACTGTTTTAATCATGCTCTCAATTTTACTTGTTGGGATTTCATTGTCTGCTAATGTACTCTGTAGGATATATAAAACATCACTGGGCAGGAGATTGTTCAACTAGTAATATAGTTAATTTCTTGAGTCGACAAGGAAATATACAGGGGAAAAACTTTTAGGAGATTTAAAAAATATCAAAATGTCAGAACTGTTGGGGAAATCAGATTAAAATTTGGCTTTTGTAATACTTTAGCTATAGAAAATATGGTGTATAGCCTTCCATCTATCTCTTCTTTAATATTCCCATACCCTTTCCCAAAAAAACAAAAACAATAAAAAGAACCATCATGATGAAATGAAGACTTCTTTTTTAACTACTTTATCGATGTATGATTAATGTGTATAAAGCTCCTTATATTTAATATATACAAATCAATGAATTTAGATATATGTACACACCTATAATACCATCACCACTTCAAAGTCATAGACACCATCATCTCTCAAAATTTTCCCCCAGTCCCTCTAATATTATTACTTATCTTTATGGTAGGATCACTAAACAAGATCATCCTCTTAGGAAACCATATAGTATTGTTAGCCATAGATACTATGCTGTGTAGATTTCCAGAGTTTATGTTGAAGAACTGAAACTATATCTTTTGCCTATCATCCCACCTGTTCCCTCTCCTCCCCCCTGCCAGTTATCATTCTACTCTATGGTTCTATGAGTTTGACTATTTTAGATTCCACATATAAGCAAGATCATACAGTTTTTGTCTCTGTGGCTGGCTTATTTCACTTAGCTGAATGTCCTCCTCCAGGTCCATCCATGTTGTCTCAAGTGCAGGATTTCTTTTTTTTTTTTTTTATAGGCTGAATAGTATTCTGTTTTCCTTTGTGATTTGATTTTTTTCATAGTGGCTTATATCAATTCCTTTCTTTTTCTCTTTTGTATAGCTACTGCAGATTTTTTTTTTTTTTTTTTTTTAATGTGGGTACCGGGAGTCAAACTCAGGACCTCACTCTTGCCAGGCAGGCACTTGCACTGCTGAGCTACATGACTGGCCCACTGCAGATTTTTTGTGATCACTGTGAGGCTTATATAAAATATAGTTATGGTAGTCCATTTTAAGCGATAATTCAGTCCTATGTCAAACTCTCCACTTTTACTTCTCCCTGCCTTTCACTATTTTATCTTATTGATGTCACAATTTGTCTCTCTTTATATCATGAATACATTAGCATATTCCTATAGTTATAGTTATGTTTAATATTTTTCTTTTAACTTTTACACTAGAGCAGAGATTGTGGAACTTTTAGAGCTTTCAGTGACACAAACAGCCTGTTGTGGCTTGGTGGCCATAGTTTCACCACCACTGCACTAGAGTCATAATATTGAATATAATGAAATGCTATGTAAATAGTAGTTGTATTGTGTAGGGGATAATGAGTAGGAAGAAAAGTGTATGTCTTCAGTACAGACAGAATGTTTTTCTGAAAATTTTTGACTTACATTTAGCTAGACCCATGGATGTGGGACCTGTGGATACACAAAGCCAACTGTACTTTTCTCTGGCAATGAGTTTTCTCCTGTTGTGTGTCTTCATATTGCTAAATAATGTCCTTCCATTTCAACTGGAAGAACGCTAACATTTCTTGAGAGATAAGCCTAGTGATAATGAGCTCTATGAGCTTTTGTTTCTTTGGGAAAGTTTTGATCTCTTCATTTCTGAATGACAGCTTTGCTGGTAAATTAGTCCTGATGGTAATTGTATTTGGGGATAGCATTTTGACTGTTTTGTTCCACTCTCCTGGCCCACATGGCTTCTGCTAAGTTATCTACTGATAGTTATGTGGGATTCCCTTGTACTTGATGGGTTACTTTGATCTTGTTGCTTTCAAAATTAGCTTTTTGTCATCAATTTTTGAAAATTTGACTTTAATGTATCTCTATGAAGACATATTTATGACTAATCTGGAGTTCTTTGGGCTTCATTGATCTGAATGTTTGTTTCTCTTCCTAGATTTGGAAAGTTTTTGTCATTATTTCTTTTAATATCCTTTTTGCTGTTTGGTTTCTCTGACTCGGTCATTTCGAAGGCACTCTCTGCAGCATCACTGATTCTCTTTTCTTTTGATAGAGTCTGCTGCGAAAACTCTATTAAAGTTTTCATGTTAATCATTTCATTCTTCAGCTCCAGAATTGGTTTGGTGCTTCTTAATGCTTTCTGTCTTTTTGTTGCTTGAACTTTTCATTTTGTTCATGTATTGCCATCCTGATTTTTGTTTAGTTTTCTATATGTGTTCTCTTGGCTCTCATTGTACTTGAGATTATTGTTTTTGTGTTCTTTGTCAGGCAATTCACAGATCTCGAACTTTTTCATTCTTTTTCCTTTCCCAGGGCAAAGAATCAAACCCAGGGCCTCACACATGCTCGGCAAGTGCTCTGCTACTGAGCCACACACCAACTCATAGATCTCCATTTTTGAGGCGCAGCCACTGTAGCTTTAGTTTTTGCATTGGCCAGTGTCCTGTTCCCTTGATTTTTCTGTATGCTCTTTGAAGCCTTGTGTTGCTCTTTGCATTTGAACGCATGGTCACCTCCTCCAGTCACCACAGCTGGATTCTGGAGTTCTCTTAGACCTTGTCTCTGATACAGACACTCTTTTTGTTCCCTCTTTGGGGGAGGTCTTGAGATTGTGGACTTTCTTTTAAAACTACAAAGCTGAGCTGTGTGGCAAAAGCCTTCCATTTATTTTTCCTGTGGCCATGCCCTGCTGTGTTCAAGGTTATTTGATACCTGTGTGCTGTCTGAAGGGGTTCACAGGCACTGGCTGTGGGGGACCATGGCTCACTGGCTATAGGAGGGGGGCGTGATGGGAGTGCTTACTAGCTAGTTGAGGTATCTAAGTTCGGGCATCTTCTTGGTGAATTCCATGAACTGGTTAGTAGGATTTTCAGCTCTTTGTTGAAATCTGCGAGGCTGTTACTGTGAGCTCCCCTCCCCACACCTTTCCCTGCTGCTAGCAGCCCCCAGACTGTAGAATCAGGCCAGACTCCTGGGTGTTATCCATGGGGTGAGACAGAAGTGGGCCTCTTGGGCACTGTCCCTCGAGGCAGAGGAGTCAGGGCACTCACTTTTCTCTCACTTTCCCCCTCTGGGGAAAATTGTGGACCAGATGGATGTCTCCCGACCCTAAGCTGTGTCATCTTGAAGGAGAGAGTGATATGGATAAAGTACACTTTTAGTGGTGATCTTCTTAATAGCATCCGTCTTGGATTTCACTCTACCAAGGTGCCGGAACCTTTTGGCTGGACTCCACCAAGGTGCTGGAATATTCCCCATGAAAATATTGCTATCTGTGTGTGGTTGTTAAAATTAGGGTGTCCATGGCTGGGGATGTAGTTCAAGAGTAGAGTGCTTACCCAGCATGCGCAAGGCCCTGGATTCAATCAAATGCAAATCAATCAATCAATCAGTGAACTGATGAGTCAGTGAATAAGTAAATAAATGAGGGTTTTTGTTGGAACTTGCAGGCTAGACCTCCTGTTTTGCCATCTTGTTGATATTGAAGAATTATACTTCATCCAGTAAATGTTGTTTCTTAAATACTGAAAATAATAATTCAGATATGGAGGCATATATATTATCCTGATTTAAACATAAATATTCTAAGCAATTTTTTTGAGATAGGACCTTGCTGTGTAGTTCAGGCTGGGCTTGAACTCACTATGTAGCCCAGGGTAGCCTCAAACTCGCAGGGATCCTCCTACCTTAACCTCCCAAGTGCTGGGATTACAGGCATGCGCTGCCACACTCAGTTAAACATAATTATTCTAAAAGGCCCACCTGCGAACCACTTGAACGTTGCAATGGGCCCTGGGCCGCCTTCTCACACATTGGCATGCCTGCGCCTCTCCTGGGTACTTTTTACAATTCAGATTCTACTCAGGAGTCTGTTTTGGAAGATCTGGGGTGGGCTTGAGGTTCTGTATGTCTTACTGAGCTTCTAGGTGCTGCTCTTCTGTAAACACGGAGTTGCAAGCTGTACTGCCTCCTAAATACTTGCACTCAGGAGTTTTAGAAAATTGTATTGGTGAAGTCAAGCCAGAGAGGCCCTGGAGGACCATCTGGGAGACGTGTATTCATATCACAGGGTCTGCTTGCTTGGAATATGAGAAACCACATTGCCTACTTAGCCCAATAATAAAGTTATTGCTGCATAATTGAGCTCTACAACTGAAATCAAAGTTGACTGGGCTGCTGCTATTAGGAAGATTTCCAGCAATTTGGAAACCTGTGCCCAGGTGTATCACGGTATGTGAAATTCTGCTGGAGTTAGAGCCCTTTCTCCTAGAGTTCTGGCAGATTCTATGCAAAGTTTCTGCCACACATTTGATGTTTTTGTAAATAATATGCTGTATCTATTGTGAAAGGAGAAAATTCTCTGGGATTTTGCCCCTGATCACCAACCAGGATAAAAAGTACCTATGCCACTGTTCTCCTGAGCGTGGTGTGACTCAGTTTCCTATTATATGTGCTGAAAATAGCCATAAGTGCCTTATGAGAAGTGCCACCCTCAAGTGCCAAGTGACTGCAAGAGTGGTTGTTGTTTTTCTGTTTGAATAGCCTGTTCCTGACGGTGCTGTTTGCGCTGTTGTTATTGGCACATCTGAAAGTAATAACGATTTAGAAAACCACTCCCTTTTGAAACACCCTGTTTTAAAATATCAGGTTCACTGATGTTTGGAGTGTGAAAACAAACTGAACACAAGGCACTGGCATCCTCACTAATCTCATTCTGCAGAAAATGTCAATTATGAGGCTCAGGAAGGAGGTGCGCACCTTGCAAATCAGGAGTGGCAGCACTTTTTAATGACATTAGCTTTAGCAATTAAAATGGTTGCCTCCTTGGGAGCATCAAATAGGTGATTTCATCCAGCCAGCTACTCCCAGCTGTTGCTGCTTCACTTTCAATCAGCCATCAGGCCCATCAATTCTTTGTCTGTAGTGTTTCTGGAATCTGTTTCTAATCATTCATTCCCTCTGCCTTTGCTTTCATCTCCCCCTTCCTCCCAGCCAGTATAAGAACTTGTGAAACAGTTTTTACAGCGCCGAGTTCATCCCAACACTGGTCACCTCCATCTCTTACCCTTGGAGTCTGTCTTTCAGACTGATCATCCCGTCTGGCTGATTGTCGCCCTTCCGTCCCTGAAGTCTTCTGTTTTCTTTATAGTGCCTGTAAGAAAAGTTGATACTTTTAGCATAGATTCTATCCTTATGCTATTTTTCTTTAAGACAGCCTCACTTTTTATTCACACTTCCCCTTCCTCCCTAAGCCCTACTAGCGCCAAACACTTGGAGATTTTATTAAACACACAGTGTGTTATCTCTCATCTTTGCCTTTGGTGAAGCTGGACCCTCTGCTAAAATCTGTTTCATTGCTTCTCTACTTAGAAAGTCTAATTTTTTTGTTACTCAACTAGGCACTGATACTTCTTAGGAAAACCGTCCTGAGGCCTCCTTGCTGTACTCTCCCATACTCTGCTCAGACTTCATATAGAGCATGTTTTGAAGGAAGCATCCTAACTGCTCTTGTGTTTCTCTCACCAGACTCTTAAGTTCTGAAGTTATTTGCTTCAGACGCTCTGTGTATTTCAGTTCTCTAGCAAAGGGGCCGGCATATAATAAATTCTTGAGGAGTGACTCTCTGGAGTATGGTAGATCATGAGGACAGAAGGACAGGTAGAGGGACAAATGAAAGAAAGCAATGGAGAGACTTAGTCTTCCAGATGATGTAAGCAATTTGTTTATGATAGATTAAAAGAAAAAGCAGGATATATACATGTATATTATCTACACACAGTTTATAGTGTGTGTAAGCTACAAATCTCTCTTTCTTATTAGGAGGTCTTCTGCAACAACAGGACCTTATATTGTATGTTTTGAAGAATTAATATTTTCTTACTTGTCCTAATTCTGCACTTTTTCCTTGTTCTAGAATGACAGACCTCTTCGGCTCGTGGCTAATTCAATGGTGTGGGTTCCGGAAGGAGGCATGCTGCAGATCACCAACAAAATCTTACAAGCTGAGGCTCCAAGCGCCAGCCCAGACAAGATTGTCTACAATATTACAGAAGGCCACCCCCAATTTGGTAACTCCTTTTTCCCTTTGGCACAACTTCTTCTGGGTATTCAGCAGTCTAGGATGTGAGTTTGGGCACTGCCATGCAGCAAGACTGTGATTCAAGTGAAATGGGCTTTCATTACTTCATACATCTCTTTTAAAAACAGAGTAATTGTGATACCTATCACTGTATATACTTGCTACCTAGTGTACTAAATTTGATAAGTACATTATATGTAAGACCTACAACTTAAATTTCTAAGGAACTTCATTTTGCATATGAGATAACCGGGGTAAACCAGCTCACTAAAAGCCACCTCGCCAATAGATGTCAGTTTAACTCCCCCTTGTGCCCTTCTCAGATCATCACCAGAATTCTTCTTGATGAAGCTTTACAACAAAATTACATAAGAGCATTCTTCAGTGATCTCCATTGTTACGTCTCCTAGCAAGAGGGAAGGATACAATCACCTGAGAAATTCTCCATTTGCATCACCTAGAATTGCTGGATAAAATATAGCAAGAATGATTAGATGTTCACAGCTGACCTCCCAGGGATAGAGAGAAATCTCCTGGTGCCATAAGAGGCAGCGCCGAGGGTTGGTTTGTCCTCAGCTGGTGGCACAGCTTCCCTGAATGGGTGATGTGTGTCCCATAACCTAGGGGCTGAGGTGGAGAGCCACCTGGACAGAAGGGAATGGGAATGAAGACCCTGCCTAAAGTCAGGATTCTGAAGAGACATTCCTTCACTTAGAATGACAGAATAGGGAACAAGAAGGTCACCAGTATAGATAGATGGCAGAAAAACCTGCCCGTCTTTCCCAGGGTTCCCAGTAGAGCAAAAAGTCTATTGAGAATGCAGAACTTCATGCCCATTTCTCCGGCAGATCCTGGGTTAAATTATACTAGGTGCCTTGTTCGAGAGACACAAAGCTGAGACATTATGTGAACAGTAATCTCAGCTCAGTGATACCTCTTGGGTTCCTGGCAGAAGGTTAGTGGAAACTGCTGCGGGAGGCCCACCCTCCGCCCAGCCACAGAGGGCGCTCACAGGTAAAGCCACCAAAGATGAGCACAGGATGTAAGACCACGGAACATAGGAGGGGTCAGTCTGTAGTGCTACAATCAAAACAAAGAGGGTTAAAACCCCATGACTTGGGCTGGGAATATAGCTCAGCGGCACAGTGCCTGTCTGGCAAGTGCGAGGTCATGAGTTCAATTCCCAGTACCAAAAAAAAAACATGACTTTTAAATAAAGAAATGATCTTATAAAAAAAAACTATAAATGTTTTTAAATGATTTAAAGATATTACAGAAGAAATTGAAATTGTTAAGAAATTTTATAATGCTGTAAAAAATAAAGTTTTATATATATATATATATATATATATATTTTTTTTTTTTTTTTTTTTTAATAGAATCTTGCTATGTTGCCTAGGCTGGTCTCAAACTCCTGGTCTCGAATAATCCTCCTGGCTCAGCCTCCTGAATATTGGGACTACAGTCAGATTCCATATCACCTGGCTTAGGCTGACTTTTTTAAATAGCTAAATTAATCATCTAAACATGAAAATTAGGGCCGGTGAGATGGCTCAGCGGCATAAGCACCTGCCCGGCAAGCGCAAGGTCCTGAGTTCAACTCCCGGTACCCACATACGAAAAAAGGGCCAGTGATATCGCTCAGAGGCACGGGCACCTGCTGGCGCATGAGGTCCTGAGGTGGACCCCCGGAAACCACACAAAAAAATAAAAATGAAAATTATATTCATTAAAAGTGAAAACTCTATTGACACATTAATAGCACAGAAAGAATACTGTTTTTCCTCTGAGCTGTCAGATTTTTAAAAGTATTTTCCATAGTGAGGAAAAAAATTAACTTTAGATAATTTAAAAATAATCCAATGTCCAAAAAGATGTTAGAAAGCATAACCTAATCAAAAATTGAGCCGGTGAGACGGCTCAGCGGCTTAAGCGCCTGCCTTGCAAGCGCGAAGGCCCGAGTTCGACTCCCGGAACCCACATACGAAAAAGGGGCCGGTGATATCGCTCAGCGGCACGGGTGCCTGTTGGTGCGTGAGGTCCTGAGGTCGTCCCCCCGGTACCCACAAAAAAAAAAAAAAAAAAAAAAAAAAAAAATTGATATTTTAATTATGAAACAGTCTAGTTGAGGTGTCATTTCTTAGCAGTGTATAACCTTGAGGAAGAAGAGCATAACCCTCTTGGTGCCATTGGGGTCTTTGAGAACTTAGGTCAAATAATTTCTTTAACTCTTTGTTTTAAAATAATTTTAGACATAAAAGTTGTAAAAATAGTGCAGAGAGCAATTATTGGAACCAAGAAACTGACATTGACCCAGTACCACTAATTAACCCAACCTTATTCAAATTTGGCCAATCTTCCTACTAATGCTGTCTTTCCGACTCAATCCAGAATCCGACTTCATTTAATAGTCATGCTCCTTGGCCTCCTCCAAGGTGTAATGGTTGTTCATTTTTGTCTTTACAACATTTTGAAGAGAACTGGTCAGATATTTGTAGAACATTGCTCAATTTGGACTCGTCTGATGGTTTCTCATTACTAGAGTAGAGATATGCTTTTCCACTTTCTCAGTGCATCATATTTGGGAGTACAAAGAGCTGTCACTGTGTATTATTGGTGATGTTAACTTTGATCACTTGGTTCAAGTAATACCTGCCAGATACCTCCACTGCAAGTTTACTGTTTTCCTATTTGTAATTAATATCCTATTCTCATCATACTTTCAAGTACTGACTGTAAGCTCAATAACTTTTAAGTTCTTTTCATCTCTAAAAATCTATGGGGCCAGTGAGATGGCTCAGCGGCATAAGCGCCTGCCTGGCAAGCGCGAGGGCCGGAGTTTGACTCCCGGAACCCACATACGAAAAAATGGCCAGTGATATCGCTCACCAGCACGGGCGCCTGCTGCCGTGCGAGATCCTGAGGTCGACCCCCGGTACTCACAAAAATATATATATATATGACTCTCGTGATGTATTAAATTTTCTACCTTTATCTTGATTACTAACAGACAAAAATCAAGCCTCCAGATTTTATAGAAACAGCTCAGTATTTCATTAAATATTAAACAGAACAATGCTCAATTAAATGGTTTTTAAGCAGATAGAAGTTTGCCATTTCAGCTTAATAAATGCCATGTGGGCTTTATTGTGACCCTTTCCTATTACAACTCTCTTAATTAACTTCTTCCCATGAACACAATCTTTCTGTATCCAGGTCTCCCTATTAGTAATAATCAAATTATGTCACCCTTGGGAACCACTCAAGAATGAATGAGGTGATGGGAACTAGAGGCCCAGATAACACGAATATACTTACATCCACCTATTCCAATAAGGTGCATCTAAGGAGCCCTTACCTCATTGGCTGCTGCTACTATAAACTCATACCTCACTCTAGAAGTCCAAGTTGGGGTTTAGGCTTTTCCTGAAGAACTGACTTTGGAATGGAACCAAATATAAATTGCTTGTATAATATATACATAAAGGACCTAAATTCAACCACTTCCAGACTTACCACTGTTTTCAAATATATGTTTAGACAAGTTGATTAATACTTATACCCTTCGCTATCCTTACTTTTGGAAGTAAACTTAATGAGATGGTTTTAATGAAGTACCTTGAGCATCATTTGAGGGAAAGTCTGACTTAATTGAACAAACTGTCAAATCTAAGTTATTTATCATAGTATAAGAAAGTGTTAATAGAAATTATCTCAATCCCAACATCATTCATGGAAATTCACATTAAATTATAGTTCTTAAAAACTATTAATTTCACTTCAGACTATTAATTTCACTTCAAAATTCTTCTTTCGTTTTTTTATATTATTGGTACATTTTAGATATACATGATAATATTCATCATAGGGAATTTGTACCAGTACATGATATATCTTGCTTCTTTTTTTCCCATTTCCCTCCCGTCTCTTCAACCCCTTTTCTCCTCCTCATTTACAAAAGCTTTGTTTCCATTTTTTCCTTCTTTTCTCTTCTTTTTTCTTGTCACTTCAAAATTCTTGGCTAAAATATAAACTTCTGTATGAAGAAAATCCCAAATAGAGATCATTTTCTCTTTCCGAAATCTGGAATTTTATGTATTTAAAGCATCATCTCCTCGTAGTCATGTTATGATAAAACAGAAGTGAGGTACTCCATAAGATTCTCCCTCACCTCCCTGTGGTGAATCCCACACCGTACAGATCTTTCTCCTTTTCTACTCATGGGCTTCAAGGTGCTCTAGGCAGCATGTCCAGAACTGAACAACTTCTCCCACTCTGTCCCTCTGTGTCATATCCATTGGTAGCATCCAGTCACCCAGCCTAATACGTAATTCCCTTCGACTCCTTCCTCTTTCTCCACAGCCACCTTGGTGGAGGTCTATTCCTTCTGTTTCCTCAGTGATATTTGTATCTGTTTACTTCTTTCTAGTTTCACCTCAGGTCTCCATCTCTAGTCTGGTTTTTCAGTAGCGTCATAATTGGTCAGACTATTTATATAAATATTAGCTACTGATTTTCCCCCCACTGCTGGAGATTGAACCCAGGGAGCACTGAGTTAAGTTTCCCAGGCAGACCTGAAACTTGTAATCCTCTGGCCTCAGCTTCCCTGCAGTGTAGCTGAGATTACAGGCATGTGCATCATGCCCAGCTGCTGTTTTCAATTTTTAGAATAAATTCAGCCTTACAGTACTTTCAAGCCTTGAAAACTTTCTATATTCTGATGACACACATTAAGTGTTCTAAATTAGCTCATGCCATTCACCTGCTGAGAATCTCCTGGTGGTTTCCAGTTGCTTTCAGAGCTGGTCTTCAGGGGTAGGAATTGTGTTTTCTTTGTCTTTGAATCCCCCTACTCCTGAAGGGCCTGGCACAGAAAGTACCACCAAGTAAATACTTGGTGACCATTTATTGAGTTGAAATTAATGGAATTAGACTATAGCCTATGATTCCTGTTACTCTGCCTAGCATGGAAGTGATTTTTACAGGAAAAACATGTTTATTAGGGCCTGATGAAAAAAAATTTTTTTTCTTTTCTTTATTTTTTGTTCTGGTGCTGGGCATTGAACCCAGGGCCTTTACACTGAGTTATATTTCCAAGCACTCTTGTAATTTTGTTTTGATAGAGGGTCTTGCTAAGCAGCTAAGTTGCCTGAGTTTGGCTCCAACTTGGAATCCTCCTACCTCAGCCTCTTAGAGTGCAGGGATTATAGGTGTGAGCCACTATGCCTGGCTTCCATTTTGTTTTTCTATTATAAAGCAAATAGCTAGAAAATCAGCAGTTGAATATTTTTTATCTTCTACTCTTCACCTTTTCATCATGAGAAATTTCCTTTCACATTATTTTGCAACTGTGCTTATACTCATAAACAGTCTACCGTGGGAAGCCATCTCTATTAACAGCCTCTTGTGACTAGAAATTGAACTGGGAGACATTGGTGAAGGAATTTTTGCCTTAGATATAAATGAAAAACAGTACAAGAAAGAAAATAATAGTGAGTTGATTCTGTACATGATTATATAAAGAATAGTGATACTTTTCTCTTATTTCAGTATTTCATTACCATTCAAGACATTTGCTCATTTTTAACTTGAATTAAGAGCATGTAAATATTAGAAGAAGTTTTGCTGTTAGAAAATAAATTTCCCTAGGGCAATCAAAATGCTCTACCAATTATGAAAAAAAAAAGTGCTGTCAATTGCCCAATATGTCCGATATTTTAACTTCTGAACAGTTTAACTTCAGAACATTTTAAAAATAGACAAGTAGACACAGTCTCATTCTCACCCCCCCCACCCACTGTTCTGTCCCTCTCTCTGTCATAACAGTAGGGTGGGCTTCTTTTAGATTTATTGTTAGATATACTGTCAAGAAAATACAGCATAGCTTGTTTTCAGCTATTCATCCAATTTTCAATTTAGCCTTCACTTGAAGGCATATTACTCTTGTGAAATTTTAATTGTTTCTTTAACACCTCTGTATTTGTGATCTCACTTTAAGATGATAATAGCTTCAGGTAAAGAAAAAGCAGTAAAAACAGATTGGTGGTGTTTAGATTTAGATTTCCTTGCCTGAGTTCAAAAAAAATTTAAAGAATGAAAGAGGAAAAAATATGACGAGTTGTTTAGTAGGGTAAATAGTGATAAATATACACAAAATAATGACAATTGGTAAGAGAGTTTCAGGACCAAGAATATGAGCTTCAGATCCAAATCCCTGCTTACGAACTTCATTCGTGTGACGTCAGCAAGTGAAAGAACTTCTCCAAGCCTAAAGAACCTCATCTGTGTAGTGAAGAGAGCACCATTCAGAAGGACTAAACAAAAATAACAACAAGGATGACCAACATTCTTTCTAAGAACCTGTGAAGTATGTCCTGCAGGTTAAGTGTCCCTCATCCAAAATACTTAAGACCAGAAGTGTTTTGCATTTCTCAGATTCTGGAGTATTTGCATATACATAATGAGATATCCTGAGGATGTGACCTAGGTCTAAACATGAAATTCATTTATGTTTCATACACTTTATGCACATAGCCTGAAAGTAATTTTACACCATATTTTAATGTGCCTACATTTTGATTGGGGCCTTGTAACATGAAGTCAGTTGTGGAGTTTTCTATTATGGTATAATGTTGGTGTTCAAAAAGTTTTGGAACTTGTAGTATTTTGGATTTTGGATTCTCAGACTAGGGATGCTCAACTCATGTTAGTCTTGCTTTACCAATAAAGAGCAGAGCCTTACAGAGTGTAAGTAACCCTATGCAGTGTGGAGCAGTGGTACCCGGTTAGAACCACCCCCTGGAGTGCAAGTCCTGCCAAATGTTTTCTGGTGTTAGGTATTAATATTCTTGTTGGACAGAATCCACCCAAGAATAACTTTCACTGAATTTTTTTTCTAATTTTCCATTTTTCTAACCATTTTCCTGGTTAGAAAACATTTTCTGTTACATAGAAAGTTGTATGTAGAAATGAAACCATTCAGTGTGTTTGAGTATTTCTTTACCACGTACTCCAGCATGTGGCTCTCCTCCTGTAATTGTAATAGGTACAAGTCAGCAACTTTACACCTGAATTGCCCTTGAATGACTTTTGGTTCTTTTAGCTGAAAGACTGGGAATTCTGTATCTAAAGGTAGATTCAGTGATATCTGTTGAGTTTAGTGTTTACATCCTTTCCTTCACCTGGGGTGAAAATAAAGCAGTGCATCCTTTTTTTTTAGCTTAAAAAAAAAACAGGGAGGAGAAAGCTCTGACTTTCTATCCCCAGAGACCCTCACTGACCATGTGACCTGTGTGTCCCTAGGGGAGGTGGTCCTTCTGGTGAGCCTGCCAGCGGACAGTCCCGGGGACGAAGGGCAGCACCTGCCAGATGGGAGGACAGCAACCCCGACCAACTCCTTCACCCAGAAGGATGTCAATGATGGCATCGTGTGGTACAGGCACTCGGGGGCCCCGGCCCAGAGCGATTCCTTCCACTTCCAGGTACCATGTTCTCCCTACTTTCTCTGAAGTCTGATAAAAAGCCATCACTCCTCTTTGTAAACAATTTTGGCAATTTTCTACAATTGCCTAGGAATAAGGTCTATGAGAAGAAATATGCCATTAATATCCTTAAGGGACTTTTAAAAATCTGTCAACTTGGGGCCGGTGAGATGGCTCAGCGGCGTAAGCGCCTGCCTTGCAAGCGCAAAGGCCCGAGTTCGACTCCCGGAACCCACATACGAAAAAGGGGCCGGTGATATCGCTCAGCGGCACGGGCGCCTGTTGGCACGCGAGGTCCTGAGGTCGTCCCCCCGGTACCCACCAAAAAAAAAAAAATCTGTCAACTCAGACAAACGGGTCTCTCCACAAGGAGAGCCATCCATGACAAAAAGGTTTATATTAAATAATGGTCAGAATGTTCAGAAAATTTATCCAAAATACAAAAATATTGTATGAACAAAATAATATCTTTTAATTGTTCTTTGAACGTTCATCATCTTAGGGAAAGATCATGGACTTATAGCCAGACTCAGTATGTTCAGGTATAAGTTCAGCTACTTGTTAGAAAATTACTTGGCAACATCCTTGCACTTGAATTTCCTCACCTGTGAAGTAGAATTGTTCTGAGGATTTGCAGGAAGACATATAAAATGTTTAGAATAGTGCATATCAAATACTAAGCTCTCCATAAGGGTTTGTTATGATCATTTATAAAACAGATGAAATATTAGACCATAAGGAGACCTGCAATAAACTAAGGAGCAGGAAATTATGCTGGGCACATTGTCTGGCCATTATTAATTAGAAATTATTAATAAAAAAATAAATAAAAAATGTAAACCCCTTGAAATATTTAAAATGGTCTCTTAAATACTAGCTCTTAAAGGAAATCAAAGCAGTAAGCTATTAAGTATTGATGAGGAAGAAATAACTTACCAAAACTTAAATAATGTGGACAAAATTGTATGCAAAAGCAAATTGATGAGAGCTCTTATTATTAAGCAGTCAAGTAAAAAAACTAAATGGACTGAGTGTTTAGTTCAAGAAGTTGGAGAAACAGAGGGAGACTTAAGGAAGGAATTAATAGAGATAAGAGGAATTGATTAATTATAGAATGCTAGGCATAATAAATGAGAATTAAACCTGGTTCCTTAAGAAGACTAATAAAATTAGACAAACCCCTGGCAAGCACAACTTGGAAATAAAGAATTAAAACAATGCACAAGGAAATGAGTTTTGAGTGAGAGTGTTTAAGCAAGGATACAGAGAAGAATTTGGTAAAATGTCAGAGAAAATATATATGTATTCATAGTGATTCCCTTGCAATCTGAGGCTTTTCCTTTGTCTAGGAATCCAGCTGGGAATAAACTAACCATGACCGCTCACCTTGTTAAAATTTTCATCCATTCGTCTTCTGATGCCTGGCGAGTACATCTTTGTTGCCTGACTAATTTATATCATATAAAAGATGTGCTTTTCCAAAGAGTAGGTTGAGATAAATTTGGAAACCATTAAAATGAGATTATACTGAGCACACTGAATGTCCAACGAGTGAGCAAATCTGTGCACCTTTTGCCTGAGTTAACCTCTCATTTTTAGCACCTGGGGACTGCAGCAGTTGTCAAAGAATGAGTCAGAACAGAGGCAAAGACCTCAATCAAAAGAAGTCACCTCAGCAAACTAGAATTTGCGGATCTGCCTTTTCCTTCACAGAAGTCAGGACAGAGTATGTCGTCAATATGAAGCATTTCCCCAGAAGGGGATTCTAAGCACCTGCTTAAAATGATATTTGATTGCTTTTGCAAGTAACTTACTAAGTGGATAAAATAACAAATAAGATAGTAAAAGTTGCTGATTTCACTGGAGTTTAAGGCATCTGACGACATTATTACTTAGAAGTGGATCCTTTTGGAGAGCCTTCATTGAGCCTTCATTCTTTTTTTGCAAAATATTTGGAACTCCCACTTGAAATTATTTCCAAAGTATATGGTATATTTTTTAAAATATCCTCAATAGTGATGGCATTTTTGGGAATGGATTTGAAAATATGTCAAAATGGCCAAAAGTCATTCGGAATCAGTCTGGTAAGAAAAAGCACGCTAAATATTTTTGGTTAAGACAGGGAGTAATTATAAAGTAATGGGCTCAGCTTTCTTACGTAATTTGTGGGCTTCCTCTGAAGGCATTCCAAAAAAATGTATTTTGAACATTGATGGCATCTTTATTACAAGTATGAAACAACTCTCTGGGATTATGTTCTCCTGGACTTAAAAGTTTTGGTGTGTTTGTTCGTAAATCTCATTGTTTTACAGGCTTACCTTGTACTTTGATTTGAAATGCACAAACACTGTAACCATGTGCTGAAAGTAGTTAGCAACTTTCCCCATTTTTCATTTTAGGTTCCTAAAGGACTTTAAACTAAAAAAAACAGAGTAATGTTCTAATGATTCTTTTTTCTTCCCTTTTTCTCCCTTTAAACAGGATACATAATGAGTTGCATAGATTTAATTTCATTTTAATGTTGATGAGCTGTCATAAGCCATCAATGTATCCCATCTGTTACTTTGCATATAAGACTTGGGATTTATGGAATGCGAGTGGCATTTTAAAATAGAGGTGGTCTAGTGAGAAGGCGTGCATGTTCACAGTCATTGGTGGAGTGGGAAGTAGCCCTGATTTTGCTATATTCAGATCACACTGATATTGCTTCAGGGAATGTGGTTTGAAAAAGACCAACGTATTTGCAGTCTGTTTCTTTACTTGGATTCCAGACTGATTCACTTGTTCAGTAATATGGCCACATTTTACTACCTGCCCAATACTCAGTTGCTTTTCTTTAAGGATATGAGAAAATATTCCCCCTTTTCCTAATTTCCTAAATCTACCAAAGTGAGTCATCTTGGTCAGGAGAAAGATTGTGAAACCGACTGACCTGGTTAAATCCCACTTATTGGCTTTGTGACTTTGACATATTGCTTTAATATTTTGACCTTCAGTTTTCTCATCTGAAAAAAAGGGATAATAATATTACTTTGTGGGTAATATGAAGATAACCTTTGAACACCAGACAGTAAAATGCTGAGCCCATGCTATGGTGATAAGCAAATTATAGCTATGGCTATTAATATTATTAATAGCAATGCTATGCCTCCTTGGAAGACATGTAAACATTCTGAAATGTAACCCCAGGCCCCTGATGTGATCCAGATAAATAAGGAAAAGACAGTTTTTCTGTTGGGTATAATTGCTCTTCCTGCCTTCTGACCCAGAATTTGCAAGACCTGCTTCCTGTCATTCACAATTCACACAACTGCATATAGCTACACAGGGCTTAGCAGTTCTTGTGACAAGAGTATAGTGGAGACAAGGAGAGTTTGAGGGAGCACTGAGTAGGTCTGAGAGGGAGTGAGAAGCTGTCTAGGAAAAGCATCGTTTTTCAACATTTTTGAAGCAAGAGAAAATTAATTTTGTGACCACCGTGCTAACTGTAAACGTCATTAATCTTGTTCTGCAATAATGAAGCTGAGATTCGTCATTTATAGTCTAAGTATAGAGATCTGTGCTGAGTGAAGATGGAAGGAATGGAATACAAATCATATGTTATATACTCCTAACACATTATGTAGCCTTCAGAGAGTATATTTTCAAGAATACTTAATGAAACAACATATCTTAGTTTTGTTAAGTAAAAGTTTAGACTATGCAGTTGCATGTAAATTTAGATATGTCTGTGTAGAAAAAAAGAATAAACCGAAATGAACCAATATATTCATAACCACTCTTTCCTGGTAGTGAAATTCTGTGTGATTTTTTTTTATAATCAGTAAATGATTAATAGTAAAATATGAGGAGCAGGACAAAAGTTGTAATGCAAGGGGCCGGTGAGATAGCTCAGTGGCATAAGCGCCTGCCTGGCAAGCGCAAGGTCCTGAGTTCGACTCCTGGTACCCGCATAAAGGAAAAAAAGGGTCAGTGATATCGTTCAGAGGCACAAGCGCTGGCTGTCAAGCGCGAGGTCCTGAGTTCAACCCCCGGTACCCACATTAAAAAAAAAAAAAAGGTTGTAACGCAGGAGTGTATAGATTAGAGTTGAGTGTAGTGGTGCACGTCTGTCATCCCAGCACTTGGGAGGCTGAAGCAAGAGGATTGCCGTGAGTTTGAAGCCAGCTTGGACTACATAGAAAGACCCTGTTTCAAAAAAAAAAAAAAAAAAAAAAAAGTATGTAGATTAAAGACAGATGGTTTAAAGGGGGAAAAGCTAAATATCTGCAAATGTGCTTCACCCAGCAGACATGAGAGGCTCACCAGGCAACTTTGCTTTTCAGGTGTCCAGGGCCACCGACACTCAAACCCACCTGGAGAGCCGTGTGTTCAACATTGCGATCTTACCACAAACCCCAGAGGCACCTAAATTCTCTCTGGGAACATCTCTCCATATGACCGTGAGTTGGTGGGAGGGCCGTGGGTTCCACTTTGACAGATTGGCTGCAGTGTCCTGGTTTGTGTGCAGTGAATGCTAGGCCCTAAGTGCAGACCCCAGGGCCAAAAATAGCAATAAGCACATTTCTCACTGACTTGCAAAAGAAACCTAAAATTCTCAGGCTGAAGTGAAGATTATGTGGAATCTGTTTTGACCTTCCGTCCATGGCCGATGTCCTTTCCACAGCATCCCAGACAGTGACTGAGTATGTGGAAGAAATTTCAAGCTCTGCTCCATGCCATCCACATAACCTATGTGTAATTATTCAGCCAGTCAGTGCCAACGAGCTGGAGAAGGTGTTATCCATTTTTTAAAAGCTCTATCAGAAGTTCTCCTTGTCCTGCAAAAAGTGCAAATTGGGAGGACAGTTGGGTGGCGAGGAGAGGTAATGGCAAAGGGCAGGGCCACCAGTGTAGAGAGCATATGAGAAGCCCAGAGGTGAGAAAGAATGTGACAGTCAGTCAGGAAACTGCATAGAGTACATAAGACTGGAGAAATGACGAAGGCAGGATAGGGGTGTGGAGGTCGTGGTGCCTGATCACAGAAGGCCCCGTGTGCCGAGTGCAAAGGACCATGGATCAAGGAAGAATCTAAAGAAGTGTCACCTCAATTAACCCATGAAGTACAGTTCAAACAATTAGCAACTCCATCGTAACTCTGTGTCTGTGGGAGGCGGGATACCTCCCAGATTCGCTGTCCCAGACAGAGCCACAAGCATGCAAGGCCTTGTACGTTAATTATTACGCTTCCTTGTTGTAGTTAGCGCCCACATAATTACACTCCAAAGTAGAGTATCAGCCTTGAGCCACAACAAAGAGAGCAGCAATAGTTTCAGAAATTATGGGTCTGGGGCATGACAGAGACATAAAGGGGAAAATAGAAAGTTTTTAATGAAGAGCTGGTATCGGCATTTCCACCATAAACTGTAATTTAAAGAAATCATAATTCAGCACTATAAAGTCTATAATTCATCATTCTGACTGGAGGAACTTGGATCAGAATTTTCTCTAAACTGTAAATAAAAATGTGCACGCACATTTCTTGCCAAATGCTAATCAGTGCTATTTAGAGTTTAGAGGGCACACAAAGGGGCCTGGAGCCAGGAAGGTGGCACCTTTCTGCACCGCCTCTTAAGGGACCTTTAGGTTCTTAGGTTGTGCATTTGCAAATTAGGTCTGTCCTGTTGAAATTTAGGCTACCTAAACAATTGGTTTACTGTAAATTGTGTTGAAGTTCCTCTTGTGAACCTTACAATGTGCATAGTTTATATTTTTTTTGCAATTAACTAGGTCTGTTACTCCAAACAAACACATTCCTCAGTTCAGGGATTTGGACTCATCTAAGCACACAAATGTTGCATATATTTGGTAACTACATTATGACTAGATGTAGTAAATACATATATAGGATATTCATATATGTATGTAAAAGCAGGTGAGGGTTCTCAGGATCTCAAACTTAATCCTGTATTAGAGTCACCTATAGAGTTTGTTAAGACATAGATTATTGGAAACCACCCCTTGGTTTTCTAGTTTAGTGGGTGTGATATGGAGCCAAGAATCTACATTTCTAACAAGTTTCCAAGTGGTACTGACAGCGGCTGAGATCGCCACCCTCAAAGGAGTGCTGATCGAGACTTAACTGGGGAAATTCATCCCAGAAACTGGAGCAGCCCCTGGAAAAACATGGAGACACCCAAGGGCATGGCCTTCTTGAGGTCGCTCAAGGTCATTACAGGTCCCTCAGTTGGCTGGATTATAAGTCCCTATGTATAAAGGCAGCAAGAAATGACAGCCAGGTCATGAAGGATCTTAAAGATAGATGGAATTCTCATTTTGTTCCAAAATAAGGTTGGGGCAAGTAGAGTGTTGAAGGATTTAAAGCACAAAAAATCCCATGAACAGATTTTTGGTGATCAGATTAGGAAAATCATTTTGGCTGACGGTAGAGAACATCCTGGGTGGGGGCTACACCAGGAGTAAAGAGACTGTTGCTGTCACCTAGAACAAGAAAGTTTGGTGGCATGAAGCCCAGGCAGTGGCGATAAGGGTTACGATCAGGGAGGTCTTGAGGAGGTGCTTTCATTTCCATGTTCAATAGCCAAAAGGCGAAAGCAGTTTAAATGTTCCTCAACAGTTAAATGGACAAAGATGAGATATATGTAGAGAGAGATAGATATGTGTATACATGCATACATACATAGTTACACAGTGGCATGTTATTTGGCCTGAAAAAGGAGGAAATCCTGTATATATGCTATAACATAGATGATCCTTGAGGACATTATGCTAAGTAAAGTAAGCCAGTCACAAAAAAAGACAAATATCGTATGGTTGTTTGTTGGATATAGAATTTCAGTTTTGCAAGAAAAGTTCTGTGGATCTGTTATGTAACAATGTGTATATAGCTAGCACTGCTGTGCTATATTTAAAAATGGTCAACGTGGGGGCGGAGAAAGAGAGAGATTGAAAATACAGAGATTCCACTCATTGAGTCAGGAATATGGAGGGCACAGCATGAGAACCTCAATGTGGGATCTGCTCATAGAGGGTGTCCTGGGAGCACAGGGAGTGAAAGGGAGGGTAGTCGATGTGATCTCACAGATGCGATTAGTGTGTGTTGGGGCGCACTTCGTGTAGGGCCACAGAGGCCATGATAAGTACTTGCCTTGCATTCTGAGTGTGGCAGAAAGCCATCGCAGGGTGCTGAGCAGAGGCCGGTGTGAGGCATCATGTCTGTGCCCACATGGACTCGGGGGAGATGAGAGAGCGTGCGGGAGGCCATTGTGGGGACTCGGGTGAGAGACCGGCTCCCAGCAGTGGTGACAGTGGAGAGGCAGGGAGGAGGGTTTGGATTCAGGGTATACTCAGAGGCAACACGGGTATTATGAAAGTCATTATTCTGTAATTTTCTTTTAACAAATATGTGATAAAAATGTCTTCTGTAATGATTTCCATCAAGTTTAATCTCTCGTTTCATACTACGTTTAACTGATAAATATTGAACATTCCAAGTCACCAATATGAAAATGGATTGCACTTTGATATATCTCAATCTCAGTATTGCTTTCCTCAGAGAATCACATCCTCATTTTTTTCTGCCTACTATCTATTTACATTAGTATGGAAATAGTATCCATAAGTTCCAAAATAGAATGTCTGTTGCCTTGGCTGGAACGTATTTCCCATTCCATAGTCCTATGTCCATGATGGTTCTCTTGTCTTATCACGTTGTTGTTTTAGGAACATCTAAATTTTCAAAAGCATACCGTGACACTGAGAATTTTCAGATATTGTGGGGGTTTTGAGATTAGAAGGTGATAAATGGGGCCAAACTGTACTGAGTCTGAATTTCTGTGTCCCTGTATTTGTGCCCACGTGCGCCTACGCACGAGTCAGCTGTAAACACCTTATATAGGGCACATATTTTTAACTGGTTGTCCTTACTTGTTTTATTTTAGGGTGAAAGACCAGCTGCTGTTCGCAATTCTAATTTTCCTTGCTCATTACATTCCAGATCTGAGCGAGGGCCTGAAATATGAGTCTTTCCCATAAGGGGATTGTCCTAACCTGCAGATGCTGCCTCTCCCCAGGACAAGTATGCCTTGGGGATAATTACAGAGCAACTACAACCTTCAATCTTTTTATGGTTAAATGAAGAACACCACACCCTCCTCTGGGAGCGCTACTGAGCCCCACTTAATCCTTGTCTAAATGGGGAAATTCTTTGTGAGAAGAGGCAGAGCCTCAAAAGAGCAGGAGAACATGTCAAACTCAAAGCTACCTTCAGGGGTCAGTTAGGAAGGGCCTAAAATGGTGGGATATCTTGTTCTGTTTTAAAACAGCACACTTGACCCAAGCAAAGGCCCATGCTTAGACTAGTTTTTCTTTTTCTTCCCTCCATGCTGTGTTTTTGCTGCTGCTGTCCCCAGCCCATTGGCATGGTAGTCACAAGAGTCTGGCTCTTTCCTCTGTGGTTTTTGAGCGTGGCCCTGATGGTGGGCAGTGGGTGTGCACAGGTGAATGGATGGTGGAAGCAGCGTACACACCCGCCCTCTGGGTCACCTCGCTGGACTCATTTATTAGGTCCCGGAAGCTAGAAGAGAAAAGCGGTGTCTAGTTTTGGTGAATAGTAAAATGAAGGCAAAGAGACATATTGTCTATTTTCAAGTGCCTTAATCAACAAATAGCTCTTAAACCTTTCAATACAAAAGGCAAGCCTCTCTTAGGGTTTAAGGTGGGTTCATTTTTAGCGCTTAGAAACCAGAAAGCATCACAGTCCCCAGTAGCAAAGCTGGAAGTTGGCAGCAATGCTCTGAAGAAGTCTTAGAGGCCAAGACTTAAACATCTTGGCTGGGTTTTCAGATCTTTTTATCAGATTCAACCTTTTTAGCCCATCAAGTTAAAGGAACAGAGATGTGGTGGGCCAGCTGTGAATAGTAGAATAGCCAGCTGTGGTGCTTCATTTCCGGTGTTCCACTGCAAGCTGTACCTAGGGAAAAAGCAATCATATTGGGACCCCCACAGCATGCAGAGATGTAGACCGGGGGCAGGGTGCTCAGAAACCTTGAAAAGGCCTCTGCGACCCTGAGAGGTTCCTGAGACTGGGACATATCTGCTTGCAAGAGAACCGATCCTGGGCCGGTGAGAAGGCTCAGCGGCGTAAGCGCCTGCCTTGCGAGCGCAAGGGCCCGAGTTCGACTCCCGGATCCCACATACAAAAAAGGGGCCGGTGATATTGCTCAGCGGCACGGGCGCCTGTTGGTGCGTGAGGTCCTGAGGTCGACCCCCCGGTACCCACAAAAAAAAAAAAAAAGAAAAAAAAAAGAGAACCGATCCTTCTTTTGAACTGTTGGAGAAAATTTTGTTAACTGTGACTAATTTAAAATCCCAGAGTGAATGTGTTTTGGTTTTCTTAATAAGGTTTGCTTTTGCCCCTGGATTTGGTTTTCACCACACCATTTTGTCTTCTTCCTTTCTAAACTTAGGCTCGAGAAGATGGCCTGACAGTCATTCAGCCTCATTCCCTGTCTTTTGTGAACTCTAAGAGGCCCAGTGGGAAGATTGTATACAATATCACTCTACCTCTGCACCTAAATCAAGGTAAGATGGGTGGGGAGAGATCTTTCCACTGATTCTACAGTCTTTTAGTTGTGGACCAGTCTTCAAAATAGGAGGTTTGGGTGCTTATATCCATAGAGATACATGTTGAGATTTTAAGGAATAACAGTGATTCCTACCCCATGCTCTTGTCCTCTAGTTTAGAAAAATAGAGATGAACAGCCAGAGAAGAATACGTTGGCTTTGGCTCCAACAGAGCTGCACTGGAGAGCACAGCTGGTGTGAGCACCCTCCAACACCACTGGAAGGACCAGATGCACACTGGCGTTGCCTACAGGGACAAAGCCTTCCCCATAAGCTCGTGACCAAAATAAGCAGGTGCTGACAAGGAAGTCTGCGGGAACCTAAGGGGCTGAGCCACACATATTCATTCCTTCCACAGCAGATAAGTCAGTCCTCCTCCCATGGGGAACGGGGACATGTGGAACTATGGTCACAGGAGAGGTGCGCCCCTGCCTGAGTCCCCAGCCATTAGGTCTCTTAACACTGGGCTTAATTAATAGCTTCTGCGGATACCATTCTGCTCCTGCCCTGAGACCACTCTCTAAGAGACTAGCACTGCCCCTTGATACAGACCAAAGAAATTTAAAGCTAAAACACATTTTTCCTTTTTTAATTTGCCAATTTGTAGCTGGAGGTTCTCCCTTCATTATGAGTTCTTTCAGACTAGCAGCCCAGGCTGTTTCATGAAGAGGGGCTGTTGGTCTCTCAGCCTCTCCAGAGGTGAACTGATTCAACACCAAGCCTCATGTGTGCCTCCTTTTAAAGAGTGAGTGGACCAACACAGTGAAGAGACAGCCCACAATGCGGGAAAAAATGTTTGCCAGCTGTTCCTCAGACAAAGGATTGCCACTGAACTCAAAAACATCCAACCTCCCAAATTTACAGACCCACTCCAAAAACGGGCATCTGAGATGAATACACACTTCTCAGATGAAGAAATACAAATGGCAAATAAATATATGAAAAAATGTTCAACCTCACTGGTCATTCAAGAGATGCAAATTAAAACAACACTGAGATTCCATCTCACCCCAGAAAGAATGGCTATTATCAAGAAATCAACCAATAACAAATGCTGGAGGGGCTGTGGGGAAAAAGGAACCCTTCTCCACTGTTGGTGAGAGTGTCGACTGGTAAAACCACTGTGGAAATCAGTGTGCAGATGCCTCAAAAAACTAGGATTGGAGGTCCCATTTGACCCAGCTATTCCCCTTCTGGGTATCTTCCCAGAAGAATTAAAAACATCGTACCACAGCGATATATGTGCACCCATGTTTATCGCAACACAATTTGTAATAGCCAGATCTTGGAAACAACCCAAATGCCCATTAACCGAGGAATGGATAAAAAAGATGTGGTTTTTTTTTACAATGGAGTACTACTCAGCCATAAAGAAGGATAAACTGGAGACTTGTATAGGTCAATGGATGCAACTCAAGACCATACTCATAAGTGAAATAAAGCAGATGCACATGTGTAAACATCATATTGTCTCCCTAATGTGAGAAGCTGAAAGAGTAAATAAGATCCAAAATGTACAATAGATATTGTAAAATGGGAAGAAATTGTTCAAAAGGGAAGAGAAACTGGGATGGGGGAAAGGAGAAAAGAAAGAAGGGAAAAGAAAAAAAAAATATATATATATACACACACACACACACAAGATAGTTAAGATAGATACACTACTAATTTCTCTTAGTTCATTGAAAAGAAAGGTTTGCGCTAATATTGTTTGGACAATTGATTGCCAATATCTTGTACTCTGAGTAACTAATTTAAAGATAACAATACACAATGTATTAACTATTGTTACCCTGCTATTATGTTGTTTTGAAATTTTGTTCTATTTTTTTTTCTCTTTAAAATAAAAAGTAAAAAAAAAAAAAAAGAGTGAGTGGAGCTGGGTGTGGTGACACATGCTTATAATCCCAGCACTCTGGGAGGCTGAGGCAGGAAAATCGCAAGTTCAAGCCCAGCCTGGGAGACTCTGTAACTTAGCGAGATCTTGTCTCAAAATAAAAAGTGAGAAGAGGGCTGGGGATGTAGTTCAGTATGGAGGCCCTGGGTTCAATCCCCAGTACTGAAAAAAAAAAAAAAGAAAGAATGAATGAATGGGCCATGAAGGGTGATGCAGCATCAGTTCTGTATGGCAAAATTTATGAATGACAGGCAAATCTGCAGCCCCTAAAACAGTGATCACAAGCCAAATGATAACCACAAATCCAGTTCTTAGAATATTCATTCTGTGTTACTGTTGACAGATCATCACAAAGATTCTGAAGAAAAGAAGGAAAATAGAGAAAAATCTCCTTACAGCAACAATTGAAGACAGTCAGTACTAGTCTCTCAGGGGCCTTGACCTCTGGATTGAAACTCGTTTGGGAGGGTCTCATAATTATTGTGAAAACTGCATGGTCTAAGCTGCACTGTGGGGATTCGTTTTCATCTTAGGTGATTGAGGTTTCATGAGCCCAAGTCAAGACTCTCTGGGTTTCAGATTTGGAGTACAGCTCGCCAAGCACAGACTGAGAGTGATAGACTCTCAGTAGAAGGGTAGAAGACTCCCACAGGGAGCCAGCAGGCCTTGAGAGTGACTGCTGACGCTCCTGCCGATCTCTTCCTCCTCAGGTGTCATCGAGCACAGGGACCGGCCTCTCTCTCCCATCCAGTATTTCACACAGGAAGACATTAACCAGGGCAAAATCATGTACCGGCCTCCCTCAGCAGCACCCCACCTCCAAGAGATCACGGCCTTCTCCTTTGCTGGTAACACTGTCCCCTCTGCCTCGGGCACCCAGGTTGTGCTCTGCATCTTCATGACCCACCCTGACTCATCCCACAAGTCCTCTGGACAGTTTGATGACACTACTTTAAAAAGCTACTCAAAAGAGCTTGTGCCCTATTAGCCAACGTGTGGTGTGGGCTCGGTTCCTTCTTTTTTTCCATTAATTCACGCACATAGGTGTACTCGCAGTAAACTTATTTTGTGGCTCCTGTGTGCCAGTGACTAAGTGGAGCCTTGGAGATATGACATGTGCTGGAAAGATATGGTAAATGTTTACCACAGTAAAGGGCACATTGCTATTAGTTTCCCTCAAAGCACTCTCCTCTCATTGAGCACATCTATCCTGTCATTCTTGCCACTTTCTGAAGCAGCTCTGGTAGTGCTTTTCTGTGTCTCTAGTTGTGGTGTCACAACGGACCTGATGTCCTGAGTCAATTCCATAACATTTACCTTTTGTGGTCATTTTGATTTTGGGGAAGAGCCAGAAATTGCATGGTGCCAGATCCAGTGAATAAGGTGGGTGAAGACACCCAATAATGTTTGTTCAAATCTGCCTTTCCATGGGATGGCACTCGGCAGTGGCATTCGCTGTATTTTTTTTATAACCTGTAAAACTGCTCAAAAAAGAGAACTTGCAGAACTGCTTCAGAAAGTGGCGAGGATGATGGGATAAGTGTGTTCAAAACAAGGGGGGGAATATTTTGAGACTGATGAATGGCAATATATCTTTTTTTTTTTTTTTTTGTGGGTACCGGGGGGACGACCTCAGGACCTCGCACGCCAGCAGGCACCCGTGCCACTGAGCGATATCACCGGCCCCTTTTTTGTATGTGGGTTCCGGGAGTCGAACTCGGGCCTTTGCGCTTGCAAGGCAGGCGCTTACGCCGCTGAGCCATCTCACCGGCCCCGGCAATATATCTTTAACTGTAATAATTTTTAAAAATTTAAGCATTCACAGTATATTTTGATCACACCTTATACACTGGTGAGCAAAGAGAGTGTACATGTAGGTATGAGGATAATTGGGTAAATAACCCCAGTTATGAATGTTTAATTGCACACTGGCCTGGGAGCTCTGAAGAGACGGTAGACCGCTCCATGGTGGGAGGACACATAACCAGGCTGACTTAGACTGAGGGCAAAGGGGCTGCTCAAGAGCATCACAATGGTGGGTAAGTGGAAGCTACCCAGGCTACCTGTGCATGCAGCGACAGTGGGGAATGCATTCCTGAAGGAAGGGCATGTGCCCTGTGTGCAGAGGCTTTGAGGAAAGAGATGTCCAACGCTTGCCAGAGGCAGTGCATCTGTGATGCAGAGGGTCAAGCAGGGCAGGGATGAAGAGCCTTGTGGGAGACAGGCTTGACCCCTGAGTCCCATGGGCCTCTGGGGATTTGGGTCTCTATAAAATAAGAGGGACCAGCGGAGGTGTTAAGACCCAGGGGCTGGCTTCTAGAAGGAACTCTTTGACTGCCATGGGTGGATGGGAAGCCAGCAAAGAGGGCTCTGCAGGACTTCAAGGAAGGTGTCATGGAGGATACAGAATGAGGGTGACCCTTTGGGATTGGCATCCAGATTTGATAGGAAAGACTGGGAAAAATAGTTTTTCGCTGAAGCCAGTGCATGTCCTTCCACACAACCATGATAGCCTTAAACCTCACCACCCTGTCTCTTCCCTTGATCCAATTAGCAAAGCTAACTGGGGTGAGTCCTTACCTCTAAATATGTCTGTGCCTTTGATCGATCCTGAAAATCCTGAAACCTCTTTCTATATGACTTTTAGGATGTATGCACCATGTAATACAATGACTGTAGGGCATTTTGTAGAGTAGATTTATTCATATGGAAGAGCTGAGAGCTTCTTATGGGTTAAATAAGTTTAGAAATTCTTATTATGATAATGGATTAAATAATTTTAGAATTTCATATTACGGTAAACATATAACATGATAGTTACCATTATTTAATATAAGTTCATTCATCCAGAAACTAATTAACTCCTCAATTAGATTGAAAGTCTCCAAGGGCAGGAAAAGGCCTCTTCTCTGAGGAATGTCAATAGTGCTTAGTAACTGGGTAACTAATAGCCCATGAAAATGTTCATGGTGCTCTATCCCCTACTTTACCAGACCTATTTTATAAGAAATACCAAGGATATCCTGGGATTAGAGGCAAAGAAAACATGTCAGCTGTGGTTGAAGTAACTTCCAGATCTGCTACACTCATCTTGGTTCTTAGAGTCTCTCTTGAGAGAGCAGAGCCCTGTCCTGTAGAACCTATGGGATAAATGCCACAAGATAAATCCCTTGCATGCTTACAGGTTGTAAATCAATGTCTTGGGCATCACTTAATGCTACAGTGGCATTGACCCACCCGAGAGCACTGTCAGTGATATACAAATCACCCACATTCACCAATTTGTAGGAGTCTTATGTACTGATAAAACAGGGTCTGAATGACTGTATTATAAATCACTTGTAACTGCTGTGATATAAAATTATTCCACTATGTGGTTCCTTTTGCTGTTTAAAATTATTGCTGGCATTGTTAAATTCAACATAACATTAGCAAATGACCTGCTGTTTCTTAAGTCAGAATAATTTAAATAAAACATCTTTTGCTTTCCTAACCTCTGTTCCATAGTTTGTGCCATCTCCATCTCATTCTGATCCCAGAATGTTTAGTATACTGATTTTCTCTCTTGCTTCTTCAGGTCTCCCAGAATCAGTGAAATTCCACTTCACAGGTAAAGATTTTAATCTCAATTTTTGTTATAAAATGGAATTGCTTCTTCCCTTATTAATTTCTTTCTGCTCCCTTCATCATTACTTTTAGCTGTTTTCTAAGAGCTAATTAAAAGTTATGACCTTTCCTCTAAAACAACTTTCTTGTAAAATAATCACATGGTTAGTTAAATAGTAATTGGTTACTTTTGTATTCATAGAAAAATAATCTACCAAAGATGCTAAAGATGGGTGTTACTTAAGCCCTAATTTAGTTTGTCCTAGTATTTGTTTAAAAAAGAGGTAATCATGGTTGAGATCTTAAAGTCTGGATCCAGAGAGCCTACAGTTCAGCCTCTCTTTGCCTGAATTCCTCCCCCATAAATGGAGGTCATCATCGTCATCATCATCATCATCATCATCACCACCATCATATATGTACAGCTCCCAGGACAATGATTGGCACATCATTATCCCTGGGTTACATTCAGCTAATGAATAGTGACTGTATGCATCCTGGGTAGAGCCACTCACTGAATGCTTTGCTACTGCAGGGAGAAGTCTTATGACCCAGAGCGTGAGTTGAGAAATCTGAGTGTTGAAAACCTTAGTGTCCTAGTATTAGTTCGCACACAGTAGAAGCTGAGCACTAATCAGCAAAAGCAGGGTCAGACCTGCTGTCTATGCTGGAGCAACATAAAGCTGAGCTTTCTTGTTTGGGTGAGAGCGAGGATGCTTGACCATAAATAGTATTGTTAATATAGCTGTTCAGATGGGATTGACGAACCTATTAGAATCAACCATCCAATGTGTCCTGTTACATTTCATGCAAAGAGAAACCTTGGTGGGGTAAAAAATCACCTCCCTCAAAATCCCAGGCCTTCCTTTCCTCTTTGAGGGTTAAAAATCACACTTGAATCAACTGTAGGTTTCAGGGTTGTGTGACTGTTGATTAAAACCCCAATCAGCTCATTTCTAGTAACATGTCTGTAGCTAACTCAGTAATAATAATATAACAGGGCTCTTTTTGGCCTTCTTCAGAGGAACTTACACTAAATGTTGTCTTATATAATCTTTATAACAATATTGTAAGGATATTTTTTTCAGCCTTTTAAAGTTGAGGCTACCGAAAGTCACTAAGAGTAAATAATCTACCCAGACTCCCACTGCTGGTAAAGAGGAGAACCAGAACTTGCGTACAAGTTTCTGGCTCAGAGCATGGGCTAGTTAGCTTGTTCTGTGTGTGTGTGTGTGTGTGTGTGTGTGTGTGTGTGTGTGTGTGTGCGTGCGCGCGTGTGTGTGTGTGTGTTGGGCATGAAAAGCAGGTGTCATACTAGTGTGCCTCAACTTACCCGAAAGCTTGAGTAGGTGAAGGTTTAGCAATTGATTTCTCTAGGACCTTAAGTTAAATGATCCTTAAACCTATTATACAGAGTAAAGGGATAGACCTTAAGTTGTTTTCTTTTTCTTTCCAAGGTTGTTTTGTTTTGTTTTGTTTTGGTTTTGTGAAAACTTTAGAATCTAATAGGAAGGAAGGGTTGTAAATTGCTAAGGTAGTAACAAACCCACACTGGGACATTAACCCACAGAAGGAGAGAGAATAGCTCATTCTGGGTAATCAGCTAAGAGGAGGAAGCAAGCCATGTTCCTGACCGCCTAGCTTCCTGACACACACAGTTGCCCTCAGAGCAGTTCTCACCAAGGAGCACACAAGGGACATGATGCCCACAGGATGGGTTTAACCTAGAGAGGCAGTGAGATGTTCCTCAGAAAACTCGGGAACTTTGCTTAAGGAATTGGTCAGACATATAGCTGCTGACATTTTGACTATTAAATTCTTATATTTGCTTATGAAACATGGCACCCACATGACATGTTTTCTGTGTATGCAGAATATGCCCAAAATAGCTTTCTTCAACTTACAGAGGCAAGGATTTGCCTTGGTCACACTGGAGAGTTGTGTAGGAGGACCAGAGCTCTTTAATTTGTAAGGCCTTTTCTTTCCTCCTTTGTAAAATAAGGATATTGAAGTCTCCATGAGCTTCCTCCTATTTAGAAAATAAAGCCAATGTAAGTTATAGCAAAAAAGTAAAATCGTATTTTGCAATTATTTATTTTTATTTAACATAGAGGTTTTTTTAACTGTAGATTCCAGGAACCTCAGAGAGTCCTAAATCCACTGAAATTTATGGAAAAGTTAGAATGTTCCCAAAGCTTCAAAAGTTAAGAATCTTCTCCTTCTTTTTGATTATCTGAAGAGCAGAATGAACATAAAGTAAGAAACAGCAGCAATAATTTTGACACTTGACTGAATGACCCAAGCCATAAAACTGCCTGTGTGCATGCTATCCCCACTCCTTCCGCAGGGCTGTCTTCTGGATTTCTCTAGGACGTGGAGGATACCTTAGACATCTGCTACATTTTCAAATCTGTCTCAGGATAAGTTAAACCTAAAACACAGTCCCCACAGGATATGTTTAACTTGGAGAACGTAAATGGAATCATGACTGGGAGTCATTGAGCAACGCTTTGCTTTGTGTGAGATCAGAGTCTAGTGACTGGCTACTAAGTGCTGAAGAAAGTGAGGACAGAAAGATTTTCTCATACCCAGCCCACCAGCGAGCACAGCAATAAGAGTACAGTTTTCTCAAAGCCACTAAAGATAAACAATTCGATGATCTGATGGTCCCTCCAGTGTCCCTCCAAGCTAGGCTTTTGGAGAAGGGAGAGTATATTGAGGTATGAGAAGGCAGAAAGAAGGGTCAAGGGTCAGGCAATTCTGCCTTCATTTCCCTTAGGAAATTAATGCTCAGTTGAAAAAAGCGATACAGGGAAGTAAAACTAAAGGTCACTGTTTTGCTCACAAAGGTGTCTTCTATTTATGGTGTTGTGCATAATGACCAGGTAAAAATGGATCTGCTTACTTCCAAACATATGCCCTGAGAAATATTTGTACCTATATTTTCTGTGCTTTCAAAAATTCTTTTCTGGGCCGGTGAGATGGCTCAGCGGCTTAAGCGCCTGCCCGGCAAGCGCGAGGGCCCAAGTTCGGCTCCCGGAACCCACATACGAAAAAGGGGCCGGTGATATTGCTCAGTGGCACGGGCGCCTGCTGACGCGCAAGGTCCTGAGGTCGACCCCCCGGTACCCACAAAAAAAAAAAAAATTCTTTTCTAATGAAACAAAGATACATTATTTATAGAAGAGAGTTCTTGAGAGAAAATATTTTTCTGGAATATTGGAGGAGTGAACTAAATCAAAAATTTTGCATAAATGAAAGCCATTACCAGTATATTTTTAAAGTGCATATTTTATACTACTTTCAGCAACATTTATCAAAATCACCTTGCTGTGAAAGTACTCTCTTAAAATGACTTTGTTCTTTTGGTTTATTATCCTTTTTTATCCATAGAAAAATCTCACAGTATCTTCCTTGCCTGCTTGCTTTTCTCATCTGTAAGCATCTCTTCAGAGTGTTAAGTTAATCTAAAAAAAAGCTTCTAGCTAGTTACTTTTCTGTTGCTGGAACAAAATACCCAACAATCACAAATTAAAGGAGGAAAGATATATTTTGGCTTATGGTTTTAGAGGTTTTAGTCCATGGTCAGCTGGTCCCACTGCTTTAGGCCTATGGTAAGGTAGAAATATCATGGTAGGAATGTGTAAGTGAAGTAAGCTACTCACTGCATGGCAGCCAGAAAATAGGGAAAGATGGAAAGAGTGAAAGAGCCAGAAAGGAAGGAGTCAACAACAAAGGCATGCCTTCAAAAGGCATCCATCTACTGACCTGCCTGATCCAGTTAGGCCCCCCTTCCCAGTATGCCCACTGAGCTATGAATTCATTGGTGGATTAATCTACTTAATGAAGTTTGATAACTTCATGATCCTTTCAGTTGCTCAGATGGCAACCAAGCCTTCCACACAATGAGGCTTTAGGGGACATTTTTGGATTGCCAACCATAACACTGTATTTTTGGAAACAGCCTAAAGACAATAGAAGTTGATTTATGTATTTCTCTGTCTGTCTGTGTGTGTGTGTGTGTGTGTGTGTGTGTGTTCTCTCTAGTTTCTGATGGAGAGCACACAAGTCCAGAGATGGCCCTCACCATTCACTTACTTCCCACTGACCAGCAACCACCAGCAATCCAGGTCACAGCTCCCCTGCTTGAGGTCAGCCCAGGAGGCCGCGCTTCTCTCGGTAAGAACTGGGAGCTGAAAGGCAGCACAGCTCTGAAAACAGGACCATATTTCAGCAGCTGTCTCTCTTCAAGCCTCTTGTTGGTTACCAACGACAGTGACCTCTCTCTCAGAAGTTGATTATTCTCACCTCTATCCTTCTTCCTGCCCATTCTTATGCAAATAGAGGCAGTACAGAGAGAAGGAAATAAACTCTTCCGAGGCCAATGCTTGTGATGGAATGCAGCACAGAATTTATTTCCCAGCCTCCCAGAGTTTGATTTGTTGTCGTCACTGAAATATAAAGTAACAGAGCAGAGAGGAGAACACAGGGAGCAAGTTTCAATGACTGCTGTTGTTTTCTGTTTAGAAAGTGAAGAGGAACAGGAGAAATGATGGATTACAATAACCTTCAGAAGTTTGAAGAGTTAGAGGTGGCCCCGTTATTTTGAACATGATTGTATTTCCTCTTAGTATGCATATTCTTTAGATTGTTCTTATACCAAGGACATTTTACTAGCAAATAGTGGGCATTGTGATTTTTGTTAAGTGTACTCTGTTAGGTTCCTATATGGTTTCTGTATGTGGGTTTTTGTCCTAAAATTAATCGTCCAATTTCTCCATGTGGGTTTTGGCCAAAAATTAATTGTCATCAAACTTATAAGCAGGCCACATTTACAATAACAAAGGTCACTTTTACTTTCTTCCTCACTTTCATGATGACCATAGCAGCTATCATGAAATTTGGTTTTCCTGGGATATTCAGGAAAATAATAAAAGAAAAAATGAAAAGCAGAAAACAGTTTATGGGAGTATTTTCTGAAGGAACACCTAACCCAATTTGTCAGGACTGACCTACATCTGGCCTTTCTCTAAATACGTCCTCATTTGTATGGAAGAAAAAAAAGTGTTCCAAGTTTCTGAATTCAGAAACTACTTATGTGAACTTTTGGAAGAATCTACTTACCATTTTTGAGTCAACTATGTGATCAACTTTCACTCTTGTGCTGGCCTTCATTACAGATCACCCACACCCTGGCTTCCAGCCTGGCCTTGGCTTTAATATGTACAGCGAATACACTTGTTACTGTGCCCATTCTTTCCGTGTGCTTTGTTCTCTCCCTGCAGGCCTTCAGGTGGTGGTAAGGGACACCCAGGCAGTCCCGGAAGAACTCTTCTTCGAGCTTCGGAAACCTCCGCAGCATGGCGTGCTCCTTAAGGACACGGCTGACTTCCAAGGACCCATGGTTGCAGGTAGCTGCACGTTCCATCCTTGACCTGCTTGGGGGACTTTTTGTTCTAGTTTTATGTGTCTCAGAAAAGGCATGCAATATCGTCTTTATGGGATGCGCTATGAGGAGTGACCTCCTCTTGAGTTTGTCTCATTGGCCTAGACGTTAGAGACGCTTTCCTCTGCCCACCCCCGTACACTCTGACCAGGACCCACTGCCTCACCCTGAAAACTGTGAAGCTCCTTCCTCCAGTTGTAGGTGAGATTGCTTGATTCCTAAGACTTGAGTAAATGCATTTAACACATTACAATACAAAGTGGCAGCTGCCACTTTCCTATAGCTTTTTTTGTGGAGGTCAATTTGTCTGTCTTAATTTAGTGTGTGAATCTTTACAATATTTTTATTGTAATATGTTTGCTACATGTATCTTCATCCATAAAAGGGAACATAGTTTTGAAATTTATCTAAACTGTGTAATGGTGTGGTAATATGACCACCCTTTTAAATTAATGTTTATTGTGTTTTACCTAAAACAATGCATATTGATTATTTAGGAAGAACAGAAAATCCCAAAAAATACAATGAAGTCTAAGTTTTTAGTAGTCAGGGCTCATATATCAAAGCGAATATTACCCCATCTGAAGTAGTCATCTCGAAATGCCACATCTTATTCCAAAGAGCTTTACTTTCTTAAAACCTTGATGTGGTTCCTTTTAGAGATATAGTAATGCATTCTTCTAAATATCTCTGGTGGGGCAAATCTTTGCCCTTGAAGGCAGATTGAATTTTTAAGAATCACCAGTATTGGCATTTGGGAGTCATAAAAGTAGACTTTTAAAAATTTACTGAAGAGAAGAAATGTCATTAGAATACCCTTGTAGCAGCCTAAAGGAACTATTTTAGGGGCATATGGTCATTGTCCTATGTCTTTAACACTACAGTATCCTATATTTATGTGAGAAATATATTTAATCTAAAGATGTGTATAAAAAATTGTATTACCTTTTCTTAGGCATAATGATACTAGCACACAGTAACACAGTAACTGTGTTGAGAGAAGTAGTTTAGATTTATTAATATGGAGAATGAATAAATTCTTCGATAGACAATAAACAAATTATTTCAATGAATAAATTCTTCAATATATAACACTAATTGTTAGCACCAGTAATACAACAGAAAACAGTTGAAAATAATATCCAAGAAGACAAATTCCTTAACTATGTTCTATGGAATCATTAGGGCCCATGGCACTTAGAGGTGCTTCTCATAAAAAAGGCTCCCTGACCAAACAAGTTGAGAAGCTTTACTATTTGTATATTAAAGATCCTTGGGGTTGGAGGTGTAGCTCAGTGGTAGGGCACTTGCCTAGCATGTAGGAGGCCCTGTGTTCAATCTCTGGCACTGAAAAGAAAAAAAAAAAAATTCTATAATTCTAATAAATTCTGCAGTTTAAAATATGTATTTTTAAAGTTCTATTTAATCCCATTTCCCCCAAACTTATGTGAACTTGAAACTTTTTTCATGCAACATCTATCTAATCTATTATGAATTAGGTCTCTAGGCTATATAGTTTGAGTTTCTAACTTTAAGTATATTTTTCAATTTTTACTTACAAAACCTTTATACTCCCAATTAAAATAAAGATGCCTATAGGCTCATCAAGCATAATCTATTTTCTTAAGTTTTTCAAAAGTTTTTCGGTACCAAGATTAAATTCTAGAAGGGCTGTCATAAAGAATAGAGGTTTGTTCTTTGTTTTTCTAGAAGTAGGACTGATGAATGGATCTTACAGAGCAGATTTTAGCTCTCTAGGATTAAGAACCTTTAAAAAGCAAACACATTAGAGCTGCCTGCCGAGGAACTAGCTACCTTGTTAGAGAGCCTCTCACCGTGGGAAGTGCTGAAGGACAGAGTAGCCCACCTTTTATCAAGTGGTGTAAAGGGAATCCTACAATTGTGGTTGGACTAATTAACTTATGACTCCCAAAGTTTTTGATTCTATATGTACTTGGAAATTCTAAGAACAAAGGTGCTATGTAAATGAAAGCCATTATTCCCAGAAGTCATTGGTTTTATGATTCGTTTTATTCTCGGAAGGTGACACTTTCACATATGATGATGTTGAGAAAAATGCTCTGCGGTATGTACATGACGGTTCTTCTGCCCGGGAAGACAGCCTGGAGATCTCAGTCACTGATGGCCTGACAGTGACAGTGTCCCAAGTAAGAGTGGAGGTGTCCCTGTCAGAGGACCCAGGGCCTCGGCTGGCTGCTGGTTCCTCTCTGAGCATGACTGTTTCAAGTCACAGCACAGCCACAATAACCAGGTCACACCTTGCTTACGTGGTAAGTATTGCATTTGCTCCTCTTGTCCCACACTGTAGCTTCTGATCCAGCTGACTAGAAAGCCACACTGGGACTGAATATTTGAGTCAATAGGTATATGAGCCATATGAGGAACCTTTTCTCAACTTCCCTACAGTTCTTAGGGGTCATCATGCTGTGTGTCCTGGCTTCTACTAAGGTTGCAGGAGCAGATGAGTAAATGTGTAAAACTTTGATGAAAGCACAACATATATGTATAGGGTGGGTGATTGGCAACAGGAAACAGTGCTGATGTTAGAAAAGTCCAAGATCCGTAGTCTAAGTGCCATCCATAATATTTATAATGAGAATTTTAGGAAAAGAGCATTTTAGAAGAATTTAAGGACCCGTGACTAATAAGTAGTATTTCCTGGCTCCCTGAGGAGGAGCCTGTTTTTCACCAAAGTCCATTCTGGACAGAAGGAAGGGATCCCTTTGGCAGCGCCTCTCTGCAGATTTCCACAGGCAAGATCACTGCCTCAGGCTCCATCTGCTGTCCTGAGAGAAGCAGCGTAGTTAGGGGATTAGGGGAATCAAGGACTCCGGGGCTTTTCCCCCAATCTGGTCCTAGCTTGATAAGTGATCCCGGTGTTTAAACTTATCTTTTTTCTTTGATTCTGCCTCTGGAGCTAAGGATAATGAGGATAATTAATTTTATATTGCATTTATGTGTATTATAAATAGATATGTACTCTCTATGTAAACATAATAATGAATAGTTTTTATAATGCCATGAAAGGAAGAATAATTACCAGGATGGTAAGCATTCTTAGTATTGAATTTTTTCTTCACTAATCTTAAAATTTCAATGAATGATCTGGCTGGCTGGCTTTCTGTCTGTCTGTCAGTCTTGTCTATCTGTCTTAACATCATATAGTTTTTTGTTTTTTTTGTTTTTTTTTTGTGGGTACCGGGGGGTCGACCTCAGGACCTCGTGCGCTAACAGGCGCCCATGCCGCTGAGCGATATCACCGGCCCCTTTTTTGTATGTGGGATCCGGGAGTCGAACTCGGGCCCTCGCGCTTGCAAGGCAGGCGCTTACACTGCTGAGCCATCTCACCTGCCCAACATCATATAGTTTTAAGTAACCCTTTTCTGGACTGAGAAATCTTGCTCTAAATCTAGTCCTGAATAGTAGCATGACAAAACACTGCTTTTCCACATATTTTCCCCTTTAAATTGTCTTAAGTGATAGGAAACTAGATTCAAGCTTCATTCTTCTTGTGGGCTTACTATAGTTTCAAAATAGCTTTGTTTTTGTTTTAATTGACAGGTAATTTTTGTCATAAGTTACGGTCTTTTGAATCCTATGAAGCCCATGAATTCATAAAAATGTATGAATTCAGATTTGATCAATAGATCACCAAGGTTTGAAAAGTATTTGACAGACCAAAATATCACTCCAGGAATGGTTCTTCTCCAGTAACTGTGTATTATAAACTGCGCATCAAAATGCAAGCCCATTGGCAACTGAAGGTGTATTTTCCAAAAATTGATTGAATGTGAATTTACCCACCAGAGCAGAAAGACTCCAACGAAGCTATTCTAGCCTGCCAAAAGTGTGGCATACATCCTTAAAGACTTAGCTAGGTTATATACGAACTTTCTCTGAGGGTTGCAGAAGAATTTTGTACTTAAGTTTCTGTCATGAAAGTTTTTTTTCAAAAATGCTGATATGTTTTCAGTGAAAACTGAAGTGCTTGGGAAAGTCATCTGAGATGCTAGTTGTAAATGGCGTAGAATATAAGGAAATAGGAGTAGGTGAGTCTGTTCTTAGAGTATTAATAACCAAAAGAGAATGCTATAGTGTTGGAAGGGACAAAAGGCCGAAATGGGACTTTGTATGATTTATCTCTTAGCAATTGCTTAATAGATTCACTTTGCTATGTACTGCAAAATAAACAAGCAAGGGAGGGATAGCATGAGTTCTGGGGTTTGAACTCACAGATATTAATTCATGCTCATCCCTTACTAGCATAATGACCCTTGGCAAGTTGTTTGAATATGGTAGACCTCAGTTTTCTCATCTGTAATATGAGGAGTATAAGATTAATCTCAAAAAGCTAATAGCATTTCTGTGTCCCTCCCAAAAAGAAAATAATTCAATATATTATAACATTTATAATAATTTACATATCACATATTTAGGGATAAATATTAACAAAAGATTGTAACTTCTAGAGAAGATTGATACTATGATTGACTACATAAAAAATAAAAAAAATCTCTTGACAGAGCATTAGAAGTAAAAGGAGAATTTAGAAAAAGGCCAGATACAAGGTCAACAAACAGCAATAGCATTGCTATACCTAAGCAAAAAAAATTGCCAGTAAAATGTAACTAAAAAGATGAAACCATTTTAAAAAGTGTTAAAATAGCATCATGTTCTTTGGGTTGAATCTTTAAAAAACCAGGCAGTACTTCCATGAGAAAATTATAACACTTCATTGACAAATATTTAGAAAACACTTAATAAATGAAGAGATACACCATATTTGTGAATAGGAACATTAAATATTAAAAAAAAATGCCAATTTCCCACAAACTGATCTTTTAATTCAATTCAGTTGCAATCAAAAGCCCTGTGGATAAGCTGGTTCTGAAACATAAAAGGGCCAAAATTCTGAAAAAGAATGTTAGGAGGGCCAGGAGACTTGCCCTATCATACGTCAAGATTTATTATAAACCTACGGTATTTAAAATAGTGTAGCACAGAAATATATTAGAAAGTCCAGAAACAGACTGTGGCATGGATTCCTAATATCAAACAGAAATAAGTCAGATCAGTGGGCACAAGAACTACATAGAGCATGGAGCTATACAAATGATTTATATGGCAAAAAAAATTTGAAAATTTTGACTTTATTCAAATTAAATTTATATTCATCAAAGCATACCATAAAGGCAGAAAACGGGCAAGTTAAAAATTGGGACAAGATATCTGCAACACATGTAATCAAAAATAACGAAGAAATTATAAAGAACTTTTACAGGTCAAGAAGAAACAGATCATCCAGTAGAAACACGAGCAAGAGATATGAATAGGAATTTCACAGACAAGGTACCTATATCAATAAATATATGAAGGATATTCACCTTCATCAGCGGTCAGAAAAAACTAAGACAATTAACTATTTTAGACCAAGTATTAGGAAGGAAATGGATCTACAAGAAGTTCCTTGTTAGTTGGAGTGTAAATTGGAACAACCACTGTATGAAGGAATCTGGCATTGCCTGGTGAGGATGGATAGTCATTTACCTTCCCTCCCACTCCTAAATTCCTATCCAAGAGGAATGTTCACATAGGCACCAATGGACATTTGCAAGAATTCTCACCGTGGTACCATTTGCGGTAGCAAAAATATTAACACAAGCCAAAAGTTCTCGATCAGAGGGAACTCACAGTAATATTAGGAAGTCATCTTTTCAAAGCCTACATATTGTATTTGATAACCTATGTGGAGAAATAAAGAAACTTTAAAAGAGTATAAATTTGGGAAAAATATTCCGAAGTTTTGCAGCTTCAATAAATTTTAGTTTCCTTTCTTGCTAGTGTCAAGGGATGTGAGAAAATGCTATGATCTTACATCGAAACTCTGAACAGCTAACTTAAAAAGTCCCCCTGGGGATAGAAATGACAATGGACTGAAACCTGCTGTCCCTGGCCTGCCAGGGGTCTGTGCTCACATTCCTGATCCCATCCCTCGCCTAAAAGTACAGCATAGTTATGAAAATTTGCATTTGAAAATAAAACTGACTGTGCTACATTTATTTTTATTGTTGCTGTGATAAAGTATAGAGTTGCCCCGTTTTCACAGTCAACTACACTAAACGATAAATGACCCAGGGAAACTTTCCAAGATGTTGCCTGCCTCCTAGATATTTCCAAAAATATCCTTGAAGAAAGAGGAAGTTGTTCATTAAGATATTCAGTTATTTTCCATGTAGAAATAAGAAAGTCAATTTTATTTCTCAATAAGCAATGCAGACAGAAAGGAAAATGGCCTTGGTTAAGATTATGAATCTTGGAAAGTGAGCATTCATAGATCCAGTCCTGAAAGAATGAAATCCATAGGACATCCTCTTTTGTTAATCCAAAATTTTATCATGTTGAATATTACTTAAAGTGACTCATGGGATAAGCTAAAGAACTTTTATTCTTTCTGTATCACAGAATTTTATCATTGTACAATGTATTATATGTTATAGAAATTTTACCTGTTTCTAAAACACAGACCATCCTCAAAAACTCCAAAGGAAGCCTACATCTGTGTTTATGGATAGATGACTTATAGCACACCACGTTTTGTTCTTCATTAGATGCTGCAATAAAAACAAAATTTTGTATGGCTCCTGTGGTATCCATAGGGCCTTTGTTTTATGCCCCATACCTGACATGCGTTTCTCCACTGTTACTTTGAGCTACTCTTAGAACAAGATGTTATCAAAGAGGCATTTTGGGAGAAATAAATTCTGGGGTCTCCATGGAGTTGGAAGTTCTATTGCTTTATGACAAGGGGAAAGAGGTTTCTGCCATTAGCAGAGAAAGAGGTGCCTATAGATCTTTAACTACTGGAAGTATTTATCCCTGCAAATGTGCATTCACATTCTGACTCATATTTGCCCAATTAGGATGATTCTTCCCCCGACCCAGAGATCTGGATTCAGTTAAGTTCTCTGCCCATGTACGGTACTCTTTTAAGAGCATCAGGATCTGAGGTGGAGGAACTCTCTGAGGTTGCTAATTTCACAATGGAGGACATCAACAACAAGAACATTAGGTACATAACCACTTTATATTATTTGCCAGAATTTTCAAAACTGCATTAAGATATTTAAGCAACTGTTTGTAACTCCTACAAAGAATATATTGCTCACAGCTCCATTTTTATATAAAAATCATCTGACCTGGCTTATCTGTGTGGCTCATTCTTTTGGTTCTTCTTTTGGCCTTTGTAGATACTCAGCTGGGTTTCAGACAATCGGTCATCTGGTTACTGACAGGTTCCACTTCTCTGTCTCTGACATGGACCACAACCATCTGGACAACCAGATATTTACCATCATGATCACTCCGGTTGAGAATCCACCTCCAGTCATTGGTTTTGCTGACCTTATCACGGTAAACAGCTCTCAGATCAATAAACAGTGAGTGCTAGAGAGAGCCAGGGTCTTTCATGATATAAATAAGTGAATTATTGCCTAAATTGATAGCCAAATTCTTCCCCCCAAAATATCTAGGTGATGATATCAAGCTATGAATGGTTTTTTATTGTAAGATTTCCAAAAAGATGAAAATAACTTTAGCCCAAAGATGATATCATGATATCCACATTCGTTAGTCTACAAACATGTATCTGCTAGATACTATGCTGGATATTTTTAGTATTGGGAGTAAAAATAGAAGTAGAATATATCTTTGAGGAATTCACAATCTAATGCTGACAGCAGTTAAACCACTCCTTAAATCAAGCTGATATTTATCACTGTAAACAATATTAACAGATCCTTGGGAGAGGTGGGCAATGTAATGTGTCTTCATCACTAAAATTTCCCAAACATGAGTTCAAGCACCAGATCTGTTACTGGCTGAGTGACCTTGTACCAAGAACTTAATCTTACTTAGCCTCAGTTTCCTCATCGTTAAAATATTTCTGTTCCTGCTACATAAGTGATTTCTCTGATGACCAATAAAGATTTCTCTGATGCCCCCTTTCACAGTATTTGGTGCATGGTAGGGATTCTATAAACCTTAATTCATTTTCCTCCTCCTACTTTATGCATGTATCTTAACACTAGCACACCTCAAGAGGTTTTTCTGGTTTGGTCAAGCAACTGAAAATTCACAAAACTAAATTGTTTCTAAAAGGTTCTAATGTCTCCCCTATGTTTCCATTTCCACACCTTGGAGAAATCGCCTGGACCATCCCCACTCCCAGAGTTCTGCTTTGTAATTTATAGGTCTTCCCATGGTTAGCCAAGAGTTGTTCAGAGTGAATGGCTTGAACATTTCCAACAGGTCAGCGAAAAACTCCAGGCGCAGTTTCCAGAGTTAACATATAAAACAGGGCCTAGAGGAAAAAGTTAGTTTGAGTAACTGCTTTTACTTACACTGATTTATTTTCTATCTTGACATTAAGATGAGCATTCGCTTTCAGATCTGGTGAGCCCTTTCCTCCTACAGACACATAAATATACAATATAAAGGAATTAAGTGGGGCTTTATGCTGAATGTGAATGTGTATAAGAGTCACCTTCACTGGCCTGAGGGAGGACTGGGCCCATCATTCTCTAGCAGTGGACTTCTGAATGTGGATGCCACGGGAAGGCAGCATCCTGTCATGCAGCTGCACCCAGGTGGGTGATTGGAATGGGCCATAGCTGCTTTATAACCAGATCCATCACGGAATGACGCAGAGGTGCAGGAGTCATCACATCTGAGTGTGTCTCGGAGAGGCGCTGGAAGACTGTGTGGCTTGGGCAGCATGCACAGCCCTCATCTTGTCTGCAGAGCACCTGCCTCCTCCCAGACACAGGACTGGTGCTGGAAGGTCACCCCAGGCGGCGCTTCGCAATTCAGTCCTTTTTTATTGCAGTTATGTGCAACCGCCCAAGGACTGTACTTTCTCTTCTCCCTTAGGTTGATGAGGGAGGGAGAGCGCCACTTTCATTTCACCATTTCTTTGCTACTGATGATCATGACAACCTCCAGGAAGATGCCATCATTAAACTAAGTGCTCTGCCCAAATACGGCTGCATTGAGAACACAGGAACAGGTATCAGTGGTAGATTTGCTATAGAATTGTTCAGGATCTGGAAAGAAAGGAGGGGAGGTCTTGTATTCCGAATAAACCTAGAGACGCAGAATTAAAGAAGAATCTTACTATCTCCATGAAATGGCAGAAAGAAAGGCTTTGTCCATTGAACAGACATGTACTGAGCATTTTCTATGGACCATGCACTTTTTAAGCAGCAGGGGTACGTCCATAAACAAAACAGACAAAATCCCCTGCCTTCATAGTGCTTTGGGTTATAGTGGAGAGAAACAAACAAAAGACCTGAAAAACAAGAAAACTGGGTAAGACATCAGGAGGTGAATAAATTCTATAGAAGAAATAGAACAAGGGAAAAGGATTCGGTGGGCTTGCAATGGGGTGGTAGGACTTAGGGATTACATTCAGAATTGAGCATCAAGAAAGTAAAAATTTCTGGCCTTTTATTGGGAGGCAGCTGTGGTTTAGCTGAACCCTAGCATAGGCGCCAGCGCCTTCTATGGATCTGACAGGAATTGAAATGCACGCTGTCTTTGTAGGACACCCTCTCCAGCATTCCTCCCCTCTGCCGTCTGCCCTGGATCTGTCCTCCTTATCACAGAGGAGGAGAGGCAAGAAGGCATGAACTGTCCACAGGCCCTCTGAGACTGCTGTGAGTGGCAGCTGAGAAAGCTCTCGGCAGTGACATTGCTGAGTGTCGGTGCTTGGCACTGATTGGTGTGCAGTTAGCAGGTCCCAGGGACAGACCATTGACCGCAGGTGTCGGAGGCCAGCATGGTGCCCCAGTTTTGAGCCTGTTGTCCAGAAACTCATCTAGCATGACCATGTTTTCCTGTCAGAAGTCTTGAGTCTTTTCCTTATTTGCCTTTCAATGTGTGTGCTCAGATTTGCTTATGACTGAATTAGGTTTGTCTGAACAATAGTCTACGCGAGATATGACAGATGTAAAGATGAGGAATGCAGACCTTGCCTTGAGTAGGAGACAAATATGAAGATTGATAAATTACAATGACAAATATCAGGAGAGGGAAAGAAGCAAAGCACTAAGACAGTACATAGAACTCAGCAACTGCTTTTGCGTGGGAGGGCAGCAAGGTCTGAGGAAGTGACATTTGTGCTGGAACCTGAATGGTCAGTGGGAGTCACCTTGGACAGAGGGAAAGCAGAATTTTCTGCAGAATTGAGAGTGTGAGGAAGGTGGGGAATTATGAAAAGATGTTGGTCCCACAGCCTCCTCTTCTCTCAGGTGCTTTCATTCTTTGTAAGTTTTCATAACACAACTTTCTGTGTACCTGGAACACTCAAAAGAGCATAGATGCAGCAAGGAGGGAAGGAGCTCACTGGCTCAGAAGTCAAAATTCTGGAAAGCCTTAGCTGCTCTAAAAAGTGGTTCTCAGATATTCATGTGCATAAAAATCTCCTTTTGGGCTTGCAAAGATAGTGTCCTTGGCAGCAATCCCACACTGCTTGTCGAGGAAGCCCACTTAGAATGGCTGCTCTGCAGTAACGTAGGTATGAAGCAGTAAATGAGCAAAGGCATACGGGGAAGACAAAGAATTGTCCCAGGCTCCTTCAGCTAAGGACCCTGGTGCCCTTGGTCCATGAGAGAGGCCCTTTTCTCTTTGCTTGGAACTGAGCTGTTTGCACATGTCTGAAACTAGCCACCTAGATTCAGAACGAACTGCCCAATGGGGGAAATATCTTAAAAAAGCAGCTTTTACTTCTTGCCAACAAATGTGGAAGAACAAGAGTACTACTGTGAATGCTATGGGATCTGGATTCATTTAGGAATGGCACAAACAGGCCATGCCCTGCCTTGAATACCTCCAAGGGCATCCCTGGGCTCCAGGGCAGTGCAGGGGTAGGTGTCCGTGACAACAGCCAGCGTGCATCCAGAACTGCTTAATTTGTCCATAGCAGATTCTGCTTAAGAAGGCAGAGAAGCACAATAGTAAGAATGATTTACCTCAAGAAGTAGAAAGTACAGTTTTAAAACCTGAAAAGATTGATGCGTAAAGGTTTGGTGACAGATTCACATGTTGAATAGCTATTTCTCCAATGATTTTTTAAAGTTATTATTATATCTGTGTATATCATTTACTTTACTTAGACTATTTTTGTCTATTTACAGTGATCAATGGAGGGAAAAAGTAAAAACTGGAAGTATTTTAGCAGTTCTTTCTGGAAACACTGAACTGTATGTCCTAGGGGTTATTGGGTCACTGGCCACTTAGACTTTCTCTGCTTCCGATGTCTAGAGGAATCAGTACAAGCAGTGAAGAAAAAATCATGTCACTGAAGCAAAAAAATTGTCTTGAGTTTCTTTCAAATAAATTGTTAAAAACAAAACAACTTTCCATTCCTAGTCTTTCTGTTTGGATGCCACCAAGTATGGCACTGTCCATAATTCAAAAAGTTAATGGCCTTCTCTGATATTTACAAAAGATCATGGAGAAGGGAAGAGAAAGCTTTGTTGCTTTCACATCTGCCAGCTATACTTTTCTTTCTTTATATATATATATATATTCAGGAAATGTTTGAAGACAAAAGGGTTTCTTTTTCTCCCCTCTCAAGAAGAAAATTTTGGTAACAATTTAAAACCAGTCATTTAGAAGGACTCAGGTTAGAATCAAGTAAAAGACAAGCCATCCATCATTTAGACATTGTTTACCCTTCCCCTTGGCCTTCTACAGTATCTGGGGTGGGATGAGCCAAGTAAACTGGAGCCAGCACTTTCCATGAAAGTGGTCTGAATGGTCCCCAGGCACCTCGGTACCTGAATGGCACCTGCAGCAGTCAGCTTTGTTATTCTAGCACACACCTGAAATAGATCGAGAGAGAGAGAATGAATATATTTTGTCCCATACCTTTGAAGGTTTCCATCCCAGTCATTTGACCCCTTGCTTTTGGCCATGTGGCGAGACAGCACATCCTGGTGGGGAACGGGTGGTGAAGCAGAGCTACCCACCTCATGGACAGCATGCAAAAGAGAAAGGAAGGGGCTGTGGTGCCATTGTTTTCTTCAAGTGCACATCCTTAGTGACTGAAAGACCTTCCATCAGCTCCACCTCTTATAAGTTTCATTACCACCCAGAAGCAGCACAGGCTGGGGACCATTTAACCACATGGGCTTCTGGGGGACATTTGTGGAAACCACGGCAGCACCTGAGCTCTGAATGGGACCTGAGCATCTCAGTGCCTGAACGGTACCTGAGTGTCACGGTCCCTGAGTGATCCCGAGCCATGGTGCTCTATCTGGGGGCTGGGCTCTGGCTGGGAGGTCAGGTACAAACATGCTGGAGGAGAGGCTTCCTAGATAAAAAGATATGGAGAGAAAGAGTGTTCCTCTTGCAGTTTTGCTGGATAGAATGGTTTTGAAACTGGCTAAAGTTTGAGAGAGAATCTTAGCTGTTGCATTGTGACTTATTCCAAGATTTATGCTACAAAAGATTCCTAACAAAACAACCAATGATTCTGTGCTATGTGCAAGAAGGAAACTCCGGGTGCTTTCGTGTGTGTAGTCTCACTTGATTACCTGTGGTGACATAAGACAGGCAGACCCTGTTGTAGATGAATCTTGGGAAAACCGCATCTCACTCCAGGTCTCCCGCTTCCTGGTCCCTGCTTTCTCCTAGCTTTGTCTTCAAGTATGTTTTTATCTCGTGTTAACAATTATGCCTTGTTTTCTAGGTCAGCCTAATAGGCTGAAATTGATGTATCCAAGTACGAGTCCTCTCTCAATGTTCATGCAGGTGATCGTTTTGGCCCTGAAACTACCAACAACCCAGAGGCATCATTCCCTATTCAAGATGTCCTGGAAAACTACATTTACTACTTTCAGAGTGTTCATGAAAGCATCGAGCCAACCCATGATATTTTTAGTTTCTATGTGAGTGATGGAACCAGTCGTTCAGAAATTCACAGCATCAGTATCACTATTGAGGTAAAGACTGGAAGCTGGAAAAGTTGAGCCTTTGGTTACTCAATAGCTCACCAATTGATAGCTTTCTTTCCATGGACTCAAAAGCAAAGGAGATTGGATTTGACCTTCAATTTTAAAGATTGACCTTAAAACATAACCCTGACCTTCAGAAAACTTGTGGAATTAAGGTTGGCAATTGGGGAAGGTCTGAGTTTGAAATCTGAATTTTATTTCAGAGTAAAGTTTATTCATTCTGTGTAAAAACAGTTTGTGAGAGGCAGACAGAGAAACCTTGCCATTCCCATATTTACATAAAAACTAACATATGCCTGTATTTTCTCTGAAATTCTTGTGTGGCTCTACATGCATACTTTCCTTTTCTTATATTTTAAAGCATTTATTCATTTAATTATAACATCAAAGAAACACGATCCTTGATCCTGTTTTCATTTGAGCAACTACACAGTCTTGCTCTATTACCCCAGGGAGTAAGAGAGATAAAAGATAAATCTCAGAATGGAATATTCTCTGCCTTGGGAAAACAAAATATATGGAATTTTCAGCAATCTTAAGGCACAGTGGTGGTAGGGAGACTAGGAGACAGCTTTAGTAACCCCACTTCCCAATATGGTGTCCTTCTACTGGTACTAGGATATGCTTAGGATTTTCTGGCACAGTTATGAGATCAAGTAGTCCTTTAATACTCCCCATATACTTGTACTTATCAAATCATATGCCCATATTTTTTGGTCTAGAAAATGTGATCATTGTACTTATGGAAGATATCTTAGAAGATTTTTGTAGAATGCCCACCTCCTTCTTTTCAAAGGAACATTTTGTTTGTGTGACTTTCTTTTTTGTTTCTCTTTTCAAGCTAATTGTTTTGATTAGGAAGATAGTGACACGTTAAGCGCTATTTTGACAGTGAAGGTTGCTGCAAGAATAATACCTTCTCTGAATAATGTGCATTTTCTTTCTTCTTCCCAATGTCTGCATGAGACTGAATGTTTTATGTTTTAATCAGAGGAAGAACGATGAGCCTCCCAGGATGACCTTGCGGCCCCTTAGAGTGAAGCCGAGCTTGGCTGTGGCGATAAGCAATTCTTCTCTGAGCCTACAAGACCTGGACACCCCAGATAATGAGCTAGTTTTTGTATTGACAAAAAAGCCTGACCACGGTAGGACACAAACTGCTATGCAAAGCTTCTTAATTGGGGTGTCTGATGGGTTATTAGAATGAGCACATAGGTTTCAGTTGGTTATTCCTTTGCCTTTCCCATATCTAGTCCATTCTTTGCATCAAAGTATAATCAAATTCACCACTAGCTAATATTGTTTTGGGGTCATAGTAGATACTGGTTGTTTAAAAACCTGAAGCCTAGACAATTGGTGTCTTTGAAATTTTATTTCAGCTCTTGTCCTGCTTTCCTTTGTAACCTCAAACGAAACAGGTTTCAGCATTTGCCTATCTTCTTCTCAGAGTAGGCATCCTAATTGATAATCGGGGGCCATCTCATGAATGCTAGCACATGAGATTTCTGTAGGTGCCTGTTCCTTTTACAAAGAGAGCATTTTTCCTGCTTTAGATCAGATGCAGAAACTACTGTCAGGATCTTCCAGCCACTTCTTTCTAAGTGCCATCCCAGGCATCAGTGAGGGTCAGGAGCCCGAGTCCCAGTCCACTGTGATACTTACCAGGCTTTCCAAGAGGAGATTGTTGCTGTTGACAGAGGGTTAACAGAAGAGGCTGCCGGCCATTACATTTTTAACTTGCCTTCCTTCGCTTTCACTTTCTTTAATGAAGCACTTTAACTGTCCCATTGAGGTACGTGACCCTTGAAAACAGAACAATAATCTTCAATGGAAAGATGCTTAATGTCTTTCTGAATTTAAAAGGATTTTAAAACATTTTCCCATCTCCTGCTCCACATGCCATAAGAGAAAGGCAGTAAGTGAAGAGTGCTGTTTGCGCTTTGCAGAAGGGAAAAATAAGGTTTGGATAATGAAGTGAGTTTCAGTTCATGGAGGGAGATAGTGGTTGTGAAGCCACTATATTGCTAGATCCATCTGTGTCTCCTTAAGAGATGTTGAACCAGGAAAAGTGGGACTTTGTCTTATTTATAGATGAGACCACAGGGTAGCACCTGTACTTATAAAATGTTAAGTTGTCCACACCCAGAGCCTCTGAGGTACTTCACTTTGTACCCAGAATCAGACTACATGGAAAACCAATGTTTTGGTGCCATTTACAGGCTACCATTGTTTCTTTGCTTTTCTTTACTTTCTTCCTCAGGTCATCTACTCCGGAGACTTACTTCTTCTGATCCTCTGGAGAATGGGACAGTTTTATCCCAGGGCTCCTCCTTCACCTACCAGGATATCCTGGCTAGGCTGGTTGGATACATGCCTGGGGACTCTGGCGTGGCAGTGGATGACTTTCAGTTCTCACTTACCGATGGCCTCCATGTGGACACAGGGAGGATGGAGATCTATATAGAACTGCCCATAAGTGACTCCCCCCGGTTGGCTATAAACCGAGGACTCCAGCTCTCAGCAGGTATCACAGGAGTGGAGGAGATGGGCCATGCTTCTTCCCTCCTTAACTCTTCTCGGCCAGTGTAGAGTACCTTCTTCCATCAAACTAGCTCGTCAACACTTGGGCAGACTGGAGTTTTGGAGAACTGTTTTAGGGATACTAAGAATATATGTGACAAATGGTGAGGCTTTGAAATTCTTTGAACCAGATCCCTTTGTCAGTGAGTTCAAAAAAAGTTTGTGAAGAGTTCATAGTATTTTCAGGGTCCTAAAAAATCTTAATTTATCCAACTACTCTTAGGCCCGGGTTTCCTGTAGCATTGCTTCTATTTAGCCAACCCCATGAAAACAAATAACAAAAGAAATCTAGCAGAATTTTCAAGATGCTTATTGAAAAGGAAAAAAAGGCATGGAAGGGCAGTTGGGAGGCCATTATACATTAAAATATACAAATAACTGAGAATCATTCAATAAGCTATTGTAGCATCTTTTACAATTTTGGCATGTTTTAGCAACATTTAAGGACAAGCAGCAAGAGTTAGTCTTACACTGGGATTGAACTAGGGAGTTGATTAGGGAGTGGGCTGTATTAGTCAGCTTTCCCATTGCCAGGACACAGTACCCTACCCTTACAACTTACAGGAGGCGAGGTGTAATTTGGCTCATGTTTTGAGTGGATTCAGTCCATGATGAGCTGGCTCTAAGGCAGAAACATGGTGGGCATGGTGGAGCAAAGCTGCTTAGTTTGTGGCACCCAAGAAACAAAGAAGGGGAACAGTGCTAGAGAGGAAGAGGCAAGGGGCCAGACATAGAGCCCAAGGTCACCCCTCTGTGACCATCCAGACACACCCAAAAGTGTGCTCTGCCCATCCCCCACACACCCTAACTACCGTATGGACCTTTTGCATCTCTCTAGGAAGCGATTGTTTGTTTATTCTTAGTTTCATATCTATTTTGTATTGGAAAATATATATGATATGATATGATTTGAAAATCTGAGGATTCCCAAGGTCTCAGCTATTAGGAATAGGATTCGACTTTACCCTACTTAAAAGCCAACAAGCTAGCCTTTTACTGTTTCATGGATGCTGGTAGAAGACACAAGATTCCTCCTTCAAAAACAAAGTTCTTTGCTATAGCACAGCAGACAACATGGTCATTTACAAGTTTGTATTGGACCTCTCTGCCGGCCAGGTCCCATGAAATGATGCGAAGGGCCCATACAGATGGGGAACCTTCCATATTGTAGTAAGCAGCAAGTCTGATCTTCGTTGCAGAGGAAGAAACTGCCTCACCTCTCAAGGTTACTTGCTGGGAGGGGGCCTGTGTAAAGAGTGGGCAGGGCCTTGTATTCTTGATCTTATCCGGCAAGAAAATTCAGAGATGTTCAGGGCCCAGGGTGGATTACCATTCTAAACACCAGGATGGCGGACACAGGAGTAACTAGGATTTATTTACTGGAATTTGCTGTTTTTGTTTTGTTTTGTTTTAATGTGGGTACCAGGGGTCGACCTCAGGACCTTGGGCTTGCCAGCAAGCGCTCGTGCCGCTGAGCAATATCACCAGCCCTTTTTTTTCCTTTATGTGGGTTACGGGAGTCAAACTCAGGACCTCGCGCTTCCCAGGCAGGCGCTTACGCCGCTGAGCCATCTCACCGGCTGAATTTGCTGTTTTTAACATGTGAAAATGGCTTGTTAGGAGAACAAAGGGCAAGGCCCTGAGAAGAGGTGTTTCTGGTAGGGAGTGCCCTGCCTGCATCCCCAGCACCAGAGTAGTAGGTCACTCTGCTAGTAAGACTCAGCTTATCCTGGATTCAGAAATACTGATTTTGAGTGTTCCATCTGAGATGGCTACAAGATATGTTTTTGAGCTTATGTAAAGTGCTTTTTCTGGTTTGGTAATCTTTAAAACAGTAGATAAATTCAAGCAGATTTCATCATAAAGCTAAATGTTATTTACATCGTAGAACTAGGAATTATTCCATAGGTTCAGGTACTAATAGGCCAGTGGGTAGAACAAGCATAGAGAGAATAAATATGGATATGAGGAAAAGGACTCAGATCTAAACCCAAGGGACTATTTCTTTTAGAAAAATTAGAATTTATGAGCTGGAAACTGAGAAGGGCAAGTATCTAAGCCCAAGGATAATTTAGCTTCCTGTCCCCTAAAATCATTTGACATCCCATTTGAGGGAAATGATGGGGAATGACCTACTCTTCTGTTCTTTTCCAGGGTCTGTAGCACGCATCACAGAGCAGCACTTGAAAGTGGTGAACACTGACTCCGATGCCCGTCAGGTTATGTACGTCATGAAGGAAGATCCTGGTGCGGGGCGCCTGCAGATGATCACGCATGACAACCTGGAGCAGATCTCTGTTCACGGCCCCATCCGAGGCTTCACTCAGGCCGACATCAGCCAAGGTCAGCCAGTTCTTCCCCCAGCTTCTGTGGATGCTGCCTCATAGAAGTGAAGTGGGAGTTAAATGCCTGGAAGCCTATGGCAGTAAACCAGGCACTCTTTTTTTTTTAAATAAAAGCTGAGTTATAACTTCTTTTTTCTTTGTCTGACATTTTTGAGGTTATCAATTTTTAAAAAAGGAAAACTATCTTAACAAAAGTGTGAACATGGCTTAACATAGCATTGATGAAATTTGTGGCTATTTACAGAGAGAGCAAAGTCATTTGGACTTGTTTGATGCTAAAAAATACAAGAGTAAAAAAAAAAATGAATTGAGTTCGATGGATTAGGGTGAAAATTATGCCTTCCTTAGGTGAGCAATTTATATCTCTTTTCAGCTCCCCAAAGAACTCAAGTTAATGAGCTAAGCAAAATGGAAGGGCATAAATCCGAGCTGCCTGGGGGACATTACATGGCTCATCCCTCCTTCAGGAAATGCTGATGTAATACAAAGGCATAAATGTTAAAAGCTACGTAGTTACTGTACAGTGCATTCCGGGGTAGAAAGGGGGAAAAAGTTACATATGGGGAGGAAAAAAATAGTCCAAAGTCAGGTGGTGTTGTGCAGTTCCTTTTAGAGATGGAAACAGGCACACAAGGAGCAGACACCTGGGCCTGCCCAGGCACTAACCTGCAACACTGACAGCAGCTGAATTCTCCTTGGATCTGTCTGAGCTTCGGCGAAGTGGGTAGAATAAGCAAAAGGATAATAATTTCTTAATTATTCCATGCCTCCGTGTCTCCTTGTGAAAAATGAAACCAGGCACCTCTTCCCAGAGGTTTGGTTGTATTTGCACTGATGGTTACATATAAATGATGCTGCAGGCTAGCAAAAATAGATTGTATTGTGCTTCTCCCTTTGGGTCTCTTTGACCTCTGTGTGGAGGTTGTTTGCATGATTGCCTGTTCATTTGTCTGCTGGGTGTAGTCCGCATCATTGCTTGAATTGGGCAATAGGGGGTGAAGAGTCACGGGAGAAGATGGGCTGCATGTCTGCGTCCTCTTACCTTGTGATATGCATATATAGTAGGGTCCCTCCATGTGCTGCAAGTGTGGCCAGAGCACATTGTACCCAGGGCAGTTTCACTGATCTAGTTACTCATGAGACCTCCTTAAAGGCTTGGCTAGATCTTTCACAAAGGCTATGCCTCAACCAGAAGAAATGTCGCTTGGAAAGAATTTGTTATGAGGAAGTGTCTGGGTATGGGGAAATCGATGGTAGGAGAGGAAATGGAATAAATGAAAGCTTTAGCTTAAAATGTCAAATGTATCAAAGTGAGGAAGGTATAAATCGTAAATTGATTCATTGGCATGAATAGCAATTGAAGTCTCTCTTCTTACTTCAGGAATACAAACAGAAAGCACTAAGAGCAAAGCTTGCTTATTTTTATTTTTTTCCTTTTTATAGGACATATAGAATATAGTCATGGAACAGGAGAACCTGGTGGGAACTTTGCTTTTAAATTTGATGTGGTTGATGTTGAAGGCAACAGGTTGATGGACCAGTCGTTTTCCATTGGTGTTTTAGGTAAGAGGGTACTAGGCTCTATACAAAAATACTTGAGCCATCGCGAAGTTATATAGTTTACACTATGCTCACCTTGGAGCTTGAGGCCCCCTTCATCTAGCTGCATGGAACTTGAAAATCGTACCTCCTCTGTCGCACAGCTCTGGCCCCTCAGTGGGGTCTCTGAGGAACAGACCTGAGCATTGCTGTGACCTTACCGCTGGGTATCTGCCTAGGACTGAAGAAAGGAGGCCGAAAAGATTCTGTTTCAAATCACTGTTTCTGATAATTTCAGAAGACAAATCCCCACCAGTCATCATCACCAATACAGGGCTGGTCTTGGATGAGAACTCAGTGAAGAAAATCACCACTTTGCAGTTGTCAGCCACTGACCAGGAGGGCGAGCCTGCAGAGCTGATCTTCAGAGTCACCAGACAGCCCCAGCTGGGCCATCTAGAACATGCAGCGTCACCAGGTATGTCTGTCATCTCTTGCTGTATCCAACAAAAAACAAACAAACAAAAAACCCACAATTTTATGTAAACAATCTTACCTCCATAACTAGACAGTTGATTCCTTTGGAATAAACACCACACCCTATTCTTCGACGCTTCCCCGGGCATGTGGCACAATGCAGTGTTCTGTGCTTAAAAATTCAATTCAGGAGCTGGGGTGGAGCTCAGTGGTACAGCACGTGCTTAGCATGCTCATGGCCGTTCATTCAATCTCCAGCACACACACGAAATTCAATTCAGTAAAGAGTGAGTAAACATGTACACTGAGTAGGGTTGTAGTTTAGCTGCTGCTCAGGAAACAAAGATGAACGAGAGACAGTCCTTGCCCTCCAGAGTTCTCTACTGGGTGCGATAAGGAGGCTCTGCAGATAAGCAGAACTCAGGGTACAAACCTGGGGTCATAAGAGTTCAAAAACGGGGGACTCTACATCCAGGGGGAAAGTGCACAGAGGTGGTATTTAAGAACACCCTGGGAAGACCCAGAGTTTGGGGCGCAGGATCTGTGTTCTTTCCAGAGATGGCAATGGCATGGGGGTGCTTTTAAAAAATGAGCGAGGCGTTGAGCTGAAGCATGAATTCTGAAGATACGAGGAGACAAGCCTGTGGGTAGACGGAGATTTTATGGAGGGCCCTCAAAACTGGGATAAGTAATCCCTACTTAATCTGATCAGCAATAGGGAGTCACTGCTGAATTTTGAGCAGGGAAGCTCACCAGGGAGTGCCCAAGAGGGTGAACTGGAAGAAAAACAAAGGGTGAGAGTGACGTGGATGGAAATCCACTTAGTACATGGTCAGCAGATATTTGTTGGTTGACAGAAGGAAAAAGAGAATTCCAAGGGACAAACTCTAGAATTTGGTGGCCAAATCAATGTGAGGGACAAGAGATAATTGCTGAATTAATAATCTAAAGTTAGAATGGTCCTTATTTCCTTGAATACAGAGGCAGTGACAGCTTGCTAGAGATTTAGATCTTCAGTAGTTTTCTTTGGATTTTAAATTACAGATTCTTCATTTAACTAGGGGAAGCACTTGCCCTTATAGTACTCATTTTCTAAGGCAGGGAGTCAGACAATAAACAAGCAAGCAAACAAATAACATCGCATGTCAGGTGGTGATGAGTGTTAGGTGGGTGCACGGGAGGCAGAGAGGAAGGGAAGTCTTTCCTGATGATAAGATGACATTTGAGGAGTGCTCTGGATAGAGGCAGGGTGCCAGCCAGCTGATGAATAAGGAAAGAACATTCCAGACAGAGGGTCAGCAAGTCTAAACATCCCGAGGCTGGACCGGTCAGGTAAATCAAATTCAAGACAGAGCAAGAAGCCAGTGTGGCTGCAGCAGGTGAGTAGGGGAAAGGGTGGTGAGAGATGAGCTCTGAAAGATGTAGTGTGACTGTGGAGGGGGTGAGGGTCCTGTGGGGGCCAGGCTGATGGGGAGGTGGGGGGCACTGTCTAACCTCCTGTATGCAGCCCAGTGTGTGGAGGAATGGACAGTTGGCTAAAGTCTGTAATGCAGATTAAAGCAGGGGGCCGCCTTCTCTGTCCCAGAGTTCCTGAGGATGTATGCAGATTGGCATCCCTAAGACCTTGGCTGCATGAGATATTTGGTAACTAATTCATGCACTAATTGCTTCTGCCAGAATTCTGTCAGGTTGCTGATTGTAGCTCTCCAAAGATGTGAGGGTAGGTCTGGCTGTTGTGTTAGGCAGCTGCATGCATGCTGCACAGTGTTCAAAAGCTCCGAGCTTCGAGCAAAGTGCTCCCAGGTGCCCTTCTGCTGGGACCCCCCAGCCCTTGCTCTCCTCCTACTCCAGGATGCTTACGAGTCCCATGCCAGGTGCTTACATTCACCTTTTCTTTTTCACATTTCTGACTTCACTGGGCTTCAAATCTGGTTGCCAAGAGCAAGTTGGGATCATGTTCTTCCCCCCCTGCGACAGCAGAGAGATGCTCCGCTTCCTTTACCTGCTCTTTCCCAACAGGCCCAGCTTTCTAATCCAGGTGCTTCCCCATTTCTGCCAGTTTCTCCCAATCAACCTCTTTCCAGTGACTCTTAAGGAGAGTGGATATGAGGATCCAGTCCTGTCCTCTTTACCCACTGCCTATAAGATGGGGCACCTGACCCCACACTGAGCTCTTTCTGTTGCATGTAGCCAGGATCCTCTTTCCTTCTCTCCCCTCAAGTGAGACCGTTTTCATGGATTTGATTCTCTCTCTTTACATGTGGAACGGCTGACTTTGGAGGAAGGACACACGGAGGGCTCTTCGGCCTCTCTGAAGGCAGCTGGCCACAGTGTAGAAGAAAGCCTGTGTCTCGCTGAGTGAGGCTGGGTCCAGCAGGAGTTGAAGTTGGGGTGGGGTCTGTTCTCTCCAAAAGCAGAGCAAACCCTTGTGGGCCAGTGTCCTCAGGGTGGTTGTGAGCCTTTTGGGGACCAGTTGTTGCCTCTTAGAGTTAGTATTGGCCCTCAGTGTGGACAGATGCGGTGACACTTGATGGCTTCCGATGATATGGACTTGCCCTCACACTGGTGGAAGTTCTCTTTGCTTCCCTCAACAAGCTGTTGGGGGCCATGTGTGTGTTTGACCCATGCCAGAGAGAGGCCTGAGCCTCCTACTGGAGGAGAGGCTAAGCCTGGATCCAGTCCCCGTATGTGCTGTCCTTCCAGGGCAGGGGCCACACCCTCACAGCAGGGCTTCCCTCCTCCCCTACACCCCAAAGACTCTTCTCTTCAGAAGTTGGAATAAGGAGTAATATTAACTAAGATGGAAGCTAAGAGACCCCAAAATGCAATAAATTTATTTTCTCTCCCAGAATAATCCAGAGGCCTCTGGCCCAGAGATCCTCAACAAAAGGCTCCCATCTCTCGCTGTATTGTAGCTGTCTCCCCACCAGCAGGAAGGAAGACAAGGCTGGGGAACCCACATCCCTTTCTCTTTTAGACACATTGCTTGGCAAATACTCTTCCACATGGTCCTAGTCACACAAGGCTGAGAGGTGGCTGGCACACATAGCTCTCACTGTGCCTCCCTTTACTTACCTAGTAGTCAGGAGTCAATCACGATGCCGGTGCTGGAGGGATAGGGCATACGGTTGTCACTGTAAGGTGCAAGTTGTCCCACTGACTCAGATGCGGAGGAGTGGTGGTAGCTGAACAAGCCATTAGAGGACAGAGGTGGGGGAGCTAACTGTCCTGCAATGAATAGGTGAAGTCCTGAGCCATATATTTGCCTGAAAGGCCAGTAGTGCTCTTGGTAAGAAACAGTGGACTGTGTCACCTGATCCAGAACTGAGTCCCTGTCTTGATTTTCATCTTACAGTAAGTCCCCCACTTACAAATGAGTTCCATTCCAGGAGAATGTTACTAAGTTGGAATTGTTCATAAGTCAGACAAAGTGAGTCTTACACACCTTTGACACAAATATACAATGTAAAGCATAAAAAAAAAAAACCAAACACACATACACAAATACCATAAATAAACTATTTTTACTTTTACAGTTATCTTGAAATGGTGGTACAGTACAGTACTATGGCATATAGGAGATTTCATGGAGTGAACTGACCAGAAGAGAGTTACTAACTGGAGGAGGGAGGAAAGGCGGGAGATGGTGGAGCTGAAGGATCATCAGCAGTAGGAGATGGAGGGCAAGATGGAATTGCGCTCCTGCCTGATGTTGATGACACGGGTTTTTTGAGGGACTCAATTCTGTCTATCCTCTTGAGAAAACGATCCAGTCATGTCTGGGTAGTAGCTCTTTTTTTCTCATCATAGCTGCCTCTGTATCACTGGATGGCATTCTGAATGGCTGCTGCGACCTTTGTGTACTGTAATCTGTCACACTGTACAGTAAGCACACAGCAGCACAACTGTGATGATGTCTGACAGACATGTGAACTACTTTCATTTGTTCATGTCTATGAATGTTCGTAATGCGAGGTCTGTTCATATCTGTGAAAGTTCACAACTCGAATGTTCTCAAGTCAGGGACTTACTGTATTCCCAATATAGCAGGTTGCTGTCACCACAGCTCTGTTAAATAATGAACCTCACAGCCTACAAATCTCAACACTTTACTGATTTCACGTCCCCCACATCCCCCAGCTGCTTCGGGAACAGTTAGTAGGTGCGGTTTCTGATACCTCAGGGCAGACTTCCCATTGCTTGACTCCTCTTGGCAGTACAATATACTGTCCTGAAGGGACAGAGTGGCTTCTTGCGCAGGCCAAGGAAAGTCCCTTATGATGTGTCAGAATCCCTAAATGCATTTAGGGAACCTTTGAAAGGTCCTCTGAGGATGGGCAGCCAGGTGGCCCCTTTTTACATCAGTGAGTGCAGTAGTCCTTGTTGAAGTCACTGGAAGGCAAACCCAAGCCACTCAGATGAGGGCTTCATGCTTAGCAAGGGCAGGCAGGACTTGGCTCTGTACCACAGATCACGTAACAGAGAGGACACAATGGCAGGTCTGTCATCCATGAGCCACCACTGCTTCTTGATTGTGTCTGCGACCGGCACTGGTTGAGGAGCAGTGTGGTGCATGATGCTTAGCTTCAGCCTCTGTCAGTCACGGGGTAGGAGGTGTGTTTATCTTCCCGCCTCCTGGGGACTTGGAAGGAGCCACTAGTCTGAGAGCTACATATGCACCGCACGACATGATCTTGCTCTTAAATCTTGAAATCAGACAAATGATGATGTTCTGCCCTCAACAAAGGATACCCTCATCACCTCCTTACTAATCGCCAAATGACTCACTCATAAACGGGAGGACCTTCTAGGAGGAGCCTAAAAGTCTTAAGTCTTTGGATCCTCTGGCTGTTGTGAAGTCTTACATGCAGGGAATCATCTCCTACTAGGAGTTAGCTCATCAAAGCACTGCACCCAACTTTCCCGCTTTCTACTTTGTACTTAACGCCAAGCCCTCCCTTCTTGAAGGAGCTCAATTAAAGCTGCTGACAAGGTACCCTACCTTTCAAACAAGCACCTCGTCCCTTCCCCAGCTCAACTCATTAACATGCTTCTTGGCCTTTTAAATTCACTTCTGAAAGTCCTCAGGGAAGTGGGTGTTTTGCCCAGAAACCATGACATCCGCAACCCAGGTTTCAGACTGGAACAACAGCATTGTCAGAGCCCACAGGGCTTGCACAGAGAGCACTGTGCTGAGGAGTGCACTGCACCACAGTGCGCCATTCGAAGGAGACAGGTCAAAGCAAGGCTTTCAGGGTGACCAGGGACTTTGACTGGGGCGCCTCATGAGCAGACTGTCCCCATGCTCAGTCTGCCTTCTGGGGTGCATGAGCTCTGGGGACAGGAAATTCTTTCAGTTGTGTACTCTCGGTCTAACCATTCTGACTCTGGGTTCCTTGCTAGTTTACATCTTTGAGAAGGCTGGTCTATACGTGACAGCCTCCTCCATGGAAAGACTGCAGTAGGGAGCCCTTCTCAACTGGTGGCTACCTAGTTATGACTGTGCTTTAAGAAGTTTAGGAACCACTAGATGGAATGTTATTTTTATTCACCAGATATAAATAGTTCTCTTGTTAGTGTGTCCACTCAGTTCCCTTTATTAAACATGCTGCAGAATCCACATGGCTTCAGACATGACCACTATGCACAGGTCAAATAAGATCAAATGGAGTCATCTGCCATTTTATCTGCTACCTCTGAGGTGACGATACTGTTCCAGTTTTAAATATATTAAAGAAATGAGGTAAAATAAAATAAGAGTCTGTGTTGTAGGACTCGCTCTAGCTTGTGCGACCCATACAGCAGAAAGGAAGCATGGGGAAAAAAGAAAGTAAAAAACCAAAGTCATTTTTCTGAGTGTTCTTTCCACTTTTTTGTTACATCACTGGTTCCCGGCCCTGTGTAAACATTACAGTTATTGAGGATTTATTTAAAAATAATGATACCTAGGCCCTACCAGACCACTATATTTGTCCATCTTTTTATTGCTATAACACAATTCCTGAAGCTGGTACTTAATCAGGAAAAGAGGTATATTTAGCTCACAGTTTTGGAGAATCAAAGCACAAGATGGGCAGCCCCATCTGCTCAGCTTTGGCTGAGAACCCCCTTGGCTGTATCACAAAATGTTGAGAGCATGTGGGAGAGGGAGACTGGGGAGGGACCAGTCTTGCTCTTTTTATAACCACCCGTTTTGACAGGAACTAACCCGCTCTTAGAGACCTTCATTAATCCCTACCATAGTACTGTAGTACCCACAGTAACCTAATCACCTCTCACCCCTTAAAGGTTCCACAACTTCTTACTACCACCACATTGTGGACCAAGCCTCCAACACTTGAAACTCTGGGAGATATACTCAAACTTTATCCAAATCATTGCACATCCCCATGAAATTCTGACTACAGGCTGGCTTGTTGATATATATGTAGTGCTGTATCATATGAGAAGAGCTCCCTTCTTGCCATTTCCTCCCTTCAACAAGCATTCATTGAGTAGCTACTACAAAAAAGAATACATGTTTTAGAAATGGGGTACCTATAAAACAACCATGTGCAGATATGTTTCAGCTACTGCAACAGCTACAACACAGGATGACGGGAGCCTAGAGGGTAATGGTTCCCCCTGTCAGACAGGGGTTTAGTATGGGAAGACCTGCCAGCAGTGATGCTTTCCCAAAGGGGGTGCCTTAATTCCAACTTCTGTGGGTTTTGTGACACCAACCAAAACAGGGTACACCCGCTAGTTTGGGCTCTCCTTGAGAGCAGAGGCACATTCTTTTCCTAGGGCTACCATAACAAAATGCCAAATCCAGGCAGTTTAAACAACAAAAAACTTATGTTCTCATAGTTTTAGAAGCCAGAAGTTCAAGATCAGGGTATTGGCAGGGTTGACTCATGCAGCGGGCTATGAGGGAATGATCGTCCATAGATGGTCACCCTCATGTTCACATGTTCTCCCTGGAAGGATCTGTCTTCTGTCTAACTGTCCCTGTTTTATGACATCCGCTTTATTGAATTAGGACTCACCCTAGTGCTGTTAATTATATAGGCAATGACCCTATTTCCAGATAAAGCCACATTCTGAGTTACTAGGAGTTGGGACTTCCAAATATGGAGTCAATTCAACCCATAACAAGAGGGTTTGAAGACAATCGGAAGAGGGAAAGCCGAGTCTCCCATGGGATGAGCTGAGCCATGGTGAAGAGGGCAGCATGTGCAGAGCCACCCCCGGGGTGCTGAGAGCAGGTGACTGAGGCATCCCTGATGCCCTGTCCAAAAGGCAGTTTCTCCAGGGATGCTTCACTTGGCAGCCCCTCTTTGACCTGGACTGAGCTTTCTGTAATGTGTGGGTCTTCCAGGGAACTGGAAACCTGGCAGAGTTAATGCAGGTCTCTGTAATGCTGCCAGGGACATGGTTTAGCCAGCACTTTGGTGACTGAAGACACCTTCCATGGGATTAAAAGCCTTCAAGTATTTCAAAAAGTAACTACCTGCTGTGACAGCCCATAGAGGAGTGTGTCATTGGAAACACCACCTGCAGAAAAGTGAGTAGCTAGTGCCTTCCAAAACCCAATTAGCAAAGGCTAAAATTTTGAAAATAAGAAGTGTATAGGAATGGAAAATCTGCGTTCAGTAGAACCTCTTAGATACAGATTATAGTTGGTGAGCTTAAACACACTCACCAGGTATGGTTTGAGTGCCTGCTGTGTCTTCTGCACTGTTCTAGGTGCTCATCAGTGAAGGAACCAGAAACATCCTCGTTCTCTTGAAGCATCTGTCCCACACCAGCTTGTACCCTTTGGCATGGAAGTATAGGTATCATTTAAATAACAGTAAGCCCCATCAAAAACCAGTATTTCTGATAATAAAGAGGCTGCAGTCGAAAAGTACTTTCGAAGAAACAATTCAAAAACATTACAATGGCGATATGTCAATTGAATGATGATGGTGATATAAATGCATGACTAAGTTTCATTATTCTTTCTACTTCTCTATGTTCTTCATATTTTCTTTAATAAGCATGTTTTTTTTTTTGTTTTTTTTTTTGTGGGTACCGGGGGTCGACCTCAGGACCTCGTGCGCCATCAGGCGCCCGTGCCGCTGAGCGATATCACTGGCCCCTTTTTCGTATGTGGGATCCAGGAGTCGAACTCGGGCCCTTGCGCTTGCCAGGCAGGCGCTTAAGCCGCTGAGCCATCTCACTGGCCCAAGCATGTTATTTTTGTATTTTAAAAAAGTTAAAGAATAAGTGTGAGATCCAAGAAGTTCATTGTCTAAATGACTTACATATAGCACTCTTGGCAGGCATAAATTTTGGAATTAAACTACCTTGGGTTCTAATCTCAGCCTTATTAGCTATGGGACCTTGGATAGGTCATGTAAATTTTTCATTTCATAAGTAGTTCTATTACCGTGTCATAAAGGATCTATAAAAATGCCTAGTCTGACCTCCCAGAGTTGTTAAAAAATAAAATCCAACATATATAAGCGAGCATGACATAGCATTATACCCATTAAGCCTAGAGCTCTCAGGTACTTCTAGTGGGAATGTAAAATGGTTCTGCCACTTTAAAAAAAAAAAATAGCATGGCAGTTCCCTCAAAAAGTAGGCATATAACTAGCATATATTACAGTTATTCCATTTCTAGAGATTTACCCAAGAAGAATGAAAACTTATGTCCATACATGGACATTATTGTGCACAAATAATCTTGGCAGCTTTATTTGTTGTAGCCCAAAACTGCAGGTCCAAAGGCCCATCAGCAGATGAATGAATAAACAAATGGCAATTTATCCATACAATGGAATACTACTCAGTTTTAAAAAGGAATAAACTATTAATACATGCTGAATCTCAAAATAATTATGCTAAGTGAAAGAAACCAGACACAAAGCAGTACATACTGTATGATTCCACTTAAAGAAAAGTAAAGAGAACTAATCTGTATTGATAGAAGCAGTTCGCTGGTTGCTCTGGGATGCAGTAGAGGATGGAAAAAGGAAGGATGGGAAGATCATGAAGTGTTGATTGACATTTTGGAGTGATGGATATGTTTATTGTCTTGATCGAGGTGGTAGTTTCGTGGGAGTGCCAGAGCTTGTGAAATTGTGTACTTCAAATATGTACAATTTATGATATGTCAATTTTACTTCAATAAAAAATATTAAAAAGAATCAATCCCAGAGCCTTCTTCCCTCGAGGAAGGCAAACTCTTAGTCATAATGCCTCAGATTCTCATAGTGAGGGCAGAGAATTAGGTGAGCAGTTGATCGTGAGACACCAGACAAGTATTTTCCCATGAACTGGGAGGAAGTATTCACAGCAGGAGGAGGAGATTTAAATTTCTCAGAGCAGCCAGTCTGAAGTTATTAAATTTTTAAAGAATGGTATGGATTTCTGTCCAGAGCCACAAGACAAAGCTATAAGACGGGGCTACATTTCTTGCCTGTCAAAAACTGATGTAGCAAGCAGAGAAATATAAAATGCCTCATCAGAAAATTAATGCTCTAATATTCAGAAGGCTATTGTATCTAGGTGACATATTTCAGATGACAGAGAGAGATACATATGTAAGCTATGTAGGTTGATTGTTTGCCTTTTTAAAAGGAAAGCAGTGACACTGATGTCATACTTAAATATATAACAAAGTAGAGTCTCTGTTGTTGTTTTTTCTTAATAGAAAAGCCAAACTGCTCTTTTGCCAGGATTAACAATGAAAAACAATAAATCCCAGGATGCGGCAAGTGAATTTTAGGGCCAAACTTAAGGACTAGATTAAACAGATGAATTCCCCTATCCCTAGAATGAGGAAGAGGTTATCTATCCCAAGGGACTAAAAGATAGGATTTTGTTTCAGTCTTGACTGGCACCAGAGTATGAGCCCCCTAAGACAGAATCATGGATTCTGGACTATTTTGCTAAATGTTCTTAGATATTTTAAATCATAGAGATATTGTGTGTTTGTAAGATACCTTACTATTATTTCAAATTGCTTTAGTTTTGTTTTGTTTTGTTTTGTTTTTGCTTTTAAAATGTCACAATTAATAGATTTAACATGATTTTATCTATATCATGTTATGAAATGGTAATGTTTTTCTAGTCATTTTCAATTTTATATAGAATGATTATTCACATCCCAAAGTCATGAAGTAAGCTTTGTTACTGCCTGGCTGGCTACAATAGTATAGAGAAGCTAGAATCATAGGCCTGAGAATAGAAAAGGACATTGAAAGATATCCAGTGAAATTATGGTGGCCAGGTGTCTTAGTTACTTTTCTCATTACTGAGACAAAGTACCCGACACCCAAAGTTAAGGAAAGGAAGGTTTATTTGGCTCACAGTTTGTAGAGGTTTCAGTCCATAATCGGCTGGCTCCCAGGCAAGGTGGCATGGCAGAGGGGCATCACAGAGGAGAAGCAGTTCATGGTGGGCAGAAGGTAGCAAAGCAAGCAAGGGGGCCTTGGCAGCTTTTTTCTTTCCCTTTTATATGTATCTAGGCTGCCGGAATTAGGGCAGTCCCAAATCAGTGGACTGATTTAGTAACCACCCACCCTTAATCCTAGCATTGCACCATGAATCAGTCACACTCTGGATTCAGTCACTTCTGAAAAAGCCCCACCTATGACTGCATGAGGCTTTGGGGGGATTGAAACACAAGCCATGACATCAGGGATGGCTCACTCATCACAGAAACAATGCTGTGTGCACCCAAGACTTATAACTCCAGTGTTCAAGAGCTAAACCATCACACAATATTAAAAGTTAGGGCAGATTTTCAGAAAGGACTTTGAGGTTATAGGGAAATGTAAAACTTATGAGAGAGGGATTTGGAGAATAAGCCAGTGGCTCTCTCTTTCATAGATTTTACCTGCATACATCAACCCCAAGAGAAAAGATAGTAGTGTTTAATGCACACCTGCTGTTGGCTTGGCACACAGCAGAAGCCTTAATAATAAAGTTAACATGTGCTCCTGCAGAACATACGCCACTGTAGAAAACATCCACAAACAACCACCACAAGGTCTGCGAGGGCAGACCATGCAGGCTGTATGGAAATACAAAACGCCCTCCCTGGTGAGTGCATGACATTTCCCTAGCATGACTGGCATTTTGACTGCCTTCCTGTTTCTTTCCTCCCCTTTCACTAGGTGTCCAGATCAGTTCCTTTACTCAGGCTGACCTCACTTCACAGAATATTCAGTACGTCCATTCCAGTGAGACGGAGAATCATTCAGATGCATTCGACTTTGTGCTGTCTGATGGAATTAGTGAGGTGGGTGAGGGCCGGGATTCCATGCCTGAGTGCATGTTGATTCCTTCCTGTCTGCTTTGAGAAGAGTGGGCAGAGAGATTGGTGACCCGAGAGCATCATTTTCCTCTGCTGCCTGGCCTCCCACCTGAGTCCTCACTCTCGGGCTCCTGCAGGCCAGCAGTGGTGAGGAAGAGAAAGCAAGAGAACCTGCCTTCCACAGGTGGAGTGGTCTTGGAGACAGGAGTCCAAGCTGCACTTTTTTGCCATCCTAGGTGATGCAGACTTTCCATATCACCATTCACCCTGTGGACGATTCACTGCCCGTGGTGCGAAACTGGGGAATGCGGGTGCAGGAGGGCGTGCGGAAGACCATCACCGAGTTCGAGCTCAAGGCGGTGGATGCAGACACGGAGGTATGAGCACTCCCTAGGGTATCCGGCCGAGGGAGCCTGAGCTGGGAGCTGCCATTGCTTTGTGATTGTGCATCTGTGGGTAGTCGGCAGAGTGGGGGTCAAGTGCAGGCATCCTTGAAAGATCAAAACCAGAAGCTCCATGACCTTCTGGAACAGAGGAACTAAGATATGGCAGATCTGATTGTTTTTAAATCCTTCCTGAAACGCTAAACACATCCATTCTCTTCCCTAATTACATGTAACAATCCTCTTAATGTGATAGCTTTTTATGATGATTCAGAGGAAACCAGGCAGGTAACATTTTACACAGTGTTTCTATTATTCCCTATTAAAGTGAACGTGGATTTTCTGCACTTAGGCACATTTTCTCCATTTCATCTCCTTGATCCAGACTTTTCTGATGAAAACTCGAGCATCCTCGAAGGCTGTGCAAGTAACACAGTTCATGTGGAGACCACGCTCTCATTCTCATGATGCTCCCAGAGTCAAGTACCCAAGCTTGGGCATGATTTCGTTCTCATAAAAGCCTGCTGCCACCGTTATTAATTAGTTTTCTGTGTACCTTCTCTGTGCCACCACCCATTCATTCATTTATTCATCTTTTCCTCAAATGCTTATTACCTTACTGGGTTCTCTCCTCTGCTTTAGGTGCTAAAGACAGAGCTGTGAATAAAACAGATAAAGTGCCAGGCTTTGGGAGTTTACAGCCTTCATTGAGGAGTAGTAACATCATACTGGTTATAAGTGTTACAAGGCAAAATACAGTAAAGTAGAAGAGACAGGGATGAATGGGTGTGGTATTTTAGACAGAGCAGTCAGGGAAGACCTCCCTGAGGAGGCTACATTTAAGCAGAGATATGATTAAGAGAAAGAGCTCGCTATGTAGTTACCTGGGAGAATTCACTTGCCAGGCTGAGAAGCCAAAAGTGCAAAGGCGTTGTGGCCAAGTGTGTTTAGATCCTGAGAATAATTCAAAGGTTGCAAGAAACCAAGAGGCTGGAACCCAGAGAACAAGCTGTGGAGAAGACTGAAGCCAAAGAGGGACCCTGAGACCAGGCCACAGTGGGCCTTGTTGGTTCAAGTCAGACCTTTGCATTTTACTCTAAGTTGGTGGGAACACAGTGGAAAATCTTGAGCGAGGTTTTATGCCTCTTTCTTTTTCTTTGACACAACACCTTAGAAGAAGCAATGAGAAATTAGCTTCTGTTCTGATGCGTTAGGGATTGTATATAGAGAGTTTGGAAAAAGTAAGGGAAATTGGCAGAAAGGAAATGAACAGTTTTAAAAGGCTTATTTCCTATCAGCTTAAAAATTCAGGACATTTTGCTGATGAGAAGGGGCTCTAGGGATGGAAGGAGTAGGAAGGGAGAGGAAGGGAAGAAGTGAAAAGGACTAAGATACAACATGTGTATATACCAAATCCCCACGATGAATGTATTCATTAGGTGTCACAAACATGGACTATAAAAAAACAAATTCAGGCTTTCAATCTGGGATGGTGGTACGTACCTGTAATCCCAGCACTCTGGAAGGCTGAGGCAGGTGGATCACAAGTTTGAGCCCAGCCTGGGTACTTTAATGATTTAGCAAGATACTGTCTCAAAATTTAAAGAAATAAAAATAAAAAGGACTGGTTGTAGCTCGCTATGAAGATCCTGGGTTCAACCCCCATACCGACAGAGAGAGAGAGAGAGATGGAATGATGCCCTTATCTGATAGATGTCTTTAGGTTCTGTTCCCCTGTCCAGCTGTTGGCCATCACCCATCTGGTTTCTATCATGAATCGCTTTCCCTCCTGTTCTTCTGTCCTGGGCAGGCTGGCTCTGTCACATTCAGAGTGGTGCAGCCCCCGCGCCACGGCACGATCGAGAGGACCAGCAGGGGGCAGCACACCCGCCTGGCCACCTCCTTCACCATGGAAGACATCTACCAGAACCGGGTCAGCTACAGCCATGACGGCAGCAACTCCCTCAATGACCGATTCACCTTCACCGTCTCTGATGGGACGAACCCCTTCTTTATCATTGAGGAAGGAGGAAAAGAGGTGAGAGGCAGACAGAGTGGAGGAGGTCTGACACTACTCGTGCACGCCAGAGGCAGGATGCAGATCTTTACATCTGGCCTAACATTAAGTTCTTACCCTGTTAACGTACTAGTATATTGGCCTTGGGAAAATCATTTAACTCCTCTAAGCCTCAGTGTCTTATCTGTAAAATAGGCACAGTAATAAATATCAGCTTCAAATACATAGTATAAGGATCAAAGGAGGTAAGAAAGTAGTAAACGCTGTTGGTAAACAATGAATGCTCAATAAAAGATGATAATTGTTAATACTCTTTCTCCTTTCTATTTCCCACTTCTTACTCGTTGAGGTTTTTCTTCACCTAGTTTTTCAATAATATTGCATGGCTCTAAAATGTCTTTCTCTTTTTAGATTAAGACCCTCAATCCAACCAGAGTCTAAGTCTTTGAAAAATAACAATAGCTAAGAGCATGGCTTTTGTGTCCCAGAGATACTGATTTAAATTCTAGCTCTGGGTGTCTTTGTAAGCTTCATCTTTCCTATCTGTAAAACGGGGTTAATACCTACCCTCCTGGTGTTCATAAGGCACTTAGGCCCTTCCCTGGCACATGGGAAACATCGGGTAACCCTAGCTGTAGTTATCATCAGCGTCATTTTAAGCCCAGCCTGTGTAGCCAGTGAGATGCATTTCTCTGGAGGTCATGCAACTGTCAAGCTTTACTTCCTAGAAGAATTACTCCTTCCTGTCCTGTACATGTCCAGAAGAAGCTTAAGATGTCCCTTCTGCTTCTTCCCCACCATTTATACTCATTTCTTCATCCCTTGGCAGGTCTCCCACAGGGCTCTAGCCCTCCCCTGGGAATGAGTGCGCTCCGTGAAGGCGCGCTTCCCACTTCCCACGCCACTGTGCAGGAGCATGTCAGTGAGCAGCTTGCTGACACCTGCCAGCCCTCCAGGGGCACACAGGACACAGGGGCCCCTTTCTTATACTGGGAATGAATGATTGTTTTCCTCAAAGGAAGATCCCACTGTGTCCTTGAGAGATAAATAGGTCGTTCTCAGCTGGCTACAGCGTCTGTCCGTGGGTGGCCCTTGGGATTTCCCTGCTATGTCCGTATCTGTGCCACAGCGCCGCCTGGCAGACCATCATTTTTTGTTTTTTTTTGTCTTGCACTGTCGTTGCTCTCCAGTTAGTTTGACTTTCAAAAGAATGAAAACAACAGATTTCAGGATGTATCGGCAAGAGGGCTATCCCTCTTATAAACACAAAATCTCATAGTAGGGCTTCCAAGGGACTATGCCATTTTAAATGGAAATTATTTAGAAGGTGGGGTGTGGTTGCTGCCGTCAAAAACTACAAGGTGCTGAGTCACACTCAAGTGTGCGTCCCATGTGTGGTGTGTGTATGTGTGATTGTAAAATGTACACTCTCTCTCCCTGTTCCCATAAGTTCTTTTATTCTCCTGCCCCTTATTCTTTAGTGATTGATTTCCCTCAAGACAAACAAACCACAAGGACAAAACCAAGAAAGGAAAAAAGAAAATTCTTCCCACAGAAACTTCTTTTCATGTCTGACATAATCCCACCTCATCAGGCCTTCATGAAAATTTTAATAAGCATGATTGAAAGGAAGATAAGCTGTGTATTATTTCATTTTAGGCCAATGTTGGCTTCAGTTCCAGAAGGCATAGGGCTGGGGGTGCAGCTCAGGGGTAGAGCAGGGGCCTCAAACATAAGAGGTCTTGGGCTCTGTCCCCCGCACACCTCAAACAGCCACTGCAATGAAAAGAAGGCACTAGTACCTGACGACCAACTTCCATAGCAGTTGAAATCCCTGCAAAGGCACCTCTTTTCCCCGCTTTTCTTCCCATGGGGCTCTCATGTTGTCAGTCAGCAATCTCCCTGAAGCTTTAGGCCACTGCTGATGAGGGATGGGAGCTGTCTCAGTTGCCAAGTCTTCATCTCCGAAATATCACCAGATTAGAGGGGTTTGAGCTTTAGAGGTCCTGGGCCTGACATACGCCATGCCTCTCCAGGTGATGAGTGTTCTTTTCTGGCCCCCTCGACAGATTACAACAGCAGCACCTCAGCAGTTCCGAGTGGACATCCTCCCAGTAGATGACGGTACCCCTACAATTGTCACCAATCTGGGCCTCCAGTGGCTGGAGTATATGGATGGCAAGGTAAGGCCTGTCCCACGTACCAACTGGGGCCAAGTCTTTATTCGTGACAGTGTCTTCTGAGTAGAACTCCAGTTCAACTCGTGTTTATCATTCCCTCAGTGAGCTGGTTTCCTAAAATTACCAAGTTCTGTGAGTTTACTTAGGATTCTTTATTGGTTAAGATTGTGCAGGACAGATTTCCACAGCCAAAAAATACATCAGCATTCCGGCTCAACTATAATGCTCCTTGCTTGAGGATCCACACTCTTGTTTCTTTGAAAAGTCCACCTTATTGTTCTGCCATCACTTGGTGGTTGCTGTTATATGATCAATTTTTTTTCAGAAAGTCATCAGTACTCCAGCCCAAGGAAAGGGAAAAACAGAGAAGCAAGGACAAGGGACTTCCTTTCAAGCAAGTGGTACAGAAATCAGACACATCCCTTGCATTCATTATCTAGTGACAAGAAATTGGTCACATGGCCCCACATGCAGCTGGAAAATATAGAGTCTCTGGCTGAGCAGGCAGGCGCTTAGCTACAACTTTCTTAACAGGCAAAGAAGATGGATTTCAAAAAACTTAGCATCTGTCCTTAGTGGGAAAGAAGCACGCTTTTCTGTAGACAAATATCCTCAAAAGAGTTCTACTTTAGAAATTTCTTTCTCCATCTCCTCACTCTCAAATTGGTCATTTTAAGATACACACCATAATTTTCACCTAGTAGCACATCAAGTACTAAATTGGCAAGCCCACCCAAGGACATACATAGTTCTTCATTGCAACTTAGAACTGATTTCTCCTTTGGTGGGCGGTGTCCCCCGAGGATGCAGCTGTTTTCATATCCGTGGAGCTGATCAGTTGGTTGTCTGTAGCTGTTAGGCTGCAGCTTCTCACTGAGCTGCTCGGGTTTCATAAAATAAATGAAACAAAATTAGTGGAATTTCCTCCTATGCCCTATTTGATTTTTCAGTATTCAGAATGATTCTTTCCTGCATCCGGTTGGGTTTCCACCTCCCACACCTGCCCGGCTGCACTAACTCTTAGTGATTCTCCAATGTCCTTGGCTTTGCTAAATTCCAAAGTTAGCTCTCTGTCCTTGTCTTACTAAATTTACTGACATTTACTACTGTTGGTCACCCCCTCGCTTTTCTCAGACTTTTGCTCTCACTAAATATGTGAATGAATGAATGAATGAATGAATGAACAAATAAAGTTTAGCCCATGTACTTGGGCAACATTTGGTTGCAGTGTGTTTATCCTACTCAATTTCAAGCCTTGCAGGTGATTCCTACAAGCTATGAAAGAAACATCTTCTCAGCATTGTGTCATTCTTTCAAAGTTCCAGCCTTCTTTCAAGGCCAAACTCTAATCACATGCATCAAATCCCTCTTTGCTCACCTTCAGATGGAATTCATCTGTCTCTCTCCCCGAAAGTCTCTTTTTATTCTCTCTGATAGCTAATGCCACTGTGACCTTGCTCACCAGCCTTTCTTTCCCTGTAAAGTGGAGACACCTCATGGGCAGAGGCTGGGAAGTTTATATCCTCATTGCCTCTCCAGTCCTGACAGAGTTTTCTGCACAGTAAATGCACTCAGTAAATCACTGTTGAACTGAATTAAATCTGAGTCAGAGGGTCTTGTTCCTACTTTAATTCCCACATCAGGAATTAAATTTAATGGGTTTCTATTTCAGGCAACCAACCTGATCACCAAGAAGGAACTGCTGACCATGGACCCAGACACGGACGACCCCCAGCTGGTCTATGAGATCACGTCGGGCCCCAAGCACGGCCACGTGGAGAACAAGCTGCAACCAGGCCGAACTGCTTCCTCTTTCACCCAGGGTAGGGACCCAGGATGGCTCAGAAACTGGGAAACTTTCACAGTCATTCTCCCTGCCCACCCCGCATCGTTCACAGTCACTTCCCACTACTTATGCCCATGTCACTGTCACCTGTTTGCAAACAGACCTTTTAGTGCTCAGCTGGCAACCTTGTCAACTTGACTTCTGCTGATATTCCCCTCTTTTACCCTGAATTTTGGCAAAGACAATTCATCTCTACCACACTTCCTATCTTTAGGTTTAGGCCAGGTTTTCCAAAGAGGAAACAACAGCCAGACTTTATGAACAACCTGTGACCCCGTGTGGTTTATTTTTTTGTTCTCTACAAATTATAGTGTTTAAAAAAGAAAAAAAACTTTAGCCCAGAAATTAAAGTCAACGTGTATAGGTTGTACAACAGAACTATCTCCTGGTTTGAATTACATAAAATGGGCTTTTTTTTTTTTTTTTTAAAGATAGTTGTCTCGCTGTGTACTTCAGGCTGGCCTTGAACTCATTATGTAACCCAGGCTGACCTTGAACTCATGGCAGTCCTCCTGCCTCAGCCTTCCGAGTGCTGGGATTACAGGCTGCACCACCATGCCCGGCAAGCAGGCCATTTTGTATTTAGTTTCTTGTCTGTTTGTCACACTCTTGTCATCTTCCTTTGAGGGTGGACCTGGTTAGGAGCCCTCACTGCAACACTGCCTCTTAAAGTCCCTGCTCCATTTTTCTTTGTATTCTCCCAGTCTTCCGTGGTGTGTCCTCTCCTAGCACCATTTTAGTTGAGCCTTGTGTATAGGTTGTTGTAATCCAACCCCGGCTTTTCTTGATAGCACTTACCTTCCAAAGAACATTCTTGAGAAAGAGTTAAGGCTGGGTACGAGGCCACACACACAAAGGATGGAGTCAGAGACTTTTCTCTGTCAACTCCCAAATTAGCCCTTCGACATTGCACAGACATTTGCTGAAGTGCTTTCTGTTAAGACCCTAGGATTCTTACTTCACAATAGTGAAGGCTGCTTTCTGTACATAAAGAAGACAGATTTTTTTGTTGCACGGTGGCAGAATTTTATTTTAAAACCTGGAAGAAACATTTCTTTTTTAAACTACTACATTTTTTGTACTTGGGAAAATAAATTCTGCCTATAATCCATTAGAAGAATAAACTAGACGTGTCGGTGTTAGATTCCCACAGGCTGTTTTTACATCTCCAGGTTAATTCATTGCATTCATAGTGAGTTGTCTTTTTGTTTGTTTGTTTGCTTTTTCTTCTCACAGAGGATGTAAACTTGGGGCTGATTCGTTATGTGTTGCATGAGGAGAAGATCCGTGAGATGATGGATAGTTTTCAGTTTCTGGTGAAAGACAGTAAACCCAATGTGGTCAGTGACAACGTCTTCCATATCCAGTGGTCCCTCATCAGCTTTAAATACACCAGGTACAAGTTTTTTCACTCTTTCATTCTTGAGAAACAAATGAGACAAGTGGAGGAGATCAGGATGATGCACCCTGCAGCAGCTCTAGCCAGCAGCTGGTGGTGGTGGTGGTGATAACAATAATAAAAATAATCATTGCATGACATATTTATTCAATACACTTCATCCAAGACACTGGGTGGATACTTGACATGCAAGTACATCATTTTATTTACTTGCAATTACGAGATTATGAGATGAATTTTCTTCTTGGCCCCAGAGCAGCAGAGCAATAGCAGCAGAAAAAGATGGGGTAACTTGCCCACACACCTTTATTTTTTTTTTATTTTTACTTTTTGGTACCGGAAATCAAACTCAGGACCTTGCCCTTGCCAGGCAGGTGCTTGTGCCACTGAGCTATGTCCCCCCCCACACACCTTTAGCATATGTAATATTTCACTGTTCACTGATTTTTTGCATCTTAGTTGTATCTCCTCCAAAATTAAATAAATTCAGTAAAACTCATCCCTTTTCCTGAGCAACCCTGTAACATTTAATGGACTAAGTGGTATAGAAGATCGCAAAGCTGGCAATAAGGTCTGACCTCTCAGGCATTTTGCCTAAAACCCTGATAGCACTAGGACCCAAACCCAGGTCCCACAGCTGTCCTCAGTGACAGAAAACAAAGCTTGGCTTTCACCCTACTCTCCTGTGGCTTTTCCAAATCTGGATACTTATTCTGAGTTAATTGCACATGAAGAGGTGGCCTGCTGCTCAGCAAAGCAATACAAATCCATAAGAGTAAGTTCCGTTCTTCCCTTCTCTCCCCTGTTGTCATGAAACTCCATTTGTCTAACTTTGTCACCTATCCCCAACTCTCCTATTCTTACTTCTGCTACTGTCTGCCTCCCTTACGTACTTCCTGCAGGTCTGGTGCAGTCCCTTCCCACCGAGGTCATCAGTACCCTTCCGAGCAGCTCTCTAACCTGAGAACCCACTGACCGGTTCTCATTACTCTGCCACACTAGAGAGAAATTGCCAATTTTTCCATGTTCTGAGACTGGTAGCTCACAGCTCGTGCATATTATCCCCTGTTCATCTTCTGTGTGGCTCTCAACTCTCTTCCATTTGGGCAGATGACATTTTACATCCACAGCATCCTTGTCCCCTTTTTCTGTGACTGTTCCGGACAAACACGCTCCCTCATTTTACACTGCTTCCCGAAGAAACTGAATTCCTCTTCTCTGAACTACCTGATGCCAATAACTGAAAAGGAGAGCCAGGTGCTGGACAAGGGGCTGTGGGGCAGACTTTCAGAGACTGCCTTTCTGTGTGCTTCCAGCTACAATGTCAGTGAGAAGGCAGGGTCTGTCAGCGTGATGGTGCAGAGGACCGGGAACCTGAACCAGTATGCCATCGTGCTGTGTCGCACCAAGCAAGGCACTGCCACCTCTAGCTCTGGTCTTCGGGTCAGCGCGCACCCTGGACAGCAGGACTACGTGGAGTACGCTGGCCAGGTGCATGGGATGGGGGCCTCAGGTTCTAGGCCTCAGGCAGGCTCCAGGAAGGTCTGAGAAGGTGCTGCAGGCGACTGTGGCACCTTCCTCCTCCTTTCTACCCAACCCTCCTTTTTACAAGCATCCTTCCTTAAGTAATTTTCCTGTGTCCCCTTCCATAGTGCTTATTCTTCAGTCTCTCTGTCACATTGAAATGCTACGGCCAGAGCTCATGTTGTCAGCTAGCTTTGAGGTCTCCAGGGCGTCCCATTCTATGCTCAGCCTCCGATGTCCTCTCCCTCTTCTCCCTTCCCCTTCCTTACTGAAGGCAGGGAAGAGAGCAGGCAAGGAGACCAGTTGGGAAGCTCTTGGAACAGGCTGGGTGAGGAATGATGGGGGTTTGGGCTTCCATCAGAAAGTGAAGTTGGAGGGAAGCAGATGGATTCAACAGATGAGAATTGATAGGATTTAGCAGTGGGCTAGGTAGTAGGGCAGAAGGATGAGATGGGGGATGGCACCTCCTGCTAGGAAGGGACTTGCCTTGGACTTGTTGAGTGTGAATTGCCTTAGAAACAACAGTTCGAACTGCAATAATTAATGGACAGGGAGTAAGGAGAGGAGTCTGGGGTAGAGAACGAAATTTGCAGGTCATCTATGTACCTGTGGTTATTAGCACCAGGATGGCAGTGACAAAGAAAAGGGAGTAAGGAGGCCCAGGTGCAGCTCAGTGGAGAGTGTGCTTGGTGTGAGTGAACGAGGCCCTGGGTACCCGAAAGGAAGGGGGTGATAGTGAACATGGAGAAAAAGGAGAAATAGTTGACTGCTTTAAGGTAAAGGACCCTGTATTTGTCATCTTTTGTGTATCACACAATGCTTGGCACTTAATTCAAAATAATTCCATCATTTATTTGGCAATACAAATTTCTAGAGATGAAAATGGGCTATGTCCTCTAATTCAGTTCAGGAATCAGCAGGACTGGGCTAAGGCATCTTATGTCCAATTTAAATGAGGAATCAGGAAAGGAAAGATGAGCTAGAGAGTCTTCTAGCAAAAAGATAAGACAGCGCATGTTCTTGTGTTTTTCAAGAAAAGACAAAGGGCTATCGATGTGCTCTAGATCTTAAATAGAGATCTATTAAAAGATCACTTTCATGGTGATATTTTGAAATACTGAGCCTACTAAAAGCATAATTTGATTAACTGATTAGATACTCTACGTACTAATAATTTTCTCTTTGATTAAAGTTATATGTTTTTCAGATTTATGTGGCCCCAGAGGATTATGACTTTTTTTTTAACCCTTGTGTCAGATGTCTCAGTTTACACAAAGTACAGTCCAAATCCTTTTATCCCTTTCCTGCCTTGTCAGTTGGGAGCAAGTCTGTACGCCTAGTTTTAATTGAAGCCTTGCACCCTTCTTCCTCCCTCTGTTTCTTTTTTTTTGACAAAGTAAAACCAGAAAATTCCCTATAAGTTCACAATATAAAATAATTTGTATTGTATCAGCTAAATTCATTCATGTTATAGTTCTAGCCTATTTTAATGGCAAAGGATATAACTTTCCATGAATTTAAACTCCATTATTTAGTACAATGAGATACGGTCCATTGTAATTATATAAGTAATATGGTCACGATAACGATAATATCTTACACTTCAATATTTTAAAATATTTTAGTACTTTGACTATGTATGATTTTCTTTAGTCCTCTCAATAAATCTAAAAGGCAGGAGAGTTATTACTGTTATTTAGCTGGTGAAGAATCTGATGCACGTAACATTTCATAACTACCCAGCTGGGAGTGAGAAAACCAGAACCCGAGACTAGAACTTCGTATGCCCAGGTCACAGATCTTTCTGACTAAACCACCTAAGCAGAAGGGAAATTGAGTCATCAAATCATGACTTTTGCCATCCGAGGTGAGTTGATGAAACAGGACATGAATAATTATGACATGTTTTTCTCTGGTCATCAAATGGGAGATGTCTCTGCCCTTTGTGTCCCTATACAATAAAGCAGCCCCGATCTACATGTGAAGAACAGGATGCAGTGGCCAGGTGTCCCAGGCAACACAATAGGGAGTCAGAAGAGAAACCAGCCATTTCAGTTAGTTCTCTACCCACTGTGCTCTTTTTCTGTAGTGCTCTGGGAAACTCCACTGAGGCACAACTGAACTCCTGTTATTTCCTTTGTGGCAGGTGCAGTTTGATGAGCGAGAGGACACCAAGTCCTGCACCATCGTCATCAATGATGATGACGTGTTTGAGAACGTTGAAAGCTTCACTGTGGAGCTCAGCATGCCAGCATATGCCCTGTTAGGGGAGTTCACCCAGGCGAAGGTCATTATCAATGACACTGAGGACGAACCCACTTTAGAGTTTGATAAGAAGACCTACTGGGTCAACGAGAGTGCTGGCTTTCTATTTGCACCTATTGAAAGAAAAGGTCTGTTGGTACCGAAGGTGACAAGGAGCTATAATAATAGCTAATGTTCATTAAGTCCCTTTTATGTGCCAAGTGCTCTTATAGTATATTAACTCGATTTGTATATATATTTTATATTTATTGACTCAACCCACAGAACAACCCTAATGATGGTACCACCCAAAGTGAGTACTATCAAAAGACTCCATTAGTTAGAGCTCCATTTATTCTGAAATTGGACTAGAAGACTGGTTATATTTAGCCTTGCAAATTATTGATGAATTCAGTGTTCTTAATCACCCAATCCATAAAACATTTAGTAACTTTGGTCAAGGGCAGAAGTTATAGTAATAAGAACCTTAGTTCTGGAAAGACAGAAAATGTACTTAAAGGTTTCCCTATGTCATATTTCCCTGTATCATATTTAGAACTCAGATGAGAAATAAACTGTGTGAGAAATAAAGGGCAATTCTTGAGAGGTTGAAAAGCAAAACAAAGATATTATGGATTTATTATTTTGTAATATTGAGACTTTAAAACTCATAGAAATGAAATACCCACTCAAAGCCACATGACTGTAAATGATGATGTCAGGTTTCTTTATTGAATCTGCTGACGGGGTATAACAAATACTGTAGATTGCACAAACCCTGGGTGATATTACTTGGCAAAAAAGCAAGCCCCACTGATTGCTGTGGGCCACCAAGCCAGGCCCAGGACAGGTTGTCACCAAAGGATATGGCAACACTAAGTAAAGTCATTTGTACAGAGGCAAGGTTTGGTTTGTTTGTCTTTCTTTTCTTAAATAAGCTGTTTCTCTTAGAGAATTAAAGTACAGAAGTTTATTCAAAAAGGCAGTGAACTGTACTCCTGGCACTTCCTTCAGGACACAATTACTTTACTCCTTTAAGTGCCAAGTGTGTCTTTTATCTTTCCACCCACTGTGTTCTTCCATGGTGGGCAATGAGTCTTGTGAATTAACAGAGCACAAAATTCACAGAAGAGGAAATCCATTTTAAATTATTTGGGGGAAGTATCAGGGGTATATTAAATTCCCAAGTGGTTTATACCACAAACTTAAAAGAAACCGCAACTCAGGAAGGTTTCCTGTCAGAGTGTTTTTTGTTTTGTTTTGTGGGTACCGGGGGTTGACCTCAGGACCTCGGGCGCCAGCAGGCACCCGTGCCGCTGAGTGATATCACTGGCCCTTTTTTCGTATGTGGGTTCCGGGAGTCAAACTCGGGCCCTCACGCTTGCCAGGCAAGCGCTTATACCGCTGAGCCATCTCACCGGCCCTCCTCTCAGAGATCGAAGAGACATAGTAATAGAATGTGTCAGAAGGAACCAAGCTTGTTAAGTTAGCATAGATTCTAAAATTTGAATTCAGTGTCTCATTCGCATGCCCTGGATTTCTTGCTGTTTGTATTTCAGGAGATTCAAGCAGCATCGTATCTGCAGTTTGCTACACGGTCCCTAAGTCAGCTATGGGAAGTAGCCTCTATGCTCTAGAGTCGGGCTCTGATTTTAAATCGAGAGGGATGTCTGCTGAGAGTCGTGTGATACTCGGGCCTGGGGTCACCATGTCCACCTGTGATGTCATGCTTATTGATGACAGCGAGTATGAAGAGGAAGAGGAGTTTGAAATCGCCCTGGCTGATGCTTCTGACAATGCCCGCATTGGAAGGGTGGCAACAGCCAGGGTACTCATCAGTGGTCCCAATGATGCCTCCACTGTCTCCCTGGGCAACACGGCTTTCACTGTCAGTGAGGATGCAGGTAATGCACAGCCTCTCTGCAGATCCATTGCCCATCTCCCTGATCGCTTCCTTGAACAGTTTTCTTCTTATAAGATAACAAAAACACCATTCCTCAGCGACACCACTATTGGTCTGAGGCATTACTTATTGCTCGGCATCAAGACCAAGAATGGGAGGGAGTGAAATATAGAGTTCTGTCCACTTCTCTTGCCCAGGTTCTTGATGGCAGAGAGTGGTCAGGCTTAGAGCTGCATGTGCTGACCTCTGGGGTCCAAAGGGAGGACATGGTGCTTAGCATTTTGGCTTGTGAAGAAGAGAATGTGATCTGTTGAGGATGGAGGTATTTTAGTGTCCTGCCAACTACTGAAACAAATATGCTCCAAAGCCTCAGGATCTTAATGCAATGGAAGTGTATCACTTAGGTATTATCCCAAAGCAGTCAATGGGCAAATTTCTTCCATACAGTGTGTCAGAGCCTAGGCTCCTTCCCTCCTGTGGCTTCCCCAGGGTCTCGAAGTCTCTGTAAGCTGCTGACAGAGAGGACACTGGCTGTGCTGAGTATTTGCTGATCTAAGCCAGATCAAGGCCTTTCACTTCTTTGAAGGGATCCTAAGCTATATTGGGAGCTAATATTTTGAGCGCATACTGAATCTCAGATACTGTGCCCCATGTTCCGTGTGTTCTCACCAGATCTTCTGTGGGAGAGACGAAATTGCACAGAAGAGCAAATGGAGGCCCACCAGAGAGTTCAAATAAATGACCGAAGATTAAGGCTGCCTTAGAACCCTGTCCTTTTGCTCCATGTTTCCCTCTCCATCCTCTGAATGCCCAGCCATGCCTGCACGTAACCTCCCAGCATCGAGGCTGTAAGAATGTGGTGATGGATGGCGTTTTCCTATTGGCTTTTCTCTGACCTTGGTTGTGAAATAGCTAAATATCTTAAGGATATCACGAAGTATGTTGTCACAGTAGGCCAGAAGATGAACTTCATTCCTAAGATAAGCAATAAGCATACCGTATATGGTTTAAGTAATGATGTGTGCATCACTTAGATGAAATAGGAAGATCAACCCAGCTAAAACATTTAATTAGGAACATTCAGCTCCAGGCCCTGGAGTCTCCTGGCTGCTTTTTGACTATTTTCCAGCTGAAGATCGCATCTCCGTTTTTCTTCTCCCGAAACAGGCGTGAGCCGTTTCTCAGTGGCACCTCTCCCCTCCTGTGCGTTGTTAAGACAGCTCTCCCCGAAGGGCTGTCTCTCCAGGACCACCTGCATGAGACCCTCCTCTAGATCTCTTCTTGGTCTCAGTGTCAGGGAAAAGAGGCACAGCGACACCTCTCAGCCCTCAGAGAGGTTCAGGAGCCTCCCTCCCGTTGGACCAGATAAACTGAGTGGGGTGAAGTTGCCGCTACTGCAGTGGGAACAGTGCCCTGGAAACCCCACTGATTTTCTGGCCATTCAAGCCTCTATTATTCTTATGCAGGCACAGTGAAGATTCCAGTCATCCGCCATGGTACAGACCTTTCCACTTTCACATCTGTCTGGTGTGCAACACGGCCCTCAAACCCTGCTTCTGCTACTCCAGGAGTTGACTATGTCCCCAGCTCTAGGAAGGTGGAATTCGGGCCAGGTGTCACTGAGCAGGTGAGCCCACAGCAATCAAAGCAGCGCGGAGTCGTGAGTCTGGATGGCTCTGGTAGCGCCATCTTGAGTCTGCCTTCCTGCTCTCTGGAGGACTCTAACATGTCCTTACAACATTACTGTCTTTACTTTCGGTAAAACACAGACGTACAAGTGAGAGAACCTTTTGAGTGGCCTTTTTTGCATCAAATACCCAACAGTACAAACATAGAATAGAAATTTCATTTGTTTTTTGTAAATATCTAGAAACAAATTCCTAGAATATGTGATAAAGAAATTATCGTTTTATGGATTTAAAAAAAAAATACTTGCTTTAAGACCACAAAGAGCCGGGGATATAGCTCAGCGGCGCAAGCGCCTGTCTGGCAAGCATGAGGTCCTAAGTTCGATTCCTGGTACAAAAAAAAAAATAGACCACCAAAGAAAGATAAGTTGCCACCTTTGTCCTCATCTCCCCAAAGCAAGTGAATGTTGGATGTTTGGCCCTCTGTAAAGTTTGCTTTCATTTCTTCTCCAGTATTGCACCTTGACAATCTTGGATGACACGCAGTATCCAGTCATCGAAGGATTGGAGACTTTTGTGATTTTCCTCAGCTCAGCACAAGGGGCTGAACTGTCCAAACCCTCCCAGGCTGTCATTGCAATTAATGACACATTCCAAGACGGTAAGAGAGTAAGGATGCCAGCTGACTATTCAAAATCTATTTCTATTTTTCTGCACTATCTATGCATGTGACATTGACTCGTTTATATTTTCATTCAATAAATACGTGTATTTGTGCACATCCATGCCTGTGTGTGTGCGGGGGACAGCTGTTCATGGCGATAATGTTCTGCCAGGCAGAAAGAGATATATAAGCATTAAAGTTCAGTGTCTGGTTGGGGAATCCTGCCCTTAAACAGAAAAATTAAGTATATTATGATAAATGAGGTAATGTGCTGTACATCTAGTACAATGGGAGCAGAGGAAACCGAACAGTGACTGTGTGTGGCATGATCCTAGATTCCATAAAGGAGGTGATATTAAGCAAAATATTCAGGTGTGTTAGGAGTTTAGCTAATGATAAATAAAACTTATTTCAAATACAAAGATACATACAAAATATAAAATGTTGAAAGCTGCATGTCTGGGAAACAGTGGAATGCTTACTTTTGCTTTGAACATTGAAGGAGGTAAATAAAGAATTGAAATAGGAAGACAGGTTGGAGTCAGGGCCTACGAGACCTTCTGTTCCAGCCAAAAGGCTGTGTAAGCAAAGGGGAGCCGTGCATGCTTCTAAGCAGGGGTGTGGTGTGAATTTTGTTTTAGGAAACTAATACTGGCAGCATTGAAGATGATATGCAGGAATAAATAGAGCTGGGTATAGGAACAAAGTACAGTCACTGCTGAAAATGTGACGTAAGAAACTGAGGATGGACAGGAAAGGACGGTCACTTCTTGGGAAGAGTGGATTGAAACTAGAATTTTCAGAACTTTAGAATACATTGTGTGGATTCCAGAACTGGGTGAAGATGGAGCCACATTTCCCACCTGAGGCAAGAGGACCCAGCAGCAGTCTCAGCGGCTGGCCACCACACCCGTGATTCAGCTCTTACTGGCTTAGTGTTCCCAAGGGGAACAGGTAGTCCAGCAGGAAAATATTTAATGTCTTTATTCAGTCCCTAAGTAATTCATGTCATCTGTGTAGTAGTAAGAAATACAAATGGCAAAAAAAATATATCGTGATAATTAAATCTTCCTATAGTCTTATCTCCTAATCCCTGGGGTCACCTTACTGAAAATAACCATTTTACTCAGCTTGTGTGTGTGTGTGTGTGTGTATGTGTGTGTATGTGTGTGTATGTGTACAGGTGCCTGTTCATGCGTGTGTTCTTCAGGAGAAAAAATAAATTCATATATATCTGTGTACATATATTTATATATGTGTGTATGTACACTGACACACATGCATCTTATTTTGGAGCCAGGTTAACTGAGGCATAAATAACATAAATGAAGGGTCACCTTTCTTCATGTACAGTTCTCTGAGATTTCAAAGATGCATACAGTGATATGCTCTCCACTGTAATGAAGATGCTGAACAGTTACAGCAGCCTGTAGATTTTCTCGTGACTCTTTAGAATCAAACTCTCCCCAAACCCAAGCCCTGGAATCCATGTATCTGTATTCTGTCTCAGAAGTTTCACTTTTTCTAGACTGTCACATAAATGGAATCATGTAATGTGTACCATTTTGGTCTGATTTCTTTCATATCAAAAAAGGCATCCAAGAGTCATCCATGTTGTTGCATATATGATAATTCATTCCATTTGTCACTGAGTGGTTTCCATTGTGTGGATGTCACCTGTTGAATAAGATTTGGGTTCTTTCAAGGTTTTGGCAGTGTACCTGACTCGACTCAGGTACATATAGGCATATAGGTTTTTGTGTGATATAGTTAGTTGTTTCACTTGTGGTAAATATTTAACAAGTAGGGTTGCTTGGTCATATAGTAAATGTATGTTTGGTATTGTCAGATTTTTGTGATTTTTAGAAGATATTCTGGTAGGTATATAATGACATGATTTCCCCAATAAATAAAGACAAGGGGATATTTTCATGTACTTTTGCCATCCATTTATCTTTTTTGTTGAAGTATTATTCAAATATTTCCCCATTTTTAGTTGAAATTTTTTCCTGTTACTGCATTTGTTGTACATTCTGGCAAAGATTTGTATGTTACAAATATATTATCCTAGTCTGCTGCTTGTCTTTTTATTCCTTTTTTTTTTTTTTTTTTTTTTTTTTTTTTTTTTTGTGGGTACCAGGGGAACGACCTCAGGACCTCGCGCGCCAACAGGCACCCGTGCCACTGAGCGATATCACCGGCCCCTTTTTCTTATGTGGGATCCGGGAGTCGAACTCAGGCCCTCGCGCTTGCAAGGCAGGTGCTTACGCCGCTGAGCCATCTCACCGGCCCTTTTTTATTCCTTTTAACAATGTCTGAAAGCACAATGGTTTTTCATTTTGAAGTGGCCCCCTTAATCAATTTTTCTATTAGCAATCACACTTTTTGTGTTGTATCTAAGAAACCTTTGCTAACCCAAGGTTATACAGACTTTCCGTTTCCTTCCAGAGGCTTTATAGCTTTAAGTTTTACACTTGTGTTTGTAATTCACAACAGGAGTAAATCATAATAATATAGTATTTTATATGGTAAGAGTTTACAGATTATTCATTAAACTATCTCAACTTTTACTTGTGTTTTTGTAGACAAGGAAACTGAGAATGAGAGGTGTAAGCATTTACCTAAAGTCTGTGGAATATGCATGATTCTAAGACTTTTGACTCTTAAGTGCATTCTTTTTGCATTTTATTGATGTGGTAGTACCAGCTATGGGATACTTCTTTCCTTTGTGAAGAAAAGAAGGAAACATATGAAAGAAATTAGTTGCTCTTACTTTTTAAATGAAAGGATAGTGACTTTCCCTTTGATAAAATAGAAAGTAGCGCAACGTTGGATGTCCTAAAATGTAACCACAGTCCCACCACATCCTAGTTCTTTGGGTTTAGGTTGAAAACTACTAAGCTTCATATTGTTCATCTATAAATAATGAAAATACCTACTTTACAAGATTGTTGTAAGGATTAAATTAAATAATATATGTGGAAATACTATAGTCTTGGTACACAGTAGATTTTATTGCACATTAATTTATTTTCTTCCTGACACATCTGTAATTTGTGATGCTAAGCCATGCATTCCTCATTGCCCTCTGATCAACACAGAAGATGCTGTTCAAATTTTTCTCAGTATTTTATTGATGGGCATTGGGGTTGCAAATTTGGAAAATGAATATATTAAACAAAATATGTCTCATCTTTTGGGGAGGCTACAATGTATTTTCAGTCAAGAATTTACCCCAGGGAAAGAAATTCAGTAACCCATTGTAGTATTCAGTGCTTAATTCTGTTGGTTGTCTTTCTTCCAAATAATAATGAACTTTCGTTGAGTCCATTTCCTGTGCATTCTAGGGTGGAAAGGTCTGGCAGACATTACCCCTGATCCTCACAACAGTTCAACTTGTGACACTGACGTTTAATAATTTGTGTAAGATTAAATGGCAGGGAGGTAAAGGAGTCAGCGTTAAAACTTGGGTTTCTTCCAGCTAAGTCCAGCCTTCTGGTTTCCAATCCTAGCATGCTGACTGTTCGTATTGTAGCTTGAGCCAGCCACCACCCTCTGGAGAGCAATGTTAACCATTACTCAAGTTCACTTAGAAAGCGAACTTGCAGCCTTTTGAAGTAAAATTAGGTCCTTCTGTGTTTTCCACGGGGCTGATTTTGGGCCCTTAAATGATCTAAGTAGTTCATTTCAGAATATTTTCCTGCTCTGCTCTGATATCTAGAATTAGACCCTAACATTGGCATGAGTAACGCTAACTGAACAGGTCAAATAAGCCCGCATAGCCGCCACTGCTCTGTCCTCCTGTGTGTGATGGGGTGTCCCTGCTCGTTAACACTACAGAACCACTGCTGTAAATCCCTGCCTTGTCTGTTGCCTGTAAGGAGCCCATTACATTCCACGCAGTAGCATTTACATCCACTTCGTCCTTTACAAAGGAGATTAGCAGGGTTACAATGATTATAGAACATTTGCAATGCCTACAATTGATGCTCAACATTGGTGGGTTACAGTAATGCAGAGCAGTCCCCTATCTGTTTCTAGGTGAAAGACTTAACACAAATCAAAAGGTATCTGTAAATTGGCGGTGTACAATGAAGGTGCCCAGGAGTACTGGCAGCAAGCACTCTGCCCAGTGCAAGCCCACGCACCTTCAGGGTGGAGGGCTCTCTGCTTTGTATTTACAGGTACTCCATCAGTGTGGAAAGAGAGGGGCTCTGCAGTTGGGAGACCTGTCTCCCTGAGCCAGTGCTGCCTCTTCCTGGGAATTGTACTACTCTATAGGGTTGAGAAATGACATTAATATATGTGAAAGCCCTCAGCACAATGCCTGACCTACACCACAAACACGGTGTGCAGAAATCTGGCCCCGTGCTTACCCTGTTGTCCTGTATTCATTCATTCATTCATTCATTCTCATTCTCATTCTCATTCTCTCTCTCTCTCTCTCTCTCTCTCTCTCTCTCTCTCTCTCTCTCTCTCTCTCCCTCCCTCTCCCTCCCTCCCTCCCTTCCTCTCTCCTTCTCTCGCTCACTGCAGTAAAAGATAGAAGTGAGGGTGAATATCTTGTTAAAGAGAAAACAGGTGTTTTTTATAACTGAAGAGAAATTCAGGGTTGACTAAGGCATGAAAACACCTAAACATTACCACCTTAGCCATGAACTTTCTCATCTGACTTCAAACGTGCCAGGCCAGCAAGCAAAACCAATCTAAAGCCTTAGAAGTCTGCCAAGAACAGAAGAGCTTACTCACTTGTTTCACTTTTTCCCTGGCAACAAGCTTCCTGGTGATCCTTCCAGACTAAGAGAGGTGCTGGGTGATGTCACTGCCACCTGCATTTTAAGAGTACAGACCATTGGGCCAGTGAGATGGCTCAGCGGCATAAGCACCTGCCTGGCAAGCGCGAGGTTCTGAGTTCGACTCCTGGTACCCACATACAAAAAAAGGGCCGGTGATATTACTCAGCAGCACGGGTGCCTGCTGGTGCATGAGGTCCTGAGTTCAACCCCCAGTACCCACAAAAAAAAAAAAAAAAAATACTTTGGGCCGGTGAGATGGCTCAGCGGCGTAAGCGCCTGCCTGGCAAGCGTGAGGGCCCGAGTTCAACTCCCGGATCCCACATAAGAAAAAAGGGCCGGTGATACTGTTCAGCAGCAGGGGCGCCTGCTGGCACGCGAGGTCCTGAGGTCGACCCCCGGTACCCACAAAAAAAAAAAAAAGAGTACAGACCATTGCATGAGAGGACAGACAGCAGACTGCTACCTGGTAAACGTGCAGACCTTTATACCAAAGTCATCGTTTTCCTTTAGGAGCAGTGGTCTTTTAAGAGTGTCTTCTGTCCTTTTCTTAAGCAATACCTGGTAACCAGTGAGCTTAGATCAGAAGATGGGGTGGCTTTATTTTTGCTGGAGCCCACAGGTGTGAGCAAGGGTGGTGGCAGCCAGCAGAGCTCCTTACACTTGCAATTCCAGAGCGGAGAGGCGCTCACGCATCCCTTCCTATTCTTCCTTTCAGGTTTGGCAAGGCACATCCAGGAGGCAGCCAGGAAATAGGTGATTACAGCTATAGGGTTGCTTTCCTATGGCTCTGAAATCTAATTTCCCCTCAGGAAGCTTTGATATATGTATTTTTGCATTGTTCATGAAAAAATTCACAATCAGCAGTCAACAAAATGTTGGGCCTGAGGAAATGTCTTCATGCAGAGCATAACAGTAGGCATTGTAGGAAGTAAAGAGAAAAAAAAGAATGCTTCATATTGAGAGACCTGAAGCTAGGGGGCAAATATAAAACATAATACATTAATTCCTTCTAAAATTTGAGAGTGCCTCCTATAAGCCAGATACTGTACTGAGGGTAATGCCTGGGTATATTATCTCATTAAATCCAAACCTCTCAACAATACTATGAGATACTAATATCTTCAACTTATATATAGAAAAATCCAAGTTGAGAAAGTCTCAGCAATTTGTCCTATGCTCTCTATAGTTAATAAGTAATAAGGACAGAAATTCAGGCCCGTTTACTCCAAAGGCATGTCTTTAACTATAGTTTGGCTATGACACCTTCCTCAAGTCAAATAAAGCCATGAATTATAAAAGAAGAGATAACTCTGTAGCCAGGGTTACAGACCAGGGGCCCACTGGCCAAATTCAGCCTATGGGTGTGTTTTGTTGAATCCAGATAGTCTTGGCCAATGTGCAATTTCTCTTTACTCTTTTATGTGTTTCTATTTTTAAATTTATTAGAAAACTCAGAAAAAAAAATATCCAGATCTCTGGTTTCATTTGAAATTAAGATCTAGAAGCAAAAGCCAGGAGTCCCTTCAGCAGAGCTGCTCTTTTCTCTGTTGATGCCCCCCTTCCTTTCTCCCTCCCCACCCCAGAACCAATGTGAGTGGCCATTTGTCATCAGACACACTGTTGTCTTTCTGCCCGTGGCCTCCAGAGGAAAGCAAACCCTTCTGAGTACTCAGGTCACTGTCACTATTTTTCTTACACCTGTTCCATTTCTTCGCCTGTATTCTCTGCTTGCATTTGGGAGCAGTGACTGCAATGGTAAGCTAAGCAGGCAGGTGAAAAGTTGATTTATTCTATTTTATTGGAATAATACTTAAAGTGAGAGCAGTTTCCTGTCCTGGGAACAAGGACCACACATTGAAATCCACGTCACAACCAGGATTTGTCAGCTGGTGTTGGCCTTTAGGACTCTGCTGTGGCCCCCATGTCCCTCTGGCTCCCACTCATGATGCCTCCGTCTCTCCATCTATTTGAGCAGTGCCAAGCATGCAGTTTGCCAAGGACCTGCTCCTCGTGAAGGAGAAGGAAGGCATCCTGCACGTTCCTATCATCCGGAGCGGGGACTTGAGCTATGAGTCCTCAGTGAGGTGCTTCACGCAGAGCCACTCCGCCCGGGTCACGGAGGACTTCGAGGAGAGGAGAAACGCAGACTCTTCGCGAATCACGTTTCTGAAAGGAGAGAAGGTAAGTGGACTTGTGGGAGCTGAAAGAGGGGATTCTCTTTTTCCTTGTCACCCTTTATTCACCCATAGTGAAGTGAATTAAGCAAACTCTGCTGGGTGTGATGGCACACAGCTGTCATTCCAATACTCTGGGAGACTGAGGCAGGAGGATAGCAGTTTATACTCAATCTGGGCAATTTAGTGATTGTCTTAGTTACTTTTCTCATTGCTAAGACAAAATACCAGACACCCAAAGTTAAGGGAGGAAAAGTTTATTTGGCTCACGGTTTGTAGAGGTTTCAGTTCATAGCTGGCTCCAAGGCAGGGTGGCTTGGCAGAGGGGCATTGCACAGGAGAAACCGTTCATGGTAAAGCAGAAGACAGCAAAAGCAAGCAAGTGACCAGTCCAAGGGACCCGGGACAAGTCTCTTTCTGTCCCTTTTATATTCTATGTAGGTTACCTGTCCTCTGCCTTTAGGGCAGGTAGCACTCACACCCAGAACTATGCCAAACCAATCAGTGGACTGATTTAGTAATCGCACACCCTTACTCCCAGCATTGCACCATGAATCAGTCCCAGCATCACACACTCTAGATCCAGCCACCTCTGAAAACCCCACCTATGACCACATGAGGCTTTAGGGGAACATATAGACACAAGCCACAACATGGTCTAGTGAGACCCTGTCTCAAAATAACTAAAATAAAAACAGAAAAAATAAAGGGCTAAGGATGTAGTTCAGTGCAAAGGCCCTGAGTTCAATTCCCAGTACTGCAAAAAATTTAAAAATCAAATAAAAAAACAAACTCCGAACTTGCTTGGAATTTCCTTACTAATTGATAATATTCCTTTTTTTTTTTATGTGGGTACCAGGAATCGACCTCAGGACCTCGCGCTTGCCAGCAATCACTTGTGCCACTGAGCGATATCACCGGCCCTTTTTTCCTTTATGTGGGTACCGGGAGTCAAACTCAGGACCTCACTCTTGCTGGGCAGGTGCTTATGCCACTGAGCTATCTCACCAGCCCGATAATATTCTTAACAATATCATCTATTCCATTCGGTTGTCTTGTCTCCCACTCACAACAAAATACATGGAAGGTTGAGTGAGCTGAGAAGTTCAGATGATATGTGATATTTTTGGAACTTAGCAGAATCCAATGATTGTGGCCTCCTCTTAGTCTGGAACTGTTATAGATGAACACATCCCACTGATGTTACTTACCGGAGAGGAAGAGGCAGTTCTCTGATACCTGGGCCCCTCTCCCAGGGCACCGTGCGTCCTGGTACAGGACCAGAGAGGCAGGTGGGGGCAGAGTCAAGTCTATGGAGTGTGCTCTTAGCCATGAACATGAAAAGTCACATGGGCAGAGGAGCTCCTGAGGAACTCCTTGTCCCTAAATATGGCAGCCTCAGAACCTAAGCCTGCAGCCTCAGTATGGGCCAAAGGTGTGGCCTATAGAGAATCCCAGGCCCTATTTTTGAATCTCAGTTTCAGATGATTGAGTCAATTGCACCTGTTGGTTTAAAACATCTCCTCCTCCTCTCCATTGTACAAGTCTGCCTGCCCCATTGTTGTTTATTCATTTTACTTTTACACCCATTCTCCAGCTACATTCCCTGTGCCACCCATCAAGCTTTTGTGTCTAATCTGTGTCTCTTGCTTTGTATTTGTTCTTTAAAAAATGCTTGTTGTTTTATGTGCATGATCTTTAATTGATAAAAAATGTTATTGTGTTATAAATTTTTCAATTTTTTTTTTGTACAGGGAATCAAACTCAGGACCTTGAGCTTGCCAGGCAGGTGCTGTGCTGCTGAGCTATATCCCTGTCCCATAAATTTTTCAATCTTTTACTGTTTTTACTCAGTATATGTTTTAAGTTCTACGTGTACAAAAGATAGTTGAACTACAATAGTGAATATTTACATTTAAAAATTATTATAGTAAAAAACATGTTGCCGTTGATCCCCCTCAAAATATTCCCCCTCACTTCAAACACATATCCCATTACTCTTGCTGCTTTCTGAAGCACTTCTGGAAGTGCTCTTTCAAGAGTGTCTTGGTGAGGTGTGATCAGAAATGTGGTGAATGCTGGTGCCAAATGCCATCCAGTGGGAAGACAGGCTCATAAAAACCTTATGGTGTGTCCTCGTCCACCTTATTCACCAGATCTAGCATTGTGTAGCTTCTAATTCTTCCCCAAAGTCAAAATGACCATGAAAGGTAAATGTTTCAAATCAATTCAGGACATAGAGGCAGCCACAACAGAGCAACTGAAGACACTCACAAAAGAGGACTTCCAGAACTGCTTCAGAAATGGCAAGAATGTTAAAGATAGTAATACGCAATGTATTAATCATTGTTACCCTCCTATTATGTTGTTTTGAAAATTTGTTCTTCTTTTGATTTGTTTTGTTTTTTCTTCTCTTTAAAATAAAATTAAAAAAAAAAAAATAAAAAAAAAAAAAAGAAATGGCAAGAATGATGGGCAGTATGTTTCAAACAAGTGGGAGTATTTCGAGGGGAATTAATGGCAATGTGTCTTTTACTGTAATAAATTTAAAAACATTTTTTAGTATTCCCAGTATTTGTATTCACCTCGCACATCTAACTTGCTGTTTCTGGCTGTCACATACTACTTCATGGTATATATCTGCTGTATTTCATTCATGTACCCCCAACAATAATCTGTGAAAACATCAGTGATTGCACCAAGAGCTCCCCGACTCTCCGTCACCACAAACAGTGCTTCACTGCTCACCCTCAGACGTGTCCAATCATAGACCTGAGTGAGAGATCTTCGAATATATGTGCTCAGGGCCAACACCTGTCACTTATCTATTACCTTTAACCATGGTCTTCTTATTTGAACAAAAGCCTTCAATTTTGACACAGATTTACCAAAGTTTTTTCTCATGATGAGTCTTTTTGAAGCTTAACATTTTGACCTTACTCTTTATATAGCACTCCAGATTTGTCCTCTGTTCACTTTTATTATTAAAAAAAATGATAGCTTTCTTCTCTGGGACTCTCATGAGTTTTACACCTTCATGGCTCACAAAGGCTGGCCCTACTTATACATTTTACTAGGATTTTACTGGTGGCAGGCTGAAACATGTGTTTAAAAACATATACAAGTAAAGAGGATTCTCTTCCTATTACGAGATAGTTTTTTAATTTATCAAAAATAGAAAATACAGCCTAACAGTCTATATGTTTATGTCACCCATATGAAAATCTATCATTATTCATAAGCACAATTTGGAATATCCATTTCCTTTGGCTTGCTAAGCATGTCTTTGAAGATTGTCAATTATTAATATGTCTTTTTAGAAAAAGAATCTGAGGAGTTACTACTAAATTCATACATTCCATAAAGAATTCTTATTGTAGAAAAGATGTTGTAGTAAAAAAGAAGATGATTCTTCAGGGACTCAAAAATAGGACAGCAAGCTACATATAAATATTCACTGCGAAGTCTGCTTACCATTTAAAATGACTTAGGAAGCACACGAGTGGTACTTCTCTCTGCCCACGTATCCTTTCAGTGGAGTAGCATAGCGGATTTAAAACGCTGCAACTAAAAATACCCCACTTCCTATTACACAAATCTACTATTTAAGCTGCTGTGTATCTAAAATATTGTAACTCCATCTTACCTTTTCTCAAAAATACAACCTCGTAGGGAATCCTTGGTTTGCAAAATACACAGTTTCTTTCCAATAAATAGGGATTTCGGTTGTGTTCTTAGGCTTTTAGTCCCCAGCAGTTTTCAGATGAGATTCTCTTTGGCAGCAGATTTGAGAGTTTTTTACCATGAAAAGGTATCTTGCACCAAACTCAAAGGCTTTCTCTGCTCTTTATAAGGTTAATTCAGTGTTTACAAAGCAAAAGAAATGTTACTCAGCTGTTCAGGAAGCCCAGCATATATTGAACCCCCATCATTAGAAGCCTACCTTTACAACACGTGCAAATATGTCCAGCAGTCCAGATAACATGTGGAAAAGCATATAGGTGTTCTGCAGGTGTTTTTTAGTGGGTTATTTATTTTTTTTTACTGATTTTGGTTTTCATAACTAATCATTAATAATTCAAAATGGAGGGCCAGAGATATAGTTCAGCAGCACAAGCGCCTGCCTGGCAAGCGCAAGGTCCTGATTTCGATTCCCAGTACCAAAATTAATAATAATAATAATAATAATTCAAAATGATTTGGAACATTCTTACAATCCAACTCTTGTCATATAGGTAGGTCCTATTCAAACATGAACTGTTAAAGATTTTTTTGGTTTTTTTTTTTTTTTTTTTTTTTTGTGGGTACCGGGGGGTCGACCTCAGGACCTCGCGCGCCAACAGGCACCCTTGTCGCTGAGCGATATCACCTGCCCCTTTTTCGTATGTGGGTTCCGGGAGTTGAACTCGGGCCCTCGCGCTTGCAAGGCAGGCACTTAGGCCACTGAGCCATCTCACCGGCCCAGTTTTTTTGGTTTTTTGAGACAAGATCTGTCTATGTAGTTCAGGCTGGCCTGGAACTCACAGCAATCCTCCTGCCTTAGCCTTCTGAGTGCTGGGATTATAAGTGTGCGCCACCCCCATGCCTGACATAAACAGTTAAACATCCTATTTTATGAATGGAACTGGGTTGAGCCTTTTGGATTTATGTTAATTCTTTGGTTGCTGCAAAGAGGAAAAATAACTTTCTAGTAAGTCCAAGCAAGTTGCTGATCTCTTGCTTCAAAGAGTTTGTCTTGTGCTATTGGCTCTAGGTGAAGAACTGCACTGTCTATGTCCGTGATGACCCCATGTTTGAGCCTGAGGAGCAGTTCAGGGTCCTCCTTGGCCACCCTCTTGGAAACCACTGGAGTGGAGCACGAGTTGGAAAGAATAGCATGGCCACTATCACCATATCTAATGATGAGGACGGTAACAGAAGAAATTGCCTTTACTTACCCTTAGGTGGATGGGACAGGAGCTGATATTTTATTAGTAATGTAATAATTACTATTTTGAAAATGAAAGTGTTATTAATAATCTCTGAACATTTATAGAAAATGTTTGCAGCAAGTGATCAACCTGTACAGTACTCTAGTAAATTCCTAAGTATTTTTAATCTCATTATTCCCTACCATGGTGCCAAGAGATGAGGAACAAGTATGGTTAGAAGCTAGGACAGAAATGTTAAGACAGAGAATAAAAACCATGTAAGATATTGCAGGTCAGGAGCAGGATTGGAAATACACTCAGAATCAGTTGAATACAATGAACTGATTTAAAACACTGCTACCTTCCTAGAAAAGTCTAATTCCTCAGTTTACTTGTAATTGATTTATCTACTAACCTAAAAAAAACAGCTAAATTCCAGTCAGGTGTTAGCAAAGAGTGACCCATGCTCCAGAGGAAACCAAACCTATTTCAAACTGAGACATCACTGTTTTACTAAAATAGATTTCTTAAAGAGTTAATATGTAATAATATTATGAATAATAATTGCTGATTTCTATCAGGTATTTATTGTACATCCTAAGTGTATTATCTTACTTCACTTAACCCTGACAGTAATCCCTTGCAGTAGGTGTAATTATCCCTATGTTATATGTGAAGAAACAGAACTTCAGCAAAGTTATATAATTTGCACTCTTAGTTACACAGCTATAAACAGTAAAACTGGACGGGAAACTTATTTCATCCAATTCTAGAATCTGCACTCTTAACCACCTTGAGGACTGGTGAGACTCTTGGGTTCCTAATGAAAAATCAAAAACTGTCTTGAAAATTGCATAGAATTTAAAAGTCAGCCTTGAAGTTGAATTAGTACTTTATGCAAGTAGACTTAGATTCAAATCCCAAAGTGAGTCTCTCCCACGCACCTAGAAGACCCAGTGATTGAGGCTCAGGAAGATTGTAAATCTACACTGTGCCAGTAAGCACCTGATGTTTCAAAGAGCATTAGTAAGGGAAACTGAAATCTCAAATGAGGCTTGTCTACTACAGTTAGAAAGACTTGATTTTCTGAAAGAGAGAAACGAAGAGATGAGAAATTTCCACAGTGCTCTGTGATACTAAAAATATAATAAAATTTATAATTGTTCTCAATTTTACCATCTTGTTACCTCTCTCTCTACTTCCACACCATCTCACCCTTCCTCATGTGAATAGAAAGGTCATGATTTGAAATGTTTTGGTAAAAACCAGCAAAAGCATTACTACTCATTTCCTAAAAATGACAGTAGTGCCTCAAACCAGACTGCTGGGACATCTTGTGTGCCTAAGTTATCATTGTAGCCAGGTGCTCAAACCAACCATACTTAGCTAAATAATCTGTGAGAAATTAAGAAAAGCTGAGGGTCGAAGAGGTGGGAACCCTGGGAGTGGGTATCCAAAACCCAAAAATGAAAGATGGATTTGGTAAACTCAAGCAATATATAAATGAGATAAATTATAGACCTTAGAAATTCATAGCTCATAAATAAAAAGTCAATTCATATAATCAGTCAATAGATATTTATCAAGGACCTGCTTTGTCTCAGCCCCTTGATAAATTATGCAGATTTTAAAACATTCAGTGAGCTACAATGCCAAGATGGAAACGGGGACATGTATTTCAAAGTCTCTAAATATTCCCCTCATTATATTGTTTTTAATAAGAAACATGTGAGAAATAAATCCTACAGGACCACAGATAAATTTTTTCCAAAGCATTGCTTAAGAGTAGATACTGATTGGTTGTTATGACCGCAAGTCATTTTGCCTGGGTATTGTTAACTAGTATGACCAGTTCCCCCTTGCTATTGTAGGATATTTTCATGGGACAGTGGATCCTTCATGCTGTTAACACTCGCTCTTGTTTTCCTAACTGTATTTCCTCAGCCCCCACCATTGAGTTTGAAGAAGCTGCATACCAAGTCCGCGAGCCTGCAGGGCCAGATGCCACTGCAATTCTGAACATCAAGGTGATCCGCAGAGGGGATCACAATAGGACCTCCAAGGTCCGCTGTAGCACACGGGATGGGTCTGCGCAGTCTGGTGTGGATTATTACCCGAAGAGCCGAGTCTTGAAATTCAATCCTGGTAATTGAATGCCAGTTCCAATCTGTGCCTTCTCTCAATAGAGGGATTGATATCTTGTATTTGAGGAAAGGAGAAAGCATAGAAACAAAGGAAGAAAGCAGTAGTTCTAATAATATAAAATATGTATTGAGCACACATTTGAGATAACATGCAACCCGTTTTAATTAGTGAAAAATGGCATGGAAAAAAATAAGTCCCTCACTTCGGAACATGTTGGGCATTTTGGTTTATTTAAAAGAATTTTTGGGGCTGGTAATATAGCTCAGCGGCATAAGCACCTGCCTAGCAAGTGCAAGGTCCTGAGTTTGACTCCCGGTACCTGCATATAAAAAAAAAAGAATTTTTTGATACCCTGTTGGTTTGGTTGACTGATAAGAACACTTGGCTCAAAAACATATATATATCATTCAATAAACATTGATGCAAAGCACTGTGCTGGGTCCCTTGGGCTTAACACATTCTGAGAGGCACAATCCTATCTATGTTCAAGTGGTTTCACATCTGCTAGAAAACAAGATACCCTGTTACAGAGTTTCCAAGAAAGGTTTATCCCAGAGAGAAATATGGAGACAGAGAAGAGAAAAAAATGTGAGTCACATCACAACCAGCCATTTCACTATCTGTTGTATAAATGTGATGGAGGATACATAAGGGTTGAATGTATGCTAGGGTTTATCACAGAACTTTCTGGAACAGTGAAAAGTCTGATATAGATCCTCACACCATTTTCGATGTAACCAGCAGTGAACAACAGTGTTAGTACTTTTCAGGAATATCTTGACAAGTGAATGGAAAAAGTAAGTCAGAAATGATGGAGGCTGGCCCTAGGGGTCCCCGTATATCTCTCATACCTCCCTGGAGCTTTACAGGGCTTTCAGCTCCATCCCATGTGTGTCCAGTTGATGGAAAAGTAGAGCCCTTCTTTCACATCTGCAGGAGGACCTCTGTTTCCTGTGTCTTTACTTTTTCCTTTTCTCCATGAGATCTGGGGGAAAGCTAGGTCTAGAAGCAACCTAGCTCAGGTATCTATAGGAGAAGAAGAAGGGTATTTACCTACTGGCAGGGATGTTCTCACTCTCAGAAAGTCATTTTACATCAAAGGAGAGGGTTTCTAAGCCTTGTACCTTTCTCCTTCCAACCTCTGGGTGAGTTGCCTTGAGGTATTGCTTTGAAGGATATCTGGGTGTGCAGGCCTTCACAGCCACCCCGGAACTCATGCATAACTGTAAAGGGGAAAGAAAAATTAAGCAAAAAACTTGTAACCAGGAGAAAGTGTATTTTGGATCATAGATTTTTATTACTGCCAGCCAGTGTCAGGCAGGGGCTATTAATCCTCATATGGTGTTGAATAGTAAGTCAGCATTACTGAGCCTCTACCGCAGGTGGAATTTGCTCTGTAAAACAAATTCCTCACTTGAGATGTGGCAAAAATGATTAGCAGTCAGTGCATTTATAGAAGACCTCTAAAAGGAAGGGACGTATTTTAACATGACATGTCAGCAGTGCCAACGTGCGCACTCTTGGGTATGTCCCCTAATGAGGCTTTGCTCTCTTTTCGTTCTGTCTTTGGCAAAGGTGTGGACCATATATATTTTAAAGTTGAGATCCTATCCAATGAAGACCGGGAATGGCACGAATCTTTCTCTCTAGTTCTTGGCCCTGATGACCCTGTGGAGGCAGTTCTTGGGGACGTGACCACTGCCACAGTGACAATTCTAGACCAGGAGGCAGCAGGGAGTCTCATCCTACCAGCACCACCCATTGTGAGTTGCGTGATCCAAAGTCTCAGTGAACAGTGGATGGGAACTGGAGAGGAGTGGGATGTCTAGTTGCTACTTCTTCATTGTTTTCACCCAGTGGCTCTTGGCCAAGACAATCTTGCCTCCGCCACTTTCCCCCTTCAGAGGGCAACTGGCAATGTCCGGACACAATTTCAGTTATCCCAAATGTCATATTGGGTGCTATGATCATCCAGTGGGTAGAAGCCGGGGATGCTTCTAAACCCTACAATGCACACGACAGCCCCCAACAACACAAAGAAGTCAGTAGTGCCACAGGCAGAAACCTTGTCCTGAAATGAGAGTAAAACCAAACCATGTCAATACCTTAGTGTGACAGAGACGGGAAGCATAATGCAATTATCTTCTCACTGCTTTGGTGAGACCTTGAAGAATAAGAAAGTAAAACTGTCTTATGTCTATCCTCCTACATGCTTACACACAGACTTAAGGAAATGCAGAAACACAGTCCCACGTTTCCCAGTTTGGGATGAATAGGATGAACGTGCTGGCTTTATTTACAATTAGGAGGAAAATATCCGAAAACTGCCAAGAGACACTTACCCCGTAGCAGGGAGGACAGTCAGAATGAGCATCCTGACCTGCTGCTGCTAGTCTCTGCTATACTCTTATTTTGCCAAATGTGCTACTACATAACATTAACAATTCCATGCAAGCTTAAACTAGCAACTGCTTCTCATGATACACCTTCGGTTCCAGTGGACAGGAAAACAAGTGACAGGGCTCTGATTCAGGCATGGGATAATAAGCTAATAAAGCTCTTAGCCCAGGCACTAGGAGGACTTCCCCCATCATGAAAGAGCTACAGTATCTTTTGGGTGTGCCTGACAAGGAATTATAAAACCTTCTGATATAGTTTACTAGAGTCCCTGGAAGCTAAGGAACTGGGAGGGCTTGAAGGGCGAGAGCCTTCGTTTTCAGTCCTCCTCATACCCAGCCTGGCCTGAAGCTGTGTTGCTCTTTCTCAGGTTGTCACACTTGCTGACTATGATCATGTGGAAGAGGTTACCAAGGAAGGAGTCAAGAAAGCTCCATCTCCAGGTTACCCTCTGGTTTGTGTTACTCCCTGTGACCCCCACTTCCCCAGGTTTGCCATCATGAAGGAGCACTGTGGCGAGGCAGGCATCAACCAGACATCCGTGCAGTTCAGCTGGGAGGTGGCCGCCCCCACTGATGGCAACGGGGCCCGCTCGCCCTTTGAGACCATCACTGACAGCACACCGTTCACCAGTGTCAACCACATGGTAGGTCTGGGCCTAGGCCGGGCTGCGGAGGGAGAGAACGGTCCTTGTTCTTTGTTTCTCTGACTCCATCAAAATCCTTAAGGTCCATGTGTGGCATCTGGAGTAAAACAGCAGGGACACACATTGGTTTTTTTTAAATTATTATTATTATTATATATAAGGAAAGATAATGTAATAGAAAGAGAACTAAGCTAGTAGTCAGACGACCGTTATACAAATCCTGATACTGCCTATTTCTAACTACATGATGTTAAAGGTTACTTGACCTCTCTGTCTCAGTCTCCTGATCAACAAAATAATATTCCTTTTGCCTAGCCACTGGACAGTGTCACTGACAAATGTGACCTCTAAAAGATAGAGTAAGGCCAAGGTTCAAGGTAGGTACTAGTGATTACTGTCCTTTCCACATATTTTTAATCACTCAGTAAGTATTCAGATATAAACTCTTTAAGGACATGGGTTGAGAATTTACATTGTTATATCCCAAAGTAGCCAGCATATTGATGGTGCATAGTAGGGACCAATTTTTAAATGAAAGGATGGAATGGCTACTGAGAGATCAGCATTTTGCAAAGTCCTGTGGAAGAACATGAAAAGAAGTTCCTTAGTCAATTGCTACCCTTGAAGAGCTTGGACACCAGACCGCCACCCCTCACCCCATCAGAAAGCCAGAAGTAGCAAGGTTTTCCCAACCCCGGGAGCCAGTCAGTGCTGTGATTCTCCTCGCTGCACATCTCTTCCGAAAGAGACGTGAAAGCCGTCGAGATTCAGGCTCAGCACACAATCTGGCACATAATAATCATTCAATGACTTTTGAGTGAAATTATTTTATAGACTAGTTTTGGAAGTCAAAGATTTCTTTCAGACTGAATTTCTCTATATTTTCCTGTTCAACCCAGTTTGTTCTTAGCGTGGTAAGTTGGATGGGGTAATAACAGAGGAAAGCTGTTCCACAAAGACGGGAGGCAGAGAGAAACAGCAGGGTCACGTGTACCCATTGATGTTGGCAGAGCTTATTCAGAAAGCTAGAAGAGCCATTCTTTTCAATATAACCCTGCTCAAACTTAAATCATTTTCTCTGTGATTGACAAATTAAAATGGCAAGGCTTAACAGCTTGTTTCCTAATTACCTAATTCTGTGTCCAACAAAATCATATTTGTATACTTGAGCCAAATATACATTTTTACAGGTCCCAAATTTATGATTCTGTGACTAAAGTTTTTCTTCTTGCAAGGATATTGGTAACTAATACCTTTAACCCAGTTTCCTTTGCTTTAACTTTATTCAGTGATTTATTTAGTACAATTATGTTATATGTACTTTTTTAAAAATGCCTCAAACCCCTTCTTTACATAGAAAGAAAGAAGAAAGGAGTTGTCGGCTAATTTTAGAAGTTTAATGAAAAAATGCTCTTTAATTTTTAATGGACTTCAGTGAAAATTGTTTTCATGGGAAGAACTTATACATTTGTACATTTGCTTTGTGGGAGGTCTAAGGCACACAGAACTACTAATTAATTTTTCTTGTATGCTTCCCTCTGTGTATGCATGTGTAACCTGAGGAGTCTTGGCGACCTCCATTGCCTCTGCATAGATTGAGTTATTAGGCCCTCTTCCTGCTTCTGTGTGTCTGGAAATGTGAGGAATCTGTAGAAAGGCTGGCAGGTGTCAGAGGTCAAGTGAGGTGCAGAACTTCAAGCCTGCATGTTACTATGATTCTTACAGAGTGGGGAGATCAGCAGGAAAGAAAGAGAAATAAGAACTCCTGGGGAGAAGCATCTCTCCTCTGAGTCTAGGTATCATTATTATGGAGCATGGGCATGCTGCCTGGCACACTGCCCTTAGAAGCCAAGTGCAGCTTCTAAGTGCTATGGAACCGGATTTTACAGAAAGAAAAAGCTTTACTAGGTGGCTGACTGGTAAGGAAGCCAGGAGCTAAAAGCTCAAATCTGCACCCCACCTTCGTCAGTACTGGGAAAATTGGGGAGAAGCTGCTTGTTGGTTGGACAAGAAGAAAAGAGCACATGTTTCTTTTCAGGGAACTTACATTCTGCGTGGAGATTCTGAGCTCGTAACGTTATTGACCAGATGATTGCTTCTTCTGCTCATGTCCATTCTTGAAAAGCCAATTCCAAACTGTAAGAATCATTAGTAAAAGGCCTGGAGGCTTTTAGTGGAAGACAACTTAATTAAAGAATTTATGTCCAGGCCTTAACCAGTTTCCCCCATGCACTCAGCAGCAGTGGTTTGGAGGCCAACCAGTCCTGCTGGAAGTTCTGAAAAATAGCCCAATAATCCTTATGCCAAACATAGAATATAGAGAAAACTGCTATTAACAGTCACTGGCCTTCTTTGGGCTCTTGTTGCATGTGTGTCTACTTGCTCATTTTCTGTTTTACCCCTTTGGCTATAAGTACTCCCTGGCCCTTGTTCCTGGGTCATTGTGGAAAGTCAACGATTATATGATGAATGAAGAAACAGATGGACAGATCAGTGGGTGGATGGATGGATGAATGGATGGATGACTTTTACAGATTACTTTGTACCAGCATCTGGCTGTGTCATATCACCCTACTGATATAGTGTAAGGACCTGTTTGTGTGATATGTGCGGGTCTAAGGTGCTTCATTCTTCCTGTAGGTCCTGGATAGCATTTACTTCAGCCGGCGATTTCATGTACGCTGCGTGGCAAAGGCTGTGGATAAGGTGGGCCATGTGGGGACCCCCTTAAGGAGCAACATTGTTACCATTGGGACAGACAGTGCTATCTGCCACACGCCAGTGGTGGCCGGGACATCGAGAGGCTTCCAGGCTCAGTCCTTCATCGCAACCTTGAAATACCTGGATGTCAAGCACAAGGAGCATCCAAACAGGTCAGGCAGGTGGCTCCTTCCATGATGAGTTTTCTAGGTAGGACAGATGAATGAGTGATGCTTCTGCAAAATAAAACAGTGGTAATATAATGCTTTAGAGAAAAGTTCTTCTCCATAGGTCCCTCAAGGTCCAACCCATCTATCTTTCTAGCCTCATTTCCCTTACCTCACTGTTTTCCCCTGCCAGTCCACCCACAGGAATGACATGTAACTTCCCAAGGATGTCAAATGCTTGTAGGTTGCACACATTTTACTCTTAATTCCAATTCTTTTCCATCCCCCTCTGCTTGCTGTAGTTAAATCCTGTTGTCCTACAATACCTAGCTCATAGCATCTTTTCTAGAATGTTTTCCTCACTGTCTTCTCCAGTTCAATTTAGAGGCTCCTCTGGAATCCCTCACATCCCCTTTCAGAGCATTTTCCTTGTTCGTTCTATCCACAATATAGATGGGCGAACTATAAAGGCAGGGACTAGGATTATTCTACATCTTCTCCACACAGTTCAGTACTTCTTGGTACCTAAGAGGCACTTGCTAAAACAAATGAACAATAACTCCATCAAAACTATAAGTTACTAGATTTATTTTTTCCTGTGCTGCCATGGTTTTGATGGGAGACAGATAATTTCATTTTTTGCATAGCAAAAGAAAACCCATGCATCCAATACATATTCATTAAACCTCATAGAATTTAAATTTGTACCTTCAGAAAAGTGGGTTCAGAGAAATGAGTCCCTTAGCATGGAAAAAAAAAAAAAAAAAACTGGGTTTGAACGTGGGCCCAAGAACACACAAATAATTCTTTTTTTTTTTTTTTCAAATTACTTTTGGTTAAAGAGCGATAACATAAGTACCCAGGAGACGATGGACCCCTTTCTAGGAAAAGGGCCATCTGCTTTCTTTACCATGTTCTGGTTCCTCTTTAAAATGTGCATTTTTGGGCCGGTGAGATGGCTCAGCGGTGTAAGCGCCTGCCTGGCAAGCGCGAGGGCCCGAGTTCGACTCCCGGATCCCACATAAGAAAAAAGGGCCGGTAATATCACTCAGCGGCACGGGCGCCTGCTGGTGCGCGAGGTCCTGAGGTCGACCCCGGTACCCACAAAAAAAAAAAAAAATAAAAATAAAATGTGCATTTTTTTTTTTTTTGTGGGTACCGGGGGGTCGACCTCAGGACCTCGCGCGCCAGCAGGCGCCCGTGCCGCTGAGCGATATCACCGGCCTCTTTTTCGTACGTGGGTTCCGGGAGTCGAACTTGGGCCCTCGCGCTTGCCGGGCAGGCGCTTAAGCCGCTGAGCCATCTCACCGGCCCCTAAAATGTGCATCTTTACTTATGGAGACAAGCTAAACAACCTCAAAACACACCCTCCATGAACGTGCTAAAAATTTTAAGTTGCACAATGAAAACAAATGCAGCTCATAAGTACAGTTCTGTTGTATTGCACTCTTAACCGACATTTATTAAGCTCATATTTTATTTAGAATTGTATACTACATGCACCAGATAAACAGAAGAAATGAAGGAGATGGCCCTTGTCCTCATGGTGGGGAGCCAAGATAAGCAGAGTCTTAAACATACAAGAAACAGCAGCCAATATAAATAAGTTACAGATATCCTGGTAGGAGCGTAGATGGAGGGCGAGTGAGCTGCTGGTTGAGGGCAGTGAGTGCCGAATGTGAGGTGTCTATGGGACTTCCAGGGATGGGTTAGGTGGCTTATGTAGTTGGGAAGACACAGTGTGAATAGGGGATATTGTCATTTCTAAGATATTTGGCTGGTCAGAAAACTACCCATAGAGTTTAAGAACTCAATGCTATCTTTTTGACAAACAAATGCTTAAAAATCTGAGTGTGTCAACCACCCCCAGCTTCCACAGATATTCACTGCAGCAGAGCAGGGGGCAGCACCCTTCCCAGCCACTCAGCTTTTGCTTTAAATGGATACAAAGCTTCCATATAAAGCAAAAGAAAGCTTAAAAGTAGTTTGTGGTTGTGATGTTATCTTTTCTTGTATAGGAAAAAAACAAATCTGTGATTCCTGATTGCTATCATTCTTGAGTCTGGAGGATCTCTGAGGGAAAACAGCCCTGGTGTCCATCTACACCTTCATGTTCAGATCGAAATCTTCCCTGGCAAGCTGCCGGGGAGAAAAGATTGCTGAGTTCATTGGTGAAGACAAATCTGTGATGAGAAGGACATGCATGCTGGTGATGGTGACGGCATGCAGCCAAGCACTCATTCGTGCCTTCTCTCCTCTAGGATCCACATCTCGGTGCAGATCCCACACCAGGACGGAATGCTGCCTCTTATCTCCACCATGCCACTGCACAACTTGCATTTCCTGTTATCCGAGTCCATCTACAGACACCAGCATGTCTGCTCCAATCTCGTCACCACCCACGACCTGAGAGGCATCTCAGGTGAGGGATGAGTTTGGTCCTGGCTTTCCCACACCAGCCCTGTGCAGTGCCTGGGGTGGAGAGAGCTTTTCATGTTTTGTGGTCCTCAGAATCTGCATATCAGTTTTTCCTCCTAAGCAAGCATCCAAACATAGGCATCTCAGACAATGAAGCAAATAGGAAAAAACAAGGACTTTGGGACCAAACTCATATTTAAATCCTTATTTCACTACCTGTATAACTGAACAAAAACTGCTTGACCTGTCTGAGCCACTGCTTTCTTATAAGGTGAGGATTCAATTCACCAACATGCTTCACACTCCCACCACGGTATATTTTAGTTCCTTCCTTTCCCTATAGAGAGCATTTTTGGCTCTTCCCCTAAAAGCCCATGATAGCAGTACCTAACATGCAGATGTTCGGTAGATTCTCTGGAAGCAGGAGGAGCTGAAGTGGAGTTTTGGAGTGTAAATGTTTTCAAGGATCAATACTTATTAAAGGGAAGGAGAAGTAGGATCCGGCAGAGGGAGAAGTCAAACTGCACTGCAGTCAAAGTGGGAAACTCTGGTTCATCCTACTTCCGGCCCAAACAGCCAGACCTTCTGGGCCCCTGACTCAGTCATGGATGCAGGCTGTCCCCGCACAGCACAACCTGGGGCTGAGCCCTCGACAGCAGATGCAGATCTGAAGGTGACAGTTGAGACAGGGTATCTCCATGTCCACCACAGCAGACGTTTTACTTTACAAAGAATCCTGTCCCTTCTCATTTACCTTAGCAAGTGCACAGTAAATGTGTATTTCCTCCCTTCACGACTGATGAATCACTTAGCAGTGTTTTTGAAGACAGAAATGCATTCGTATTCTCTTTCGTATTCATTAGGCATCGTTTTTGGTAGGGATGGTCTTTATACTGTAGAATTAGTTGAATACCAATTATTCTTAACTCACTGAGCAACACATGAAAATTTAGCTGGTTCACATATGCAGCTGGTGGGAGAAACATGGTTTGTGCAGAAAGTGGAATTTGCCCCTCTCCCTACTTGTAAACAGTTAAATTCAACGAGGTGAGTTGAGTGGCTAGTCTTTGTGGGACAAAAGGCTGGTTGCTGGTGTTGAACATTTTAAGAAATGCATTAATTCTTTTAAAATACTGTCATCACTTTTAGAACTATGAAATTTTATTCCTAATATTCTAAAATTGTATCTGTATTCAGCTCTCTACTGCATAAAGTTTTTCTTTAATTTAGAACAGTTCACTTGCTTGGCAGCATTTGATCCAGTAATTTTTGCCTGTAGCAGGTGAGGTTTAGTCAAGCATAATTAGTGAGCTATTTACTCATTAAGACTTTTTTTTTTTTCCGAGTTCGGGAACCTGAACTCTTAGGAAGAAGGAGGGGAGAGAGTCAGATGTTGGTTTGTTGGCTTTCCAAAAAAAGCTGTTTTTAAAAATTGTTCTTAAAAATCATAATTCACCAGTGAATGGTCCATATAGTAAGTTCATTTCCTCAGGACTGATTGTCATGTACAGAGCCACACTCACCAGGTGCACAGGCAAAGCTGCAGTGCATTTTCTTTCCTGCTTGTGCCATCTTTGTTCATGGTATCACTCGGTCACCCTTTCTTCCCACTGGAGTCCTCCATTGACACACAGCACCAGGCAGCTCTCTTCGCAAGCTCTTTCAACATTCTCCCCATGCATGGCGAGCCGTGGTCGTTCTATCCATAGTCTCAGGTGGATAGAAAGCTCTCTCAATGTCCAAAGAGTAGGTCCCTTCTCCCCACCCAGCTTCTAGGCATCCACAGACTGTCACCATTCCTGTTTTTTCCCTCCTGGGCAGAGGCAGGGTTCCTGGATGATGTGCTTTCTGACAGCACTGCCCTGGGTCCTGGCTACGACCGTCCCTTCCAGTTTGACCCCAGTGTGCGGGAGCTAAAGACTATCCAGCTCTACAAACACCTGAACCTGAAGAGCTGCGTGTGGACCTTTGACGCCTATTATGACATGACCGAGCTCATCGATGTGTGCGGGGGCTCGGTGACTGCAGACTTCCAGGTGGGTGCACTGGGGGCTCGTCCCAGGGCTGCGCGTAGGTGGGTGCCATCCCCGCCCTTTTTCTTCCTGAAGCTCTTTGGTTAACACTTTCCATCCAGAACTGGGCCAACCAGCTAAGGGAGTCTTCTTTATAAATCCCTCAAGCAAGATCTCTCAGTATTGTGGCCAGAGAGAGCCCCCAGTGTCCTCTAAATCAAGTTAATGTGCAAAAAAATTACTGTCTGACACAGACATTTATATAAAAATTTAATATTTACTTTTCTGGGTATCTATGTTTTTCCTTTTGTGCATATTTTGAAAAACTGACAATGACAAGGTTTGGATATGATAGTAGGTTATTGCCACATAGATGTGTTCTCTTCCTCCCTTAGGGAAATGAGTCAGATTAGCACGCATGCACCTGTCTTTGAAAAGACAAGGAGAATGCTGTTATCCTAAGCAAGAGATCATTGTTGAGAACACTCTGATTGCCATGTCCATTCTGAACTGGCAACCACTGGAAAAATAGACACACACTGTTAGACTAGACTCATCCATCCTCTTGGGAAGATTAATTCTAAAGCAGGGTCCATCCCATTTGGAGCACTTATCTCAGTAAGCCAAAAATTAGTTAGATGGTCTTCATTTTAAATTAGGTTTAACCTTACCAAAGGAGGGAACATGTAGAGGGACTTAATTACTTTGGGAAAGTATCTTTGTTTAAAAAGTGTTGTTTTCTTCATGATCCTTCTGTTTGGCTTCCTCTTGTTTTTGTGTACACTGCTGCCCTCTGCTGAGGAGTTTAAAGCACCCTTAAATTTTGTTTTTGTTTCTGCAGTTGCATAATCTGTGGTCACTGGAAATGCAAAACTAAATGACCGTTCCTCCCCTGACCCCTCAAAAATCAGTATTGTCTGTTCTCCATGATTTTGCTTCAATTACATGTCTGGATATTCCTGGTTCTGCCAGAATATTCCTGTATGTCCCACTTTTTAAACCCATACAGAAAGATTATATGCACAGAAATATGTCATTGTTGCTTGTTTTTTTCTTTTTTTATTAGTACATGTTTGTAAGACACAATGTTTACATTCTTTGTGGGAAGTTGGTACATGTACATGACACATCTCAATTATATTTTCATCCCTTTTCCTTCACCCCCTCCTGCCTCCTTCCATTTATTGATCCTTTTCCCATTTGAGAAAGACCAATCTTCCTACTTCCTATTATCTATCTTTTATTTTGCTCTTTATTTATATTTTGGGTTTCTCATATAAGAGAAACAATGTAAATGTGCATCTGATTTATATTACTTAATATTTTGTTATCAAGGAGCATCCGCCTTGGTACAAATGACTCCAGTTTATCTTTCTTTCAACAAATGAGATCAGATCAAATTAAAAAGCTTCTGCACATCAAGAGAAACAGCTAACAGAATGAAAAGAAAACCTGCAGAATGAGAAAAAAATTTTGCCAGCTATTCCTCAGAGGACTAATATCTAGAATATATAAAGAACTCAAAAAAATTAGACCCCCAAAAAATAAAAGACCCAAACAAAAACTGTTGCTTTGTTTCTTTAAAAATAAGTGAAACTGCTGATAGGTTGTAGAAAACAATACAGAACCTAGATGCAAGCCCTTGTTCAGATCTTTGTTTATTAAATAGCAGACTTGAAAGACACAACCACTCTGTGCCTTGTTGAAAGTGGTGACTAATAAGCTGAACACAGCAAGGTACCCCACACAGTATTTGGCATTAAATAGGTAAGCAGTAAATATTTATCAGGGTTTCTGTTCTTTTTAAAGATTAGTAAGTAATATTATGAGGGCTAAAGGAGAATAAAGAGAAAGAAAGAAAAGAAAATTAATTTTGCTAATCAACTAGAGGATTATTGAGATTCTAATATCAACAGTTGTGAGGTTGAAGAAGGTGTTTTTAGTAAAACCTGTGTTATGGAGCAGATATGAGGTGAGGTCCAGATAAAATCTGGAAATTTTCTAAAGAAAGTAAGAGTAAGGCAGGTCAAAAAGGGATATTTAAATGAATATGGAGTTAGTAGTCTTTTGAAAAAATTGGCAGCAAATTTTAAATCACTGGCAATTTCAAATAAGAAAAACACTTAAAGTCCTGGGTGTGGTGTACACCTCTAATCTCTGCTACTTGGGAGGCTGAAGTAAGAGGGTCACAAGTTCAAGGCCAGCCTGAATAACTTAGCAAGACCCTGTCTCAAGAAAAAGAAAACCTTTAGAAAAATTAAGTTTCAAGATGTGTAATTTTTTTGTCGTCCTAAGGATTGAGCCTAATACTAAATGCTAAGCAGGCACTCGGCCCCTGACCTACATCCCCAGTCATGATGTCTTAAATATTGATAGAGCATTTTCCTTAACGACCAGTAGAAACACTTTATAATGTATAGTCAAGCAAAAGAAAAACACAAGTCCCATAATATGTTATAGTATTTGGCCAATGACAAAATAAAATTGTTTCAAACTTAATAAGATAGCTTTATGTTATATATATATATATATATATATATATATATATATATATATATATATATATTTAGGAAGGGAATACAGCAAACGTTTTTAAAAATGAATGAACTAACTCTCCCACTCACATACATATACACAGCAAGCCTCTCCATGAAAGCCGCTGCTAGTACAGTATTTTATCTTTCCACCCACTTTTTGTTCATTGCATACATTGTAGATATTATTGACCCAAATTAATAGTAGTAACAGGAACCCCCAAGAGAGAAGCATTCTCTCGGAAATGTGATGTGCTGCCTTCTCAAAATCATTTCCAAAGCACCGCATAGCACTCGGTTAGTAATTACTGAACAGGTGAGTGGCCACGAGAGTGAGAATTGAACCTGTGTGGTGACCGGATGCCCCTGCATCCAGGGAGGAAGTCAGCGTCTGTGTTTCCTCACCAGGTGAGGGACTCCGCTCAGTCGTTCTTGACAGTGCACGTGCCACTCTACGTGTCCTACATCTACGTGACAGCGCCCCGCGGCTGGGCCTCCCTGGAGCACCACACGGAGATGGAGTTCTCCTTCTTCTATGACACAGTGCTATGGAGGACAGGTATGCCCAGGCCTCTCCACTCTTCCTGCCCCCCACGCATCAAGATGCAATAAGTGGTGACTTTGAACAGCAGCTGCCTTCCTATTGTGCCTTGGGAGCCAAAGGAAGACCACCTCACATGTGGGAAAAATACAAAGCTGGGGTTCCTGTCCTGCAGCACTGCCTCTGTCTGCCGATCCTGGAAGGCAGACAGCCTAGAGCCCAGAGCAGGAAGTGGCAGGTGACTGCAGGTCCGGGACAGTCCACCATGACGCAGGGAGTGTGTGTGCTCGTGGAGTATGAGCATGCGCAGCGACTCCTGGTTAAAAATGGTGTGGTTCATCTTGTTTAAGAAGGAAAACAATCTCTAAATCATATGCATGGAAATGGGAAAATATGCCCGGAACACTAGGCTTGATAGTTATGTCAAGTGGCCCACTTTGTTCACTTGGCATAGTTGGCTCTTTTGTTGACTTTCAAAATTAGAAGGTTTTACAATGCTGATTTTCTTTTTATTTGTTCAACAAACATTTATTTAGCCCCTACTAGAACAGTGCTGAATTTTTAAAATGATCTTCTCTTCGGGCTTGTCCCTGTCCCTGTCCCTGTCCCTGTCCCTTTTCGAGAGGAGCCCCGGGAGCTGGATTTAAGGAAGCCCCTTCCACTGAGTGCACTCCTCACTCCCATTCAGTATCTTCCCTCACCCACTGTCTCCCACTGCTACCATGGAAGGTCCCCTAAACTCCCAGTGCTCTCTTCTGTTCACTCCAATGGGCTTACTTGTTTTCATCGATCTTTTGTTTGTTTTTCCCATTCCTAGTGTTCTCTAGTACAATATGACCCCAAGCCCACTTCTCCTGACCTCCCTTCTCCTGTCCCTACTCCTCCCTCTCCAGGAGCAAGACACTGTACCTGAGGCAGTTTCCTCTAGAAAGGACTTCATCTCTAGTAACTGAACCTATATCCTTTCTTCTGTTAAATGAACAAAGCTCAAATCTTTTATTTGCTTTATATTTCTCATGGGACAATAGCTTCATGTTTTCCTGCCTGGGTCAGATAATTCCTTGAACTTTGGTCTTTTGTTTTGTTTTACTTGACTTTGTTTTTCTCCTTTAGTTACTCTTTATTTTTGATCATTCTGAACCCCTTGGGCATCATGACTGCAGCTGCCTTTATTGAAGAAAATTTCTTCATGCCATATCAATGTAACCACTCCTCTATAAGCTTCCCTTTAATTTTCTATTGTTTTTTTCATTGGTTTCCATCAGGACTTATGAGTTTATTAAATATGAAAAGGAAAAGAAAATCCAGTATGAAGTAGATGCACTGTAATGACATGTTGGTGTAAAATATGATAGCAAAAAATTTTAGATCCGTTATTTTCTGAGCTATGGGCAGAATCTTGCATCTGGAGTAAGTGGTACCTACATGAGTGAAGAGTCTATGTCAGACACAGTGGAAATATTAGAAAATAAGTGGAATGAGCTGCCATGCTGTTTTAATTGGCAAGTGTCTACAGAGTGTATGTTCATGTGAATATATGCACGTTCTCTTAAGTCACATTCAAATAAGTGTGCAGCTCTGCTCAGAGACGTACCTGGGACAACTCTCCCATAGGCTGATATCCAGAGATGCCTTCTCTGTGCCCTAACTTGGATGTTTCATGTATGGTTGCCTGTCCAGGGATCCAGACAGACAGTGTGCTCTCGGCGAGGCTTCAGATAATAAGAATCTATATTCGAGAGGATGGCCGGCTTGTCATTGAATTCAAGACCCATGCCAAATTCAGAGGTAATGTCAGTGTGATAAGAAACATTTAAACACACAGAGAAGCTAAACAAATAGAACAACAAACACTGTCAACAGTTGTTAACGTCTTGCTTTACAGGTATGAATACACACACATGCATACCTTTTTTTTTGGTCACATCATTTGAAAACAAGTTATTGTCTTCATGTCAAGCTACCCTAATACTTTAGTAGACATCTCTAAGAACAAGGATATTTTCTCACACAATGGCAACATAATTTTCACATCTAGCATACTTGACGTTGATTCAATAATAACCAGTCACTGTGTATATTTCCTCTATTATCCCTCAAATGTCTTTTTCACTTGTGTTTGTGTTTATTTTATCTATGTGTATAAAAGGAAAGTGGATCCAACCAAATTTTACATGTTATATTTTTGTTGTTTTATCTCCTTCATTTCTTTTCATCTGCAACAGTATACCTACTTTTCTTTATTCATAGCACTGTCACTTAAGTTTTAAAGAGCGCAGAAGTCTAAGTAACCTCTACCTTTTTAGTGATTTGCAACTGTCCTTTGAATGGTGGTAAATGCCATTTAATCCAACAGTGATATTTCTATTTATAAACCACCAAGATCTTTTCATATCCAATAAACATGTTGGCTGGAATTCAAAGCTAAGTATAGTCAGTGCTGTTTGTTACATAAAGACCCCTGTTATTGCATATAAAATGAGCACCAGTTCCACAAGGCACATTCATGCTGTTTCTACATACATTGTGTGACTCTCTTGGCCTACACAGACAGCGTGATAGGCTGGGGTGAGATGCCTTGCATCCTTAACCAATGTGGAATACACTCAAAGGGGCAGCAGTGCATAGCCGTAGCTGTTTGATAGAAGGACATTAAGGCAGTTATTAAGCTTTATTGTACCACAAGTGCAATAAAACAAAGAAGCATGTGTGTTTCCCTGTGAAACAGGACAGTTTGTGATGGAGCACCACACTCTTCCCGACGTGAAATCTTTCATACTGACTCCAGATCACCTGGGAGGGATTGAATTTGACCTACAGCTGTTGTGGAGTGCGCAGACGTTTGATTCTCCATATCAACTCTGGAGAGCCACAAGCTCATATAATAGGTAAATACAGTGATAGATGCTTCCAGGGGATTGATCTGAAAGGTTTTCAGTTTCTTTCAGAAGCTTGGGACATAGAGATTTTTACTCTGAAGTCTTAATTTCTGTTTTAAAAGAGGCATGGATAGATATGACCTTCTAGCAAATACAGAAGGAAACAAATCTAGCCCAGATCAATTTCTGAGGTATAAACCAGGAAGTGATCATGCATATTCCAAGGGAAATACCAGAAAGTGCACACATCTCTTGCACTCATAGCCCCCTAATGAGCACCTGGTCACATGACACATCTACCTACAAGGGACATAGGAAAATGTAAAATGTGTCCAACTGAAACCTGAGTGTGACAAAGAAATTTCATTTCAATTACTATGACCACTACAAAATCTAAGATCACCAGCGGTTAGGTCCAGATGCCACTTCTGATGATTTGGTGACAGATAGATAGATAGACAGACAGACAGACAGACAGACAGATAGATACCAAGATTATTCCTTTCCCACGCTTAGTATACAGGTAAAAAAAATTAAAAAGTGGACAAATACAGTAAATTGCTACATTTTAAAAAGGTAATAATGGTAAAAAGCAGAATTAAAACTAACATGCAAAGGATAAAGGAACAAGCAGGACTCTATCACAAATATTGTTTTCCCCATTTTATAGATCATGGAAATTAAAAGCTACATTTAGCATGACAATCTTCTTCCATTTTTATAATTAAGACTATTAGATTGTCTATATTTATTTTCAGAAAGATTCCTTTGATTTCTGATCTTACATCAGGTATTTTTATTGTATAGTGATTCCTTTGAAATCCACTTATTTTAATCTTCAGGGACTACTCTTCCTAGAGCCTCATAAGTTTTTCATGTTCTTTGACCCAGTTTAAAGGCAAGGAGCTCTCCTCCTTTAAGTCCCCTGTGGACTCCTCATTATCTGCTGGGCAAAGTCCACACCAGAGTGTAGCACATGAGGCCTGGCCATCCACTTAGCCCACCTCAAACCCACTTTCTAACCACGTTCACCAATCCTGAACGCACCAGCCCATCCATACCTCTGTGGCTTTGTTCTTCTCGCTGCCCTCTCTGCTCTTTTCCTCTTGCAAACCTCTAATTCCTCTGAGACCCAACACAAATGTTGGCCCTCCTGGGCCAACTTCCCTGATTCCTGTGCAGTGCTGGTAGCTCTCTGCTCCTGGTTCCGCTTCCAGCTCCTGCTATAACACAACTCATTGTCCTATCATGGTCCATTTGCTGCTGGCCCCAAGTTTTCACCAGGTTGTAAGCTTCCCCAGGGAAGAAGGCTTATCTCATTCATTTTAAATCCCACTGCAGGTTTTAGTGCATGACAGGTCCCGAATAAGCATCCCTTATTCAGGGATGCTTGAGACAAGGAGATAAAATACATAAACAAATGGCAAAATGAGGAGCACCACCAAGAATGCTATGCCGAGCGCCCTGTGAGGGGTACAGAACATCAAGACCATAGCCGTCAGGGAGCGGAGAGCCCAGTAGAAGCTGGGGACCTGCACAGGCTTCTGGGGAGAGGTGGGGTGGCTGGTGCTCCATGCTGTGATAGGAGAAATGTTTAGTTTTTAGGGAGGAGGTGAGAACTATAGGATTAAAGAGTTGTATCTCAGCCATGTTTGATATCTGCAAGCTTAGTGAGGAAATTAAACTCAGTAGTATTCAGGGATGGGGGAAAATAGGCCTGAGGGCTTAGGAGACTATACAGTTTGTCCTGGGTTTATTTGTTCAACAAAATAAAGATCCCTGAACATAGGATTTACAGTAAAATAGGAATACACAAAAACAGGAGACATAATCAGTAAGCAAAGTACAGTCACTTTCCATGTGGTGACATTTCAGTTAACAATAACTGGATATGGACAGTAATGGTCTCCTGAGGCTGTACCATGTAGTGATGTCATAGCCATTGTAGCTGGTGTGAGTATGCTCCGTGATGCTCACACAATGATGAAATCGCCTAGTGTTAACATATTCGAAATACATTTTTCAAAACATATGTGTGACACATGACTGTATAATATATATCCAAAGGTGATATGTGGTATGGAAAGATAAAGTATAGAGCAGGGTAAGGGGGAACCAGAGTGGGAGGACATTATAATTTTAATTAGGATATTCCCAGTGGGCCTCATGAAGAAGGTACTCTCGAGCAAAGGCTTGAAGAAGGTAAGGAGGTTGGCTGGGAAGGTATCTGGGGAATCAGGTTCCTGGCAAAGTTCTTGAGATGACAGCAATGCTGGCAGGCTCAGGGAGTAGCAAGGAGGCCATAGTGGAGAGGGGAGAGAACAAAGAAGGAGTAATGGACAGTGAGGTCGCAGACATCAGAGGGAGGCAGGACCACTGTGTGGGGCTGGCTGGTAAGCCAGTGTGTAGACACTGGCTTTCACTCCGTTGCAAGGAGAGTTTCTGCAGGGCTTGAGCAGAAGAGCAACATGATCTTCCTGTCCTTCTGAAAGCAAGGACCAGGCCTGGATTGTTCTAATTAAGTATTCATATCATTAAGGGTTACCATTAGAATTATAGGTGTCAATCTGCATGCAATTCAAACATTGTGTACTAGGTCTCATTTCTTGATGCTCCAAGCTTTGGAGGAAGATAGGGACCTTAGAGGAAAACTGCAGATAGGACTGGGAAAGAACTTAGAAGTCTCCAAAAGTTTTTGCGGTTTGTCTGAAGTCACATGACCACGGCAATGGCAACTAAGCCACTGTTCAGCTTCTCCCAATCTCCAGCTTGTGGCATTCCACTAAAATGATCCAAGATGTGACATAAAAGTTTTTCTATTACTTTTTTGACAGTCTTTACTATTACTTTACTAATAACAGAAAAAAATGAAAACAGTGGTCAAAGAATGAACACAGCAAATGTTATAAATGTTTGCTGATCACGTTTATGATTCGGATTCACAGCCCAGTGGGCTTTAGTCTGTGGATGTGGCTTCACATCCACATAAAGAACCTTCCCTAAGTTTCTGGATGCTTGGCTGCCTTCCAGGCAACCTGCTGGGGTGGGGTGCAACCTCTCCTCTGTGGGAGAGGAAGTGGGCAAGTGTAAAGCCTTGTGCCTTCAGCGTCAGGACCTAGAGAGCCACCCAACCGGGAAATGCCCAGTGAAGAGCGATAGTGTTCTTCAGCCTTCTAAGGGAGAAGCACAGCACATGGGAGGGGACCCCAAAGCAGAGCGCTGGTGAAGAGGTAAGGGGTGGGGTGCTCCTTGGGGTGCTGCTCCCGTGGTGCTGAGGAGTGGGGCCCTGGGGTGTACCTCCCTCCTCCTCAGTACGAGCCGCACCCAATGCAGGCACAGCCCAGTCGGCGCTCCTGAGTTTGAGAATGCGTTGGACAGGGCGTCCTTCAGCAAGAAAGACCAGCCACACTGTCAGACACCTTGTGTGCAATCTACAGGAAATGGCCAGCTCTGGTTTGTCACCAGCCCAGCTTCAGGGTTGTCATAAACAGTGTGCCTTTCTCAGGTTTCCTCACAAAGGGGACGTGAGCATATGAAAGTGGGCTATTTTCCTCCTCGGGAGAAAACAGCACCCGCTGACTGGTACAGCACTGGGATGCGGGCATGCGTGCCGTGGAAATGCAGTCTCGTGAAGTCTGTCTCCCGTGACTGCCATCTGCTCTCGTGTTCCAGGAAAGACTACTCGGGGGAGTACACCATCTACCTGATCCCATGCACTGCACAGCCCACCCAGCGCTGGGCCGACTCTGGAGAGAAGCCTTTGGCCTGCACAGCCCATGCCCCAGAAAGGTAGGCAAGTGCAGTCAGGCCTTGTCATTTGCCGGTTCCTTATTTGTGAATTATGCTAATCACTGAAATTTACTTTCACCCCAAAAATCAATACCCAGGGTGCTTTCACTGTCATTCACTGACATGCATAGGGTGGCAAAAAATATCGAATCTTCTGACGCATATTTCCAGCTGCGACTGAGCAGGGCAGTGCTCTCCTCAAGATTCAGGCTTCATCCGCCACGCAAGTGCCGTCTTTGTGATTCCGGTGTGAGAAGTGGTCCCCAGCACAGTGCCAAGTTCCTTCGGGGGCTCCTGCTCACAGGAAAGCTGGGACGAACCTCCTGGAGTGTTCGATAAGCACCATGCAGGATGAGTTCTTGTGCTACTGGCCACCAATTCAATGCTAATGCATCAACAGTATATGAAATAAGGGGTCTTTAAACAGGAGCACACCTAACAAGGATATGCATTGATCGATTGATGAAAAGGTTGTGACCAGAAGCTCACGGAAACCTAACCTTGTATTTCTCCTACGAGCAGTGACCCTGGGCACAAGGAGAAGGCTGGCCCAGGCAGGGGTCAGGAACGGTCACTTGCTAGAGGAGGAAGGCAGGTAGGACCCGTGGACTGAGGGGAAGGGAGAGAAGTGAATTTGGAGAATGCGGAGAGCCTGGGAAAGAAGGCATCTGATGGAATCCGGTTTCTCCATAACATAAAAAACCAGGTGTCAGCTGGCAGTGAGGACACTGAGGCTGGAGAAAGGAAGAGGAAGTTAGCAATCACCTTGGGGAGTGGAGAGAAGTGAGTGTGCCCAAGGGTGAAGGCAGCGATGGGTTAGGCAGGGTTGCAGCCCAGCTGAATTGTTTTAAATTGCCATATTACTGATATTAAATAACTGCACATATCTAAAGTACATATTTGATAAATATTGACATGT